>OX387274.1:620000-1220000 GCA_947562075.1 Orthosia gracilis | reverse complement strand
TAATGTACATATATCTACATTTATGTCGGTGATCAGAAAATCATTGTTTATGGTCGGGAAGGAACGTCCACATGTTGTCTCGATAAAACAGAATACGTATCAGTTACGTAATAACAAATCAATTTCTCTTTTACCTTGGACAAGATTAGCATAATGCACAATCTATTATGGGGAGTTAGGAAAGATAAGATATTGAAAATCAATGAGGAAAACAAAAATATTTAATTTAAAAAGTTAACAAAACTAACATCACTACAGTATTACCCGAAGTGTTAGGCATTTTTTGCCTATTCAATTAATTTTATTTATCAGTAAATAGGCTTAAGTTAGAGGCCTTGAAACATTCGCGAATTGAGTCGACTGTGACGTCAGAAGAGCGAAGTCGGTCATCAATTCATTGTTATTTATCAAGATATGCGTTGCTTTGAATAGTTGAAACTGATTTGATAAACAGAAATCGGTTCTCCCTATTATCTCTCTTATCTTGTACATAAACACAATTTATGCACATGTACCTAGACCTTAACTGAATGTTTGCTCTTAATCGATCGAGAAGTTTGACGAGTTATAAACGATACATCATTCACTTTTTGAGTCAGCGTTTACAAAAAAAGCTTTAAAAATAAAATACTACCGACTTCCAAATAAAAAACTACAAAGTTAAAAATAACTTTATTTTTGGTAGTCGGTGTCTGTCGTAGGTACCAATTTATTGCGTTATGGATACCGACTTCCAAAAGTAAAGTTATTTTTCACTTTGTAGTTTTTTATTTGAAAGTCGGTAGTATTTTTTTGAAAAAAAGTAGGTAGTATTTTTTTATTATTCAATTTTTTGTTGTACCTACCTAATAGGCAAGTTGTTTAGTAAGGTACATATAACGCCAGAAAAGATTACCCGATTATCATGAAACTTGAACATAACCGGTGAAATAAGAGATCTACGTACCCCTTAAGAGCGTACTGGCAGTAACTATTCAGTAATCTGTGGTACTGGCATGATGTTATGTTATGAAATGATATAAACAATAAACAGACTTGCGATTGCAGCAATCCCGAGAGATTTGCCGTTATTTATTGAAGAGTTTTGTTGTATATCTCCGAAATTATTCATCAGATATTCACCAAATTAAAATGGGACCAATGTCGAAACATACTCTTTCAAACAAAAAAAGAATTTTTAAAATCGGTCTACAATTAAGGCGCAGATACCCCTGAGTATCTGATTTTAAAATGAGAATCATGTGAAAACGGCTAGTTGTAATTTTTTAGAAAAAAATATATGTTACATAAGACCATTTTCTTAATAATTTGATCTAAGAAAATTTTGAGTTTTATTCTTATAACATGTTGTAATTAATTTGTAAAGTTATGTCTAAAACGGACACAAACACGACAGTCGCGCCTAAACCGCTGGGCGTATTTTAATCAAATCGACACCATCTCAAAGACAATTTAATTATCTACATTTTGATCTGAAGCTTTTTTTTTAATTCATAGAATAATAAGAAAAGTACAATAAACTACAAAATTTTGGATCGCCCGGGTGTGAAACGAGTGCGCGATTTGTTCCCTCAAGGTCGTTGGCGTTAGTCGTCGCCTTAACGGAGATATCGGTGACCATACATAAAAAATAACATAAAGTCGAACATAGAACCTCATCCTTTTCGGGAAGTCGATTAAAAATTATATCGTCCCTACGTTGATTCAAAACATTAAGGCCCAAACGCAGACCATGTGGCACTCCACAAATCCTACACAAGGATAATGCACACAATCGACGCACACACTTTACCACGAACAGATCACAACAAAAAGGCGTTCTGAGAACCACTTTCAAAACGGGCTCGTGATCCCGTTTCATTATCATTTAACATAGCAATTAGATCTGGTCGGATTACATCTCATATTAAACACAAATACCGCACGAACAACTGGTTTGCGACCACCGTGGATAATGAGCTACTGCCACTAGTTGTCGGCAACTAGTTACATAATGATGTGGGTTTCAGCTGGATCCAGCTGGTGGTTCATTAAGGGTGATTAATATGGAACTGCGGATTAAAAATGGTGTATACGGCTTTATTAAAATGAAAGCTGCCCAGAGGAAAATTTTACACGAGTATCAGATTAATATTCGTTCGAGAAATTTGATTAAACAGGTTGGGAATAAAAATTGGTAGTAAAAGAGCGAAAAATAGAACACTATCCACCGATATCACAAATTTTTGCTCGAGTACAGAACAAAAAAGAATAGCGGCCCTTGAAATCAGTCCGTAGTTAAATTAGGTACAATGAAGACCAGACTAAGTAATTAGTTTACAGAAAACTGGCGACTTATTTTAAAACCTGATGATAGAGTGGCGTGTCATGAACTCAAGACAGAACCAATGCTACAAAAGTGGGTCAATTTAAAGTTTAAACGGTAGAAACATACTAATATCACTACTGTAACCATAGGTTAACCGATGTGTTTAAAGTGCATTTAGCGAAGAGCTGTTGCACATTCCAGAATAGACTCTTTATTAACTGAACTTTTGTGGCAATACCAAAGGTATAAACGTTTGGTAAAGCGCAATGTCGATTCAAATTTGGTCAAGAAACTAATAATGAATTGTTTAAAACTGGACCAAATGACTACAGTATAAAATTTACGGTAAGAAACCTGCAAGAGTGACGCATCTCCGTTATGACCAATCGATGATGCATTCAAAACATTCGAAAACAACTACCAATTACTAATAACACCTGAGATAAACAAGTGTTTCAGCACATTCCTCGAACCATTAGAGATCTGCCTAATGAGGCGACGAAAAGCGATATCGGTCGGATATTCTGAGTTCAAGCGCAAATCTTCCGAGTTGCATCGCTTTTCGTCCATGCCATGTGAACATTTCAATTGCCTATCAGTGTAATATAAATCGAATTGCATCCTGCCATCAGAAAGGCCGCTCATCCAACAAAAAGACGGACGTTTTCTAAAACATTCAGACATTGTCAACATGATCGTTATGATGTCCGTGACACTGTCGTTTACAAATCCCATAAGGCTGTCGGGGCATCGGGTCGTTGTTTGCGCGGCTAATGGTGGCGTCAGAATCTCCAATTACGAGGTTAGGCGACACCGGGTTACCGCACTTGCGAACATCGGTGGTACAATTTTCCGTAGCAACCTTGTACCGTGTAAAATGGCTTCATTACCGCGTACGTTGGCGGGCGTTTCGTGTCAGTCATTATTTTTGTAGACAAATAAATAAGTCTACGTAAACAAGAATTTTAGATTTCGTTACATGAAACTTTGTTCTTATCAGGTTCTCAATATTTCTTTTTAAAAATAATACAGAAAGGCCAGGTGCACAGTACCACAGACATAAATCTAACTAGATAACGTAAGTCCCTCCATCTGTATGAAAACCAAGCGTGCCACTTTTTCACACACGATTTAAAAACAAATTTACTTACCAATGAAAGAAAACATTTCTAACGCATCGGCCAACATTTTTATACAGTCGTCAGAGCTCAATATGGCATAATTAGGCACTTTTCTAGATTTCGGTGGATCGCTGGTGCCAATAATGCTAAATGAAAAGCTCAAAGTACGATTATTGATCATAATTTTACTCCGTTTTTTGACACGCGAAGTACATTCAAGCGGGTCATCTAGTTAGATTCATATCTGTGCACAGTACTCATAACCGGCGTGCGTGTATTATAGATGTGTGCACGTTAATGAAGCAAAAGAAGAATGTAAGGATCATAGGTGGCTTTCTGTACTTTCTGCCTACCCCATGGGAAAGAGATGTAAGTTAATGTATGTAATACTGGAATCTAAATATGTACGGCAAAAACTAGACACACTGATTGTTAAAAAAATTACAACCGACTTCCAAACAAAAACACTACAAAGTGAAAAATAACTTCAATTTCGGAAGTCGGTGTTCCTGTTTACGTTTCTTCATTTTTTGACACCGACTTCCGAAATTGAAGTTATTTTTCACTTTGTAGTGTTTTTGTTTGGAAGTCGGTTGTAATTTTTGTAAAAAAGTTTTTTATTTTTCACTTTTTAGTTGTGGTACATAATGGACCAGTTCTATAGGCTAGGTACCTACGCGTATAGTGCCCAAAGTGAAGCTAGAATAGATTAACCCAATAACATGAAACTTAAACGAAACCAGTACAATGAGAGTATACGAGTACCAGGGTGAACTGTTCACACCTGCGTACTCCTTAAGAACGTACCAGTGTGATGTTATGTTATAAAATGGTGTAAACAATAAACAGACAGGCGATTGGATCTATCCAGAGTGATTTGCCGTCATTTATTGAAGAGTTCTGATGTATGTCTCCGAAGTTCTTCATCAGATCTTGATGAAAATTAAATGGGACCACATGACAAGCACCCGCTTTCAAATTAAAAAAGAATCATCAAAATCGGTTCGCCCAATAAAAAGTCCTGAGGTAACAAACATAAAAAAAAAAAAAATACAGTCGAATTGAAAACCTCCTTCTTTTTGCGAAGTCGGTTAAAAAGATAATTCAAAACCGGATTGTAACACAAATAGGGCTTGCAATATCCGTTCATTTTTACTATCCGGATAATACGGATATTATTATTTTACTATCCGGAGTATCCGGATAGTGCGGATAATACGGATATTTGTTATTTTTTGTTATATATAAAACTAATAAGCTTTTGTAACACGTTTTAATCAGTCTATCAAGCAAAATTACAAAGAAATAATAAACTATATCAATATTTCAAGTAACAATGCCGCACAAATTATTTGTATCTACTCTTTTCATACTAAAAGCAATTCTAATTAAAAATGTGATCTTACATTTATCACAAATCACAACATAACAATCAAATCAACCTATTTAAAACGTAATAATTAAATTAAATATCACTTTCCCTGGCAAATCAGCTCAATTATTAAACAACAATAGTATAAATCACATATAATAAAACAAAAATTTACAAAATATCTCAAAATAATCTAGTAACCCTTTATAATATAATATTACGTAATTCTTAAATTATTTTTTTGCCCAATTCTGATAATATGATCTTAAGATTGCCTTAGTCGATCATTCTTCCATACAAACGTAGTCTGGCGTTTACTCCACTGTTTGACGGTGTAAGTTCAGAATAAAAAATGATATCAATTTGTCTCATCATTATCTAGCCCTGTATGGAAACAAAAGAGTAAAAAATGTATATATTTGAAAGTTATGAGCGTCGAAATTTCCATATTTCAACACTAATTTTAACGCATCTTTGGGCGCAAATACATACCATAAGAAAAAGGAAAATTGCAAAACAGTCACCATACAGGGACAGATTAATAGTTCAACAATGCAAATAATTTTATTTTGAATATATACATTTAGTTGCTTTTCATGATATCCATATACCCAAAAGTCTGTTCATAAGATTTCCCCGCGCTCGTTTTCGTCCTAAATCATCATCCATTTCGCAAAAAATTTGCAAGTGTGTATACGCGAACTAGCTTCTAGCTTCTTACTGCTCATCACAGCATCTATCTCTTTCGCACGTGTTGTCGGATGAGATAGCATGCATTTTAACCCCTCGCACAAAATAGTTCGTGTCGTCGACTAGGGCAACCTTAAAAAGCTTACACTATCTAATCAATCTTCTTTATCCCGGTATAGAAAGTGATCCTATGTAATATTTCAGACTAAAATCTATCTCTGTGCCAAATTTCATCCAGATCCGTCCAGCCGTTTGAGCGTACGTAACAAACATACAAACACGCACACACTCACTCACAAACTTACGCCTTTATAATATTAGTGTGATTAAAAAGAGAAATACAACTATCCGTAACATCCGAAAATCCGGATAGTGATGCAAGTAAACTCCGGATTTGAAAATCGGCGGATATCCGGATAATACGGTTATCCGGATATCCGGATTGCAAGCCCTAAACACAAACCGTCTCACATTGGGATCAGAAAAACTTCTGGGTGTTATGACTAATGTTCATGTTGAATGACGCTGGCCCCCACCGGGAACACAACTCCCGGCCCATTCATAACGACTACGGCAAAAAAACTTGCGTAGGTAGGCGTGACAGAATAATTAATTAGAAAAAAAATGACACAAACGAAATGAAAGTAATATTTTAACGGCATCTTTAACACTTACTGGAATTTGAATTTAAATAAACAAACGGTTTTGTGGCAGTTCTGAATAAGGATCCACTTATAATAGATACGATACTAGACGCTTATTTTGCGAACTGTATCTATGTTCAGCTGTTTCACGAATCCCGCGGGTTTTTTTTATTCATTGGGCCCAACTCTCCGGAAAAAAAACTTTGGCAACACCTCATTCAAATTCTCTTCTCATAAAACTTCAGACTTCCACGTCTCGGTAAGCGGAAATGCGAATTTTTCCCGATAATATAAGCACTTTCACTTAGTCGCAAAAACTCGGTATGCAAATCTGCGAACTCTCTTCCTACATGTGAAATAATTTTCACTTTCGAACAAAAAAGTAATGAAAAAAAGGTACCATAGAGTTTAATATCTGTGTCGATGACCTACCGAGGCACCGATGAAAGTATGTTACCTATAACAAACCAAACGAGAACTGTGGCCAATAAAATATGGTTCTTATTGCCGTTGAGATACAATTGTCAATGATCGCATAACGGGTGGCTGAAGTGTGCATAAAAACTATAGTAGTAAAAAATTAGAAGATTATTACTATGATGAATGAGTCAGTTGGTTCCGCTGACAATCTCAAAGGTGAGCAAGGTAGAAAGGAGATAAGAAATGAAGGTGATCCAGACTTAAAAAAAACACGATATCAAGACTGAACGGTGAGTATTATTCTGTAACTGCTAATAATATATTTGCCGAGTTTGATTTTGTTGCCCTTTGCGAGGTTTGAGAGGAGCTTGTAGAGACAGACGTCAAGTAAACTTCTTAGTTGATGCTGTGGAGTGTAGACATTCGCAATAAATTGACGGTGTCGCGCTTCAGTCTCAGTGGCGGTTTAATTATACTCGCAGTGTATTTAATGAGGACATATTATTTTTAATGGATCATTTAGAGAAAATTAATGAATTGAACCAGTAACAATCAGTACGAGGCGCGTTATTTAAATACAAAAATTACGAGCTTCGGCAAGCGATGTCGCGTTTTGCATAATGTTGGCACTTTCTACTGAGGCAGACAGATATCTCGACTTATAAAGGGCCGTAAGGCATCTTTTGTTTGGGTTTTTCTCCAAGAAATAACAGCATTCCAAGTAAGCAATATTTCGTCAATACCCAGAGATGATATTAAATTATCTTTATCTGCGGAGCCTAATATAAACGAATACGACATTGAACAAGTCTAGGCCGCCGTCGCGAATACGACAATTGATGAAAGCTGGACATGAGACGACCTTTACACCGACGAGGTCGACACGAAAATAGACCCAAGTACACACTACTTACATCTCAATGAAGATTTATTGGGATCTGGCTTTAGCACTTTTACCTCGAACTTCCGAAAACCGCGAAAAGGAACGGCAATTTTATCCGAGTGCCAGTTGTTACATCACTGCCTGCAATGCGTACTGAGGTAATGTTGTCGTGAAGCTCCAGGTTTATGAGCTGAGCTATCATTTAGGCAATGTGTCTGAGATTCTTGCGCGCACAACATTCGTCCTTTTTATATGCGTCAATTTCCATAACGTTGGGAACTGTGGAAATGTTACAGAATCTAAAAATATTTCATACAGAGCTTTTCTGAATTGAAGGTTCCATTTCTCGCAGATGCGACGTACAATAGATGATAGCGTGATGACAACAGGAATGCCTCGGGGGTGATATCCGAAGTACAGAATTTATTGTACTCGTCCATTTTCGCATTTATGCGTCAGAATGTTGATGGGAGTACAATAGGGCGGTTGATATCCACAAATTAAAATTCCGGTCGTACCTCTGTGGTGGACGGTGGAACAAAGAATGCACGGTGTATTTTTAACGCACATTTACCCACAAAAGCCACCCACTTTGCCTTCATCTATTAGTTAGCCTAGCTCGAGTAACTCCAGTGTATTTCTCAAGTCTTTTGTTGTTCTTTTACGATTGAGAAAACATTGCAATACTTCAGCTTTTTAAAGTAACATTGCAAAATCAGTTGAGTGCTCCCGTCATTTGTACTAGGAATACTCGATAATCGATGTCCATTTACCGTTACACAAAGTTTCCAAAATATGATTGCTTAAACAGAACATGTCATTGCATCCATTGTACGAACATTACAAGCCAAAATATTATGATACCGAGAAAACTGTTCACGTAACCAGGGCCATTATTTCCCCGAGTCTTTTCTCGCAACTTAAAATAACAAACATTCATTGAATAAAGCGAAATGAAAAAAACAACAAGGTAAGTATGTAAGTACTACATATTCTTAGAACGGGATGTCGTCTTCAGCTTGTCAATCGGTTTAAGATCCTCCTGTTATGGGACAATTGCATCATATCAGGAGAACTGAGTGAGCCGTACCGAAATATGATGACGTCCAACTATTAGGTGTCAATACCATACACCCAAATGGATTTATTTATAGATTTACGGAAAACATGACCTTTGTGCTGCTAAACATCCTTATTTTAGTTTTGTTTGTCCATTTTTGGTACAACATATAACAATTTTGGGAAGTAGGCTCTTTAGGGAAGCCGGGCTGAATTCACCGATGTTCCGGTGAAATACTCTATCGTTATTGAATAATTAAATGACATGTAGAACTGATGTATAAGTTGTAAACTTGTAATACTTAAATAATAAAACGCCAGACAAGCCATTATGGTTTATAGTTTTACGGTCCATGCGGTAATATTGACGAAATCAATTGGATTCGTCTGGCATGTGTTGAGGATGAATTGCTTGTAAGGCAGGATTTTACGAGTTATTTTAGATCCTGTGGCTGGGATAAGTGTTAGTCTACGCCTCAAGGATGCGGTTATTTTTGTTAATTACCACCCATAAACATCATGCAATCTTGAGACCTTGAATATTAAACTAAGACTTAGCTGAACTCACTTTAAACATGCAAAATTATTTAGTTGATATAGGAAATTTTAATATCAAACACTTATTGTGTCTCATGTCAAAGTTGGGAAAATCTCGAATGGAAAGCAGTGTTTTAGCTTCAATAAATCTTCTGATATCTAACTTGCCTGTATATCTACTATATTTCATCCTGATTGACTGGAGGGGTCAACGTAGCAGTCAAGACTAAGACGCGGGAGGTCCAAGACCGAGTAGAGTGACGTGCAATAGAGACCTACTTATTTCAAGCATTGTGTGGATTTTGCAGGCATTTTGAATGAATCACATACACGTCATTATCATTACACATACGGCGGCGTCCGTTTGCATAATGTTGTCTTTTATATGGGTTGCAGGTAAGAGAGAGGACAAATTCACTCACCTATTTAGCCTAAACTGCGTAACTCCACAAGCACCTAACCAACATTCCACCAGCCCGATCCGACACCCTAAGCCTAGAAAGCGACAGTGATTACTTGCGTAAGCGCCGAATCGCAAGCGCAGGTCGTTGACCGGGGCGTTCAACGGCTGCGGCGAAAGTGGCGGACCTAAGCATTGTCGGTAATTAGAGCCTATGTGCCAGACATCCGATGAGCACGAACACTGAGCACTGAGAAGTGGGCACTAGATGACACGGCTTGATGGAGCGTAGAAAGCAGACGACTTTTGTTCGCTGATGATGACTGATGACTAATAGATCCACTTTGGGTTTTAAATTAGATTGGAGTTACAAAAAAATGGGAGGAGGTTGTTAATGTTCGCAGTTAAAAGATTGGACTCCCAGGTAAGAACAAAACATAGTCTTATAATCTGAATTATGGAAGGTTTTCTTGCAAGAAAACAAGAAGAGACAATGACTGATGCCCAGAAAGATGTAGCTGAAGTATAAGGGCAGCGGAAGGAATCGTGAAGAAACGGCATGTCCAAGAACGAAAATAAAAAGACAATTGATGAATGAGGCTATGTGACATCCACCAGCCGAAGGAGTAGATTGCGGCCTGCTCGAACAGCATAACAACACATTGTAGGCTGATTATGAACTGTCAGTAGAGGATAGATAAGCCATCAAAGTATTTGGTTTAATGCGCAATTGACGAGACATATTGTCCTCGGCCACTGCGCAAATTGATCGTCAGAATTAACACGCATTTGTGAGCTGATTATCATGAGAGAATTAATAGGTCAATGTGGTTATTCACTACAAGCTAACTGACAATAGAAATCATTAGACTACAGATATTTTCCTTAACATTACTTGACTAAACTGCACTTGGGTAAGCGACACTCGTAAAATGAGAACGGGAAAAAACGAGATAGGCGAGGAAAGTGTAGACCTTTCGGGAAGGTATCTGGAAAAAAACATAAAACAAATATAGAAATCTAGCTTCGGCCTACGGCATCGCCCGCGTATAAAGGGTTTTTATCAAACTATCTGCATAACCATTAAATCGGTTCAGCCGTTTAGTCGTGAAAAGGTAACAGACACAGTTATTTTCGCAAGAATAATATTAATATAGATGGACAACAAGTCGAACCATCTATGAGTTTAAAAGACCAAAGACGTTCGCACATTCACAAAATTGTCAAAGGCAAAGTCAAATTTCTTTATTTCAATTAGGCAATTAAGCGGCACTCTTGAACGTCAAAAATTTTTAAATTTATAATTGATTACTACCGTCCATTCGCATTCAAAGTAGCTTGTTATGGAGAAGAACGGACAAGAAACTCCACACAAACTCATTTAAAAAAAGTGATAATATTTACAAACATACATTAATTCATATACGTGAGGACGATGTACCCAGTCTAACATAACTATACTACGTATAGATATAAAATATTACAAACACTAACAGGTAAATTCACTCATTTGATAAATAGGAACATGGTTCTCACATACTTACAAATATTATAATCGAATGAAGGTAATAAGATAACTAAGAAAAAACTATCTGCCGTACATCCTTTTTTTGCAGTCCTTGACACTGAAGAATAGCTAAGGCGTGACAAATTATTTAAATAATTATTTAAATAAGCTGTAGGTCATGTCAACCAGTTGTTATTTGAAGTGAATTTTGTCTACCCACGCATGACATTAAGAAAAAGTAAGCCATACTATGCAAATCAGCATAGAAGTTACGAGGGCGGCACTGAAAATTTCGAGAATCAAGGAAGTGACACACGCCGCGAAATTTGACACATTTTTCCATACGATGGAACCAATCATTGAAGCAACCATTCCATTCGGAAGTTGGGGTCTCCAAAATGGCCGTTTTGTAGGCGTCCACAGCTTCTTCAGGTGATGAAAATCTCTGACCACGCAATTTATTCTTTATTTTAGGGAAAGTATAGAAATCATTAGGGCTAAGGTCGGGGCTGTACGGCGGATGGTCCAATAATTCTATGTTTTTTTGCTCTAAAAACTCTTTTGTTCTTTGCGCGGTGTGAGAACTCGCATCGTCGTGATGGAGGATGATGCGGCGTTTGCAGTTCTCTTTACGGAGTTCAGAAACGACCTGTGGCAAACAAATGCTAGCATACCATTCTGCATTAACCGTTCTTTGTCCCTCAAGAGGAATAGTCGCAACATGGCCGGTTTTGGAGACAAATGTGGCCACCATTTTTTTTGCAACAATCCGTGAACTTGCTGTGAACGAACAATTTTTGTTGGCTTTAACTCATTTTCGAACACCCAAACTCGTGACTGGTTTTTTGTTTCGGGTTCGTACGCGTATATCCAGGATTCGTCACCTGATACGATGTTGTATACAGCATTTGAGGATCTTGCGTGGAATCTTTCGAGAGTTCTGACGCACCAAGTAACGCGAGCCGCTTTTTGCTCTTCACAGAGCGAATGCGGTATCCATCGGGAAAACAACTTTTTTACACCTAATTGTTCATGCAAGATTATTTGTATTTGACTCATGCCAATGTCTAAAGTTGCCTGAATTTCGCAGTATGTCACACGTCGATCTTCCTCAATCAGCTTACGCACAGCATCAACGTTTTCTTGGGTGACTGCAGTTTTTGGACGACCTTGACGGGGATCATCACTGAGCTTGACACGTCCACGTTGAAATTCAGCAAACCAGCGATAAATTGTGGTTTTGGTTGGGGCTTCATCACCAAATGCAGAAATCATCCGGTCAACACACTGTTTTTGTGTTAAACCACTTCGAAAGTCATAATAAATCATCGCTCTTGAATTTTCTCGAGTCAATTCCATTTTCTCAACGACTAAACAAGTTTGACAAAACCTTGTGACAAGACGGAGAATCTGTTTTTAAATAAATAAATGGTATTCGATTTTTAAAACCAAGGAGTTTTCAATTAGAAAGATTTTAATAAGACAGGAACAGTGGAAATATTCCATTCCCGATACTTTTAGTGCAGCCCTCGTACAACCTGGGAAACTAAGTCAAATTTGAATAGGTTACTTCTAGGCAAGCCTGCTTCACCGTCGATCATATCATCGCTTACCATTAGGTGAGATAGTGGTAAAGCGCAAGCCTATCAATAATTATAAATAAACAATTGGAATTCCCTTTGCCTATTCATGTACTAATTATTGCAGATTTCAGGTCAAGACAAGATTCAACATATAAAAATAAATGTTTGTATTACTTATTTCTGATAGGTATTGTTATTTTAACCGACTTCCCAAAAAGGAGGAGGTTCTATGTTCGACTTTGTTTGTTTTTTTTTTTTTTTATGTATGTTTACCGCTATCTTCGTTAATTGTGGACCGAACCTGTAAATTCTTTTTTTGTTTGAAAGAGTATGTTTCGAAATTAGTCCCAATTTAATTTGGTGAAGATCTGATGAAGAACTTCGGAGATATACAACAGAACTCTTCAATAAATAACGGGCCCTCTCTCGGGATTGCTGCAATCGCATGTCTGTTTATTGTTTAAACAATTTCACAACATAACATTACGCCAGTACGCTCTAAAGGGGTACGCAGATGGTAAAGTTCACCTTGGTAAAGTTCACCTACCACCAGCTGGATCCAGCTGAATCCCACATCATTATGTAACTAGTTGCCGACAACTACTGGTAGGTGCTCATTATCCACGGTGGTTGCAAACCAGTTGTTCGTGCGGTATTTGTGTTTAATATGAGATGTAATCCGACCAGATCTAATTGCTATGTTAAATGATAATGAAACGGGCTCACGAGCCCGTTTTGAAAGTGGTTCTTAGAACGCCTTTTTGGTTCGTGGTAAAGTGGGTGCGTCGATTGTGTGCATAGGTAAAACTAAAAAGCGAAAAAAAAAAAAATAAAAATCACAAAAATACTACCGAACTCGGTAGTATTTTTTTGTAAAAATGTTTTTTGTTAGATGATTTAAATTCGATATCAAATTGACATTTTGATATTATCTTAAACCATCATATCAAATCAAATCATGATAATCACAGTGAAAAATAAACAGGTAAGTCTGTATCTTGTATTAAGATACATTATAATGCTCTTCCACCTAATATGTATTCCGGAGGTAGAAACTATTAGAAAAAAAAAATATAATCGAAATCCATCTACCACCACCTCCCACTGCTGGGCAAAGGACACCCCCATAGTTTTCCATTGCTGTGTTGCCTTCAGTTATTTTATTATACATATATATAAAATTGTATTACTTTCCTAAAATAAAAATATGAATGAAGTTAAAAACTCGGCCTGTTTAATTAAAATATTTCATTCAATTACCAATACTTACTCAGTTTGGCAATGCGCCTAATGGAGGCCTATGTCCAGAAGTGGATGTCTTTCGTCTGACCAGATGTTTTTAAATATGCTAATGAAGCTGAATTTAAAGGCAATACAATGGTTAATTAGTTTCAGATTATGCTGCTCAATTAATAGTTATTGCAAAACATGCCTAATGAATAGGAGAGCACTTATCATTATTTAAATTATATTTATATATTAGGTACTTCAACAGATTTCTATTCTCTTTGCCTTCTATTAATTGGCATTAAAATGGTAATTGTTTGTTTTCTGTTGTGATTTGTAAAAAAAATATCAGCCATTTTATTTTGTTTTTCATTTAGGTAGTTGAATCACCTTCTACTTCAGATAAAACATTCAAATCTATGTGCTCAGAATCCAAGGAAGAGTTCATAAAAAATTAAAACAAACTAAAGAAGTGATTTTATATTCTTGTAAAGCCAACAGCGTGCCAGTAAAGAAAGATTTAGATTTCATATTTATTGGAGAAAATGGTAAAAGTGGAATTGTTACCTTGGATGTAACTGCCCCAGCTAGTCTACAAACGAGATAATACATCTAGAAGAGCTAGCACATATTCTGTGAATCCATTAATAACCCATATTATTTATGACAATACTAATGAGAATAGCTGATACTTGCCACTGCACAGCGTAACTATCTATGGGAGAGGAATACTTGGTTTGCTCATTAAAATACCTTGCGCTTGCTTGGAAGACCAGTCTTTCTATTTATAATGTGGAATACTTTACAATTCAAAATAACTGACAGCTTGAAAGGAAAAGCTGGTATCCGAAAAAATTAATTGAACAAAATAGCTTCATCAAATACTTATTTAAATACATAAATCAAGTAATTTATTAAGAAAGTACCTCCTTTTAATTTCATCTGACTGCGCTTGCTTGGAAGACCAGTCTTTCTATTTATAATGTGGAATACTTTACAATTCAAAATAACTGACAGCTTGAAAGGAAAAGCTGGTATCCGAAAAAATTAATTGAACAAAATAGCTTCATCAAATACTTATTTAAATACATAAATCAAGTAATTTATTAAGAAAGTACCTCCTTTTAATTTCATCTGACTATACACCCCATTTCTCAAGGATAGTAAAAAATATGAAATATTGATATTTGGTTTGCAATAAGTATTTGTATTGAGCAAAAGGATATTAGAGCATAAAATATGTTCTGATCCTGATATTTTTAATTCAAAAGTGTGACTGGTTACTATACTCAATCATTTTACTTATTTATGATTGCATAAGAGCCATTAAATAATATACTATTTGAGGTCATTCTTTATCTTATCTTTAACAGTCATTTTATTAAGAGCTGAATAAACTAGACCTGACTTAAGATATGAGGCGTTAAATCAAAACATTGATACAATTAACTAGATATTTATAAGCAACAATTTTTAGTTTTTAATATATTTAATCAGTTTTATTTAATTTTATTATTTTTATATTTAAGTTGAAAGTATTTTATTTAATGCACTTTATTTTGTTACCTATTAAGCATCTTTTTACTGCGTGAACTCTATAAAACCTAACAGGAGTGAGCGAAAAAAGAGGTCATTATTTCATAAAAATGTAAACTACCTACCAATGCCAATTTGAATATAGTAAAAAAACTCTGTCAATTCTACAGCACTTCACAGCTCAACATTTAACGGCGTCACATTTCAAGACTTTAAACTTTCACTGGCAAATAGTACTAGGCACCAGTGAGAGGTAAGTACCCTACTATGTAATTATATGAAAAAGCTTTCTTCTTACTTTCATTGATTCAATTATTATCATCTTCGAAGACAGTATGTTTTAAGATGGTTTTATGGTTTCCATCTGATATCCATAATGCTGACATCATGGTTTAAACACCATCAGAAAGTACTAAATTGGCTGATTTATTATAATCTTTGACAATAGTATGTTTAAAGATAATAATTTTAAGAGTTATACTTTACATTGTTAGATTTTTTAAATTTTTCTTCAATGTTCTGCAATGATAAGCAGAATAGGAAAAAAAAAACAAATGAAATAATAATCACCAAAAACTTTTATTCTTTGTTTTTCTTGCAATCAGTATAAAACTATGAGCAGATGAGTTGAAGGAGGATCAAGAGGGTAAACGCTATTCCCCATCAGGAGCAACTCTCTTATTAGTGATACAACTGTCTACATAACATCTTACCATAAATATTTCAAAAATATCAGAGCACTTTTTGTTGAATATCAGAATTCTCACTCTCTATTCCTGTTGGAGTTTTATGCGGTTCAAATAATAATTAGTAAAAATCTAATAGGAAGACAGAATTGACACCTTTGACATCACACAAAGTTAAAGGCAGTCAGAACACTTGTAACCAAGTTCAGGTCAAGTTGGTGACTATGATGACTATCACAGTCACATAATAAGATTTACAATTACCAAAAATCAGTATAAACCAATGCTTACTCACCATAGCTACCAACAGGACTTAAATATATAAACATTAATTTTAATTATCAAGCCACTGTAACTCTCTGTCAAACCTTATAAGGACAGATGCACATATGCAGGCAATTAATTAGTCTTTCTTCAATAAAACATCTGTGCATTTCTTTACAATTAGTGTAATCATTATAAGGATTCAATTTGCTTGCATTTGGAGTTGGACACACTTGTTCATACTTATTTTTGCTTAACATAATATATATGTTTAGCGATTAGTTATTGTATACCTTTAAGAGAATACATAAAGATGTACATATTTTTAATTGGCTTATTAGCTTCTGCCAGCACCTTCACCCGCTTTATTAGTGTTTTATCATCCCAAGGGAACATTATACCGGAATGAAAATTACTAACATCAAAAACTATAATCTATCTCTGTAGCAAATTTCATCCAGATCTGTTCATTTGTTGTGGCGTGATTGAGTAACAACCATACATCCATCCAATCTTTCACATTTATAATATTAATGACCAACAGCATTAAAATACCAATCTCGGAAAAGAGTAAGATACTGTCACACTGCTAGGCCTTCACCAAGAACTTCGAAGAATTCTTTGCCCAGGCCACCTCATATCTTGTAAGAGTAAATTTTTCCTTTAATAAAATTATGTTCGTAATTCTTACATTTTTTATGGAATGGTTATTTTAAATGTAATATTACTTGGTTAATTAATGAATCTCACAGCAACAATAAGTACATATTTACTATGTGAATAAACTTATCTTTTAATCAAGATAACATAGCAATTGTTTGAGAGAATGTTTAATCCTAATAAATCCTTCTGTTACTGTAAACATAGTTGGCTTTCAAGTTAAAATGCAACAATTTAATATAAAGATAAAACAAGGTATAATCAAATAAGCAGAGAATTCATATTCATCCTATCTGCACAACTGAACAATGAAATTGTTTACCAGAATATCCATTACAGCTAGAACATAATAAATAGCACAATTTAATTACTGATTCACTGATAATCATGACTGTGTCAGCAGTAGAAAGTTTTTATGTTGCTGTAGGAGTCCCTCATGATCCAGCAGTAATCAGCATGTTGCTCAATGTTGAAACATAATAATAAACCTTGTCGAATTTAATAAAAACACATTGAACTACGTCTTATTTATCTAACATGAGCTAACCTTGTGGATCAGCTGACGACAGTCTTTGTCTCGACTGCCCTAAATATATCCACATAAACGCGCTAATGAGTGACATCGTCTGCTTACCTCCTCTCGGCGCTTTAGCCACCGGCCGCAGGGGCTCTCCTCGAGGATCTCGCTCTCGTCCTCCGAATCCTCCCCGCTTTCCCGAGGAGACTTTCGCTCCTTGTCGATGCTCCTGCCACCCGACATAACACCGATATACAACACCAAAACGTCGAACAAAACCACCGCACAGTCGATGAATACCTCACAGACGTTTTTTACAAGAAAACACTTGGTATATTTTCAAAATACACTTTTTCTCGTAACCATAATATCCAAGGCTGAATCGCGAGACGTCACTGTAGTTTCTTCCCAAACCATTATTCGATACACGACACTCGCTATGAACCGTTTGCTTGACGAATAATACAGTTGATATATTTGTCTACAGCAAACGATAACACACAGCGTCTCCACTGAGCTTATTCATGATAATTGAAATAAATTGTCCGCCGGCGTAGCTCTCGACGTATTTCTATCCGACACAAATATAAATCCATAGTGACATTTCTACTTCTTTTTTCTGTCAACCACAGACAATAAATGGAGAGGGACAGCATGAAAATGTGAATTATGTAGTAACATATTTTAACAAAGATAATTTATTTGTTTTAATAATTTAGCATTTAACAAAAGTTTTGTCTTAAAAACTATCATTAAATGAATCGTATTTCTTAAATTGCGTAATATTTATCATAGTCGCCTGATGCGCCATCTGTTATTAAATGTTCTAAGCAATCTTCTATTTGAGCTCCTCTTAGCAAATAGATTTTAAGCAGAAGAAACATATTTTGTTTTAAAAAACAATGTACACCACAATTAAATCGATTATCACCATCGATTAGTTTATAATTTCTTTAATTTCCGATCAATAAATTATTTTGTTTGGAGAAAAGAGACATCCATTAACTTCTATTGAAAACTTCTACATGTTTCCTGAAATACTTAGTGTAGTAATTCTATAAGTCTCTAATAGATGGCGTTGTAAAAAATCACATTACTGTACCTCGTTGCCTTTTCCAAATTTTAATAATAATTGGACTGCGTTATGTAAGAACCGATTAAGCGCCGTTTAAGGAAAACAGAAAATGAGGTTAAAAGATTTCAAAGTTAAATTGTCGCTGTGCATAAATTTTATAAGTTAAGAGTATAATATTTAGTCTGAAGATTTAAATATGTTTAAGCTTATTTTTTTTTTTAATTATGAGGCTATACAATAAACTTTTGTAGTTATAGCCATTTTTCCGCTTAATTTGTTAATGCATCATTTGTCAAAGGCCCTAATCAGATTATTTTATTTATCAATAACGTACTATATGAAATTATTATCGTTTGATACTTTGTTGCGATTCGTTTCGGGTGAAATGAATAGGACCACAATAATGAATCCAGTTATTTTAATAAAATGTACTTAATTAAAATAAATGTTGTAACACTTCTACATCTTAATAAATGAATTTTTGTCGTTGCCCTAAAACTTTTGCTAATTATTTATAAATTTGCTAATACTCTTTTCTTTTATTAATTGCACTGTAGGTACCATATTATTGTTTTATTCTTCATCTTCTACTTCAAAATCAATAGGTCCATCAAAACCTTCAACATCATCTTCTATATCACGAGATTCAGTTAAATTTTCATAATATTTTCTCGCATCAGATGGAATGAGGTGAAGGAGGGATTTTATGTCGTCCAGCTTTGGTCGTGAAATAGGTTTTGCTTGTGGTCAAAGTTGCCTTAACAATTTCCATGGGTTATTTATTGACCCGCTCTTTGGTCTTTCATTGAGATCTACTTCATGAGTTTGACCGTCATGAATGGTTGAAAGAAATATTCGACTAGGTTTATTCCTAACAAAAAATATTTCTTTAGTATTCAACCAGCATTTCCTTCTACGTCTTTTTTTCTATTTACTATTGTCTCCAGCATTTTATAAGCTCCGACAAAGTCTATTCTTTCCATTGCAGTAGCTATCAACTTGTTTCTCTTATGACAACTGGTCATCACATCAAAGAAGTCTTGTGGAGTATATAGCCATGTATGGGTTTCTAAGGCTGATGTGACATCACTAAACTCGATATAATTTTCTAAGAAACTATGCCCAGGAACCATAAATAGTAGAGTGATTTTCTCTAGGTTATCATTTTCTTCTAGTACTGCAAATAGTTGTAGAGTCAACTTAATGTTTCGTTTCTGGCCACCACAGGAGTCTGACCACAGGATGAGTTCTTTGACTTTTGAGTCTAGATTTAAAAATATACTTAAGTTTGCGTAAACTGTAGTCTACTTCTTGTGCTCCCTTGCCTGCTATTCCTTCCACCCGGACGTAACAAAACCCTTTTCCGGTTTTTCCTAAATGCACACCGTGGTTGTATAGCCACAGTCGGCGTTTGTAAAAAACGATGTTGGTTGGAATTCTTGGCAGTGGCGGAGTTGTTGTTCCATATCAAAAGTTAGTGTTTCAATATGATCACAAGTCTTGCCAACGTTTTGTCTTGTTGTTTCATTGCATGTGCGTCTTCAGCTTCTTTATGGTGCTGCTCTCTTTCCTTCTCTAAATATAATTTGATTTCTTGTGAAGTAGTTTCTCTGATTTTTCCTGCTAATAGGTCGCACTTATTAGACGAGTCTTTCTGTGGCTTTTTCCTTTGTAGATTATAATTGATATAAAATGTTATTTTATACGATGCAAATGAAACAGTCTTTCTTGATTCATCAGAGCTTACCGCCGATAAATATAAGCCGTAAATTTTACAGTAATGGGACTAAGATTTTGGAAATTTATCAATGTGTTCGTTAATACTTTCTTAAAAATCTTGAGGCATCTTACGAGTGTTTCCTGATATCTCTTATTTTTCTTCCGAAACTGAGCATTTTTTACGGACTTCAAAAAAAAGGAGGTAATAATTTCGACGTGTATGTATGTAATATTCTTGGAATTGAAAATATTCACATATATGTTACTCTTCCGAAACGAAAGTAATTTTTTCAGTTTTTTGTGTTTTGCTTTAGAAGTCGGTTTCTTTTTTATGAAAAAAGTTTTTTTAAGTATCTATCAATCCATGCAGATGGTATCCTATCGATAAACATGTTTTGGCACAAGCAACTAACAATTTTTTTTAAAGAATAGATGTCCCGTGCCCAAAAACCCGCGGAAATAAGAATACAGTAACGAATGAAACGCTAGAAGCTGGTTCTTCATTCTCAAACAAATGAAAGATCGCGCTTGTGGTGATGCGCATTAACGAATTAAATACCATTTTAGGGGGTTAATTTGATACTGCGGTTTAAAAACAGTTGCATCAAAAGGCAAAACTGAATTATCTTCAACGTGTACGTGTTTAATTCGTTTATGCAATTTGAAAACTGTTTTTAACCGTAACTTTGACGCATAATTCTTTAGTACAAAACGAATGTATGCACAAATTCTAACAAATTTCGAAATGTCGCTTGATTCAACCCCTTATTATAAGGCCGTAAGAGTGATTTTTGTACACAAAAATATCTGAATACATAGTTTATCATGCCTATAGATGATCTTCGTTCATAACTTTTTTTTTGATTTTACATAACACAGTCCAATTAAAAATTAGGTTAAGGATCGTCTTTAAATAATTATTGTTCTCGTTATTTTTTAGGGGTTAATTACCCATTAGCGGGAGAGAGTACCTACGCTATCTTAAAAAAAGTAAACAAATAAAGGTAGATTTATGTTAGAACGTAGCGGGCACGAGCAGAGCCCTGTACGAGGCACGGACGAGGCACGGATTCAAAACTTCACGAACATTTTATGTGATGCGGTACTGGATGGAAGATATATACTCAATGCAGTCGGTTAATAACTTCAATTTTGGAAGGTGGTGTCAAAAAACGAAGAAAAAAACGCAATGAATCTGAGAAAACGAATAGAAATAATCGTAATGGCCATCGTTCACACACGACACTTGCGCAAAAGACATTCTAGCGAAAATCATTTGCACAAATCCACTTGCACGCATGAACTTTTACGCAAAAGTCTTGGGTTTTTACGGTTTCCAGGGTTGCTTGTAGCAGTGTTGTATGAGCTCAAAATCAACATCCAGGATGGCGCTGATGAATTTTCCGTCATGGTTGTCATTTTTATGAATATAAACTCAAAATCAACATCCAAGATGGCACCGACGACATGATGGCAAGTTGAATGTTGATTTTGAGCCCATATTCGTAATTAGCGTAATCTTGAAAATAGCACCCATGACATAAAGTTGACAAAATTCTTTTGTTGCAATCTTGGATGTTGATATTGAGTTCATATTGTTTTATTTTTTTTAAAACGTTGCCCCACACTAGCAATTTCTTCCTGTATCGTGGGTGCGTTTACAAACATATAAACTAACATACGCAACAGCCAGAGCCGGAACAACTATCTGTAGGTCATACTAATATTAGTTCCGTGCGGGAATCGAACCAACTCAACCACTGCGCCAACCGTGCGGCCGAATATTCGTAATCAGTTACCGCAAAAACCATGAAAATTACCCCCATTAGAAAATTTGTCAAACTTTTTCGGCGTTATCTTGGATGTTGATTTTGATTCTATATTTTTAATAAGAAACTCCAAAAACCATGAAAATGACACCCGACACGAAAAGTTGACAAACATCGTCGGCGCTATCGTGGATATTGATTTACAGTCCATTTTCAACAAGATGCCCCAAAAAACCATGAGATTGACACTCATAACAAAAAATTGTGCGGTGACGCCCTCTTGGATTTTGATTTTTCACTCAGACTCATGGCGCGTCAGGCTTGTCAAAACAAATGAACGTTGGTCCTCATTGAGTCATGTTTTTTGTGTAAAACTATTATTGTTATTAGTTTTTGATACTTGTACGTTTTAATTGATAAAAGTAAGCTAAAATCTAAATTTACTGACCTTTTTCTATTTTCATACACTATTTGTATTTCAACGTAAAAAAAACAAAGGACAATGGCAGAAGCCCATACATTTTTTAACTGAGATTAAATTCCTACGATTCTAAATGAAAACTATCTGGTTTAAATCAGGGTCATGTTCTGAATTATACTTCATAAAAGATAGCTTGATCTCTGCCACAGCTGTCAGTATCATTACAGTAACAATAGCGCTTGACAGGCTAACGTATATGTCAGTTTGACATATGTGCTGCTATCTGTCTAAGCTATTTTTTATGAAGTATAGTTTGTGCAAGAATTTTTGTGTTCAAAGACGCCGAGAATAATAGATATTAACTTTTGTAGGTTATGTCTGGGTTGACTTTTAATAATGTGTTCAATAAGTAATATTATTACAATTAACTAGGTAGTAACTAATGGCGCCATATGGTATCGAATAGCGGAACTAATCTTCTCGTGTCGAATGGAATTTACTAGAATGTTCGAGCCGAACAATCTGGAAGTTTCTAATCGCTTCGGGAACAATGAATTCGAATGTCGATTGTTCTGGAAGATTCTCGAAGTACCTAGAACAGTATGGAAGGTTCTAAAAACATCTTCCTTGCTATATAAAGAGCGGTTGGAATCGTCGTGAGTCAGTTTCGATTTGGAAGCGACACAGAGCGATCGGAAATGGAAAATAGCGTGATGTAATAGAATTGGTTAAGAAGTGTTTTTGTAATAAAGTGAGATTAATTGAAGTCCGCTGTTTCAATAATTCATCCTTGAACCCTAACTCGTAACAGAATTTCCCTTTCCTGGTTATTTCACCATGAAATGTGAAATATATTCTTTGGAAAGAGTACGGTATAATTATTTATTTAAGTGACTTAGACGTGTATCAAAACGTGGTCGTCAACAACTGAGCTATATCTTTTTAGACTTGGATACTAGTCTTTATTAATTGAAAATAATTCATTTATTTCTACTACACTACAGTATTCTTACCTACCTGCAAGGAGACCTAAACTTAGACATAAATTGTATTGTTAATTAATTTACTTTCTTTTATTATTGTAACGTTGTACGTTATTTTTTATAAATAATATTAGGTTGGCTATATCTGAGCCACGCGCCGCGCGCCGTTGTGGTGTGACGGAAACCGGTTTTGGTGAACTATCCCTGCTACGAGGCGACACTGCCGCGGACCGGGCACAATCGTCATACGCTCACTACCACGAAGCCGCGAGCCGATGTAGTACCTACCTCTATACGTCTTAACTCCTAATTAAATTAGCAATATTTCTATTGTGCTTTTACAAATATATAATAAAGTCAGTGTCAACCCCAGATCGGGGTTCGAGTACCGGGATAGTGCACATACCTAAAGTGCGCCTACCTACGTGCCTGCGTCTACCTACGTGCCTGTGCCTACCTACGTGCCTGTGCCTACCTACGTACCTGCGCCTACCTACGTGCCTGTGCCTACCTACGTCCCTGTGTCTATCTGCGTGTTCTGCACCTACCTGCGCGTCTGGCGATTACTTGCGCGCTGCGCACCTACCCCGCCTGACCGCTGCCGAGCTATCTGACTACACAGGATAGTGGTGTTTCAATAGGCGGGCAAGAACCTAACGCGCGCTCGATATTTTCAATTCACACCCAGCTCTATCGATCTTTTTTTGTAAATATATTATAATAAATTTTAACTTATAATTCTTATTTTTCTACACCTACCTACCATACGCAAAACGTCACAGTGGCGCCCAATAAAGGTAGAATATCGAGCCGTGTTTAGTTCTTGTTTGCTAAGCATTTTGTAGTTTTTCTTGGTGTTGGTTTTCTATCAGTAGTGTTAGATTTAATCACAGCCTACCAAATGTGAATCTACCCACATTTTTTTTTTTTTTTTCTCTTTTCTCCCTCTAATATTTAATTCAACCTACCCACATTTTTACTTGACCTACCGTCAATATTTTTCTACCCCCAAAATTTTATTTTTACATCTACCTACAAAGTTACATCCTAAAAAAAAATATATTTTTTCACATATGGTTAGACTGATCACAAACGTGCTGATTTTGCATTTTTATTGTTTTTACTTTATCATTTTTGTCTTTATTTTGCAACACACTCCTAACTGCGGCTTTATTCTTCAATCATGTCGTACACTATTAAATTCTTATCACTTCAAAAAACTGAATTAGAGTATGAGGTCGCTGTGCGTGGAGGGGTAGCTGCTGATTCAGTTAATGAACTCAGGAGGCAAATAGTAAAACTATCTTCAGCCTTGCCTTCAGAAGACATTCTAGAATCTCACCTAGAGCCTAGTGATGATCTGAAAGCAGTGAGGGAATCTTTAATAAAGTCCCACAATAACATCATTTCTCTTAAAGCTAAATTGGAAAAAAATCGCCTTTGGTGTATGAATTAGCAGACATGTCTGGAAAGTCTATAGGTGATTGGCATATTAAAGACTTAAAACTAATTAACTACAAAGAATAAATTCTTAGTTCAACTTAAATTCTACATATAACTGTAATTCAAATTCTATAACAATTTCTTATACTAAAATTTTGTACTTAAAATAAATACTTTCGTCTACAATTAGTTAAAAATTAAATGCTAAACTAAAACTAAATTTAAAATTACTCACCCACCGTAACTACTGCTAAAATTACTATCATATAACCAATTTATTTATTTACCTATTTTATTACTATCATTGGTCTACCCCAATGGTATAAATTATATATGTATGTATTTATAGGATGATGGCTCTAACCCATTCACCCTTTGTTATCTACATGATAACTATTGGTCTACCACCATAGTTGTTAAAAATTTATCATGGCCTACACCATGATAACCTTAAGAGCGGTTGCAACTCTATAAATAAGCCTTTGCAAAATGTATCTGTTTATTCTATCTTTCTGGTTATATGTAGTAGTAGCTGCTCTGTACTAATTTTTACAGTTACTTGTTTAACATCTTCATCTGGTTTGCGTGAGTGTTTTGTACTACATACAAAATACTCTGTATGAAAGAGTGCGGCAACACGTAAACTAAAGTGTTTACTGCTAGTATGAATGAATGAAAGTCGATGGAAGAATGGTGGAATGGATACGGGATGGATGTGCAACGTAAATCAGGTGTCTACAAGAGCAGAAACAGCGGATTTTCCCTAGGAAAAATCCTACGCAAAAAAGGGGGGTACTGTAACGTCGTTCGTTATTTTTTATAAATAATATTAGGTTGGCTATATCTAAGCCGCGCGCCGCGCGCCGTTGTGGTGTGACGGAAACCGGTTTTGGTGAACTATCCCTGCTACGAGGCGACAATTCCCCGGACCGGGCACAATCGTCATACGCTCACTACCACGAAGCCGCGAGCCGATGTAGTACCTACCTCTATACGTCTTAACTCCTAATTAAATTAGCAATATTTCTATTGTGCTTTTACAAATATATAATAAAGTCAGTGTCAACCCCAGATCGGGGTTCGAGTACCGGGATAGTGCACATACCTAAAGTGCGCCTACCTACGTGCCTGCGTCTACCTACGTGCCTGTGCCTACCTACGTACCTGCGCCTACCTACGTGCCTGTGCCTACCTACGTCCCTGTGTCTATCTGCGTGTTCTGCACCTACCTGCGCGTCTGGCGATTACTTGCGCGCTGCGCACCTACCCCGCCTGACCGCTGCCGAGCTATCTGACTACACAGGATAGTGGTGTTTCTATAGGCGGGCAAGAACCTAACGCGCGCTCGATATTTTCAATTCACACCCAGCTCTATCGATCTTTTTTTGTAAATATATTATAATAAATTTTAACTTATAATTCTTATTTTTTCTACACCTACCAACCATACGCAAAACGTTACATTATAGTAACAAATACAATAATGATATAATATACTTACTACAGTCACTACTTGTCACTTGGCAGAATAAGTGTAAAATGGGAACACTAAGCTAATGAGATTTAACGAAAAAATCAAATACTTTCATTTATAATGTTTTTTTTATGCGTGGTGAATCAGTTGATGTTATACTTTGAATAAAAGTTGTCAATTAATGGAATTTCTTTCGTATATAACTCACTTTCAGACGCTCAAATTTAAGTCGGCTAAGATTTCGCCATTGTTCTTTACGCTATGTTTCGTACTAAAAACGAAAGTTTTAGAAACAATTTAAAATATTTGATTTGAGCTAAAGTATGTAGTTTAGTTAGGCACCTATCTAGCAACTTACTTACTGCCAGTAGACACTGGGCTCGCTCGACCAAATCCGTCGTAAAAGCGAGGGAAATAAATAGCCACTAGTGCTTGGAACCTCGTTAACCTAGGACAAAGACTGTCGTAGGCAGGTCGTAAAACACAATGTGTTTTGTTTGGGGTTTGTTTGGTGCCTACACACAAAACTATAGAGTTTTTGTGGCCACATCTATGGAAGTTTGTACCAGGGTTGTTGCTGATGCACATTTTTTTCACGTCCGCTGATTCTGATATTTTGTCATTGACATCAGCGGATGCTCATTTTAATGATTTTTAGAAAGAACATACATTTCCATGTTTTATTTTTATTTAAAAAACTTATTAAGAAAAAGCGTAGGTACGTACCTATTCTTTTTCGTTTTGACACCGACTTCTGAAATGAAATTTATTTTTTGCTTTGTAATTTATTGTTTTGGAAGTCGGTTTTAATTTTTGTTAAAAAGTTAGTTATTTTTTATCTTTACCATGAAAATACGCATTACTTAAAAAGTAATTTTCAGATCTTGGTCAAATTTAAATGGGATCACATGAGAAGAATCAGCTTTCCAATAAAAAAAAAGAAACATCAGAACCAAAAAAAACAAATTTAGCGGCGTAATCACGCAACAAACATACAGTCGAATTCAGAACTTCCTCCTTTTTGAAGTCGGTTGAAAACAGGAAAAAAGGGTTTGTTTTTCGCTTCCACTGGTTAAAACATTTCAAACTCATCAGGATGTTTGCTTTTAAATTAGTTTTCTACTTTTCCGAATGCAAGGTAGAATCAATTTTTATTACTTGTTAATTTTAACTTTCGAAAGTGCCGCTTAATGGCCTAGTCGAAATAAAAACATTTGACTTTTACTTTCACTTTGACTTTGAATTTTAAAGTGAAGTATAGGTACAATATTCTTTTAGTTAATCAAGAAACTGCAAACTGTAACGTATGTAAAGTTATCAGTTTGCAATTTTATAATTAACTAATTTAAAATATCTATAACCATATTAAACTTTCCAACGGGGGCGCCATTATTTATCAAATTTCACAACAGTATAATGGACCAGTTCTATAGGCTAGGCCTACAATACCCAAAGTGATGCCAGAATAGATTAACCCAATAATATGAAACTTGAACAAAACCGGTGGAATGAGAGTATACCAGGGTGAACTCCTTGCGTACCCATTAGAGCGTTCCAATGTGATGTTATGTTATAAAATGGTGTTTACAATAAACAGACACGATTGCAGCTATCCCGAGTTTAAATGGACCACACGACAAGCACCAGCTCTCAAATAAAAAATAATCATCAAAATTGGTTTAGGTACCTAGTAAAAAGTTCTGAGGTAACACACATAAAAAAATACAGTCGAATTGATAACCTCTTCCTTTTTGGAAGTCGGTTAAAAAAATAGGTATCTTTATTGACCTTTTTCATAAGATTATGCGCCGATTATGTCCGGCACCGCATACCTTAGAATTATAAATTCCGATCAAGAGATAAAACCGCAGAGCTGCGTGTCGCGTAAATGAGTCGCGAAGTTTGCGCTGCTTTCGGTTTCATACTAAAGTCCTGTTTGTACCACACAGCGACGCAAAATGAGTCGTCTGACGTCTTTTGACTGACGCACATTATACTCGTATCAACCGATTTGCGGTTGGGGTGAGGTAGGGGAGCGAGGCAAGCGTCAGCGCCCCGTATAAACATTGGATAGCAACAGAAGTTGCGTCCGTCCGTCTGGCAGCCTAACCGGATCTTAGTTGAACGTAAATTGCGGTACTCAAAATACACACAAAATAACGCTCGTTTGTCCTCAGCCTAAAGCATGCATCGTGAGCTTCACGATGCACCTCGCGACGCGTCGACGTTTGGAGGCCCCGCGCTGCGCAGCGCTAGACAACAACTGGCCTCTTTAAACATCGTCGTATTGCATCGTGTCTCTTTCTGAATGCCAGCTGTCAGTTACAAATCATCCATCTATCCCAGACGCGGCCACATTAGTCAGCAGTCCAGCAGTTAGTGACAGACTAGCGATGTAAACGAGGACCGCCCGGCCACTACCGGTCGGAATGTTCTGGGAATGGCCGGCAGCAGATAAACCTCAGAGGGATAATTCCTACTTTGTTAATTACTTACAACTACAAGGAATTTAATTTCTACTGAGACTTTAATTTCGCTCCCGTGGTCTAGGTATCCTATATCCCATAGGAACAGCGCATTTTTCGGGATATATAGTCTTTCGGGATATATAGGGTTTCCAGCCTATACTGGTTGAATTTTCATGTGAGTGTGGAGATATTCGATACGGTACTATGAAGAATAGCGATAAACACTCAAAGGTAGTTGCGGGCCCAATATTGATGAAAACTAAAACTGATTATTTGGATTTCACGACACTGTCGATCGGTGGATCAGCGTGTTTTTTTTTCCAAAATCAACGGGTTCGATTTCTGGCT
The DNA here is from genome assembly GCA_947562075.1 of Orthosia gracilis. Classification (NCBI taxonomy): domain Eukaryota; kingdom Metazoa; phylum Arthropoda; class Insecta; order Lepidoptera; family Noctuidae; genus Orthosia; species Orthosia gracilis. Next base: position 1,190,886 of record OX387274.1, on the reverse strand, counting down.
TTCTAGTTATTGACTTCTAAAAAAATCACACTCGCACACGCTGATTTCATCCGAATTTAAAATAATATTTTCGACCAGCTGACCCGGCGAACTCGGTCCAGCCATTTCAGAGATTAGCCGGAACAAAGAGACAGACGGACAAAAATTGTAAAAAATGTTATTTTGGTGTATGTACCGTATATATATTCATATACATGTAGTAATAAACGGTTATTTGAATATTACAAACAGACAATCCAATTTTATTTATATTTATTTATTTAAACTTCATGTACAATGGTGATACATAGGCGGACTTAATGCAGCAAGGCATTCTCTACCAGTCAACCTTTGGGTTAAAAAGGACACAACAGTGGTAGGGGTACAAAATAAAAAAATGAAAAAGAACAATTATTAAAATCTGAAATTAATAAACTATCTAACTAATAAAATACATAAATATTTTCTAAAACAATAGACTAATAAATATTATAATAAATACCATATAATTATTTTAAATGAAACAGAAATTTAAATATAATAACTATGACGAAGACCGAGCTACGTAAGAGAGGACAAGTAATAGTTCCGGATTCTACGCTTAAATGAAAATTTATTCTCAGCTTTTTTGATGTCAAGGGGAAGCACGTTCCAGAGTTTTATAGTAGAGACAGTGTAAGAATTAGATAGAAACCCAGTGCGGTGAGAAGGAATATGGAGAAGTAAGTTTTTGGAAGCTCGAAGGTTAAGATCGTGAGAACTGCCCAACACTTTAAAATATTGTTTTAAATAATCAGGAGTACAAGGATCGTTCATGATGTTGAAGAGCATGCAGAGGGATCTGAGGGATCTCCTCTGACGGATAGGCAGCCATTTAAGCTGAGAACGGAAGGAAGAAATGTGATCATATTTACGGAGTCCGAAAATAAAGCGTATACAGTTGTTAAGAAGTCGATCCATTTTGTTAAGAAGTTCCTGGGATAGATCAGAGTAACAAACATCAGCATAGTCGATTATAGGCAATACCAGAGCTTGAACCAAGGTGGTTTTAGTGCTAGACGGAAGAAAATGTTTAAATCTATAGAGAGACCGCAGTGAGAATGTGACTCTCTGACTAATCTGTGCAACCTGCTTATTCCAGCTTAACTTGTCATCAATGTATAGGCCCAAGTCTTTAACGTGAGGTGAGAGAGGGATGACGGTATTGCCGAAAATAAGCGGCAATAGAAGGCTGGTGTCCAAGGTTCGTAGAAAATACGAGCTACCAACAAGGATAGCCTGACATTTACTGACATTGACAGCAACCCCAAATCTACTAGACCAGTCAGCGATTGCTTGAAGGTCAGCATTCAACAGTGACATGCAGTTATCCAAATTGAGACTGTCAGATTGCGCGTAGAGCTGCAGGTCATCAGCATACAAATGGTAGGAGCATTTGAGAATAGTAGTAATAGAGTTAATAAATAAAGAAAATAAGAGTGGAGAGAGTATACCGCCTTGTGGAACGCCTGTTTCCAGAGCGCACCAATCAGACAGTTTCTGATCAGCACGAACTGCCTGCTGGCGACCACGAAGATATGATGAAAACCAATCCTTATATCTATAGATTTGCGAATAAAAGTCGATCCTTTGACGTGGGAAACAATAAAAATACTTTCGTACTTTCTAATTTTATAATTACCTAATATTAGTAAACAAACAACGATCCGTGTCAATTATAATCCTCCGTATAAATAGCAAGGCTTTACGTTCGGACGGTTCACAGACCGGAAACGGAAAGGAGGCAGAGATTTGCACTCACGATCCACTTCGCGGCCTCGGGCCGGTTTGTGTTGTCCTTTTGATGTTATTATATTGTATCCGATATTAATCTTTGTTATTATGAGAGAATTATATTAATCTCGATGGAACCAACGAAACCAAAATGAAGGTAAAATAATTATTATCTGCAAGATTATATCATAAAAGGAAAGCAATATTTACTACTAATTAATCTATATTCCTGCGTACTCGTATCTACTTAGTACGTTGCTACAGACACACGTACTGATTTGTTCCCACATTGACTGAGGCTACTTATAACGAGAATGGATGGGAGGGGACTTTATTGAGGACTGACTGATGAGGACGTTGAATGTATCATCAGCCTGTTTTCTTTCTGCCTGAAATGGATCTCCTAAATCTATGAGAGCAGACCACTAATCGATCGTGGCAATATCATAATAAAAAGCTAGTGGAGGCGGCCCAATAATCCCTTGATCATCGACTATCAAGAAAAACCTTTCAATCGATAAACTACTAACTTCACGACCTTTACAGATCATTTAATTTAAAGTTAGCCAACAAATTGGGAATAAAATCTTTGTAACGTGTAAGGGTTTAGACAGATGATCGACGATTCGCTTATCTTTTACGATAATTATGAAGTATTAGCTTCAGGCAGCGGCTTCGCCCGCGTGTAAAGTGTTTTATTGTCCCAAAGGATCATTATCACTACAGCCAAAAGATGTCCACTGCTGGACATAGGCCTCCCCCAGGCGTCGCCACTTTGACAGATCCCGTGCTTCTGGCATCCAGAGGATTCCCGCAACCTTATCCAGGTCATCGGTTCACCTAGTTGGGGGCCTTCCAACGCATCGTCTTCTGGCTCGAGAATCCTTCGGCCCCATCGGGCGTCCGTTCTGCGAGCTATGTGCCCTGTCCACTGCCATTTAAATTTCGCAATTCTTCGAGCTACGTCGGTAAATTTTGTTCTCCTGCGGATTGCCTCATTTCTAATGCGAAAACACAAGGAAACGCTGAGCATAGACCTCTTCATTGCCCTTTGGTGACATTAAATGCTTTCTGATAAGGCCCATTGTGAGCGACCATGTCTCGGTCCAATAGGTGATCACTGGCAATAACACAGACTTTTGCCTTGAGATACTGCGGTAAATTGGACGAGAAGAGACCGTGAAACTTCCCGAACGCCGCCCAGACTAGTAGGCTTCGACCGTTGACCTCTTTGTCTTTGTTAGACCTACATAACTGGACCGTTTGTCCCGGTAGACATGATCGTCTACAACTTCAAGTGTAGAGTCTTCGATCTTGATAGGAGTGGGTGTTACATGGGCATTCACCATGACCTTGGTTTTGTCCATGTTCATTTGAAGACCCACTCTTTCAGAAGCTCTACTAAGGTCATCGAGCATACAATGCGAGGCCCTCCATGGTCTCAGTCATGACCTGTCGGTAAATCGAAGGTGAGTGATGCACTCGCCATTGACGTTCATGCGCCCCTCCGGTCCAGAACCTTGAAGTCATTCTTCAGCGCACCAGCGAACAGTTACGGCGAAATGACGTCTTCCAGTGTCACACCGCGCCAAAATACGTGGGAACATTATACTGGGATGAAAAGTAGCAAATGTGCTCTTCCAGGCTATAATCTACGTTTGTGCCAAATTTCAACCAGATCCGTTCAGCCGTCCTAGCGTGATTGATTAATAAATATACACCCACACACATTTCCATCCAAAATTTCACATTTATAATATTAGTAAGATTTGGTTTGAATCGTCATCACGATTCTGAATTGGCTAAATAAATAAATAAATGTGCATGTTTACCATCAATAGTACAATCACTTCTTGTCTCAAACATAGAAGCATTCGTTCTCGACAAAAAGACAAAAAGTCGGTTGCTCGGTGCTGTAAGCGAGTGGTTATATCTTTGTTATATCTTTTTGCCATGAGGTTTTCTAACTTTAGTTACCTTGCTGTCGTCTGGAGATAAAAAGAGAATTAATGGTGTAAGTACTGCAGGTTCGATTTCTGCACAAAACCTGTTCCGTGCACAAAACATTTTATTTCTGCCTACAGTTTGGTATTTTAAATAAGTAATTATATTGTCTAGATGAAAAGAGGTTTGTGTCTATTGCATCCACAATGCTTCAGAAGTCCTTGTGTCGAGAATAAATAGAGAGCGTCACCTACTAAGCAGAAAAGTTTTACATGTGGAAAGTCCATGGCCATAGATATACCTCTAATCTTTATTGCAAACCCGAAAAAAGGTTGATACAATGGGCGGTGTTACCCTATAAGCGATTTCCAACAAACAACATTAGGATGGACAGAAACCCGATGTTCATTCGATTCGATCGTCTGCCCGAGCCCTAACTTATCCCTTGGGGCTACAAAAACTGCGTTTAATCTACCAAATGCCTGTCCCCAATTGTTTGATGTGCCAAATTGTGTTTTTGCTGGCAAACTCAAAGGTAAACTGTTGAGCGCTTACTTTCAGTTTATTCTGCGATATTGGTTCGGTGAACAAGCGCCAATATTTTTTGAGGAAATAGAAATTATTTTAGAAAATAAATGCAAAGTAGTTTCAGTAGGTATTTGAGTTTTTAGACAGGCTATGAACAGAGTAGAATAGAATAGAAAAGAATAGAGTAGAGTAGAATAGAGTAGAATAGAATAGAACAGAATAGCTCAGAATATAACATAATAGAATAGAGTATAAAAGAATAGAATAGAATAGTATAGAATACAATAGAAAAGAATAGAATGGAATGGAACCTAATGGAATGGAATGGAATATAATAGAACAGTATAGAAAATAAAAGAATGAATATAATGGAATGGAATGGAATAGAATAGAATAGAGTTCAACAGAACAGAATAGAATAGAACAGAATAGAATAGAATATAATGGAAAATTATTGAAGAGAATAGAATAGTAGTAGTAGTTCCGTATGGAGCAGAAAGCGTGAGCTTAGGAAGTGGACCTGGCAGAGCCCCGATGGTAGCACGAAAAATGAGATAGACACAATCATGTCGACAAAGAAGCTCATATTCAATCGTGTCTCTATGCTCAACGCGGTGAAAATCGGACGTTATCACCATCTCGTAAGAGGCACATTGAACTTAAATGTTAAGCGGGAAAGATCTCGACTGATGAAGTCTACGCTCCGTCCAGCGCAGATCCAGATCCAAAACCCCGAAAGCTTGCAGCTCAAACTCCAGAATCGATTCGAGTGCCTAGGGAGCTCTGTGGCCGATTACATCGATGAGTTCGTAGAAACTGTCCATACGGTCGGTTCTAAGATTTTCAAGACCCGTCGTACAAATAAGAACAAGAAACTATCCGATCCTTCTCACGCCTCAGGGCGGCAGGCTGCAGTCTTCAGATGACGCGTGGAATTACCAGCAGCGCAATAAACATTTCTCTAAGTCCTTGAAAAGCGACTTCCGCTGCTTAAATACCGAGCTGTATTTAAGCAGTCCAAGGTGTTTGGAATTATGGGTTGTTATTATTGGGTTGGGTTTGAATGATTTATGTATTTTTAACCGACTTCCCAAAAAGGAGGAGGTTCTATGTTCGACTTCATGTTTGTTTTTTCTTCTTTTTTTTTTTTTGTGTATGTTCACCGATATCTCCGTCAATTGTGGACCGATTTTGAAAATTCTTTTTTTGATTTTTAGGGTATGTTTCGAAATTGGTCCCATTTTAATTTGGTGAAGATCTGATGAAGAACTTCGGAGATATACAGCAGAACTTTTCAATAAATGAAGGCAAATCTCTCGGGATTGCTGCAACCGCATGTCTTTTTATTGTTTATACCATTTCATAACATAACATCACGCCAGTACGCTCTAAAGGGGTACACAGATGTGTACTGTCCACCTTGAAACACTTTCATTTCACAGGTTATGATCAAGTTTCATGGCATTCAGTTAATCTATTCTGGCATTACTACCTCACTAAAGCAAGTTGCTTAATAGGTACAACTAAAAAGTGAAAAATAAAAAATCTTTTTTACAAAAAAAATACTACCGACTTCCAACTAAAAACACTACAAAGTGAAAAATAACTTTCTTTTTCGAAGTCGGTGTCCATAACGAAAAAAAATTGTACCTACCAAAGACACCGACTTCGAAAAAGAAAGTTATTTTTCACTTTGTAGTGTTTTTAGTTGGAAGTCGGTAGTATTTTTTTTGTAAAAAAGATTTTTTATTTTCACTTTTTATATTAGTTAGGTAGTAAATTAATATCAAACTTTAATTATTGCTCATGTTTTTTTTTGTACTCCTACCACTGTTGTGTCCTTTTTAACCCAAAGGTTGACTAGTAGAGAATGCCTTGCTGCATTAAATCCGCCTATGTATCACCATTGTACATGAAGTTTAAATAAATATGGCTATTGGGCAGAGCCAGCTCACGAAACTGGAGACCGACGATGGCAGAATTGTATCCGCCAAACCTGAGGTTCTGAGGGAGATCGAGAGGCTCTATGGGCAGTTGTACGCGTCAATCAGTAAACCCGTTTCTAATCTAGCAAAGGACCCAAGAGCTAGATTGACTCGACACTATACCAAAGATATCTCGGACGCCAGCCTCTACGAGATTAGGATGGCTCTGAAACAACTTAAGAAGTATAAGGCGCCGGGTGAAGACAGAATTACGGCCGAACTCCTTAAGGCGGGTGGAAAACCGGTGCTTAAGGCCCTTCAGAAGCTGTTTGATTCCGTCGTACTCGAAGGGAAAACGCCACAGACATAGTGCAGGGGTGACAGGGGTGGGCAGGGGTGGGTTCTTCAAGGAGAGGGTGACAATACCCGATACGCCCATTTCACTACTTAGCCATGTCTACAAGTTGTTTCCAACAGTCATCTTGAATCGTCACGCGCGTGTTAGAATTGGAAGTACGTGTGACGTCATTAAATCCTTAATTTTCACTTGTCATATTTATTAAGCAAATGTCGAAGTACCTACCTAAATTATTATTGTGTTGTCAAATACCTACAATTGTTAAAGTACCCACCTAAGTAAATATTGTTGTGTGGACAGGAAATACTCTAAATTTACATGAAAATCCTATAAAGTGATGATATTCCTATAAAATATTAAGTAATTTGTAATGATCATTGTGATGTATCCTGAATTTTATATTGCTATTTTAGTATTACAAGTCCTTTGAGACAATTAGTACAAGACTGTCAGTTAATATTAATATTCTTTCGAATATTGATTAAGAATGACTAAATAGGCGATATTAAATTCCTTAACTGTCTTGATACGTTTTAAAAAGTTTTCATTACTTAAGATCCTATCCCTTCTCTATACTATCCTGCATAATCCTACTTCTCCTCAATATCTTCGCGAACGGTTTGAGTACCTCGTCCCGAGGGGTAAACCTTGTCGCACAGCCACTTCGCTTCTTCTTCGAACTCCGCGTCACACTTCCAGCCGCTATGATGGCTCCTTCTCTGTTACTGCCAACGACGATCTTTGGTTACTGCAGTGCATCTCTGGAACTCTCTACCACACTCCCTACGCGATAGCCCTTCTCTCGATGTCTTCAAGAGGAAAATTAAGGAGCATTTTCTTTCAACGCAATAAATAATATTAGTAGATATACGTATATATATGTATATTTGTATTTATGAATGTAGTTTTTTTTTATGTATGTATTATTATTATATATTTAATTATATATATATTTATATATTTAATAAATCTTACTGCAAAATTGTACACTGGATTACTGCCCTCAATTATAATGATCTCTATCACTCAAAGGTTTGCTGGAAGAAAACTCCATTTTGGAGTTAAGCTCGCCCTTGTACATGAATATTGATTTCACTTTCTGTAAATGTATTGTTTTGGTGTACAATAAAGAATTAAGAATTAAGAAGAATTGATTATTGCCCTAATTGTGAGATTAATTATAGCAATTTAGAAAATGGTGGGGATATCTCACATTTGACGTATTGAGACAGGTCGACTCGTTGCTATAAACATTGTGTAATTCGTAGGTTGACACACTTTGTTGTGTCAATCTATTATATATTAGTCTATGGTTGTGAACTGTAAGACAGTACAGGCCAGATATTATAGTGTACACCTATTTTTATAAGTAATAACTCATGCCCTTAGATTAGAATAATAAAAGTGGGACTCTTACCCACAGAATGCAAGGTGATGTATGAAAGAAAGAGTTAGTTAATAAATGTACGAGAGGCATGAAAGATTGACCGGAATGATAGAGGTTAAGCACTGAAGGCGCCAATTTTGTTGGCGGGGATTAGAATTAAGAAAAAAAATAAGATATTATAGTGTGATTGTGATATTGTTTTCCTGAATTGTTATATTTTGTGAAAAATGGACTACACAAGCTTCACGTAAGTTATTTGATATTATAACTTGATTATTGCTTATGGTTGTATTGAAACTATCTGTATCATATTATGACCGTTATTCCTAAAGATTTTAAATTGATTTAAGGGCTAGTCATGTTCTTTGCCTTACCCTTGTTGTTTTGATTATGTAATATTGTGAAATGTTACAAGATTAATGGTAATAATAGAATTAGATCTCTATTGTGATAAACTATATTTTTTTGATTATAAAAGATATCTATAAATACTATATAAGAGCTTCCATGGAGTTTATTGCCCTTCTTCTCCACGAGAACTAGTCTAGCGAACGGGCAGTAAGCTCTGAGCCTCAATATGAATAATAATTGACAAGCTGTAATGATCAATATTTTAATTCTGCAGTCCTATACTAGATGGCGTTACTAGGCTCGCCGCAGGAGTTTTAATAACATATATATTGGACGAAGGACAAGTGACGGTAGCAGAAAAATAATTATACCGGAGATGTCAAAAAAAAAGACAGAAAACTAACGGTTGCTCTGTGGTTAATTTGCATTAGTTTCTGTAGATTAGAGAATAAATTCTTTGGAAATTACTACAGACTTGGTGTACGTTTTGCCATTGGTGCAAGATTGTCAATTTGTGTGCAAGTAGTGGGAGTAACGGGGTAAGTGTTTACGTCTATATTGCGGCTTGTAAGCGGGATGATTGGAGACGTTTTGCAAGACTGATTGTTCTCATTTGTTCTCAGCTTACGGAAACACCCTCATCGTGCAGACACATTCTGTTGAGGATTAAAGTCCAACCCCGATTCACAAAGCAGCATATCGATTAATTTCGAAATACGGATCGACATTTTCGCTACGGTTTTCAACAAGCCAGTTAGTCTTGGGGCATAGTGTCGGACTTGCGTTTCTCGACATCGAGCTCGAGCCCGACCTAAGAATCTCTTTTTGTTTTGTTAAAGACACTGATTTGTTTTTATGTGTTTTCCATTTTGTTTTGGTTGATTTTTTTATATATATTTTACTTATTTTTATTTATTTTCCGTTATTTAGTTGTTAAGGTGTTAGTATTTAGATAGTAAGAAAATTTAAACGTGTTGCTAAGTAAATTTGTTTTAAGTGCCTATGTGTTTCTTTCAACATTCAGTTTACTTGAACCCCGGTCATTACAAAGCCTAATTGAAATAAATACCTAGTCTTGTCTTTCTGTGCTTTTATTCATAAAACCTTTCCCTTATACACCACATACGAGTACATAGGAACTCTGATAAATAACCAGTAACCATCTTGACTTATATCGATACTTTTACATGGAGTTCCTTCATGATTCTAACACGCGCATGTTTAACTATTTCCAGCCTCCCGAACAAGCCGGCTTCCGAAAAGGTTTTAGCACTGTAGACCACATACATACGCTGCGGAAGGTTATACAGAAGAATAAAGAGCCGAGAGAGAGAGATTTGAACCTGCTTCTTTGCTTAGCGTTTGTGGACTACGAGAAAGCCTTCGATTCGATCGAGACTTGGGCTGTACTGCAGTCTCTCCAACGGTGCCAAATCGACTACCGGTACATCGAGATGCTGAAGTGTTTGTACAAAAACATCATGTCAGTTCGACTTCAGGATCAGACCTCGGATCCTATCCTTCTGCAAACAGGTGTGAGACAGGGAGACGTCCGAAACTGTTCACCGCTGCACTGGAGGATGTCTTCAAGGTTCTGGACTAGAGAGGGCTAGGCATCAACGGCAATGGCGAGAACATCACTCACCTTCAGTTTGCCGACGATATAGTGGTCATGGCTGTGACTATGGAGGACCTCAGTACAATGCTCGATGACCTCAGTAGAGCTTCCGAAAGACTGGGTCTAAAAAATAACATGGACAAAACCAAGGTCATGGTGAATGCCCATGTTGCACTCCTATCAATCTCCTGTTCATTTTTTCATTTCTTCGTTTTTTGACACCGACTTCCGAAATTTAAGTTATTTTTCAGTTTGTAGTGTATTGATTTGGAAGTCGGTTTATTTTTCAATTTTTCGTTGTGGTACATAATTTTGGACCAGTTCTATAGGCCCAAAGCCAATGACCAAAGTGATGCCAGAATAAATTAACCCAATAACATGAAACTTAAACAAAATCGGTAGAATGAGAGTATACCAGGGTGAACTATTCACACCTGCGTACCCCTTTAAAGCGTACCAGTGTGATAATATGTTATGAAATGGTGAAAACAATAAACAGACATGCGATTGCAGCTATCCCGAGTGATTTGCCGCCATTTATTGAAGAGTTCTGATCAGATGTATATCTCCGAAGTTCTTTAATGGGACCACATGACAAGCGTCAGCTTTCAAATAAAAAATAATTATCAAAATAGATTCACCTAGTAAAAAGTTCTGAGGTAACAGAACAGTCGAATTGATAACCTCCTCCTTTTTGGGAAGTCGGTTAAAAAGCATGGTGACTACATAAAATATTCCACAATCAGGGATGCCACAACCAGGGTTTTTTATCATCTAACAAGACTCATTTACGGCGCTATTTATATTTGAATTATGGATATTATCTTCATTATTAAACCTACTAGTGCTGAAACTAAATCTATACTAATATTAGAAAGAGGAAAGATTTGTATTTTTGTATTATACTAATGCTAATATACTAATAATAATAATCTATTTGTCATTGCGCGGCTAGATCCAGGGCCTGATAGAGAAGGCAGCACTCCTTGATACGGCTCAAGGAGTGCCTGTCTCTGGAGCCCTAACCACCGGTAGCTTGGACCCTATTCCCGATACCAATGGGCCTCTATTTTTCATATTTTTAAATGATTTCTTTTTTATATTTAAAAATATAATATATAAGAATTACAATCAATAAAGGAAATAATCTATACTAATATTATATTACAATATATATTATATGTATATACATAATATTATACAGACAAATTTTTGTATTTTTTTAGTAACGAATAAACTTAAAAATTAGAGGACCGATTTCAAAAATTCTTCCACCGTTGGCAAGATACTTTATCCCGGGCGACATAGGCTACTTTTTATCCCTGTATTCCCATGGGAACGGAAATATTATATATTTTTAAACATAGTAGCATACTGTTTCAACTTATAATCTAGCACAAGGGATTTCTCGCTTTAGCGGTCAGCGACTATGCGACAAAAAGGCCTCTTGCATCTGTTTTCATTCTTCTTTTTAGGGTTCCTTGCCCAAAGGGTAAAAACGGGACCCTATTACTAAGATTCCACAATTCGTCTGTCTGTCTGTCTGTCCGTCTGTCACCAGGCTGTATCTCATGAACCGTGATAGCTAGACAGTTGAAATTTTCACAGATGATGTATTTCTGTTGCCGCTATAACAAAAAATACTAAAAACAGAATAAAATAAATATTTAAGTCGGCTCCGTTTTTGCGATAATGGTACGGAACCCTTCGGACGCGAGTCCGACTCGCACTTGGCCGGTTTTTATTGTTAGGGTTAGAATTTTATCTTAGAAAGCTGCAAATTAAACTTCGTTCACTCAGAATTCAGAGATTCGGAAACACTCGAAACTACTCGGAACAAAGTATAATTTCAAGTTTGTCTAACTATTCATCATCGGCCTACTAGCCTTTTCCAAACTATGTTCCAAATCATGTGCACTAAGTTTGTAAATTCAAAACATCATAGGTACCTTTTCACCGCCACGCCATATCGGTATTCCTATGCCCTGTACGCCAAGCCCGAAAATCTTAATTAAATACCTACAAAAAAATAGGGATTTCAACATTATATCGATACCCATTATTATTATTTTTTTTATCAATACTTGCCAGATAAATGGTCGATCATTAATATGTTAAAAAGAACATTCCAATATTAAATATTTTACAACGTTCCACTCAAGTAGTTCCGAAGTTGTTAATAACATAAAAACAATGATTAAGACACACAACAGTTAAAATGAAAATAACTCTAGGTACAGCACTATTCTCAGTACTGATGTACCTCACTGTCGGGAATAGCCGACATTGGCGCCGTCGACGAGTCTTTTATAAGACATCGTTGCATGTACATTAGAGTTGTACCATAGTGTCATACAGTTTATCGATGTTAGTATCTAATTAAATTCAAAGGCCACAGTAGTTTGTTTTTATTATTCTTGAAATTTACACTTATTGCAACAATTTGGGTTGTTAATGGATTGAATGCAAATAAAACTATTTATTTACCAATCATTTAGTTTAATTATTGAGTTATATTATTAATAATTACTTTGAGATCATATTACTTACATGTCACTTATGAATAATATTATCACGTGATATTATTACATAGCAACAATTTTTATAACAGGAACTTTCTAATATTCTCACTAATGTTTCAGTTTTTAATATAGTAAAACTACTTTTTTCTCAGTGCTTACAATCGTTTATATTTTGTTAGAACAATAAAAACTGTAATGACAAATATTACAATAAGTTACCTAAATTAATTTAAGAATATAATATACGTCAACATGATACTACATCACTAGCAGTCGGCTCTGCACGACATTGGCGTCATGGGACTTACTTTTTTAACCATAAATTATTTTACTTTTTATCATCAAATATTTAAATGAGGAATATGCATTTTTGTTTACTGTATGCAACTAAATAATGTTTAGACATTCAGCTTTCAAGGTGTATCAATAAAATACATAAAAGTAATGATTTAATAGGTTTATTTTGTATTTTTCTGCGACCTGTTTTTTGTCGAGTATAGCCGTCGTTGGCGCACAGGGCACGCTTGCTCATGTCGGCTATAGCCGACATTGGCGTTCAAAAGGTTAAACCTATTTCCTTCTACCTCCATGGTGCCGAATTTATCATACAACATTTTTTAATTTGTTAACAACTCAGTCACGGAACCTTCTTGGTGTACTTTCTTATAATTTTCTTTGCGCGCGCCACTTTCTTTTCACGTCATATTGTTAAAACCTTACGTTAAAAATAAGAAACATTAAAACAAGTGAAAAACCTAAAATGAGTATTCTAGCGACGAGGAAGTTTATTTGACGCCAACAGAATTGACTGAAGCTGTTAATAATGCGCAAATGAGCTTTCTCCCTCAACAATCACGCGAGAAGTATTTGAAACGGTATGATATGTTTAACACGTGGCGACTAGCTAAAGGAACCAAAACTTTCTCAGAAAACGTTTTGCTGGCATACTTTATTGAATTACCCGAGACCCAGAAATCAAGCAATCAATGGAGTACGTATTCAATGCTAAAAGCAACAATAAAGATGAAAAAAGACATACATATCGACACCGAAGTTTTACACAGCATCTGAAATTGAAAAGTTTCTTAAAGAAGCACCTGATTCCGAATATTTGGCGGCAAAAGTAAGTCAGTTGCAAATTCAGTATCTACTTAAGTATATTCATCAACTACTTAAAATAATCTAAAACGTACTTAGTAGATGTTGATAGGCATAATTATGCATGCATATCAATTTTATTAATTTATCTACTACAATACTCTTTACGTTACAGGTTGTACTTATTATTGGTAAAAAACGGAGCATGTCGAACTAATGAACTAACACAACTTAATGTCAAAAACATTGATAAACATTCACAAGACTTACTGTTTATTAATTAACCTAATTACACAAAGACAAAAAGAGACCGCAACTTCATCATTACAAGGAAGCGTATTGCAAGGTAGCGTTTACAAGTATTATAATTTACCTAAAGATTATTCTGCAATACTTACCTATCGTAATGTAGTAGTTAATATCTAAACTGAAATAAGAGTATCTTGTGATTGTAAATGTTATTTTTTTGCATTTAGTCATTTCCTCGCTGAGGTGGGATGAAAAGTTACGTGTTGCACTCGAGTGCAACGATTATTCACCTCGTGCTCTTTTGATTCCCTCGCTAACGATGAACTCGCTGCGCTCGTGATACAATTTTAGAATCCTTCGCTTGCTCGGTCCTCAAAATTGAGCACGCAGTTAAAAAGCAACTTTGCACTCTTGTATAAAAAATAACTATTACATGATAATAATGACATAAACATAAATAATTATGTAAGCGTGCATATTTTAATTTGCACGCTTGCTTGCAGGCAGAATACAATGACTTTTAGTATATAAGCTCTTCCCTTGTGATTTGTGAACAATATAATTATTTTCTTGCAAATAAACATTTTGGACAAATGAAATACTAATGAAACACACAGTCATGGTTATACAACAACAAACACACAAATAACTCGATGTATTTATCCGCGGTCTATTATTAGGTGCAATCCAATCATTATTCAAAACAGCTGGAATCAGTATTCATTGTACGACATCTGTTTGATCACACTGCAAGCGAACTAGCAAATAATACTAACATACTTGCTGACATTGTTAATCAAATTAAAAGGTATCAAATGTTTACAAATAATTAATCTCAATTGTAGAAATAAAGCTTTTGAACTATGTTATGTAGGTAACCATGTCATCAATTCTTAGTTAAGAAAAGTGATCTATTTTCATCCATAACAACATAATATTGCACGCAGTTTTACAAAACCTTTTGCAAATGACAGCCCATCAAACCGTAAACCTATAAATAAATACACAACCAAAGGAGCGCAAATAAAAACATCCTATCTTGAAAACTGTTCGTGACACGCGCTCCATCGCCTCCCATTCATTTCCGCCCATCATGGTCACTTCAAACATCAGTAAGAATCTGGTCACTTCAAACATCAGTAAAAATATGGCGTCAAGACTAACTACGACAGGGTCTAATTTCATCCTCATCCTATCACGTCTTAAGAATGAAAGTGACCCAACTTAAAAAAATATTTTGTGTGAAATTAGCAAAAAAGTCTTCAAAAAAGGATTGTGTTGACTGCACTTTTTTGTACCAAAGTGACCGCTGTATAGGCTATCCCTTTCTTACTTATAATTTGGGGTTCTTTTCAACAAACGGTTTTAGAAGTACCTAGCCTTTTTAAGGTTCGTAAGCCAAATCAGAAATTACAAGAATTTTGAATTAGGTCACTTTCACTAAGGGTGCCCCATATTGTGAGAGAAAAGTCCAAGTTCACGCCTATTTTTTCACCCCGATTAAATTCGATGCGGCGCCGGAGGCAATTTAACTTTGGTGAACGTATTTTAATGTTTGCCGAGGTTTACGGGGTCTACAGGGCTTGCGGGATCGGCAGGGCCCTGTTGTGACTGAATTTGCAATTTTTACGAGAATTAAATTGGTGTGATACTGTTTTCGTATGAAATTTAGATGACTTGTTGAATTTGTTGACGTCAAAAGTTAGGTTGTTGAAAAGTTTCGCGCTTTTGATTATGAGAGAGTAGGTGTGGGTGCTGCGTTATTTTTAGAATTATGTGAAATTGGTTTGCATATTTTTGGTGGGCTTCTACGATATTATGTTTTCTTAACGCCTTTTACCTACAGTTTAAGAATAAATTAGGCAGGCTTTACTTTATATGAAACCAAAGAACTGAGTGGACATTAGACAATCTAATAATGTTAAAGTAAACTTAAGCTTGAATAATATTGTCTGAAACTGAACTAAATCTTCACGTGTTAGACAAAAACATTATTAAATACATAAAAATAGTCATAACATAATATAAAATCCTTATTAATAGCGGCATTTGTAAATTCCTCTAAGCTTGTAATAAACGACTGTAGGTAAACATTTTTGCCACGTGCCCAGTAGGTACACAAGTTGTATTAATTTCAACACAGGAAAATCAATTATCTTTAGAAGACAACAACAAGACAAATCTTTAATTAAAGTTTATTTTTAGTTGTTGTTTCACGTGCTGTAAAAAGAGATGTCCTGGTCCAGTTGGACTGTTCTACGTACCTATTTATACAAAATAATATATGATCAAACGAACTTCATAAGCGAAGTTCGATCAATGTTATGAGTCGCTTCATTCGAAGATTTATTATACCAGGTAATATGCTTATAGAGGAAAGTTTTTTTCAAATAGTGTCGACAGAGACCCCGGCTGCAGCTGTTAGAGGTTGCAAACCTATAAGTTTAATATAAACTACATCTTGTCTACTGCTTATCGTGTCCTAGCAACCGTAGTAATAAAAGTCGAAAAATTATTATATTTTTCTGTTGCACTACAAATAAGTATTTTCTTTCTGCAACCGTATCCCATTCTCTAATATGGTAGCAATTATTTATATCATACGCGTTCTGCTTCCTCACGCTCGTGAGGAAGCAGAACGCGTATGATATAAATAATTATATTATCAAGTAAAAATTACGAAATCGCGAAAATGAGTAACCAGTCCGTCGCAATTGAAAAACTCTCCGGGGTAAATAATTACACCACCTGGAAATTTCAAATGAAGATGTTGCTTATTCATGAAGACTTGTTTGAATGTGTCAACGAGGTCGATAAGAAAAATAAACCGGAATGCGAAGTCAAGAAGAAACAGGAAAAAGCGCTAGCACGAATCTGCCTCAGTGTTCAGCCATCTGTTTACTCCATTGTCAGGAATTGCAATACTGCGTTTGATGTCTGGAAGAATATACAGAAATCGTTCGAGGTTCAAGGTCTGTGTAGACGATTAGGTCTCCTCAGAATGCTATTTAGCTTAAAATTAGAGCAGTTTGAGAGTATGGAGGCGTATGTTACAAAAATTCTAGATACTGACCAACAACTGCAAGACATAAATGCTTCTCTGGAAGAAGATTTCGTTGCTATAATAATGCTCAGTGGGCTTCCCAAGCAGTTTGACCCACTCATTATGACGTTAGAGCATAGTAGCATTTCTCTCTCAAGTGAACTGGTGAAAAGTAAACTACTCCAGGAGGCACAGAGACGAGGTGATGCAGAAGGTACAGAACAGAATGCCCTAACGACTTCGACTTCGATCTCGAAGCGTCCCAAGTGCTTTCGATGCAAAAAAATGACCAATAGTAGAGACATTTTTCATGGTTTTGTGTGTGATACGCCAAAGGAAATAAGCGTTGCGAACGGTGAAAAACTTTTTACATCGGGCCGTGGTAATGTGAAACTCTTTTTACAAAAACAATGGGTAACTGTCAGTAATGTAGTTTTTATACCGAACTTGTCATGTAATCTGTTATCTGTCAGTATTTTGACACAAAAATGTATAAATTTTTGTAAAATTTACAAAAACGGAAAGGTAGTAGCTGTAGCAAAACGGGATGTATGCGGTCTTTATAAATTAGAAACCGGGGATGCGTATATAAATTCCGTTTCGCGCGTACACAGTATGCCAGTAAGCGTCTCCTTGAGTACCCAGGTAGATCTTCCATCTCAGGGTTTATGGCATCGTCGGCTTGGACATCTGAATAGTCTCGATAATCGACTATGATGTATCCACATACGAGCAATGTATCGCCTGCAATGGACTTGTTCACACGGACGTGTGCGGCCCTATGCCAGTGAAATCTATAGGCGGTGAAAGATATTTGCTAACATTTATTGTCGATTTTTCTAGGAAGACGTTTTGTTATTTAATAGAATCGAAAGACAAAGTTTTTGAGTGTTTTTTGATTTTTAAAGCTCTTGTAGAGAACGAGACTAATAAAAAAAAATTAAAATCCTGAGAAGCGATAATGGTGGCGAGTACATCAATACGAGATTTAAGCAGTATTTGAGTAAATGTGGAATCCGGCATCATACTACTGTTCCTCTCTGTCCACAGCAAAATGCAGTTGCCGAACGTGCGAACCGAACGATTATTGAGGCGGTGCGCTGTATGCTTCCATATGTATATATGTTCCAGATGTTTCATTTGAGATAGATGACTCGAGAGCAGAATACGTGGAAGCTGATGAGAACTCCTTCCTGTGTGGTTTTTTGACGGGGGAAGCGTGTGGCAGTGATGATCCAAGAACAGTTGAAGAAGCGTTGAATAATTCTTCAGAACTGGCAACAGCCAGGCAGTGGCGAGCTGCTATGAAAGACGAATATCAGTCCTTTTTGGACAATAAGTGCTTTACCTTAACCGATTTGCCGAAAGGTGCAAAGCCAATAAAGACCAAATGGATATTTAAAAAGAAAAGAGGGCTAACGGTGAACTATTACAATACAAAGCACGTCTAGTAGCAAAAGGATTTACACAAAAGTATGGAGTGGATTATTTTGAAACTTTTTCACCTGTAATGAGATACGAAACCATAAGAATGTTATTAGCTTTGGCTGTGGAGTACGATATGGAGATTGACCACATGGACGTAAAAACAGCCTTTCTAAACGGTGATTTAAAAGAAACCATTTTCATGGAAATACCAGAAGGTTTTGAAAAAGGTAGAGGCAATAAGAAGGTGTATCGACTACA
Organism: Orthosia gracilis; assembly: GCA_947562075.1. Taxonomy (NCBI): domain Eukaryota; kingdom Metazoa; phylum Arthropoda; class Insecta; order Lepidoptera; family Noctuidae; genus Orthosia; species Orthosia gracilis. The sequence goes on along the minus strand of OX387274.1, from coordinate 1,172,425 downwards.
CAAAGCTGTGTATGGTCTAAAACAAGCGCCTAAATCATGGAATGAAAAGATCAATCATATTCTTGTCAACAAACTCAAGTTTAAGAGATTGGTCTCTGAACCATGTGTATACATAAAGCAAAATGCCGACAAGTTTGTAATTATTGCGTTGTATGTTGATGATTTAGTAATTTTCAGCAATTGTAATGCGGAAAAAAACTAAAACTAAATCATTGCTGATGAAAGAATTTTGATGAAAGATTTTGGTCCTGTAGAAAGAGTTCTAGGATTAAGAATCAGGAAAGATCATGGCAAGATCACTCTAGATCAAAGAGCTAGAGTGATCTTGCCATGATCTAGAGCCTATATTAAAAAGATATTAGAGAAATACAACATGCAAGACTGCAAATCTGTTGAAACTCCAATGCAGTGGCAAAAATTGAACAAAGCTGATAAAAAGGATGACAGTTTGGAGAATCGAGAATTGATCGGTTGTCTTATGTATGAAGCGGTTTATTATTTATTTATTATTTATTATACGCTTTATTGTACACCATAAAAAAACATTAATAAAAAGAAACTTAAGTCTAATACACATACAATGGGCGGCCTTATCGCATACCGCGATCTCTTCCAGGCAACCTGGTATGGACAGTAATTGCGGTTTGTTCGCGTTCTGATATATGTCACGCTGTAAGCGTATTAAGCCAATTCAATAACTGTTTTTCCGATGTCCACTGGAAAGCAGCTAAACGCGTGTTGCGTTATCTTAAAGGTACAGTAGATTACTGCATTACCTATAAGAAAACTGGCTTATCTGTGACAGGTTTTGCTGATGCAGACTGGGCTTCTAATGAAATCGATAGACGTTCTTATACGGGATATGTTTTCAAAATTGGGAATTCTATTACATTTTGGGAAAGTAGGAAACAGCGTACCGTTGTGTTATCGAGAACTGAGGCGGAGTACATGTTACTCTCCAATGCTTGTAAAGAAGCACTGTTTATAAAAAACTTTCTTGCACGAATGTATAGGTAGTAACAATGAAATAACTATTTTCAATGATAATCAGTCGGCCTTGAAATTGACTGAAAGTAGTATGTTTCATGGTAGGTCAAAGCATATAGACATACGTCATCATTTCGTCCGGGAGGCGGTCAGCAATGGTGCAGTTAAAATAAATTACTTGCCAACGTCCAAAATGACGGCGGATGTCTTGACTAAACCTTTGTCGGTAGAGAAACATAAGTATTTTGTAAACGAGTTAGGTTTGGCTACTGATGTATGTTAACAAGATAAGTTTAAGGGGCGGTGTTAGAGGTTGCAAACCTATAAGTTTAATATAAACTACATCTTGTCTACTGCTTATCGTGTCCTAGCAACCGTAGTAATAAAAGTCGAAAAAAAAATCTGTAGCACTACAAATAAGTATTTTCTTTCTGCAACCGTATCCCAGTCTCTAACAGCAGCGGCCGCGGACGTGGTGGCGTGCCGCGTGCTGTGCGCGCTGAACGCCGCCACGTCCACATCACTCTCGCCCAATATATGCTTTATCCATGTACATGACTGTGCTGTCGCGCCCTGGTATGTCGCTTAACAGTGATCAAGAGATTGGATACATTAGCGGGTCGTTCTTTGTCTGTGACTTGGAGATAATCTTCGAGAGTAGTCGCAGGGCAGATGCGAAGGTTTTATTAGGTCGGTTGATCACGACCTGCCGCGGATGTTTTTATAATATCTTCGATGGCTATGTTTATACCGTTTGATCCTACTGTTATATTTTCAATCTTTATCAACGATAATGTTTGAACCCGTTGGGCATTACTTAAAGCTAACAAAATTACCAGTTTTTTCGTAATTTTTTCCCTACTAAGGGTTCTGTTAGGGTATAAGTAAGAAACATAATTTACCACAATCTGTGGGTCCCATGTAGTGCAATACTTGGGGAAGCTAGGTTTTATTTTAAATGCTCTCTTAAGCAAGCGTTTAATTGGATCATCATACCGCCGAATAAAAGGGAAAACGCGGATCTGTGATTATTTCGAGTTCCGGACGAACTTCCCTTATCAAACTGTTCACTTAGAAACCGTAATACTATTGGGATTTATTTATTTTTATTTATTTATTTATTAAACTTTGTGTACAAGTACAAAGGCGGACTTAATGCCTTAGGAATTTTCTACCAGTCGACCTTAGGGTGGTGCAGAGATAAAATATGGCAGGTGCAACTTAATGAAAAAAATAAAATAAAATAAAGTAAAGAAATATAAATACAACAATTTAACATATAGATATATAAAAATATATACTTAGATACATACATACATAAAAAATATGTTATTGAGAAATCGAATCCAACAAATTAACTCTGTGATGATTCTGCAAACTTCTTGCGAATGTGTTCGCGTGCCTTCAATTTAAAAGACAACCGACTAGTTGCCATCCTGATGTTCTGAGGGAGTGCATTCCAAAGAGAAATCGCCTGGACAAAGAAGGAGGAATGGATAAACCCAAAGCGGTGAGAGGGACATTGTAGAAGACGATTATTGGCGGAACGAAGATTTTTACTGTGGGCAGAACAAAGGAATTGGACATGTGAAGTCAGATAAGAAGGAGAAGTGGGTTTATCAATAAAAGAAAACAGGGTAGTCAAGGCCCTCAGCACTCTACGCTGGCGAATTAGTAACCATTTCAAAAGTGATCGATGTGCGGATACATGATCATACTTACGGAGGTTGAAGACAAATCGAATGCAGTTATTTAGAAGGCGGTCAAGTTTATTGAGTAGATCTGCATTCAGGTCATAGTAGCACACATCACCATAGTCAATGATGGGAAAGATAAGGGACTGTACAAGCATGGCCTTTATGTGAGCTGGGAGAAGGTTCTTCAGTCGATAGAGCGAACGCAACGTTCCGGTGACCTTTTGGCTGACACTCGTTACCTGCTTGCGCCAGTCAAGGCAAGTGTCGACTAGCAGACCAAGATCCTTAACCTCGAAGCTGAACGGTATAGCTACGTTGTTGAATATTATGGGCGGAACAGTTAAGCCATCGAGCTTTCTCAAGCTTAACGGGCTCCCAACTATGATAGCCTTACACTTTGTAGGGTTAACCGCCACCCCAAATTGGTCTGACCAACTTTTAATCGCCAATAAATCCCGGTTAAGCCCCTCGATCGCATCCGATAAGTTGCCAACACCTGCCTGACAGTAGAGCTGTAGATCATCAGCGTAAAGATGATACGCACACTGAAGTTCGGTGGTAATAATTTTTTAGATTTATGAAAATAGAGAAAAGAAGAGGAGATAAAATACCGCCTTGAGGGACGCCAGCTTCAAGGTTGCACCACCCCGAAGAAGAGTCTCCAGCACAAACTGACTGCTGACGCCCCCGAAGATAAGAGGAAAACCATTCCCGTACCTCGAGAGAGACCATAAGATAAGAAAGGATAGATAAAAGGACATCGTGACTGACGGTGTTGAAAGCATTGGAGAAGTCGATTAACACTAAAGCAGTTACTTTAGTGTCCTCCATTCCCCGCCTTATATCGTCAGTCACTTTAAGGAGAGCTGACACGGTACTGTGCCCGGGCCTGAAACCGGATTGAAACGGGCTAATAAGGGAGTTGTGATAAATGAAGTAGGAGAGCTGTTTATGAACACAGGCCTCAAGCACTTTGGACAGAAAGGGAAGGATGGAAATTGGGCGAAAGTTACTGGAATGTGTGGGATTGGGGATCTTACGCAGGGCTCGAACATGAGCTTTACGCCACAAGGAAGGGAAAGCACCGGAGAAAAGAGAAAAGTTAACTATGTGGGAGATAGCAGGTAGAAGCTGATCCAGAGCTGACACAATCATATGACGACTGATGTTATCACAGCCCACAGCTTTGGATTTAATAGATAGAATAATCTTTTTGATCTCTGTCGGGTCAACTGGTGTGAAGACAAAAGGGGCAGTATTGGGACGCGTCAGACCAGCAAGGTAGTCGATAGTTTGACGTTTGGTTACACTATCAAGCATGGGTACAGTGGAGAAAAAGCGGTTTAGATCGTCCAAGCCAATTGTGTTAGGAAGGTCTGAATGCCGCGATTTGCCGATACCTAGGGTTCCAAGGAACTTCCAGATGTCGGCAGAAGAAGAAGAAGAAATGTTATTTAGAATGTGGCGGCGTTTAGCGTTACGTATCATCTGGTTACAGAGATTCCTAGCAGTCTTGAACAAGGTCCAATTGTCATCCGAGCGATCCCTTTTAAATACTCGAAACGCGCGGTCCCTCCGTCGCATTGCCATCCGGATTCCCCTATTCATCCAGGGGGCAGGTGGGCGTTTTAGCTTTACTCTCCTGACAGGAGCGTGAGTGTCATACAGTTTGGCCACAGAGCTGTTGAAAACAAAAACTTTGTCATCAACTGTAGCAGCTTCCTGCAGGAGTGTCCAATCAATATTCGATGCATCTTTTTGAAGTAGCTCACTATCCATACGAGCAAAGGCACGCCTGTACTGGAACGTAGGTTTGGGTTTAGGATGTTTAAGAACATAGGATAGGTAAATAAGGTCATGATGGGAAAAACCAGGGGCATCATGTTGACCATGCGAGGAAACTAGAGAAGGATTAGAGGTGAGGATCAGGTCAAGCCAGGTATCTTCACCGACTTTATTATGATGAGTGGGTTGGAGAGGCAATACGTGAAAACTAGCTGACTCGACAATATGCAGGAGTTTACGGGAGCGAGGGGAGTTGTGGGAAAGGAGGTTGGTGTTAAAATCGCCCATGATGATGTGATGTGTATATAACCTTTGACGCAATAGATCGCCAAGGGTGTCCGTTAGAGAGCAAAAACTACTATCACAAGAAGAGGCAGTTGATTCGTTGGCAGAAAAAAATGATTCGCTGTCTGACAACATTACAATAAAAAGTAAATAATAAAATATATATAAAAATTAAACGGAAATAACAAAAAAAAATACTATACGAAAGGCTGGCGCTTGCATCTCTGCACCTCCCGCCAGCTAACATCACCATTTTAAATAAATGTATCCGAAAACAAAACTTAAAAAAACATAGTTTATGCGTTGATTTGACGGTAGACAAACAACTAATTATGCTTTGACATTTTGCGGTATTGAGAAAAAAAAAAAAAAAAAAAAAGAAAATGTTGAGGGTAAACGGTAAACACAACAAAGTAAACTCGAGTTACAGATAGATAAACAAAAAAATCTAAGCAGCAAAGTTATAAGAGGAAAAGTGATAGATTACACATTAGTACACAAAATAGCAACAAGATTGCCACGGTAAGTACAATTTTACTCTCTAATGCATATTAAACATTCGAATACTTCGCCAGCAGTGGACTCAGTTCGTCGAATGAAGTTAACTTGTGTTTACTCCCGTCGGGGGCCTTAACCACAATAACACCGTCCTGAGTCAAACAAGATCGCATCCCGAAGTGGAGCCGCGCCTTCCCAAAAATGGTATGCCGGGTCCTTGTCAAGAATTCCTTGACTGAGATGGAGGTGCCCTTTAAGCGGGACTTAGCCTTCCAGACCGCAGATTTATCGTCATAGTCTGAAAATCTCACCAATATTGGTCGATGATGGTCTTTATTGGCTACACCGAGTCTATGACAGGACTTAATGGAAGATGCAGTCAATGGCTTAGGGGCCAGCTTCTTATTTATAATGTCCAGGATGACTGTGCTGCTAACCTCACCGTCAACCTCTGCAATGCCCTGGAAAATCAGCGCCTTCCGCCGATGTCTGGTCTCCAACCCATCAACTTGTCTGGCACATTCGCTGATCTGTCTTCGGAGCAGGCTTAGCATGCTGAAGATAAGCTCTCTGAAGGTGCGAAACTCGTCAGCAACCCTCGTCACAGTATCCTTGGCAGGGCCCGCGCACTGGATTTGAGCTTCCATTTCTCCCATCTTCCGGATAAAGCTGTCCTCAAGGTTTTTTTGTGCTGATGCAATCTCGTCAAGTTGAGACATTGTGATCATCTAGTTCCCAGTAAAAGTGCAGATGATGTGCTGGCAGGTGGTGCAAAAATTATTGCTAGGAGTCACGTAAATGTGCTACAAACGTGAGTACCCGTACAGTGCACGTAACGCAGTGATTAATTTAATAAATCAGGCACTTTAATTATGTACTTCTATTTTTAATATAAAATTATAAAATTTGCTTTGAAAATACGTCTATTCTTATTTTACACCTACCTACGAATGGGGATTGAGCAATCATAAAAGTGATAATTATTAATTATGCAAAATTGGCACCACAATTTGAACGACACGTTATACTGCTTTTCTTTGATAACGTCGCCAGCCTCAAGTCCAGAGTAGATTCTGGGACGCCGCGCAGGGAGTACGCCTGCCTGAGGATACTGTAGCACCCAGGGTAAGCGGATTTCTGTGTGTCCTCGACTTCGCAGCGACCGAGCTCGACGTCAACTGAGGTGGCGGCCGGCGTCTCGTTGTGCCATTCGTCCAGTTGGAACCTCTCCGCCCCCCCCTGTTCTGTCGGAACTGAGAAGGGCCTGACCAGTTTTCCTGGTAGGCACCTGCTTGTCGGTATTGCTACTGGGGACGTAAATTAGATGTCGTTGGTTTGATTCCAGGGTTAACTATTGGAGATTTTTTAATCAACATGACTTGCTTCTCGGTGGTTTTGGAAGCTTTTATTTTTCCCCTAATTTGTTGCCATATAAAGTTTCGTCCCGTTCGCAATCTTGAGCAACGTTTCGTCCCGTTCGCAATCTTGAGCATCGTTTCGTCCCGTTCGCAATCTTGAACAAAACGTTTAGACAGGGTTTGGCTAATGCATAATCAATGACACTAGTTCGTGATTTTGTTTCTTGATAATGAAGATCACTCAGAATGCGACATCCATCGCTTATGATCTTTATGGCTTAAATTTTGCTGTCGCAGTTTTGTCAATGCATAATTTATGGCTCAGATGCAAATACCCAGTTGCTGCTGCTCAGCTTCCTTCCTCTTGTCTCTAAGACGAGATGCTTCAGAAATAGCCGCCGAAACTTCGTTATTCAGTTTGGGTGCTTGAAGCAGAGTGCAGTTTTCAGGCACAAGATAATCTTTAATTGGCTTTTCTTTTGCTTCTTTTGATAATCCATTTTTGAGGATAGGTTTCCATCGCTGGGGTAAGTTTTGATGAATTTTATCACCGAACTTTGGATCATTGTCTGTTTCCTCGCCGAGTGCTATTAATAGCTATGGGCAGGCACTATCTTCCAGAATAGGAGTAGATGCTTCCACAGCCGGCATGGGAGCGTCGTTAGGGATATCATTAGGTGCATCTTCGATCGTCGTGAGGTTTTCTTCTACATTGGCCCTGAGGCCGGAATGTAAGGATTTGTTGTCGTCTGAAATGAGTAAAACGAAACTTTGAATTTCTTTTGTGTTGCAGTTAGGTTTTATTCTTTTGGGTCACCATTTCGATTGTAATAGTTATGTATATAATAGCTCGTAGTATAGCCATCGTGTTAACACTCGGTTAACCGCCAGGCGAGCTCATACCGCATGTCTATGATAGTCATAGCCTTCGTGTTAACTCGCGGTTAACCACTAGGATAAAAAACAGTACTAAATGAATAGCACATGATATTAAGAACCATACATATATTAGGTATCGCATAATTAAGATAATTTATAATTGAGGGTATTTGTAAGTACAATACATACCGGAATCAGATTAAGATTCAATTATAATTCTACGACGCTGACGTCTTTGTTCAGCTTCCAGCTTCTTGAATTTAAGTCGATAATCTTCAATTTCTTGAGAATATTCTCGTTTTTTCGGTTTTTTTAGTAACTAGTGAGCGCGCGTGTGCGCAAGATAGGAAATCGTGCACGATAAAAGAATAACAGCTTGACTAGTAGTGTGGTTATGGTCGGTATAGAATCGACTTTGTTGTAAAAGTCGAAACTTATATCGATTTTATGAATCTCTTATTGTGTTCATGTTATCTTGTAGATTGAAAGGACTACCTGGTGTAATATATCTGAAGAATGAAGCGAAGAAATATAATGTAATGTAAAACAGGAGTGTCGTGATGGCCCAGTGCTTGAGGTCGTGGGTTAAAAGCTGGACTTATAGTTAATGTAAGTTTGAAATCGCCAACTGGCATTGAGCAAGCGTGGTGATTAATGCTCGTACCTTCTCTGTAGGAGAAGAGGCCTTTGCACTGCAGTGAGACGGTTACAGGCTGGTTTTTATATATATTTAAAAATATTAATTTGTTTGTAGGACGTAATCTCTGCTAGTCCGACTACAACGAAAATGGTTTCGTTTATTCAGAGCTATACTAGTACTGACTGTACTTTTATTTTATCCTTAAGAGCAAAACCGCAGAAAAAGCTTGTTCACTTTTAAATAACTATGATCTGCTAGCGGCTTCGCCCGTGTGAAAGTCTGTAATTATTCCATAGGCATATACTCCCTCTATAAAAGTCTTATGCTATGTCCTTCTCCGACGTCCAATCTCTAATATTGATTGTTGAACGGTCTCGATGTGGAATCTTAACAAACAGACAGACAGATGGTTGGATAATATGGATAAACAGTGTTTGTGCAGTGGACTCCAACCGGCAGTTTTTATAAAGCGGGTGCAGACAGCTTCTTGTGCCGCCTTTCTAAAATACATCAGCCAAGAGCCAGCTTTATTTAAGAGGACGCGAATTTTTTACCGAACGTCGCGGTTCATCGTAATGATTCCGAAACTGTGACGCTAGTTTTTACTGTCATCAAGATAAGACCCGGGTTATGTTTGAGTAATGTTCCTACTTTGATTTATTGCAAAAGCTAAAGCCGACTTCACACGAAAAGTATTATTAGTCACTGAAACTGAGCGAGCGATATGCAGATTACTCTTTCTGTACATTAATTCAACTTTTTCGTTCACAAAGAACCGACACTTTGCTATTATACCATTAGAGCAATCGGTGGCGACATCACATGCTTGGTGTGCGCTGGCCGACCGCAGGTAGTTGGCAGCCCGAGTAGTGTGCCACACACGAAAGGCGGCTCCGCCAATTACTATCGAAAAAACCTGGAATGCGCCATCGTGATGGTTCGCGAACAGAAGACAGTGCCTGTGGACATTTCCGGGGGAACTCGGGCGTCCCCGTAGTCTCCAGTCCAGTCCCACAATGATGGCGTCCTGTCGGCGTGTGTCTGTGGGTTGCCAGCGTGGAACCTTACCTCAATTCCTTCTTCTTTCGTACCTTCACTCTCAACCATGGCAAGGAACAAAAGAAAAAAAGGCTGTACAGCAGCAGCACTCACTGTCACATAAGGTGCACCTCTGTAACATCAGAGGTCTACACTCAAATCTTGATGCAGTCTACCATCATCTAGAAATTGACATACCAGCGCTTTTGTTCATTTCGGAGACGCAGTCCGTCAGATCACCTTTTTGGAGTGAGGCCGGTGGAGCGATTGAGCTTGTCCTTGGAGGCGGTCTCTGAATGGGGCGATGACAATCCGATCAAGTTCAATGCCGCTAAAACACAGGCGTGACTTTTCTTCACTAAAAAGAGCCAATTTCACCCGACTCCATCTTTCCGAGGTTTAACCGTGCAGATAACGGACCATAATGAGCTTCTTGGCGTAAAATTGACATCGACCTTCAAGATGAGACGGTACTTCACGCCAGAACAGCTGCTTAAGTTGTATCAAGCGCAAGTTCCATCTTGCTTGTTCTTGTCTCTGAGACGAATCTGCCAGATACCAGCTTCATGCACTATTTGGTGGAAAAACGGGACAAGAGCCTCATCGGCAATGAGGCACTGGTCGAGTCAAAGCTCCAGAGGCTTGAACATCGTCGCGGAGTTGCCAGCTTGTCGATTTTTATCGGCTGCATTTCGGGGATTTTGCGATGAAATTGCATGATCTAATTTCGTTTAGCCCGATTCATCATCGGAATACAAGACGTACGATGATGCGCCATCGGTACAAGGTGGACATCCCGCCCATACGCTTTAAACATTTTGGAAATACTTACTTTCATTATGCGTACATCTAAGAATTGGCATTCCCTGCCGGAGTCTGTGTTGCCCGATCGCTGCAATCTCGGGGTCTTTAAGTCATGAGTGAAGTTACTTCTAGGCAAGTGTGCTACACCGTCGACCACATCAACGCTTACCATCAGGTGAGATAGTGGTCAAGCGCGATCCTATCTATATTAACAAAAATCAGCGATTTCTTTTCAACAACATTTGTTAGTTCGTGCGGTTGGTCTGTACCTAGCATTATTATGGGTCCTGGCTTAATATTTAGTGCATTTGCAACTGCACTTTCCAGTTCTCATGCATGTTTAGGATAATTATTCGACTAGTGCCTTCAACAATAAAAAGTATTACTTACAATTTCACGATTTAATAAATAAAATCATTGTATAGTGTAAAGATCGGCATCGGTGTATATCACTAGAGTATCGATAAAATTATCGACAGTCACCAATTCCCTATTAGTGTACGTGTAAGCCTTACCCTCCTTACCCTCCTTGACCTCTAACCTCAGGCTCAGGCTCATTTTACTTACAAAAACCTTGACCAAAAGACGTTTCGTATTCCGCTGTTTTCTTCTTCAAATCCGGACTAATCTAAACAATTCTATATCAAAATTTAGAGGAAAAGTATATCTATGCTTTTATCATAGATATACTTTTTAGATAAATTTTTTGTTTTGTTAAAAACTGATCAATTTTGTCTGAAAGTCGTCTGAATATGGCGGTAAAAACGGGAATATTTTCGGGTTTTTGGATTGTCATATTTCTTTTAGTGATTATTTTTTCGAAAAAAAGAAATGATAGGAGCACGTTAATACGTCTTTAGTCCTTGATTTTATGGAAAAAATCATTGCTCTAGAGGCATTATCCACAAAGAAAACAGCAGGATGTTTTTGTATGGAGAAACGCCCAATAGAGTCCCGTCTTAATGTTGTTACAACAGCTTACGGTTTTTGTTTTTATGCAGTAAGCTATGCAGACTAACGATAAACCTTGTTTTGCAATAAGACGGAAAGATAGAACATTCGGAACATAGTTACGCTAATTCTACAAAGAAAGTCTACGACGTAGCTGGTTGTGCTACGAAATGCATGTGCTACGCTTGCTACAATTTCGTAGCACGACTGCCGAAACGTGAAAAACTAAATTGATTCGTACAGTCTTCAACGTAAGGTTGTTTTTTATTGGTTTACATTTGCTATTAAATTTTCACACTATCCGTATAGTGTGAAAATTTAATAGTAAGTATGTACCTATTTTGATGAGATGTGAAGACTATAATCGTGACAATCTAAGAAGTCTGATGACATTTCTCATTTTACTTGCCGCGACAAATTTGTACGTGAGAAATTGAAAAATCAAATTCATAATTGATTAATTACTGTTGCCCATACTCTTAAATAACAACGAATATCATTCGTACGCATCTAGTTAAATTATTATCAACCATTTCATAGCTGTCAAAGCCGACTTCTTAGATTGTCACGACTATAGTATAATAGTTATGTACAGAAAAAGAAGACTTGAATAAATTGAGATAAGAGCGGTGATGTTTTTATTTCAATTGTGTTAAGTACAAAATGATGATTCGACAGCGATATATTCTTTCTTCTGCCTTGATTATCGAGCCGAACATTCTGAAAGTTTCTCGTCGTTTCGGGGCAATGAGTTCGAATGTCGATTGTTCTGGAAGATTCTCGAAGAATCTAGATCAGTATGGAACGTTCTGGAAACATCTTCCGTGCTATATAAAGAGCGGTCGGGATCGTCGTGACTGAGTTTCGATTGGGAAGCGACACAGAGCGATCAAAGCGAAAATAGTGCGAAGTAATAATTTTGTTTAAGTAGTGTTTGAGTAATAAAGAGTGGTTAATTTAAGTCTGCTGTTACTTGCCTCGTTGATCTGACATGGTATGATGACCTGGATTCGACTCCCGTGTCGTGCAAAGTAGTATCGGGTTTTTCATCTAGAATTGCTCAGTAGCTATCCGGAGTCTGGACTTGTAACCGGTTCAACAACCGGTGCCGGTGCCAACGCAATAAGCTATTACACGGGAATTGATACATAACTTGCAAAATCTGGATATTCTATGAAAATATTTTGTAAAAATATTTGCCTCCTTCCTTACATTGAAACAACTTCACTTACATCGGGTGTAAGATATTTGTCTCCGTAGTGCAGTGCGCCGACTGCACCCACTTTGTAACGTTTATTACAGCGTCACCTTACAAACTGCATTCAATCAATCTCATGTTTGATATTAATAGTTGCTGAGTTTTGATAAAATTTCATAGCAGCTTTACACTGAAAAAAATGGGATTGCGACCTTTTTTATTCTTACTAGTTTTTGTATTACATTTTATTTTGGTACCTGTACATGTTTTGTGAAGCTCTGTTTTGTTGCTAATAAAAAAAAAGTTCGCGAGTCCCAATTTTTTTTTTCGTTGTATACTTGTTAGTGATTAGCGAATATCAGCTAAAGCCCCGTGTTCGTGCTCAAAAAGATTTTGCAGATGAAACATGTTATGTTTCATCGGCCGTTCCATTAGACATTCTCCCATGCTGAAACTTGTTATTTATATATTTCATATCATGTGCCCGATGCATGGGAGTTCCCATCGGTTAAAGGGACTAACTTCCATTTTTGGGAATAAATTTTCAGAACTTTTCCCCTAAATTCGAGGTAATTAAAGAAGTCATATTTGACAGCTATAAAAATGCTTGATAATAATTAAACTTAATGCTTGTGAATGAAACTCGTTGTTATAGTGTATGGGTAACAAAGTAATTAATTAGGATTATGAATTTGATTATTCAATTTATTACGTACAAAGTAATAAATAATAATAATACCAAGGTATTATTATTATTGTGCCTTCAACAGTTGGGTCATGCCGGTTTTGATGTACTCTTTCGGCATACTCAAATGGACTCAGACCGAGCTCGATGCCGTTGATAGGAGAGTCCGGACACTGCTGACCGCAAACTGGATGCATCACCCACGATCATCAGTGATGAGACTGTACGTCCGGCGGAAACGTGGGGACGAGGCTTTTTAAACACCAAAATTCTTCACAACCGTGAGATGTGCAGCCTCAGAGAATACTTTTTAAAGGCTGAAGTGGGTATGCACTGGGATGTGGCAGTGGACAAGGGACTCACCCCGTTGTACATGGCTAAAGAGAACTGGCGCTAGCTTGTAAAACTGATGAAAGCAAAGAGGTATGGCAAGGCAAGGAGCTACACGGGCGCTTCTATTGGGATCTCCATGGGACCGATGTAGTTTTCCAAGCGTCCGTATCCTGGCTACGTTTCGGCGACCTTTTTGGGGAAACTGAAGATTTTGTCTGTGCAATTATCGATGAAGTTATCCTGACGAATAACTACCGGAGACATATAATGAAGGACGGGATGGGATGGGATGGGATTGACGTGTGTCGGGAATGCCACCGTCCGGGTGAATCTATCAGACATATTATCTCTGGTGGCTAACAAAGAGTACACAGTACACAGGCATAACCAAGTGGCCAGGATTATATACCAGCAACTTGCTTTGAATTACAATCTAGTGCATTCTGAGGTATTGCAATGGGGTCCTCACATAACATCTCTTGCGGGTCGGCTAAGCTCAGCCGCTTATTTATGCTGTTAGAAAGATAAGACAGTTAACGGATGTAGAAACCGCGCGTTTGGTCTATTTTAGTTACTTTCACAGCATCATGTCATACGGTATTTTACTGTGGGGTCGAGCGGCTGACATTGAATCCATATTTATATTGCAAAAGAGAGCTGTCAGAGCCATATATAAGTTAGTCATCGAGAATCTCTTAGGGAACTATTTAAAAATATTAATATTATGACAGTTTCTTGCCAATTCATTTATGAAAATATTATGTATGTAAGGAAAAATATACATCTCTTTAGTAAAGTTAGTGATAGACACAATTATAATACGAGAAATAAAGATAAGTGAGATCAAGCATCTTATAGACTAGCTAAAGTAAACTCATCTTTCATGGGGTACTGTGTTAAATTCTATAACAAAATACCTTGTTACATATTAAAATTAAATGAAGGTAAATTTAAAACTTTAGTTTAAAGCACACTTTGTAAACAAGCATATTACAAATTAGATGATTATATTCAAAATAAGAATGCTTGGAAACATGCTGGTCCTGCTCCATAGGGCAATCTTTAGCGTAGACAAAATCAAATTTGTTAATTTATATTCCTATTCATAGTAATTTTCTTTTTTTTTTCAGAATTTGACTCACACACTGTTCCGTTGTTGTTGAATTAGGTTTTTTACCTATGTTCGCAATATAAGTAAGTAAGTATGTGAGGACCATGTCCCTATTTATCAAATTAATTAATTTACCTGTTAATGCTTTTAATACTTTATACCTGTACGTAGTATAGCGTTATTCTGGGTGCATCGTCCTCTCATATTTGAATTTATTAATGTATGTAAATATTGTAAAACACATACTTTTTTTAAAAAAAGAGTAAGTATGGAGTTTCTTGTGCGTTCTTCTCCATAACAATTTACTTTGCCGAATGCACGGTAGAATCAATTTTTATTACTTGTAAATTTTATTTTAATTCTCTGACGTTCAAAAGTGCCGCTTTTTAGCCTAGTTGAATAAATATATTTTGACTTTGACTTTGATCGTATTTCAAGTATGTGCCCGACCCAGTTCTCGAAAATGACTATGTCACGTTGTACTGGGATCGGTTTATCATCACTGATAGGACTATTGTTGCCAATAAGCCGGAAATGGTGGTGATTGACCGATTAGCGCGCCGCACAATGTTAATCGATGTCACGCATGACGAGAACCTCGTGAAAGCTGAGAAAGAGAAACAAATAAAGTATCTCGACTTAGCACACGAGGCTGTGGAAATGTGGAATGTGGACTCGGCTATCATTGTGCCGATTGTCGTTATGGTCAACGGCCTGATGGCCAAGAGCCTCGACGACCATCTGTCGAGCCTGTCATTGCGCGGTTGTATCAAGGGCCTGATATAGAAAGCAGTACTCTTTGATTCGGCTCGCATGGCGAAGAGGTTCCTGTCTCTGGAGCCCTAATCACCTGTAGCTTGGACCCTGCTCCCGACATCGGTGGGCAACAATTTTTTTTTTTTTTTTTTTTATAAAGATATATTTAAAAATGTAAATATAAAATGTGTATAAAGTTAGATAAATGAATAATAATATAATAATAAAAAAGTTTATTCATCTCCACAAATTACACCCTCATCTTAAATATTTACGTTGACAGATATTTTTAAAAAATAGTAATTTGTGGGAGGTCTGGAGTCTAAACTAAGCCTAGGCCTGTATTTCAGAATTCCAGGCCAAAGTTATCGCGGCATGTAAAATGAGAAACTTCATCGGACTAGAGAGATTAGATTGTCACGATTATAGTTCTCAACTTTATTCTACAGGGAACTCTTGTCTCTTACATATTTTATCCCTTAATAATAATGCTACAGTTCTCGGATGGCTCCAGCCTCCAGTGCTTGTGCGGCATCTCTCCATAAACCATGGCCCACCGCTCGGAGTGTGCAGCAGGCTCTGTCACCTTTACGTGCGAAGACCTTATGACTGCGTCACCGATACTTGTTACTGTAGGGGAATTTTGGGCCGAGCATAATATATATATATATATTTTATATTTCTCTTTGATACGCTTACAAGAAGAAGAATGCTATATCGATACTTTTTCAATCGACACAAGGAAAGGCAGGTTCAGAAGGTCGACTCCATACAATAAACACGAAAACACGTGGAGACGCAGGCACACATAGACACGCTTCACGCTTCACGAGTGCAAGCGCACTCGTGACGGCATTTGTTGGTTGAAGTGGGCTACAAATTGCTGCGCAGTAGTAAATCTCATACTATAACAGAAGTGCACCACGCCACGCGCATTGGAAGCCTACGTTCAGCCCGGCCATAAAAATTGAGGATTACGGTACGCGTCTATGAGTGGTTGCGCCACCACACTATTCCCAAGCCACATCTGAAAGCCAGAATCAACAGTGGCGGCCAGCAGAAAAGCGCTGAGGCAATAAAGCTCGACGAAGTCGCGGAGAATATATTTAACTGTCTTGGATCCCGCAACGAAATTAATCAGAAAAGAATAACAGAGGAGTAGTGAAAAAACATAATCTCCACTGCCCTCCATATCAAGCAGGAGATAGTACAAACACGGCCAAAAGGATCAAAGGGGTCTTTGCCTAGCACCACGGATAAAAATTATCATCAATATTAATGGGTCCTCACATTGTGAGCTGTTATATTTGATTCCAATAATAAGTAAGGCAAAAACAATGCGACAATTTGTTCTAGTTTCCACAAAGTCCGTATAGTAAATAACTCTGCATGCAGCCTGTACATTATCCAACATTAATATTGCTTTCATTCTGCCAAAGAATACTCATATGATGTGCAGATTATACATATTTGCAGTCGGATGTAGAACATTGACATAAAGGCGAGGCAACAAGCTGGAAGGAATATTATTTACTTTTAAAGTTATTAAAGTGGTTGCGACAGTTTGCGCTTGGTATATGGAACCAACTTTCTATCGTTCTTATCTATTTTGTGATCTTGGCCTCGAAACCCCGAGGGTCTATGTTCAAGCCCACAGGATCATTGAGAATTTGTCACCGGCATGCGATTGGAATCGTTAAGTAGGGGTCTAGAACTTTAGACAAAACTCAGGTAATTTTAGGGTTTAAATTTTTAGGCTTTGATTATGAAATATATCGGGGAGCCGTGTGCAGATACTGACTACGTAATTTTTGTATATTATAACTTTAATCATAATTTCTTAATTATTATTAACTGTTTGATTCTATATATAGATAACATTCGAAAAATTATTTAGCGAAGTCGCGAGCAGTAAGTATCTAGTACATTTCAGTACAAAAATAGTAATAGTGGAGAAAGGTAGTTATTTTTATGGTACAACACAAACGTTGCCAGTAAAAATTGCTACTTATACACACGTAACATAACACCTGTATACGCTGAGGGGTTAGACAGAACTTATTTTAAGGACTATAAGATCAATTGGTACTAAATGCTGTTTTAAATCCTATGACATAATAACTACATAAGTATACAACATTAGTTGGCTTATTAGCTCGGGTCACTCTTAGACCGTGGACGTGCAAAAACAGTTCCCTGGAATGATTTACGAGCCACAAGTTACATAGTTGGCGATGTTTGGAGCTAATTCAATTATTTCGGCCCGTCGTGAAACTTATACGAGTGGAGTTCCAGAGCTTGAGTTCAGTTTGTGTTAGATAATTAATGATAGTACGAGTATTACCACAAATTGGATAGATACAGAAGGTCGGCTTCGTGCAACGAGCGAAAATAGGCGCACGCACACATAGAGGCCTCAGAGTATCTCAAACGAATGTGAGTCCCGAGTCTATTCTTCGTTTCGAGTCGATAAAAAACTCTTTACATATTTTTGGGCGCAGTAGGTGGCCACGCTAATCGCAGCGTCAATGGTGTTCAAGTCCTCTAAAGTGCAGGTTTACGGGCACTTGCACTTGTGTCTTATATTCTGAACAGCAGCAATCACATTGAGTACGTTTGTTTGCACTACGTTCTACCTTTTTTGGTTTGTTCTACCTATCTTTTTGGTATTACCCTTAACTGTAAGTGCCTATTTAGCTAGTTCTATTAATTCTCGTCTTAACTCCCAGAAAGGTGCAGCGATAATGCTACATGATTTAAGTAATGCATTAAGTCCGCCTTTATTGATACTGTGCACAAAATTCTAATAAAATAATAGACACCCTACCCTATACCTGTAGAACAATTTCTTTGAAAAGGAGTTGTCGCAATGTCACGTCGCAGTGGCGTGTTCGCCACAGTGCAGAATGTAATCCCTCTCTGTAGATTACGAAATTACACGTCTATATTTTTTTATATTTCAGGTAGGTACTATAACACCACATTCTACAGAATTTATAACATCGTGGTCAAAAATTATTACGATAATAAAATACGGTCGACCGTAATGTGAACCGCAACTGTTCTGCTACCCATTAATAAAACAAAATACATAACAAAGCAAATTAACGTTTACCACTAATTCATTATATTTACACAATAATAAACATTACAATAAATTATGCGGTTTATGAAAACAATGCCTTTGAAGTAGCACACAACATCATTTGATTTGGTGAAATTATAATATATTTTACTTATTCTTCTTGTACGTAAAATGGACCACTGTATGTCTTATTTTGTTAATTACAACTTGTTGCCGATATTCTTTTTTTAAGTGCTAATGGTTAAGATAATAACTGTAATAAAGGTTTATTTAAATTTAGTCTTTTTCTGATTCTAAATACCACAAGACAGCTATTTCTATAATAATGTCTAACTTTTCAGTTCACTGCTCTTTGTCATGATATTTTATTTATTTTTATTGATCAATCGCTATGTATGCTTATGATTCTAGCCTCCTGGTAGTAGTTGTTATTCTTTTCCGAAAATGATTCCAATCCCGCAAATACTAAGAATTCTTCATGATTCTGAGCACCTGGTAGTTTATAAATGCTCATAGTGTCAACATCTACATAAAAAAAACATTGAGCATAAAACACAATGTGTGTGCCTACTACATAATTTTGGAGTGCTCGATTCGCACACCGATAAATTCACTTCGGGCGAATCGCCACAGAAAAATTAATATTCTTAAAAGGGGTCAATTCGCACTTTTGCGGGCGAGTTAATTTCGTGCAAACCGTCCAATAACACGTACATTTCTTTAGTCCTCATTTTAAACTTTCTTGGCTATACCACATTTCTGCGTTAAATAATGATTAAAATCATAGAAGAAGAGAGTCGCTAATTACTAATATCGTGCTCCATTAAAACACTTTAAGCCAATGTTGTGTAATTGTTGGGAATTTTCTCTGTTTTTATATTTTTCGCAATTTTTTAATTGGTTGTTATAAAATAATAATTGGTCTGTTTTCTTTGCTAATGACAAAAACGAAAATAAAAATGTTGTTAACAAGGAAAATTGTTTGAGAAAATACTATCGGTTAACCTAGAGGTACGAAGGTTTTGTTAGTTAATTTTAGGTTATCTAGGCTAGGTAACTATATTCTTTTTTATATAACTTTCCGAAAATGATTCCAATCCCGCCACCAATCATTTTCTGGTGCGACACGAACGGGATGGTACTGAACGCCAAGAAGTGTCACCATATCTCCTTCACGCGTAAAAAACAGACTATACCATCACGCTACTCACTTGCGGGTACTGCACTGGAGAGAGTGGAGACCGTCCGCGACCTTGGCGTACTGCTGAGTGGTGACCTCTCGTTGAACTTACACATTGACAGCATTGTTGCAAAAGCAGCTAGGATGACCGGATTTATTAAAAGAACCTGTAGGGAATTTAAAAACTCGCTTGCCGTGAAAATTCTCTACAACTGTCTTGTGCTTAGCACACTGGAATACGCATCCCCGGTCTGGAACCCAACCTACAATGTTCACACGAGCCGAATCGAGGGAATCCAACGAAATTTTACGCGATATCTGCGATTTAAGGATCACTCTTGTCCCTATAGAGCCGACTACAGGCATCGTATGCGCCACTTCGGATTGACCTCCCTGCAAGACCGTAGAATCTTAGCTGACATGACTTTTTTATACAAAATTATGAACAACATGACTTGCACCTCTGAATTGCTCCAACAAATCAACCTTGACGTACCTCGCCGGGGCCTTGTTAGGTCAGCCAGAGTACGCAGAACTTTCGTAACCAAAAGTTCTCGTACGAATCTCGGGCGTTCCGCTCCTTTGAACAGGTTGATGAGCACATACAATGGGATCTGCTCTTGCAACGAGGACATTGACATCTTTTTTGACTCTGTGTCGAAATTTAAGTCAAAAGTCGCGCTGATTGATTCGTAGTCTCACCCAAATTGCCTGCTCAAACATTCTCCTATTGGATATTTATCTTTTTTCTGTTTTATTGTAAGAATATAATTAATTGCATTGAGATCATTACATTTTTTATTTTTGTGACATAATAGTACATTTTTTAATTATTTTAAATATTTATTTGTAAATTAATTTTATTTCAATCTTTATTCAATTTTAGATAATTCAATTGTGATCTTATTCTAATTTTAATATTGTATCCTATTTTTATTTTTGATGTAAAATAACTATTTCGTAGTCCTAATCTGTGAGTGCTGTGCATTCCTATAACTGACCTGTTTGCACAGGAATATCTATTAAATTTTAGTCTACAAAATTGTAATTGCGAATAGGTTGTTGGCATGCCTTATTGAAATAAATAAATAAATAACTTTAACTATATTTCTTAACCTTTAACCTACATGTCGCCGTTAACGATTTCTATCCGCTTGCATCGATTCCACGCATGAAAAGAGCATCACTAGAAAGATACAGTATGTAAGTAATATCCGTTCACGACACGATCACAAAGAGATCACCCCACTGGCGGAAGACGTGATAAGGGCGTGCGTACACTGGTAGCGGCGCTAACGACGCGTCCTCATTAGTCATCGCGCTCCACCGCTTGGACACACGTACTTACTCATAACTCATGTTAAGGTGAAGCTTATTGCTTTATTGCTTTTAGTACTTTCGCTCTTCAAGTACATTGGTTTTTAAGTAAAAGGATAATTTATAAAATCGAATTTTTGTGACAGTCTTGGGATTACAAAGGAAAAAATTCATACGAGCTGTCTTTAACTATCAGGATTATTATAAAACCAAAATTGGAAAATCAAACTAGCTGATCTTGAACTTTAGGAACTGATAGAATCTCTGATTAGTGAACAGCTAAATTCGCGCCATGTTCTAACCAGTCAGAATAAAGATGTTATGAATTCAAGTTTCTGGGGTTTTGCAATGATCCTTTTTTGTGTGTTAAATCATTTATATAAAGGAGAAATAAAATCAGTAGTAGAGAAGAATTAAACCTCTAAGTTTTGGTTTGATTACAATTTAATTATAGTTAATTATAATTAAAGACGTGTCATTTCATCAATCAGAACGCATGGATTGAATATAGACTAACATTGCCGTGTTTCGAATTTGCTTTTGGTTTAAAGAAGAAAATCTTGAATATATGCTTCAAACCCTTAAGTTACATCAATTCACTGTGAAGTGTGCTTGTTACGACATAAACCGTAAAGCGAGGAGACGTCACACGGACTCACACGTCGCAGTGACTCACAGGTCGCACGTCAACCGTACCAAAACGCGAGGGTTATTCGCAGATAAAAATATTCACATATTCAAACACGACTCTGAGTTTGTGGTTGAAAATAGAAGTTGAGTCATAAACATAGGCATAACGTCACGCCTGTATTCCCCCAAAGGGCTAGGCAGAGATACACCTGTAGTACACACAAAATTCGCCAGTTTTGTTTATAAAGATGAGTTGAATGGAATTTGAGACCGTTGTTCTTAAGGTACATTTTAAGGAAAAGGAAAACAAAACAAATAAAGGAATAACCTGCTAAATTAATTAATGTTGTTTTTATTGAGGACCGTTGTCTCTTATTTCTGTATCTATCAGTACTATTAATAAATTGGCTATTATTGTTTCGATATAAGATTGGACAATAACAAAGAAACATGGATTTATAAGCGTTTCTTTTCCGATAAATGAGTATAATTGTCTCTGCCTGTTTGCGTCGACTTTCTAGCCTCGTCTATCTTTTTGCCAAGAATAGAATTACTTAGAAACATTTCCTGACCTGCTAATCGCAAGTATTTCAAGTAAACATGTCTCACGTTTCCCAAATATAACATGTCATCTTTCGTTCCTTACATAACATACGCCATGCGTCACTTGCCGCACAAGAAGTACATAATCTGAAGCCTTTTTTCATGGTTTTAGGCAGAACCTACATAACTCTATCCCGTTACAATATTCTCCTACATGCTTTTATTTCTTCATCCACGATCGAAATGCGACATACATAAAAATTTTGACGTAATTTTCGCGACGTTTCTATTTAATAAAGCAGAAAATGCTTATCAGAAACTTGAAAATTTGTCAGATTGTTACCTGTCTCCCGTCGCTAGGCAGTTTTTTTAAAACGTTATCATACACCTGGCATTTTTAAAGAAATCAGCAATAAGATATGCTAGCTGTTTAAGGCATTATCTTTCCTATTTTAGGCGTTACTCATGGTCGTAGATTTTAGGTGGTGTGAAAGTACCCTAACTAAGCGGGGTGCGACACCCCTATAGGTAGGTGCTTACCTCAGTATACATCACCCAGCAGGGCACACAAGACATTCAATTAATCGCAACCGCTGTGTCTTTTATAACGTTTATAACAAACAGGAGTGCTTCCTGCGTCGCACGCCTGCAGTCTTGTGCATGCACTGGGTTAATTTAACGCTGACTTGCCACTATTATAGTCTATTTCATAAATTCACGTTATCGTAAAGCATGACGAGCCATTTACGAGTCTCTCCATATTTAGCAAAGGCGTATTATTGTACAAGTTACTTATGAAACACGTTGAGTTTCTGTGAAAGCATGGTATTCTGCGCTAATATGTACACACCGTAAATCTTGGCTACAAACGAGCGAAAGATGAAATGAAAAAGTTTTGTATAAAGCCTTCCGCAGACAGACGTAACGTGACAATGCGACAATTATGCGATGACCATTTTTTATATTTAATTACCTTGTTTAGTCTCTTGTTGAGTCTTATGTTCAGCAGTGATGAGATGTCTTTCGGCTAAAATTGGTAAGAATGATGGTGACTCTGCTTAAAAATGTTCTATAGATATCACAACAAGTAGAAGCACCACTTCGTAAAAGGTTGCGTGTACCCAATGTACGCTTGTTTGCGGCGTAAACACAGTGTCTGTGTTAGTGCGGCCGCAAATCCTATTGCCTGCAATCGCGAACCGCGCCGACCTCGCAGATGAGCTGGGAGGAAGGTTCGAGATCGAAAGCCGGAACAACCTCATGAGCTCTCTGTCACTTGTCACTGGAGATAGATATTATTATGTAGCTGAAGAAAAATGTATTAGAGATTCGTGCCGACGGTTTTTTGAAAAGTGTTATGCCTATGTCCTAATCCTATCTGTGTGCTAACTGTTAAGTTGCTCACAGTTGCTGTTAACTCTATTGAGCCGTTAAGGCGTGATTGTTTGCAACACCTAAACATACGAAGACATGGAGGGAAGCCTTTGCCTCAGAACAGGTTAGCACAAAATGAAGTAAGTGCTTGGATAGAAAATAGAATAGGCAGAGAAACGCCCAAAAAAAACGGAATGGCCTATGGCCTACATTGAAAAACAATGGGAGAGGCGTTCACTAAATGTTAACCAAAAAAAGGTGCCGGAAGCCGGATATACTGTCTTCATCGTACCAAAATAAATACGAAGACTGAAAATGTTGATATATTTATAGCCATTTAAAGCGCGCTATCCTGTACCTCAACAGAAATATCTACACATTTATTTTTAATCCAAAGACATTCCACTGGAGAATGTCCACATTCGAAATGAGGACAGTCTCCAGTGGACAGCAGACACCACACACGGGATACATGGAAGGGATTCTATTTCCTGTGTTGTTGATGTATTCAGCTGTACAGGGACGTCAGCCATTGAGGTGTGAGCTTTGATCTTAAGCCTTTCAAGAAGAGCTTTGTGGGGTTGTTTCACTGAAAAATGAATGTATTTTATTTGTAGAAAAACGGTCTTTTTAAAGTTGAATATCGAGATTAAAACTCCGACAATATTTTGTCGATCTTAGTTAGTTTTTAACCGAAAACCTTACCAAAAAGGAAGAGGTTCTATGTTCGACTTCATGTTTGTTAGTTTTTAAAGTAGACACTGGCCTCGCTCGACCAAATCCGTCGTAAATGTGAGGGAAATAAATAGCCACTAGTGCTTGGAACCTCGTTAACCTAGGACAAAGACTGTCGTAGGCAGGTCGTAAAACACAATGTGTTTTGTTTGGTGCCTACACAGAAAACTATAGAGTTTTTGTGGCCACATCTATGGAAGTTCTTACCAGGGTTGTTGCTGATGCACATTTTTTAGATCCGCTGATGCTGATATTTTGTCATTGACATCAGCGGATGCTGATGCTGATTTTAACTATTTTAGAAAGAACATACATTTCTTTGTTTTATTTTTCTTTAAAAAACTTATTAAGAAAAAGCGTACGTACCTATAATGTTTTGTTTTGACATCGACTTCCGTAATGAAAGTTATTTTTTGTTTTGTAGTTTATTGTTTTGGAAGTCGGAATATTTTTTTGTTAAAAAGTTTGTTATTACTTACGAATTACACATAACATCACGCCTGTATTTCTCGAAGGGTTCGGCAGTAATTTCACCAGTTATGTTAACAGAACACAAAACATATGACAGGTTGATAATAATTGTTGTTAGTTGTTGTCAGTTGATAACACTAATATTATAAAGGCGCAGGTTTGTGAGTGTGTTTGTTACTTCTTCACGCTCAAACAGCTGAACGGGTCTGGATGAAATTTGGCATAGAGATATAGTCAAGAATAGTACATAGGATACTTTTTATACCGGGAATCTGTTCCTTCGGGATAATTTTCGATATTCACGCGGGCGATGTCGCTGGCAGAATCTAGCTTTAATATAAAATTACTCCATCAAAATAATTTGCATTCACCAAACCATCTCCTAGAAAATCTCTTTTCATTATCTATGCGACTTAGTTTGAAAGATGCTCAAATTAAACGTCGACAGGGGATTAAACTTATATGAGACTTCTTTTAATAAATTCGTTAGAGCACGATAAACCACCCTAATTGTTAAAACTTGTGTGACTAATGCTCTTAACATGACTGCGTAAGTACCAAACTGGTTGAGACAAGTAGAGTCGGTACAAAAACAACGACATAAACATTTCACGGCACTTGCACCTCAATAGTGTCCGGGGTTCGTCTCCGCCTTATTTTGAGCATTTAAGTAACAGCAGGAAGGCAATGGACGTGCGGGGAAGTTAATGAGTTGAATGAAATTAATGGGCGGTGGGACGTCCTCTCAACATAGAGGTGCCTACAGGACTTAGTTACAGAAGGTCGAGTCCAATCAACGAATGAAACCGCACGCACATATAGAAACGCGTCTACGTGCAGCGAGTGCAAGCGCTAACTGGTACCGACTTTGGCTCATCTCCTGAATGCGGGTAGACATAATTAGATCTGCATTGTATATGGATTTGGATAGAGGCGCTGCTTGTCAAGAAATATGTTAAATCCATTACATTTTATTTCAAGTTCATCATATTCAGTCAGGGAATCTATTTTTTTATTAATTTAACAGATTTACGTCAATATGCTGTAATAGGTGTTGGTTGATGTCCGCGCTAATCTCGTAAATATAAAAAAACATGGGTTATATTTTTTAATACGTGGAACCTTAGTTCTTTTTCTTAAATAAAAGTAGCATAAGTTACTCCTTATTAAATCAGCCACAAATAGGTACAGCCGTTTCTAAGATTAACTGAAACAAACAGACAGACAAAAAAAGGAAAAATGAGTTTTTGTTATAACCAGGCACAGTAATATTTTCATATGATTTTAGTAAAAACTGTTATCTTGACATTACAAACTGACACTTCAATTTTATTTAATTGTAAAGATTTATCGATATAAATGTGGTGGCACAGTGGCTAAAGTCCTTGTCTCTCGTGGAATATATGTGTGAATATTTTCATTCGTTTTATGGAGCCGACCTTCTGGACCTATCCATTTAGTGTCGGCGTGAAGTAGAGCACGGTTCCACCTACGCATTTAGGAACCTAATCGTGTTGTTAAGTTTGTTGTGAATTTGGGAGCCTTTTTTATATCGCTTGTGACCTTAATCTTGGTTTCCTGTTGTTTTCGGGAAGTTTAATGATAAGTAATAGAATCTAATATGTATTTTAGATCTCTTGATCCCTCAATCTGAACTACGTACATAGTTTGTAAGTAATGGTCTGAATGATTATATTTATAGAAGCTCGTGGCTCAGTTATAGCAGCTGCGCGGTTGATCTTCAAGGTTACGTAACGCTTGCTGAGATCTATCCGTGGATGGGTGACCATTCACATACCGAGACGCCTCCGTGTCGATACGACTGACGGAAGCCAGAAATTCTGACACCAGTCATACCAAGGAGTATCTTGTTACCCAGTTACTGGGGTGGAGGTTTTATGGGCAGTCAGTCCATGTAAAATACTGGTACTCAGATAGATTGGAATTTTAGGTCATCATCATCATCATTTCAGCCGAAAGACGTCCACTGTGCCCTGCCCACTGCCACTTAAGTTTGGCAATTCTTCGGGCTATGTCGGTAATTTTGGTTCTGCTGCGGATATCCTCATTTCTGAAGTGATCACGCAAGGAAACTCCGAGCATAGCCCACTCCATTGCCCTTTGGGTGACTTTAAGCTTTCTGATAAGGCCCATTGTGAGCGATCACGTCTCGGTAACATAGATGATCACTATCACCAGGCGCCTTGTTGTTTTTAAGCTGTTTTAGAGCCATCCTTATCCCGTACAGGCTGACGTCCGGGATATCTTCGGTATAGTGTCGGGCCAGGGTCGTTTGCTACGACGGGCTTGCTAATTGATGTGTACAACTGCCCATAGAATATCTCGATCTCCCTCAGAAGCTCCGGTTTGGCGGATACGATCCTGCCATCGTCGGTCTTCAGTTTCGTGAGCTGGCTGTGGCCAATAGAAATACTAACTACTACTAATATATCCCTTGAAAACACCTTGGAGCCTTTATAGCGCTCAATCGCATCTTAAATAAGCTCGGTATTAAAGCGGCGGAGGTCTCTTTTCAAGGATTTAGAGATCAGTCTATTGAACTGCAGGTTCATCTCACGCCTCATCTGAAGACTGCAGGTTCATCGCACGCCTCTCCTTCATAAGCTTGAGAGTAGGATCAGAGAGCTTTTTATTTCTATCTGTACGATGGGTCTTGAGAAACTTAGACCCGAACGTATGGACAGATTCCACAAACCCATCGCTATATTCGTCCACTGAGCTCCCTAGGCACTCGAAACGATTCTGGAGTTCGAGCTGAAAGCTCTCGGGGTTTTGGACTTGGATCTGTGCTGGACGGAGCGTGGACTTCATCAGTCGAGACCTTTCAAGCTTAATATTAATGTTCAATGTGCCTCTTACCATACGGTGATTTTTACCGAATTGATTACAGAGACATCATTGAACATTTGCTTCTTGGTTGACACGATGAAGTCGATCTCATTTTTTTCCCCATCGGGGCTCTTCCAGGCCCACTTCCTGTGTTCACGCTTTCTGAAGAAGGAGTTCATCATAAAGAGGCCCTCCTTGTCCATAAAACTGACCAGTAGGTGACCCCGGGGGTTCCGTCGTCCAACTCCAAATTGCCCGACTTGCAACTCATCATCGTCTCGTTTGCCCAGTTTCGCGTTGAATTTTAGGTAATAGAATTTAATTAAGTAAAATTAAAAAGTTATAACTAAACTTTGTTTAGTTAATTATTTATTTTATCTTAATACTCGTACAAGAAAATACCAATACAAAACCAACTTCACGAGATACAAGGGTCGTAGCAGTTATAACTAAACAAAAACGGTTGAAACTTTTTAAACTGCACTTCACACAAATGGATATTAAAACCTAGATTAATTTACAAATCCCATCTAAGTCCTAATCGCAGTGCAATTATAAACTTCCTAAACATGTGTAGGTAGATGCCCCTGAGCTCATGTCTGGACCAACCACTTTTTACCTCTGGATACACTGAAACAAATCTTATCGGCCTTGATATAAAAGTCTATACACGAGCAAACTTAACTTTGTGATCAGTTTAGGCTATGTTAACACCGTTATTCAAATCTGATTCTTATGAAACTATTTCAAAGCTCGTTATTGCTTGTTTAAGCTGAAGTCTGGATAGTTTCTCAGTTGAGCCCAAGAGGCCAGACTTGAGTTTATGGAAGTGTGCTTAACAGCTCAACACAGTATATGAAAGCATAAGTTCTACGTAAATATGGTTTGGACCTTTGGTTGGGTACTGCCGTCACAAAACATAAAGCCTTGAGCAATGAGCATACAATATCGTAAAAAAAAACTATTTTATATTTCACAATTTCATCAACTGTAAACTCTCTCATTGAACTCACGCAAATAAATTCATAAAGCCTGCTTTATAGGGGATGATTTCTATGGTAGATAGATATTTTGGAATGAAAATTTCAATCGGGCATAAAGCTTGTTGTGTCTTATCTTTTTAATTAAGCATGGCGAAATTTTTAAAATCAGTGATTCTTCGAAATCGATGACACTCCATTTATGAAAGTAGATCAAGACCGAATTATTGTATTGCAAGACAATTGATGTCAGCATTTGGCACAGAAGACCGCTCTAAATAATACCCAAAACTCAGTTCTGCTCCCCATTATTATAATGGCCAAAAAATCTTCACATAAAAATAAATAGATTGAGAGGTGTGCCTGACTTATAGCGACTATAAAGACACCATTACGAAGACGATCTGTGGAGGGCAGACAGGACGCTCGGTAAAAAATATGTCCTCTGAAAGGCAAAAAACTTTGTAGTTTTGATCAGCTGAATAAAAAAGAACTTACGATTGAATAAATGATTTATTGAACTTCAAGCTAGTTTCATTAAAGTTGGTGTGTGAGAAGATTTTTTATTAGGTATTAATATTTAAAAAAAAAAAAAATATGATATAGGGATGCATGAAAGGAGCGTTACCGAGAGGAGTCAAAAATATTATATTGCGATTCTAAACGCCCAGCGCACCCTGGATAGCTAGCACTCGGTAACGCAGAGACTGCCTGACTAATTCTATATTTTTTACGATTCAAACTTTAAGCCAATCTATTTAAAAGAGAATACAGTATAACGTAGTGATAACACATCAAAGCAACAGCAAGCAAGAGACATGTCAACAGCAAGATTCTGGTAGAATTGCGATGTAGAATGGAGAATACTTTGAGAGGAAAACAGGCAAGAGTCAATCGAAGATCTTAAAAATATAGACTAATACTTGGATACCTTGTAGTTTATCTTTAAATTGCTTTACAAACTCTCTTCAGGCAACAACGGGTACGCTTTGAATGCAAATGAACTTAAAATATTTATCAACCGAAACTAGCAGAGTGCATGATATATTCACAGGAAAGCGAAACTTGCAGCATTAGATGGCACAAGCCCTGCTTGGCCACAAGCCAACATACTTACGTTAACACGCTGTGAACACGCCATTCGTACTGCTCCATGAACTGCAGTTGCACTAACTGCTTGCGAACTGGGGATAAACGCGCAATGAATATTGTGCAACAATTTTTGTGATAGGTCAGTTTGGTCTAGTTCTTGCCAGTGTTATTGCTGAAAATGAGGTCCTGGGTTTAACTGCCGGGTCGCAGACACTGGTAGATATTGGGTTTTCCTTCTGAAGTTTCTCCGTACCAGCCCGGAGTGTCTTCTTTTTTTTTTTTTACTTTTGATGGGTTTGCTCTTGACTCTAGTCTAGGTCAATGACAGAGACAGAGTCGACGATGGAGTGAGCTTACCCAGAAGAAGTCTGTTTACTCTAACTTTGAAGAGAAGTCTTTGTTTAAATATTCCTAAATTATGTGATAACATGTTAGACAGTAGGTAAAACTGTAAACAAACAATTTTGAATTCACGGTTCTGTTGTTAAAAGTAATTTAAATCAAGACTTATTACGTCTTTGTGCAAACAATAACTACTTAATTATTACGAGTCCTTTTGTTTCGGTGATACTTGGATACTTAAACTAGGGTAGAAACCCCCCATGTTCTTAGATGGTCGAAGAAACGACTTACAAATCAAACAAATCGATACATTGATTCATTGACTCTTATCTGTCCTACAGTCTTTGTTTACTCCTGCGTTTCCGTCGTACCCCTTATATTGGTACAAGCATAGATACTATTATTTTATGTCCACATTGATTTAGAAACGCAAATTTATTTAGCAGAGTTTTAGCTTAATTGCAAAGGTATTATTAACCTAAAAAAAGTTTAAATTGAATATTAAAACGATTGTTAAAGTCACCCGAAAACCTATCATGTCGCTCCTGTCTGTGGAAGTCAAATTATGCCAATCCACAAAGTTTATAATTTGATCTGAAGTTTAATCTCACAATATTTGTACCGTTCTAGTTCTAAACCGTATAAGACATGAGTAACAACATGTCGTTTCAGAAATCGCTTTCCTGACTAAACAACATGAGATGAACACTTTAGTTTGATGAGATTTCTGAGAGACGTTCATATTTTATAGCGAACAGATTGTGTACTGATTCACCTAGGTACCTAGCTATGTATACAAGCGACATGTGTGGAAATCAAATT
Source organism: Orthosia gracilis (assembly GCA_947562075.1). Lineage (NCBI taxonomy): Eukaryota > Metazoa > Arthropoda > Insecta > Lepidoptera > Noctuidae > Orthosia > Orthosia gracilis. The sequence goes on along the minus strand of OX387274.1, from coordinate 1,141,999 downwards.
TATTCTAAAAACTCGAGACACCAGCAAAAACTGAATAATGTTTCAAGAAACTGCAGATTCTAAGGATAGATTTTCAGCACTTTATGCATTTTTTGCAGATCTTATGATGTGTAGATGTAACTTATTTTTCAGAAGAAGTTACTATTGTAAGTGGTATCAAAAAATTACCTATGTTTTAATTTTTACCAAATCAACATTATTTATAAAAAAATATTCTTATCATATGAATAGTTTAAATACTGAATAGCAGATTCAAATTCTTCCGAAATAAGAATCTACTTATAAGTGCTTAACCTGAATACCATGGTTTTGGTACTTCGCGAAAATAGGTACGAACCTACTCGAGGTTCGTACCTATTTTACTTACCTTTCTTCACCACTAAGAGCTTTGCATTCGGCAGGTGTTAACGAATAAAACTCTGGTTCGATCAATCAGACTATGAAACTAAAACAATCTCACTAGCACAGTCATGTTAGACATAAATATAACTACCAAACTTGGAATCTCCTAGGAAATACCAATTCAAATCAAATCAGACAGTCTGAAACTTGTCCTAGATGCGGCAGGTACTGGCTGCTGTTTGAATAATGATAATAATCGAGGAATGTGGGTCTCGTCTGCAATTGTGAAGCATTTCACATTCAGGCGGCGATGGCATCCAATATCAGGAATATACAACATGCGGAGGTACAATAAATCGGCTTATAGCATTTGCTCACCTCGAGACTAGCGAGAGGCCGAGAGATACAGAGCCGACACTTTGGCAAAATTTATTTTTATTTTCCTGCAGTATTTGGAGAATTCTATAACAGTAGTTCCTTTATTTTATGATAGTTGTGAAAAATCCTCTGTTTCCTAAAACTAATGTCAATGATATTTAGTACTCGTACCTACAAATTGCGCTGTTCCTGAAATTTAAGTGCATTATAAATATTATTGTTCAGTGTCTTCTGAGTTGTACATATTGTAATTTAAGTAAGTATCTAAACATGTTTAAATACCTCATTTAACCAATAAGTCTTCTGCGATACATCTTAAACCTATACTTGGTCATTGTAATAATTCTGTTAATATCTTGTGCCACTAAATGTGTTAAATGAATGAAAGAACAAGTACTCACACTTTCAATCTTTAGTTCTTTTATATCAGCTCATAAAAAGACGGAATCCGTTAAAAAAAACTGTTTCACTGGCTAATCTATGCGCAACGTATCTGTTTCTGTACGTGTACAAGATATTGCCAACTGTGCACTCTGCAGCCGAGCGTGGTAAGCATATTGCCGTGTTCCGGTTAGCCTGCCGGAACGGAACGGAACGGAGCGGTACGCGCTGCCGTCCGATAGCTAGAGTGACACTATCTGACATTTGGCGGTTTTTAACTCTTAAATACCTCCGCAATCAGCTTAACATTCTCTATAGATCTCTATGCAGTATTTTTCTATTATTAATAAATTTCGGAAAAAACGTCCTTAATTTAAATGTTTATAAACGTATTTTTGATAAGATTTAGTAATTGATTTAAACTAAAAATGTGCCTATTCGAAAGTACAAATTCCAATTCAAATTATTTATTTGTAGAAATATGGGTACAATTTAATAAGATCTAACTCAATGTCAGGATTGCTATGTTTAACCTAATTTTTACGCAATTGAATCAATTTTTTGACACCGGAAACTCACGAAAATGAGTCATAGTTGTTATGGTGAATCGATTTTTATTATTTCGCGGTTTTGTTTTTCATGTATATCTCAAAATATGATTTTGTCATATAACAACACTTTAGCTATAGGGTGGCAGCGCGGTACACCCCGTACACACGGCAATTGATCTCGACGGTAAGATTGGCTTGTTTCTTTTTAATAGGTTCGTTTTTAATCTGCATTTGAAGGCAAAGGGAAGGGAATAGAGTTTGAAGTTGCTTTTTTACATTTGCTTTGGTGAACAGATGCAGAGAGGTGAAAGGTGTGTGCTAGGAGGTGAAAGGTGTGTGCTAGGCTGAACTCGTTTACATTTAATTTAGAAAAGGTTGGCAGTAGCGAAGGTACTTATTTACGTCTGCTACATATTTTTCAGGTTCAAAGAATTGCACACCTATAAAAAGGAATACTGTATAGAGTCTCTAGAATTTGGTTTAATGTTTGCTTCTTAACTATTGAGGGCTAAACAAACGTACGTAGTTAAAGGTTGACATGTTATATAGGTAACTTACATAATTCGCTGCATCGAACTATCGTATCTAGGTATTCAAGCACCGAGCGTTGCAATAAACATTGTGCCATGCTTTAACCTTGGACATAGTTACAATAAACCAATAGGGAAATAACAAATAAAGCAGTTAGATATGGGTGCCCGTTATCTCTTCTTCAATCACGACTAGTCACGCCAAACGTCCAACTGCCTTCGAAATTGACAAACAATGTCGCCACAATAATATAAACTATGATTAAGTAGATCCGAGACGTGCAAGGAACAAATTTATTCATGGTATTAGAACTTGGCAGTGTTGCCAACTGCACTGCCTTCGTGCGAGGTGATAACGGTGATTCACTGAGATTATACTGGGGCATTGTGTTACACTGTAGACATATCTTATGTAATAGTTTTATTTTAGGCTTTTAAGTAGCTCAGCTGCATAACGCTTCTGCTGTGGATGGATGGAGAGGGAGAGGAAGGCCAAGAAATGAGATGTGATGTATGGACTATGTGATAAGTGATATGAAGAAAAAGGCATACAGTAATATCGTGACGGTTGACTGGACGGTATGGAAGAACAAAACCTGTTGTGCCGAACCCAAGTATCATGGGATAAGGGAAAGAATATGATGATGATATAGCTAAGCTGCAAATGGAGTCAACTTATTATCGAGTAGTATAATAGAGACACCGCAATAATAAGAGGAAGATCCCACTGTTAATGGTAGGTAGAAAAAGTGGATTGTGGGTCACATGGGATCGAGGTCAATGAAAAGACATGAGAGATGCCTTTGTCAAAAGACATGAGAGATGCCTTTGTCAAAAGACATGAGAGATGCCTTTGTCAAAAGACATGAGAGATGCCTTTGTCAAAAGACATGAGAGATGCCTTTGTCAAAAGACATGAGAGATGCCTTTGTCGAAAGACATGAGAGATGCCTTTGTCAAAAGGCACACAGAGGGAGGGACAAAATATTGACATACATGGTACACACAGGCAGAGCGTCAAAGATATTTCATTTTACAAATCCCGTTTCACGTTTTGTTATGATTATTCAAAAAAGGAGTTGGATCCCAAAAAGTGAGCTTGGCATTTTTGGTACACCAGTTGGTTAAGCGAATTTTGTTTTATTTAGCTAAGCCAGTAAAATAAAAGCCAACAACATAAAGCAAAGTAATTCGCACGAGTCGAAACGAATCCTCACGATTCAAAACCCTCTACACCTTTCAAAAGCTTAAAGTTAAGCCTGCAGATACGCGATACAATTGCCCACTCTTCACTTAACACTGTAATAAAAACTCTTAAGGTCCACTATCCCCATAAAACTAGTGTCAAGGTGAATGAGAAATGCCATAAATTCATATTCCATTTGGCTAGCACAAAACAATAGGGTTGTTATTCATCGATGATTTGATTTATCGATATCGGAAGTATTATCGTTAAGAGCAATGGATTATAAGCAGTGGAAGCGAGAGGATTCAAATGTGGACCCGTTGTGTAGAGCTGTGGATCTACTAGTATTAAAATTAATCAATTGACCTTTTGGCTGTTTAAGGATTAAGGTTATGAAGCCTTTTAAACAAAGCCGTGTTTAACACTAAATTGTGCTGCACGTTTTTTGCAGTATATTGTTGCGTTAAATGTTATAGTTTAATCCCAGCATTATTCTGCAAAAAAACGTGCAGTAAAATGTAGTGTAAACGACGTCTTAGTGTCGTGCATCTGCATTGGATTCACACAGCCAAAGCATATGGACAGATAGTATTTAAATAATTTTCGTACAAAAAGAAATAAGGGAAAATAAACATTCTAGCATTGATTGAAAAAGTTTTAAAGTAGATAGTTCCAATAGTTAACAAACATTCGGCATTTTGGATATTGGCGAGGAAACAAGTGCAGAACCATTAATCTAGAAGTTTGCAGATTGCACGAGTATGCAAACTATGCTGGAATACTTTCGTTAGGCAAGCTGGTCATGCATGGTTTCAATTCAGAACTATTTGCTGCAAACTGTTATGCTATATAATAGATGAATGTAGTATTGGGCGCTAAATGACGACACCAATAATATGTTCAAAACGATGTATTATTATTATTATTTAAACACTAGCTTCTGCCTGCGTGAAGTGTTTTAACAAAAGTGTGGACATCCCACCCATACGCACTAAACGTTTTGAGAATACTTTTATTATACGTACAGCTAAGGAGTGGAATTCCCTGCCAGCGTCTGTGTTTCCCGATAGCTACAATCTAGGGGTCTTTAAGTCAAGAGTGAATAGGTTACTTCTAGGCAAGCGTGTTCCACCGTCGACCACATCATCGCTTACCATCAGGTGAGATAGTGGTCAAGCGCGAGCCTATAACAAATTAAAAAAAAAAAATAGTTTTTACGACCGGGATAAAAAGTTTAATGTATGTACTAATCTAGGTCATGCTCTACCTGTGTGCCAGTGTTTTCTCTACATCCATTAAGGCGTGATTAATTAACGAACATCCAAACACGTTAGCGACTTTCCTGTATTCGGATAGTACGATAGGGTAGGATTTTAAATCTGTGTCGACCGACGAGTTGTTTGTGTAAGGTAAAATTGAGAGCTTATGTTTGTTAGTCATCCAATCCAATATTATTAAAGACAAGCACTTCGCCTGCGACTTCGTTCGCGTGATCCGTATTTTATCTTGCAGATGACTTTTTAGTTCACCCCATTAAAGGTTGAATTTCCAAAAATCTCTTCTTAGTGCTCCCCTATATCATAAAAGAAGCCCTGTACACTAAAATAAAAAATTCTGCCTAAATATTCTTTTAGCATTAGTTTTGAAAAACTAATAATGAAAACCTTTACTATTTACTTAGGTTAGTATTTATGACAAGTTTCAAATATATAAGCCCAACAAATTTCGATCTTTTCACCTCCTTAGGGATAGAATTGCCTAAAACCAATAAATACATAAATTCTTTTTATTAACCGAGAGCGTAAACCAATAATTTCAGGTGTTTTACCTTCCAAACCGAAAGAATTTCATAGTTTCAACCCCTATTTTATTCCTTTTGGGGAAGATTTTCCAAAAACCAATAAATACATGAATGCTTTTTATCAACCAAGAGCGTAAATCTGAGATTTCATGTGTCCAATTTACAAACTGTCAAAAATTCAAATAAACTGTCAACCCTTTTTTTAGCTATTTATGGGTGTTCCGTGTGCTCCAGCCGAACAGCTTGGCAATGTCTTGATAGAAGACAACAGTACGATTCGCAGATTGAAACGAAAAATGCCCCAAGGCACACTTGTATTGCAACAGTGAAGTAAAGTAGGGTGCGACACAGGTCGCTTACCGAGCACGCCAATAACACACCCAACCAACCCACTGATAAATGTCCCTCCGGCGACAGATTGCAGTGTAAAGAGAGAAAAAAAATAGGGGTGGAATTTCCAAAAACCAAAAAATACATGCATTCTTTTTATCAATCAAGAGCGTAAGTGTAAAATTTCACAAGTCCAATTTACAAACTGAAGAAATTTCAAACCCCTTTCCAATTTCCAAAAACCCTTTCTTAGTGCGCATTTACATCACTTGAGGAACTTCCCTGCCAAATTTCATCTTTACACGTCAAGCGGTTTTCGATATTTCGTGATGAGCGAGACCTTTCGCTTTTTAATCGACTTACCAAAAAGGAGGAGGTTCTATGTTCGACTTCTTGTATGTTTTTTTTTTGTGTGTTTTTCACCGACATCTCCGTCAATTGTGAACCGATTTTGAAAATTCTTTTTGTGTTTGAAAGAAAATGTTTCGAAATTGGTCCTATTTTAATTTGGTGAAGATCTGATGAAGAACTTCTAAGATAAGCGAAATAACTCTTCAATAAATAACGGCAAACCTCTCGGGGTTGCTGCAATCGCATGTTTATTTATTGATTATAGCTGTCCCACGCGGCTTCGCTCCCGTCAACTGGCTACCTACCTACCTATCTGCCCTACCTACCCTACTATGATTTTATATGACCTACTATGATCTACTATGATTTTTGCGTAACTTAAACCGTTTACGCAGCGCACGCAACGTAAGCTCTCAAAAAGATTTTTTGATGGGTCCCCAGATGATACTGGGGTTATCTATTCTGTTGTTAAGGTAACTTACTAAACAACTTGCCTATTAGGTAGGTACAACTAAAAAGTGAAAAATAAAAACTTTTTTACAAAAAAATACTACCGACTTCCAAATAAGAAAACTACAAAGTGAAAAATAACTTTATTTTTGGCAGTCGGTGTTCGTAACGCAAAAAAAATGGTACCTACGAAAGACACCATACAGTTATACACATACAGTTATAGATATCCAAGACATTTTATTTTTAAAGAAAAATTTTAAATATCGATAAATTCTATAGAGCTCGACGCAGCTCTAGCTAGCCACTCGTAAAGATGACCGCACACGGAGACGGTTTACGACGCATTAAAATTAAAGTTCGCGAGAACAGCGAAACGTACTCGTAGCTTTATGTAGCTGGTACCTTATATTAGTAGATATAACTCATGTATTATGTACGTGATATTATATCTTAAGTAGTTTTATCACTTTATTGCTTGTCTCCATACGGAGTTGAGGGGAATTTTGTACTGCGTATGGTGGTATGTATCTATGTAAAATAAAGAAAATAAAAGTTTAATTTTGGAAAAGCAAAGCCTTATAATATAATAGACCGCCCTCTAGGTGGATTGATGACTTGATTGGTTATGGCTGCGGGAATCTGCTAGATGCAAGATGCACAGGACCGGTCTTTATGGCGACAGTGGACGTCTTTCCGCTGAAATGATGGGCACTTGATAAAAAGTCATTTTCCAATGACAATATCTTTAACCTTTATAAAAGTGATTATTCATGAATCATCATCATACTCTTAATTCTAATTTACATCATCATACTCTTAATTCTAATTAATTATTATTTATATTTAGGTGTGTTTCAGTAATGTTACGTGTGACCCCATGTAAGGCTGCCGGGATACAGATTTCAGTCAAGTGTGTGATACGGGGCTTGGGTAATTAAATACAATAGTTCTTTATTTGCACAGAAAGTAGGTACAATATTTATGGTTAGACAGAGAAAGAGTATAGTGTTGCAGCAGGAATTGTTTTTGTTAACTTCAACAGCCGCATCATGCCTTCTTATTCCATACTTCTGTATTAGTTGTTTTCTCATTAATCATGCCCTAGCTTAGCCCTAGCCATATAGAAAATAAACAAAAACAATACATCTAAGTGGCTCAAAACAAGTTTTTAAAGGCGCAAACGAAACAAAAATATCTGTGTTCATTCTTGAATAAAAAATAAGATAGATAAATAAATTCAGACACAATTTCACAAGAGCAACACAAATACCATAAACTTATAAAAAAATATACACAACCATAATATACACAACCATCATACTATTAGTCCTTCTTAACGGATTACGGACCGGCTCGCCTACGGTCCGTAACACGATTACCGGCGGCTGTCCGGACCGGACGGACGCTTTGATGGCGTATAATTTTATTATACAACGAATTATAATTTTCTCGTGAAAGCGCACGTGATTGGTTATTATATTTATATATTGGTTGGTACGTGGAAAAGCCACCTTTTTTGGTCAGATACGGTGAAATGTTAATGGATTTTCTATAAAGATACGGCAGTAGGTTTATGCTGTTGCCCTTTCATGTGAGGTTTCAATCTTTTGACTGACGCGTGTTTTCCATGAAATGTATTTATTTGGCCAAACAACAATTGTATATACAAATACAGTTAAATTTTAAGTTTGTTTATGTCTAAGGTTAGTATCACAATTTCATAAAGGTTAGCACCGCATGCCCTTGATATTGATCACATTAGTTGCCATTTGTTCCATTGGGACATCTAGAAAGTTCAGATACTTTAATATTTGCGCAATACAATGTATTTAGTTAATCCAGTACCGGAAAGATCACTTGAGGGAACGTCGTGTGCTTTCAGTTAATAAAGTCAAAGTCAATTTTTATTTCATTTAGGCCACTAAGCGGCACTTTTGAACGTCAAAAATTACACACTTACAGTCCTTGGGAACATAATTATAAGCATTTGGCAGTAGTTTCACCCACGTGCAGGTCGAAAATTAGATGTCTGCCCGTGGCCCAAATATGCATAGCTATCCGAATATTTTTGTGTGCCTACCTAAGTGGCAAGCTACATTCTCATGTTTAACTTATTTAATTTTAAAACTGTACTTTTTCACTAATGTTTTACAATTCTTTATTTACTATCTTATTTTCAGCCTGTTTGGTTTCCACAGCAAGGCAAAAGCCTCCATTTCTTCCTTCCATTCCTTCTGTTTAAGGGCAATTCTGGATCAATCCTGTAGGATAAAATCCGATAGGCGTCAAGCTCATCCAGCTATCTTCACCTGGGACTGCCGCAATGCCGCCGGACATTTTGCAGGATCCACATTGTGGTTCGACATGCGGCAGACTTGGCCGGCCCGGTCTCATTTTAACTTGGCTGCGTTTGCTTTGGGTCATCATCATCATCATCATCATTTCAGCCGAAAGACGTCCACTGCTGGACATAGGCCTCCCCCAGGCGTCGCCACATTGACCGATCCCGTGCGTCTCGCATCCAGCGCCTTCCCGCAACCTTAACCAGGTCATCGGTCCACCTAGTGGGAGGCCTTCCAACGTATCGTCTTCCGGTTCGCGGTCGCCATTCCAGAACTTTTCGGCCCCATCGGCCATCCGTTCTGCGAGCAATGTGCCCTGCCCACTGCCACTTAAGTTTAGCAATTCTCCGGGCTATGTCAGTAACTTTAGTTCTCCTGCGGATATCATCATTTCTGACGTGATCACGCAAGGAAATTCCGAGCATAGCCCTCTCCATTGCCCTTTGGGTGACTTTAAGCTTTCTGATAAGGCCCATTGTGAGCGACCATGTCTCGGTCCCATAGGTGATCACTGGCAACACACACTGGTCAAAGACTTTTCTCTTGAGACACTGCGGTAAATTGGACGAGAAGATACCACGCAACTTCCCGAACGCCGCCCAGCCGAGTCGGATTCGACGGTTGACCTCTTTCTCAAAGTTGGACCTACCCAACTGGATCGTTTGTCCCAGGTAGACATAATCGTCTACAACTTCGAGTGTAGAGTCTCCGATCTTGATAGGAGTGGGTGCTACATGGGCGTTCACCATGATCTTGGTTTTGTCCATGTTCATTTTAAGACCCACTCTTTCGGAAGCTTTACTGAGGTCATCGAGCATTTTACTGAGGCTTTCCATGGTCTCAGCCATGACCACTATGTCGTCGGCAAACCGAAGGTGAGTGATGTACTCGCCATTAACGTTGATGCCTAGGCCCCTCCAGTCCATAACCTTGAATACATCCTCCAGCGCAGCAGTGAACAGTTTCGGAGAAATGACGTCTCCCTGTCTCACGCCACGCTGGAGAAGGATTGGTTTCGAGGTCTGATCCTGAAGACGGACTGACATGGTGGCGTTTTTGTACAAACACTTCAATACCTCAATGTACCGGTAGTCGATCTGGCACCGTTGGAGAGACTGCAGTACAGCCCAAGTCTCGATCGAATCGAAGGCTTTCTCGTAGTCCACAAACGCTAAACAGAGAGGCAGGTTATACTCTTCGGTCTTCTGTATAACCTGCCGCAGCGTATGTATGTGGTCTACGGTGCTAAAGCCTTTTCGGAATCCGGCTTGTTCGGGAGGCTGGAAATCATCAAACCTGCGCGCGAGACGATTCGTGATGACTCTTGAAAACAACTTGTAGACATGGCTAAGAAGTGAGATGGGTCTATAGTTCTTCAGCCGGGCATTGTCGCCCTTCTTGAAGAAAAGTACCACCACACCCCTGCACCATGCCTGTGGCGTTTTGCCCTCGAGTATGACGGAATCAAACAGCTTTTGAAGAGCCTTAAGGACCGGTTTTCCACCCGCCTTCAGGAGTTCAGCCGTGATTCCGTCATCACCCGGCGCCTTGTTGTTTTTAAGCTGTTTCAGAGCCATCCTAATCTCGTACAGGCTGACATCCGGGATATCTTCGGTATAGTGACGGGTCAATCTAGCTCTTGGGTCGTTTGCTAGACTCGCAACGGGCTTGCTGACTGATGTGTACAACTGCCCATAGAATGTCTCGATCTCCCTCAGAAGCTCCGGTTTGGCGGATACGGTCCTGCCATCGTCGGTCTTCAGTTTCGTGAGCTGGCTCTGCCCAATAGCCAGATCCCTTGAAAAAACCTTGGAGCCTTTATTTCGCTCAATCGCGTCTTTAATACGCTCGGTATTAAAGCGGCGGAGGTCTCTTTTCAAGGATTTAGAGATCTGTCTATTGAGCTGCCGGTATTTGCACGCCTCATCTGAAGACTGCAGGATCATCTCACGCCTCTCCTTCATAAGCTTGAGGGTAGGATCAGAGATCTTTTTGTTTCTATCTGTACGACGGGTCTTGAAAAACTTAGACCCGACCGTATGGACAGCTTCCACGAACCCGTCGCTATATTCGTCCACTGAGCTACCTAGGCACTCGAAACGATTCTGGAGTTCGAGCTGAAAGCTCTCGGGGTTTTGGACCTGGATCTGTGCTGGACGGAGCGTGGACTTCATCAATCGAGACCTTTCAAGCTTAATATTAATGTTCAATGTGCCATGCGGTGATCGCTCCCGGTTTTTACCGAATTGATCACAGAGACATCATTGAACATTTGCTTCCTGGTTGACATGATGAAGTCAATCTCATTTTTTGTTGCACCATCGGGGCTCTGCCAGGTCCACTTCCTGTGTTCACGCTTTTTGAAGAAGGAGTTCATCATATAGAGGCCCTCCCTCTCCATAAAACAGGCCAGTAGGTGACCCCGGTGGTTCCGACGTCCAACTCCAAATTGCCCCACTTGGAGCTCATCCTCGTCTCGTTTGCCCAGTTTCGCGTTGAAGTCCCCCATGACAACGGTGAAGTGAGTTTTGCTTTGGGTGACGTCGGCGAATTGTGTTTTGGAGCGTAGCACTGTGTTTCTAATGCGGTCCGTTAATCTGATGTTTATATATCCGATATAGTGGTCAGGGCTTTTTTTTTTTTTGTCTACTGGGAAAATCATCTTATGACAAATCCCGCTCTTGGGTGGAGCGGGAGATAGTGTCAGACTTGTACTGACTAAAAACCCCGCGCCGTTCCTTCTAGCCTTCATACCGGGGCTCTAGCTTCCTTTCGGATAACCCCGAACCCCGGTAGGCTTCGACCCAGCTGGGCCCCTCTCTTTGCTGACAACTCCGTGAGGCGCGCGGGCACAGTGCGCGCCGTCGACGCCTTGGCTCGGTCTGTGTAGTTACCGGACGATCGGACAGCGAGCTATCCATGGCTCGCTGTCCACGAGCCCGCGTCTACGGTGGCTGGATATCGGGATTGGGATCCCGGCGGCGGCGGCGAGGGCGCCGTTGCCTGATGCGGTCGGCCTCCTCCTTTGCTAGCATTACTGCTTCGCAGAAGGAGGCGACCGCCTGCCACTCCTCCTCGCTCCGGACCATGGCCTGAACCAAGGCCCGGCGCGAGAGGTCTCCGCCGCCGATCGCCCCCACGAGGGCACGGCGGTGCTCCGCCCAAGCAGGGCACACCTCGACTGTGTGCTCCACCGTGTCCTCCGGTAGTGGTCAGGGCTGAGACCATGGAGCATTGTACTTCGTACAATGCTCGATGACCTCAGTAGAGCTGCCGAAAGAGTGAGTCTTAAAGTGAACATGGACAAAACCAAGGTGATGTTGAATGCCCATGTTACATCCAATCCTATCAAGGTTGAAGACTCTACACTCGAAGTTGTGGACGACTATATCTACCTGGGATAAACGATCCAGTTGGGGAGGGCCAACTTCGAGAAAGAGGTCAACCGTCGAATCCGACTCAGCTGGGCAGCGTTCGGGAAGTTGCGCGGTATCTTCTCGTCCAACTTACCACAGAGTCTCAAGTCGAAAGTCTATGACCAGTGTGTGTTATCAGTTAGGACCTATGACTCTGAGACGTAGCCGCTCACAAAAGGCTTTATCAGAAAGCTTACAGTCAGCCAAAGGGCAATGGAGAGGGAGACTCAGAACATGGGTTCTGAGTGTCCTTGCATGATCGAATCAGAAATGTAGTTATCCGCAAGAGAACCAGGGTTATCGACATAGCCCGAAGAATTGCCAAACTTAATTGGCAGTGGGCAGGGCACATTGCTTGCAGAACGGTTAGCCAATGGGGCAGAAAAGTTCTAGATTGGCGACCGCCGAGTTGCGTTGGAAGGCCTCCCATCAGGTAGACCGATGACCTGGTGAAAGTTGCGGGGATCCGCTGGATGCGGGACGCACGGGACCGGTCAATGTGGCGACGCTTGGGGGAGGCCTATGTTCTGCAGTGGACGTCTTTCGACTGATATGATGAATCTGATGTTTTACAAAATAAATATAATTGCATATCTATATCCATTCAGCCGTTGAAATTGACATCCATCTAAACATACAGACTTTCAAATATATGTATTATTAGTAATATATGTGTTATGTTTGTGTTATTAGTAAGAAGTAGAATGAAGATTTACATATGTTCGTATCTTTTAAACGCTCGTTTCTTTAAATTCTTAAAACACCGTTTTAAACCACATTTATTATGGCCACCACAGCCCATAGACCACCATAGTGTGGCGGGTCATATTTGATTGCCCATTTCGTTCGGTAATCTTCGCCATAACGCTCGGGTGTCTTCGGCAGTAAGCGGGCGGGTCGGGGTTCTTGTGTTTTATAACGCACTCATATTGCACGAGTTTATGTCATTCGTGATTGGGAATAGAAAGAATACTAAGTATACCGTCTTTGTGAGGAATATCTTAATGGAGAGGCAAATGACGATTAATTAAGTAGGAAGTTAGTAGGCGATGGTGTTCATTTGTTTCTGGTTACCCCCATGGGAAAACTCTTACACAAACGAAAATAAGGTGGAACCTCACCTTATTTTCGTTTGTGTATTTTCCTGTCTGGAGAGAATGGAGGGTTTTGCGGACTCCTATCGACTAAAACCCTTCTACTTTAGTTGGTGCGCGGAGTACAAACTTACCCCGATATAATTCCATTTTTTTCCGGTACCTACTATGTTTTATTTTTAAATACCTAGTGATATTTAAGTGTAAGTAGTAAAACGTGGTTAAAAAACACTCTAAAGTGAAAAATAACTTCAATTTCGTAAGTTTGTTCATGTTTTTATCATCGTCTTTTTGATACCGACTTCCGAAATTCAATTTGTTTGAGTGTTCACTTTGTAGTGTTTTTATTTGGAAGTCCGTTGTTTTTTTTTGTAAACACGATTTAATTTTTCACTTTTTAGTTGTGGTACAAATTATTGTCTAAAATAACCACAGTTATGCCAGAATATATTACCCAAATAACATGAAACTTGAACACAACCAGTGAAACTAGAGTGTACCAGGGTGAACTGTACACATACTGCATACCCCTTTAGAGGCCACCAGCGTGATGTTATGTTATGAAATGGTGTAAACAATAAACAGACACATTATTTCCTGCTCCATAATCTTTAGTGTAGACAAAATCAAATTTGTTAATTTATATACCTATTCATAGTTATTGTATTCCTTTTTTTTGTTTTAAGATATTGACTGACACACTGTTCCGTTGTTGTTGACTTAGGTATTTTACCTATATTTGTAAGTATGTGAGAACCATGTTGTACCTGTTAATGTTTTTAATACTTTATACCTATACGTAGGATAGTATTTAGTGCTATTTTGGGTGCATGGTAGTCACGTATGTGAATAAAAAAAAAAGTGTTTTACAAAATTTACATCATTAACGTAAATTTTGTAAAACACTTTTTTTTTAAGAGTAAGGGTGGAGTTTTTTATCCAGGGCTACTTTTCCGAATGGACGGTAGAATCAATTATTATTACTTGTATTATCGTTCAAAAGTGCCGCTTAGTGGCCTAGTTGAAATAAATAATTTTAGCTTTGACTTTATTCGATTGCACCAATCCTGAGAGATTTACCGTCATTTATTGAAGAGTTCTGTTGTATATCTCCGAGGTTCTTCATCAGATCTTGATCAAATTTAAATGGGACCACATGCGAAGCAACAGCTTCCAAATAAAAAACGAACCATCCAAATCTGTTCACCTAGTAAGTTCTGAGGTAAATGAAATAAAAAATAACAGCCAACTTTAAAACCGCCTCCTTTTTGAAGTCGGTTAAAACTATAACTTCTAATCAATTTAAAATTTGCAGGGCCTATAAAATCAACGCTTTTTATCGTGGGTTATCTAGCAAGTGTCTCTTAAATATTGTTAGAGAGAAGGTGTTATGATAACCTTATGGTGGGTAACATAATACTACTTTATAGTCTATGAATATCATATGATGAGCTAGTTGACTCGGTTAGATTTTACAACTTGCTTATAACAAGCAGTTTCATGTAAAATGTACTTGAAGCAGTCTTTATTACTATACTAGGTGTTGCTCGCGGCTTCGCCCGCGTTAATATAGAGAAAAGTATGACATTTGTCCTGCCCAGTGTCTCTGTCATCTAAATCGTTTCAGCGATTTAAGTGTGAAAAAGTAACAGACAGACAGACAGAGTAACTTTCGCATTTACAAAATTAAGTTAGGATTAGTAAGGGTTCTTTCGACATCACCTTTCTAATAACGTCTTATTTTTATCATAAGATTTTAACACCTGTTGTGACGGCTTATAGACCTGGAATCGAAAAAATTTTGATAGTCTGCCAAAGTGAAAAATATGACTAAGATCATCATCATCTTCCTTTCCTTGTCCCATGTTACTTGAGGTCGACGCAACACGTTTTCTTCTTCCATACCTTCCTGTCTCCCGTCATGCCATCACTGACTCTCTTTTCTTTCATATCACTCCTCATACAGTCCATCCTTCTTTTCTTTGGCCGTTTCTTCACTCTCCATCAATCCACATTTACAAACGATCCATCCCTCCTCATCACACGACTATACCTGAAAACACAGAACGGTTTCCTTTCAACTTTTCTGTCACTGGCGCCACTTTCAAACTTCCTCTAATATATTCATTTCTCACTTTATCCATTCTCGACACTCCGTACATCCATCTCAATATTTTCATCTCTGCCATATGCAGTCTCTTTTCATTCATCTTTTTCACAGCCCAACATTTTGATCCATACGACAGGTATAATCACGGACTTGAAAATTTTCACAAAATTAGACTTAGCTAAGAAGCAAATATATGCGATCTTCTTGATGACTCGAAGCGAATCTATTTATGTTACACCAATAAGCAAAATTCTAAGTACGTTCATATGAAAGCAATGCTATGAAATTCAACCGATTTGCACTTTTTTTTGTCGATAGACTCGCGTTTGACCACTATCTCACTTGAAAATACGTGCGCGATATCGCGTATTGTCTTCGCAATTTTAATTGCCTTGCACCATCAGGAGGAGCCCTAACTATGTAGGTATGTAAGTTGAAGAAGCAAATAGTAACTATTCAAAATAATGTTCTTCTAAAAAAAAATATTTAAAAATCAAAAACCCAACTGCTTAAGAAGTGGACTACAAAGCTGTAAATAAGAAAAAAGCATGCTGTGCAGTCGGAGGATACTTATTCATGAGCTGGCTGACACCCTGATTATTTAACTAAAATCTTTTTAGTTATAAACTAAAATCTTTTTTTCGAATTACTTTTATACATATAAATGGTATATATTTTTCTAATCAACTCTTAAACCCTTCATTTTGATAACCCAATGGATGGGTTTGGAAGAAAAATCAAAATTGGGACCCGCACAATATGACGCCCAAAATCCGCCATGTTTGTTATTTTTAACTTCACCTATCTAAGAAAGCTTGGGTGGTCAAGACGATGTCTTAAATATTAATCCGTCTAGAGGTTTGAAACATATGAGGTAATAAAGAATATTACTTACATACAATACATAGAAGATACGCGCGAAAAACATAACCGTTTCCTTGCAGTCGGGTAAAAATACTTGTAAGTAAGAGTACCCACTACACAGAACGACTTACAAAATCAAGCATTCCAGATCTAAGCCATAAACAAATTAAAATATTTCGAAACTATTCACAATGACTTAAGCCTAACTAAACAATTATAACGTTTATAATCCGATCTTTCCAGGAAAAACTCCTTAATTTACGAATGAGGAGTAAGGTCCTTGCGAGGGTTCGCAGAGGATTATGTAAAGCCGACGGGGATTTGGTACAAGCCTTCCTTATTTATCGAAAATAATGTCTAGAGTGTTTTTGAGAACTGAGAGTACACAGTTTTGGATCCGTGCCCACTTGACCCGATTAGACTCGACCAGAAGAATAACATCTGCATATTTCTGTTTTGATAGGCGTAAAAACTACAATGTATAGTCAGGCAGAAAAGTGTCGATTTAAGCTTGTACCACAGAGAATATAAAATTTAAATAATATTTGGATAAATAAATCAATAATTAAACATCTAAGTACTTATCCTTTTTAACTGACTTTCCAAAAAGGAGCCTCCTCCTTTTTTGAAAGTCTTCTATGTTCGATTTTATGTTTGTTTTTCTTTTTGTATGTTCACCGATTTCTCCATCAATTGTAGACCGATTATGTTTTATTTTTAAAGAGTCTGTTCCGAAATTGGTTCCATTTTAATTTGTTGAAGATCTGATGGAGAACTTCGGAGGTATATAGCAGAACTCTTCAATAAATAACGGCAAATCTCTCGGGATTGCTGCAACGCATGTCTGTTTTTTGTTTATACCATTTCAGAACATAACATCGGTATCCTGCGTTTTCGCCGAAATTTATTTGGTAGATTATCACTTGCCAACCCGAACCAACGTTTCGCCGATGTTTCACTTTTACAACTAACGATTAGCAAATTGTGCGAAACGTTAGCGAAATATAACTCTGCGAAACGTTAGTTGCCAAGTGAAAATCTGGCAAACAATTTTCGGCGAAAGGGCAGAGGACCCATAACATCACGCCAGTACGCTCTAAAGGGGTACTAAAAGTAGTAGGGTAATAAAAAAATATGATTTACTAAATTATCTTAAAAAAATAAACATAGGGACAATACAATTAAAACATTAAGTTTTTAGCAATACAAACTCAACAATAAAAAAAAAAAATAAGCGAGGTATGAGGCTATCTGTATAAAGCTACATTTTTTAAACGAAATCACTGACTACCAGGATAAATTATGTATCATAACATAACAAAACTATGTATAATAAATTAATAAGTTATTTAGAATTAAATATCGCTTTGCCTAACTGTACAAATGGCACTGGTATTAAAAAATCTGGTATTATTCTTCGGGTTGAGTCTAATCGGGTCGAGTGGGCATGGACCCACAATTTTTAGATTGTGTTTTCAGATGGCAACCCTTAACCTACCATAAGAGGCGAAAGGTATCAAGGTATTGTGTCATTCCTTAGAAAACGGATAAGTAGGTATACCTGCACATTTTTTTACGAAGTAAAAACTTATTGCGGTTGCAAGAAAAAGAGAAAAGTAATCTGAAATTCACAGAATGATATTGGTAAGAAAGCATAGCTGCCAAAGGATTTTTATGAAAAAAAGGCAGCCGATTTACTTACATACAGGCTAAGTGGCCGTAGTCATTTGCAGGGCAGGTGATGAGCAGACTCGGGGCAGGACAGTTTGGTTCCATTGTAGCACACTGCTGCAAAACTGCAAACGGCTTTATTTTTGTCTAGTTTACCAGAGACCCTAGACAAGTGACATTTTATCATTAAAAGCGTGGCGATAGCGATTGATGAAAAGGCAAAATAGTACGGGGTTGACAAGCGATACCGAAAAATCACGTGATTAATGCCATACATTTTGACATTTTCCACTATCGCCTTCAGTGACATCGAATGCCCTTGTCTAGAGCCTCAGATATAACTGTATACGGAACATTGCATACACCCATCATACATAAAAGCACGCTTGTCTCTCATGGCGTTAGGCAAAAACTACAGAAAGCCATCTGTTATGATTCTTAAATACTTCATTTACGTTAATATATCTAGTCATACGGTTATCAGTAGTGCGCACCTGACCTCTCTGAAAAACATCACCAATAAGATCCGTGTATGTCCTTCTAGGTCGTTCATCCTCTCAACATGATGAACGGAACTCTATTGGCACACAAACTGTTCCAAAATTATGTTATCACCGCTTTGTTATAAAGCGTGGTTCCTCACCTGGCTGTGTTGCTATAGTATGTGTTACAGTCACCGCGTTATCTTCCCTTCCGCGCGATCGGGCGCCGCCCGCGCGGAAGCACTCGTTCTGCTCACCTCGAGAAACACACACAATGTGACTGTACTAACGGGCCCTAATGGGGTTCAATGCGATGAGTGCTGATGGACGCATCAATTTGGAAACAATCGTGCTTTACAAAATAAAATGTTGATACCAATTTTGTTACAAAATGTGTGTTGTAACAATCAAAAAATTTTTGTTTATTAATTCTTCATTTTACACCAAAAACAACATTACATACAGTATGATAATAAAGTACATGTGCAATGGCGAGCTTAACTCTATGTTGAGTTCTCTCACAGCAAAATCTAGGGTGACAGAGAAAGATGACAATATAGAGGGCAGGATCCAGTGTACAATTTTAAAATAAAGAACCCGAATTATTATGTGATTCTCATTGCGCAAGGAAATAATCTTTAATCTTCCTTTTGAAGACCTCCAGAGAGGGCTGTCGCTTAGGGAGTGTGGGAGAGAGATCCAGAGACGCATTGCAACTGTTTATTATTTATTTGTTTAGTGTATTGTGCTATAAGGGCTTTTAGATTTTACTGTACATTTTTTTCACGAGACTGTAGGTAATTAATTATCATTCTATTGTGATAGTGGTTCATATTTGAGTCACCCCTTAAAATATTACCCACGGACTTAAAATCACCCTGTATGTCTGTTATGGCTCAAGTCTACCCGTAGTCTCTTTCTCTGCCGAGCCTTGTCCCAACTATATTGGGGTCGGCTTCCAGTCTACCCGTAGGACGAATATATATAAGTAATAAGAATTGATTGTTGCATCGTTGTCGCAATGTCACATCGCGCATTTCTACGAGACCTTCATGCTTCTGCCTGAGATTTGTGTTAAAAATATCTGACAATGCGGCCGGTGCAGCGCGGCCTCCCTGCTAACAGGATCAGTCTAACAAGTGGAAAAAAACAACTTGGCTTAAAAAATATCTCGCATACCTGAGTACCTGACTGATTAGAGCAGATCTAATTAACACAGTGCAGTGGAAGCATATAAGTAAGCCGTAGTATTAACAGGGTAGTCAGTAGTACAGGCACGTACCGACTGGCACCTGGGCGGGGGACACTTGAGCAATAACTATTGTAAATGTATGGCAAGTGTGTATTAAAATACATTTGTGTACGGACGGTATTGTAGGTGTTCCAATCGTACCCGATTCAGAAATGAATAACAGTTTATCTGCTTAGCCTTGCCCGAACTATAATGATTGAGTAAGCTTCCAGTCAAATCGCATTCAGCTGAATATTAGTACTTTTTAACCGACTACAAAAAAAGGATGAGGTTCTCAATTAGTCGGAACTTTTGTTTTTAGTTATGTTCCCCGATTACTCAAAGACGCCTGAACCAATTTGGAATTTCTTCTTTTGTTTGAAAGAGTATCCTTCCCAGGTGACCAACATAGTCATTAGGTCAGGATCTGCTGATGGGATCCTGGAGAGATCGAGGGTACTCCTCAAATTTTATAGTCATACACATAACGATTTTGGTATTTTCATCAACAATGCAATCAATTGGGATATCTTTTAAATTGGTACAATATTGGAGGAGTAAACAGACGAGAGCCAAACCTCGAATTATGATTTTTAGGGTTCCATACCCAAATGGTAAAAACGCGACCCTATTACTAAGACTCCGCGGTCCGTCTATCTGTCACCAGTCTGTATCTCATGAACCGTGACAGTTAGATAGTCGAAATTTTCACAAATGATGTGTTTTTATTGCCGCTGTAACAACAAATACTAAAAACAGAATAAAATAAATATTTAACTGGGGCTCCCATACAATATAAACGTGATATTTTTGCCGTTTTTTGCGATAATGGCACGGAACCGGCCCGCTTTGGCCGGTTTTTACTAAGGATATTGAGTTGGATGATTTTTTACTAAGGATATATTTAGTTGGATGTCTGCGATCGCATTTCCTATTAATTGCGTCATCACGGGTAAAGACTTTTACTCAAACATTTACAGAATAATAAGGAAATTACAATCTTTCCATCAACACTTTGCCGTAATTTATGTGAATTTCGTTGAAATAAACACCGACTTCTTAGGCAGTTAATGTCAATTGTTACTAGGAACAAGTAATAAAGGCTGGTGGTAAATATTTATTGAACGGAACAGTTTTATCGTCAACACGCTATTGGGTCGACGTCTCGATGATTAGCGTTAGTAAAGCGATGGTGGCACTTAGTTTATTCATTCATACTTATGTCATAAATGCCAAAGCCTGAAGAGTCTGAAAATGCAGGACTATGTTTGTTGGATTGTCACCTTTTCACGACTAAACGGCGCAACCGATTTCGATGTCATTTTGTATAGTGATAGTTTGAGACCCTGGAAAGGACATATGATAGTTTATATAACACCAACAAAGGAAATAATCCTTAAAGTTGTTCCCTTGGGATGATAAAACATTTTCTAACGAAGCCACGGGCAGAAACTAGTTAATTATATCTCTTTTATCTATAAAAAAGCATTACAATACCCTTACTCTAAAAACTCAGCTATAAAATTAACTATGGTTCTGCTGCTGCGAGTGGCGAGTACCTCAAGCGGCGGAAATATAACCTGACGGCAGTTATATTTTCGAGCTGTTTAGTGTTGAAATTTTTAGATATCAAAAAGGTTGGTCGACACTCTCCGTGACCCAAGAGCTGGCTTTTACCTAAGCCAGAGCCCAGCTTCCAGGCAGAGTTTAATTTGTTTTTATGTCGAGGTGACTTTTATCAACGAACGGCCCGCCAACCGCTCTGCTACCTCACTAACATCCAGACCTCGCCTTTAAAGAGATAGCTGAAGTTAAAGGGATGTTGATGTCGGTTGTTGATAAATATTTTTTATCCCTTTCATGTTAATCGTTCATCGCGCTATTACAGGGGTTGTATCGGTAACTTATGTTTTTATTATGTTCCGGGTTTCCGGGTTATAGATATTTCCAGATGAAAGTTGAAGTACACGAATTATTATAAAATTCTTAATTCTTTATTGTACACCAAAACAATACATTTACAGAAAGTGAAGTCAATATTCATATACAAAGGCAAGCTTAACTCCAAAATGGAGTTTTCTTCCAGCAAACCTTTGAGTAATAGTGATCATAATAATTGAGGGCAGTAATCCAGTGTACAATTTTGCAGTAAGATACTAATTAAATATATAATAATAATACATACATAAAAGAACTACGTTCATAAATACAAATATACACATTATATGTACGTATATATCTACTAAAATTATATATTGCGTTGAAATTAAAGATAAGAATGCTTGGAAACATGCTGGTCCTGCTCCATAGGGCAATCTTTAGCGTAGACAAAATCAAATTTGTTAATTTATATTCCTATTTATTTATTTATTGGTTCACCAACAATTGTTTACACTGGTATTGTGCTAAAGGTAACATGCAATAAAATAGAGTACAATAGTGTAACAATCACTTATAGGTAAACTCCGCATGCTTTAAGTATAAGTTGCATATGAGAGAGAAAAAGAAAAAAGCAAATTAATCTAAAATTATTATTGAAAACACGCGACTTCATAGATGTCTAATCCAAATCGAGATGATATTTATAAATATTGGTTTTTAATTGGCTTAAAGAGTTAAAGTGCAGATCAATTATGTCGCTACAACCATTAACCACCTTGCAAAATCTCGCGAAAGGAGAATTGGAGCCTAGAACCGTTCGTTCTTCTTTGCGGTGGGCGTAGAGGTGTTATCTGGCTGCGAGGAATTCTTGAAGGTGCACGAAAATTGAAAGTGCTCAGTATTTGTGGACAGTCAATCTTGTGAGCCATAACTTTACACACAAACGTTTAGACGTCGGCGCTTGTCTAGGGAAATAATTTTGAAATGTCTCAATCTATTGTTATAAGAACGTATTTTCTTAGCTATGCCCCTAGAAAATGCCAGATGCCACAGAAAACGCTTTTAAACACGTTCTAGACGCAACGAATGTGCAGCATAGTGCGGTCGCCAAACCACGCTACAGTATTCCAACACGCTTCGAACGAAGCAATTGTAAAGCATTATTTTTGTCTTACAACTTCTAAACTGTTTCGTATTTCTTAAGATAAAACCCAGCTATTCATAGTAATTGTATTTTTCTTTTTTTTTCAGAATTTGACTCACACACTGTTCCGTTGTTGTTGAATTAGGTATTTTACCTTGTAAGTATGTGAGGACCATGTCCCTATTTAACAAATTAATTAATTTACCTGTTAGTGCTTTTAATACATTATACCTGTGCGTAGTATAGCGTTATTCTGGGTGCATCGTCCTCACATATTTGAATTTATTAATGTATGTACTTATGTAAATATTGTAAAACACATTTTTTTTTTAAATAGTAAGTATGGAGTTTCTTGTGCGTTCTTCTCCATAACAAGCTACTTTTCCGAATGCACGGTAGAATCAATTTTTATTACTTGTAAATTTTATTTTAATTCTCTGACGTTCAAAAGTGCCGCTTTTTGGCATAGTTGAATAAATATATTTTGACTTTTGACTTTGACTTTGAAAGAAAATGCTCCTTAATTTTCCTCTTGAATACATCGAGAGAAGGAATAAAACTATAGTTATTGTAAATCCTACTTCCTACCAATATTACAAACTGTGAAAGTGTGTATTGTGAATTTGGATGTTTGTTGAACAATCACACCTCAACGGCAAAACGGATTTTGATGAAACCTAACACCGGTTGATTCTGATCTGGATACTTTTTATACCAGTTAGTAGTACCTATATTCTTGTGGTATAATTTACGAACTTGCCCCGGGCAACACCACTGCCAAAAGTTAGTCATTCATTTGTAAAAAGTCTGCAGATTTTTGTAACGGACAAAGAAAACCTTCAGTTGCAATAGATAGAAGCCAAAGGTTATACCGATACCAGTGACTGACTCAATCATTACCCGTCAGTATCGTGTCACCGCTCTTCTTGGTATCGTATCGACACCGACAGGCTAGTTTCACGCTTCGCTGGTGCCTCTAAGAAGCTCCAGTATATAATATACTGTACTGTTGGTTCAGTACCTAATGGGTAAGTAAATAAACCTTGTCATTGACGTACAGGACACTAGTTACGGGACCAATTGTACCTATTCTCGATTACCTATGAACAAAAAATCTACTTCGTACAATCCTCTGAAAGATAGCCGTTGAGGCATAGATGTTGAGGCTTCATGTCCGTGGCAAGTGTGATACATTTCGTCATTTGTCGTGTGATTAGATGATACATTTCTTCTCGATTACCTATGAACAAAAAATCTACTTCGTACAATCCTCTGAAAGATAGCTGTTGAGGCATAGATGTTGAGGCTTCATGTCCGTGGCAAGTGTGATACATTTCGTCATTTGTCGTGTGATTAGATGATACATTTCTTCGTGAGTTCGACTTGTAGATAATTTTACTAACAGAGTAGATATTTTTTTAACAATGAAATTAAATAAGTACCTACCTTTTTACCTTAGGTATGTTTGGTAAATTTAGTACTGTCCTCCAGAGCCCTGTTTAGGTAATTAATTACCTAGGTCCGGCCTATGTACTGTCCTTCTCAATAAACCGACGCTCCTGTGTTTACAGATCTTTTCTACGTAAGTTGTCCCAAAAGACCCATCTTAGGAACATTGAGATAAACTATTTATGAGCCTGTATTTGTTTAGTGCGACAAATTAAGTGACATTGTGCGAATCGTTGGACTTACGCTTGACATGTGCTACCTAAATGTCACGTTGGGTCAATCCTAAACAAACGCTGATAGAAAGTCGCTTAATCGAAAGCTCCTGGATATGTTTTGATGTCTTATTTAGAAAATTGAGTTATATCTATCTACAGACCGTTGCCTCTACCGTAGGTTTTCACAAAAGCACATAAGGCTCGATAAAATGTAAAGCGGCCATAAACACGACAATCTTGAAGTAACAACATTTTATTATTGAAACTACATTAAGTGCTACTATCTCAAGCTGTAAAACATCTGGAAACATAAATTTCGTATCTCACACGCACGAGAGTGAATTATTTTCACAATACTCCTCGTACGTCATACAATATTCTTGTTTTCTTTGTGGATGAACATATTGTACTCGTAGGTATACATGACCTCAACGTTATTTTATTTGATTTGATGGCAAACTAATCTAGGCCTTTTAAATCATCCAATGACTTCTCCCGCTCCGGGTGATGTGGGTCTCAGACTTTTACTGACTAAAACCCACCCGTGTTCCTGCAGTTGCTTGTGCCAGGGCCGCGGTAACTCTTTTCGCCACCAAACTAATCTAGGCCTAGGAAGCGCTAGCGTGACGAGATAGAGGTGTTTGCGACAAATTGCTCGGAGAAAGCTACACGGAAGAATGGAAGGCTATGGGGAGATCTTTGCCCAGCAGTGGGACAAAATAGATGACAAAAAAAATGGAAAACTAGCCGACAGCCGACATGATTTTAAGTGGTTAGCGCCACGTATGGACATCACTGTAGAGCCTACATGCTATCCTAGAAAAAGAAATGTCTAGAGTAATTAGGTAGCCCTTAGGCCTCTTTAGATATTTACGCGTGAACCTAAACACGTAAGTATACTACCGAATAAATATCATGAAATTAGAGGTAAGTTCTTTCAACACATACTCGTACATTATTTTCAAGAAAACAATCTGAGGAGATTGCTCGCATGTGAACCCGAAGGCAATAGTTAGCAGAATATACAACCCAGTTATCAATTCCCAAAGCAGTTATTATAGAGCAATAGAAAGTATATTGCTCGCTGGTAAAAACACCATATTTTTATGGTGATAAACTTTATGGCGAAATAAAAAGGGTTTACAGTTTAA
Source organism: Orthosia gracilis (assembly GCA_947562075.1). Taxonomy (NCBI): domain Eukaryota; kingdom Metazoa; phylum Arthropoda; class Insecta; order Lepidoptera; family Noctuidae; genus Orthosia; species Orthosia gracilis. The sequence goes on along the minus strand of OX387274.1, from coordinate 1,116,646 downwards.
TGTTCAAACGCTCGCTTTCATGCGCGCAGATATTTATTTTTAAATTATATTCTATGCTCGGTTTTATTACTCGATTGTTTTATTGATTTCCGTGAATGTGAAGGCTGAGATTTTAAGTGTGTTTTTATATTTACTTTAATGATGGAGCACATAGAAGAGAGGTTATATTATACGCTACATAACTCAACCTAAAATAATGATCTTATAAAAAAGTTAGATAGAAGAAGTAAGTACCTACTTAAAAAAAACCGAACAATTGCGTGTCAGACTTCGAACATTTAGGGTTCCGTACCAAACTGCAAAACTAAGTTGTCTGTAATAGGATAAATGAGGGAATTTCAAAGAAAAGTCTGATTTATCAATATATTTATATTTGTTAGGAAAATGTACTTAATAATAAACATTATCACCTAATATCAAGTTCACAGGTCAAAGGTAAGTTAAAAAATTCTTCGGAACAAAATTTTATAAAAACAGTTGACTTTGGTGTCTTCCCATTAATTTGTTATTCAATATTTTTTTTTAAAGAATACAATATTTATCTACTTAACAAGATCTAAGCAACGATACCACACTTGATGGCGAAGATTAAAAAAAAAATAGGTGATCCCTTTAGCAGTATGGGGCCCCTCTCAAAAATGTAAAAAAAAATTGCCAATTTGCATGGCTAAACAAGATGCTTATACTGTGAAAATTTGATGACTGTAGCTCCAACAGTTTGGCTGTAAAATCCGTGTAACAGACGTCGGGCAGACGGCCAGACTGACAGACGGCCAGATGGACAGACAGACGGACACGTTGAGTGACAGCAATAGAGTTCTGTTTGGACCCTTCGGGTACGGAACCTTAAAAATGAAGTGATACTGTACGACTTCAAAAGGACGTTAAAAAAATACAAACTTGGACGTTGACATTGATTGAACGGGACACCCGAAAATACAGCTGAAATTAGTTGTTGATAAAAAAAAACAAAAGAGAAGATACATTTTAGTACAGAAACACAGACAGTAGGTTTACGAGCTTCACTGTGAGTTACAGCTTGCGTGTCGACTTACGTCTCCCACGAGGAGACTTGTTCACTACCGATGACAATTCTAATCACTTAAAATTATTCCCAAAGTTCTAGCCAAAAAATATCGCTGAAACGAAAACGTTGTAGAAGTGGAATGGAACAGTAAATAAGCCGGCACCATAAAGCGGCTGTAAACGATGGCACGATGGTGCCAGCAGAGGTAATCAAACGTCCACTGCCGGGCGTGGCCGCGACCAACGTTATTGATGTCTGTGTGGCCTGGCGATGTTCAAGGCCTAATTAAAATGACTGAAAGAGAATATTAACAAACAAATAAATAAAAAAAAAAAATGACTTAATTTCAACAGAATTGGTTCACAATTGAAAATTCAGTGGGAAAATTATCAATAAGTCCTTTTTTTCAATCTTTAGGGATGGATATTATTTTTTTAATTTAATTGAGAACAACTTTGAGGTATACTTTTTCAAATAAAAAATATTGAATTTATATATCCAACTCTCGGTCAATGTGGCAAAACTTAGGGAAGGCTTTTGTTCTGAAAAATATATTTGATATTCATTGCTGAGCGTAGTCGAACAGCATTGTCGGTGTCCCAGTTGGATGCCAGCAAAATTTTGCTTTATTGGATCCACCAGCTAGTGCCTACGTTTTTGTTCATACCTGACACTTCTGTTCATCAAGTAAATAGAAATACAATTTACATAGCTACTCGTATCGCTATTTATATGGGTATAGTTATTTAAATTGGGTCGAGATCGGGCGACCCTTGTTAAATATAAACTTTTTAAAAGAGGCTTAATGTAATTTATTAATTAACCGATAAAAGTGGCTCTGTATATTAACGAACTTTTAAAAATAAATTTTATAACGATGAGTCTATAATTAATGGGACCTTTTTATTAAGCCAATGAACCGACGCAAATTATAATGGGCTTAGGCGACTCGAGTCAATAGACTGCTCCTTGTCAAAATGCGTTGCCTTTAAATAGACGGTACCTGTTAATATTACTTCGCAAAATATTATCAAATCATATAAAAGTATAAGAGCAGATATCTAATTCGGGTTTTACAAATGCGTGCAACTACTTGAAATAGTAACCACTGTACAATATTTCAGAAGAAGTGGTGGCCCAGTGGTAACGGCCCCGACTTACGTTTCGTGGGTTGTGGGTTCGAACCCAAGTAGGCGTTTTACTTTGTGTAAATAATTTACTCACCCCTGCTCTAAAACGGTGAAAGAAAACATCGTGAAAACCGGCATGTCCTAGAACCAAAAATTCGAAGACATGTGACATCCACTAACCCGCACTGGGCCCGCGTGGTGGATTAAGGTGCATTTCCCTCTCACAGAGAGGAGGTCTGTGCCCCAGCAGTGGTCACATTAAAAGGCTGATGATGATGTACAATATTCCATTGGCAGTTCCAATGGAATATTGTACATCACCATCAGCCTTTAGATTATATGTTTTTCGGCACTTCGAAATATATTTACTTTCCATTTTTACCCCATATGAGCCGCTGGTCAAGTGGTCGCACGCGCTACTGCTGAGCATTAGATCCTATGTTCGATTCCCGAGATAGGCAAAGTGTTATTGGGTTTTCTATCTAGAATTTCTCAGTATCAGCCTAGAGTCTGGACTTGTGCCCGGTTGATGGCAATAGGCTCGCCCACTATTGCATGGGACTTAAACATAACTGACGAAATGTGGCAGTCTTAGGTGGCAGTACATAGATGTTCCTCTGCCCAATCCTTCGGGGAATACCGTCGTTATGTTTTCTTAGCCCGCCTTTGACCTCTTTGTATTCATGATCAAAATATGTACATGTAATAATGAAGTACCTCCACCCCACATTATTCCAGTTTCTCCGCAATGACGGCCTTATTAGCCACTGACTAGGTACATATAATATACTAAGCAATGGCTCTGGGGCGATGGTAATGAGGCCACTTGTTCGACGAGTTAGCACAGCTAATTTCTTATGAAGAGTAATTAATTATATTGATTATATACCTACCTCGTAGAGAAAATGCAATATTAATTCAGGGAGATAATTAGCTATATACGTTGTAGAAAATACTTAATAACTACATATATAAACACTTAAATTAAAATATATAAACTGCCTAACTACTTTTTTCTATTTATTATTATTAGGCTCGCGCTTGACCACTATCTCACCTGATGGTAAGCGATGATGTGGTCGACGATGTAGCACGCTGACTTAGAAGAAACCTATTCACTCTTGACTTAAAGACTCCCAAGTTGTAGCTATCGAGAAATACAGACTCTGGCAAGGAATTGCACTCCCCAGCTGTACGCATAATAAAAGTATTCCCAAAATATTTGGTGCGTATGGGTGGGATGTTCACCACGTACCGATAACGCATTGCCGTTCGTCTTGTAGTCCGATGATGGAACATGTTCATGCAATTCCATCACGCACTTCCCTAAATGTAACCGATAAAAAACCGACAGACTGGCAACTTGGCGCCGACGTTCATGGCTCTGGAGCCTAGACTCGACCAGTGTCTCATTGCCGATTGATAGAAATGGAACGCACTCAAATTAGTTTTACTTTTATCCGTTTACTTGTGTGGCGCTGTGTATGTAAAAACTAACATCATCACGTGTGGTTTAAATAAAACATATTTAATACTAAATTACCAATTTATTATTTGCTAAAAACCTTCACCGATGAGCTTCTTGGCCCGTTTCTCGATCGTCTCTAGTGCATCCAGGTGGTACTTATCAGATCCGTCCAAGAGCTGAGAGCAGTACTTCATGCCTGACCGAACTTGCGCTTGATACACCGTCTCACTTTTGCAAGGATGCCCAACTTTTTGGAAGCCAGTTGAGCTTTTGCCTCAATGAATGGACCAAAATTGAGGGTCGATGTCAACATAATGCCAAGAAGCTCAAGATGATCCATTATCGGCACGGTCACACCACAGAAAGAAGGAGCCGGGTGGAATTGGCTCCTTTTAGAGGAAAAAAGACACGCCTGGGTCTTAGCAGCATCTAACCTAACCAGATTGGCATCGCCCCACTCGGACCGCCTTCAAGGACAGATTCAAGCGCCCAACCATGGAACCCGGAGAGACCGGATCTGAGGCCCAGCAGTGCGAGCATCGGATACTATCTCTCAGTAACAGTGCTGTCATCTGCATATACCGGGTTTTAGCAGATATTATGTGCAACAAGAACAATGTTGCTGAGAGTACCGATTCCAGAGGGATACCGGCGTTGATATCCAGTTGGTCAGACGAGTGGCCATCAATAACCACTCGTATAGACCGGTCCCACAAGAAGTCTGCGATCCAATCAATTCTGTTTGCACAGACCACTGGACAGACAGAATGAAGGAAGCTTATCAATAAGGCTCTCGTGCCAGACCCTATCAAAAGCCTTCGAAATGGCGAGGGAGCGCTTTCCCCTGCCTCTCGATGACCTCACTCCCGATGTGAATGGCATACGCTAGAAGATCCCCAGTTGATTGATTTCGGCGGTAACCATATTGCCGGTCACTGAGGATGTCGTTAGTTTCTAGGTATGCCAGGAGCTTGGAGTTGAGCACCCGTTTCATACTCTTGCAGAGGATGGACGTAACTGAGATGGGTCTGTAGTTGGCCGGGTCAGCCCGACTGCCCTTCTTGTTCACAGGATGAACTTTAGCTTGCTTCCAAGCATTCGGTACTTTTCCAGTCTCATATGAAAGGCGAAACAGGCGTATCAGGATCGGAGACAGTTCAGGCGCACAAGTTCTCAGAACAATTGCCGGTATCCCGTCGGGGCCACTAGCCTTGTACACAACAAGGTTGCGAAGGAGAAGGAGGGGGTTGTGCGTCACCAGAATCCAGGCGTGAGGATTCCGCAAAAAGAGAGGCAAACAAGTTTGCTTTCTCCTCAGTGGAGTGGGCCAGCGTTCCTTCGGGTTTCAGCAGTGGTGGTAGCGAGGGCCGGCAGAAGTTCGATTCAACCGACTTAGCCAGGGACCAGAACGCTTAGTACCGGCTGTTTGGAACCAAACGTTTCGTTCCTTTTTTGTTATTTTTCAACTTGCAACACTGAGTCAGCTCGCTGTCATTGATTTGACAGTTTTTGATTTTGTTTATATTTTAGTTTAAGTATTTTTTGTGTCGATAACGTGTCTAGTTGGTTGCCGGAGATTCGGTCCAGAATACGTCGGTTGTCCCTTATTCCCCTAATATTATATATATATCGTCCCACGATAACCCCCAACCACACACGGGGACGAACGATGAACGAGCCCAGGAGACCACCGCGGGAATCAATGTTAGTAATAGTTGTCAGTTGTGTACCATTGTATCATTTTCCGCCTGCCTGACAGGAATCGGTATCTCAAAGAACAGACCCCTAGCTTCCAATGCCGCGTATCGCGGTTTCGCGGGTATAGACCTTGTAGGATCCAAGAGTAGCAGCGTTGCTCATGGACCCCAGCGTTGCCTTCTTGGCTGTGATCCGCAGGCCTGTATTCAACACCTGCTGGGTAGGAAGCAAGATTGGTCCTAATACGGCTTATGTGGTCAAACCGAGCCCTTCGCAATACCCTCTTGCAGGACTTGGCAGCCTTTTTGAAGTCTCTCCTCCACTGGCTCACGTCGTTAGCTTCGCGCGTCCGAGCGTCGACCCATGCCAGGTACGCCTCATGTTTAAGCGTGCTGGCGCGATTGCACTCGACGCCAAACCATGGCCGGTCAACGCTAGACATTGCTACGTCAGAGAACGGAATGTAGTACTCCATTCCCTGACACAACACATCCGTCACGGCGTCCGCGCTCGACGACGGATCAGCCGAAGAAAAGCAAGTGGGCTGCCTGTTACCCAAAGGTGAAGATACCGACACAGAATAGCGGTCTGGATCTGTTATCAGCAGAAGGTCCAAGCAATGGGCAGTGTGCGAATCAACATCCGGCACCCTCGTTGCTCCCTGGACCAGCTGGGCGAGATTTATCGCAAGCGCAAGCTTTCGTGTCTCTCGCCCAGAATGATCAGTGTAATGGTATGGGAAGAGCCACTCATGATGGTGGGAATTGAAATACCCCAGTATCACTAATTGGCAGAAGGGTACCGCTGATGTGCCGTATCAGCCGCCTCACACAGATGTTCCGTGAACCTGGTTGTCTCTTGAACTCCACTGTGCGATCGGTAGACACAGGCGTAGATGATTTTATCCAGGCCTGTGTCCACCAGTGTCCAGAGCACGGAAACCCTAGAGTCCTCAAGGTTTCAGAGGTAATGCGTGAACCGACGCCCACTCACCCACAGCCAGTAGGCGCGCACGCTCGGCAGGTGTTGCAAATGTGGCTATAAGGTTTTCTTGAACTGCTCTGCAGAGCGGTCAATAGCCTCGGGGAAGCATGGCACATAAAAATCAATCAGTATGGAAACTAGAATAAATCTGATTAATTTCTCAGTGCCATGCACCGAGGGTATAAATGCCTCGTAGATATACACATAGGTTATGTTGCTATCAGCGATCTGATAATTCTAAAAACGTGGAACTTGGGAAGACTGTTGTCAGATTTTCTGACTTCTACTACGCGTAACGATTGTTAAATATCTATAAATGGTAGCCGGGACCAACGGGTTAGCGTGCTTTCCGTGGCACGGAGAAGTCGCACTGTATAATGGATGGTCACCTATCCACGTACCATCCTCGGCAAGCGTTGTTCAACCTCGAAGATCGAATTGTACGCTGTTGTAATTAAGGCGATTCGCATACTGCACCGCATTACGCAGCAGGTGCGTGGCGACGAGGTCACTGCGCGTGTTTTCAATGCAAAGAGAGATACTTACTTACCGCGCAACGCTGTGTCATGCGGTGCTATGTGTGAATCGCCTTAGTTACAAGCTCAAGCATTTAAGTAAATAATCAACATACTTATACACGAGTCGTAAAATTTGTCGTGACTGCACCGTGTTTGTGTGACGCTGACTTTGTTAAGTCAGTGGGTTTCGCTTGTATTTTAAAATAAGCCTATTAATAATAAAAAATAAATAAAAAAAGAGCTGTGATCCCTCGCAGCTGCTATGTTCATCACGCGATATTTGCATTTATAGCAGCTTCTGTTTATGATACCAGTTCAAAAAACCCGTTTTGCTGAACAGGCAGATCCCCAGAATATTTAATGTTAGGAAACCAAAATGTACATACAAGAAAAAGTGTTGATGAAGCAATTTCTTACTTCCTATTTCAAGCAAATAATTTTTCGCAAAAGGGCATGACATATGAAATTCCCCGAATCTGTTCTGTTCACAATGACGTCACGCCAATAAGCGATCAATCAAATTCCCCTATAATCTGGTCATACTTTCATATGATCGCACGCATCTGCGATTCCGCATCATAATGGCGGGTACAGACTACAGATTTACGCGGGCACGAATACGCTCGGAGACGCGGTTTATTGCAGTAGTATAGCTATAGTACGCGGTGTACGAGTAGTATAGCGCGTATTCTCGCAATCATTTCACGTTTATCGGTCGCGTGTTTGCTCCACACTTTGCGGGTGAATACAAGAGCAATAAGTAGATAATTCAATGTGGTCAATGTGGCAACGCCTGGGGGAAGCCTATGTCCAGCAGTGGACGTCTTTCGGCTGAAATGATGATGATCGTGACTGTATGGGAATGTGTGCACCATAGATATAATAAACAAGATTTCTATGGTGTGCACTGATTAAGATGTGGTTGTCGCGATACCTTCTGGAGTCTACTAGGTTAGATAAGTTAAGTAAAAGCACGGAGTAGAAGGATGATTCTATTTGGATTACTATGTTGGTCTTTCAGAATGCATTGCGTGCGCGCACGTACGGTTCAGCTCATTTACTACAAGTGACGTCTTTTGCCTAAGGGAGTAGCAGAAACTACAGAACGTGATTATGATCCTTCTTTTGCTTTGATGACGTTCATCATTTGGTCCTATACTGGTTGGTCCTTGGTTGTGAGAGTTACAACCTGGAGGTTAGGTATCTGCATTATCGGAAGAGCATCACCAATAATAATAATAAGTACTTAAAACTATTCATATGATTACATTTTTTTTATAGATAAGACCCTAAATGCGGTAGTCCAAATCACATTTGGGCAGATTGGTAATTTGAAAGAAGTCTATAAATAAGAATAAACATAAAAGAAAACCAAATTAACCCCATTTATTACAAAATAATCTTCTAACCTCGCAAAATTACAAGCGCTGCGCCAAACCACGTATAACGGCTTCAACTTCAATTTGTAAATATAGTGCACACTGCACAGTATCGGTCGCTTTGTCTTTTGTCGTTTGACTTCTGTGCTTTCCAACTACGAGATTTATTGATACTGTGTTGCACATAACCGGTGAGTCTGATTCATTATTTGCAACACGGTGTTGAAAATTGAGTGGTGGGTGTTTGTGAGGCATAAAGAGCGTGTCGTATGTGGTGTACAGTGTCCTAATTTCGAAGTTGCCAATAAAGGCAATTTGATGGCAAATGGAACTGATAGATTGTCGATACAAGTCTGCGAGGGTCTCGTTATGACGAATTGCTTTTGGTTTGTGTATTTTTTCAGGGTTCCCTACCCAAAGGGTCCAAACGGAGCCCAATTGCTGCCACTCACGTGTCCGTCTGTCTGTACGTCTGTCCGTCGTATGTCACACGGGTTTTACAGCCAAACTGTTTGTTGACCCAAAGCCATACAAATTGTCAAAAAATATATTTAAATGTTTTTAAGGGGGGCTCCCATACAGGCCTGTGGCTCCTGACACGAAAAACATGTCCTATACCATCAGTGGGGTACTATTATTTAAAATAGATAAATATTATATTTCTGTTTTAAAAATATTTGGAAAACAAAGGAATGAGAAGCCCAACCAAAGTCAGCTTTTTTCACAAAATTTTGTTCCGAAGAATTTTCTAACTTCCCATTGACCTGTGAACATGAAATTTTGTGATAATGTTTATTATCTATATATACACACATCAACACGGTCTAGGGATATTTTTAAAAAAGCGAATTACTATCAATGTGTTAATTATTTATATGACATGTATATATTTAAAGGATACGTTATTTAATATTCTACCATTTTTTAATAATGGTTAAGGTACTTCGATTAAAATTTCAGGATTTTATGGAAAAAAATGAAGCATAGACGGAAACCGTATATGAATTAACTTTTAATTTATGAGTAAAAACTGAAAAAAATAGAAAAATCATTTAATTTGTGTTTATAAACTTGAAGTTAGTAGTCTGAGAAAGCGCCCATGATGTTCATAACACATCGGCAACGATTCGCCATGCTCAGAACAAGGTTGTCAATGTCTTGCTGCGGAATATTGTCCCATGTCCTTCTGAGGTGCGCAAAAAGTTGATCTTCTGTAGCCAAATTTTCAGGAACTTCCTTCAGAGCTCTTCTTTGCAGCATATCCCACGCATGCTCAATGGGATTTAGATCTGGCGATTGAGCAGGCCAGTCTAAGGCCCTAACATTGTGTGTATGTAACCAAGCTGCTACCGTTCTCGCCGTGTGTGCCCTGGCATTGTCGTGCATGAGCAGGAAATCTTGCCCCATTTGTGTTCTGTGGGGCAAGATTACGGGCCCCAGCACCTGTTGGACGTATCGTTCTGCCGTCATATTGCCCCGCACCCAAACGAGATCCGTCCGTCCTCCAAGACGAATTCCTGCCCAAACCATAATTGTTCCTCCTTGGTATGGGTGAAATTCCTGAGGGTTCTGAAGACGGCTCCATCGTCCAGGAACTCGCCAAACACGCGTCCTTCGTGAATCTGGATGGAAGCCGAACCTGGATTCATCCGTGAACAGCACGTTGGACCATTGCTCACGGCCCCAGTCCACGTGGTTCCGAACCCATTCTAATCGTCGTCCACGATTGCCTCTCCGTAAAGGTGGGACCCGGAGTGGTCTACGAGAGCGTAGATTGCTTTCATGCAGTCGCCTTCTTACAGTTTGGTCACTCACAAGCACTTGGTGTTCCACTCGCAGCCTTTGGACCAATTGAGTCGCCCTTACATTTGGTTGAGCTCGCGCAGTAATTTGCAAAAATCGGTCTTGTCTGGGGGTAGTGATGCGACTTGGTCCCCGGTGCCTCTCCGCTACTTCACCTGTGGCACGATAGCGTGTCCACAATCTTGAAATTACATTTTGGTGGGTCCCTATGGCCTCAGCAACATTACGCTGAACAGACCCAGCTTCCAGCATTCCCACAGCTCGTAACATCTCCGCCCTCGTCAAATGTTGGCGTTCCATGGCTACAATACCTCAATTTTAACTTTATCTTTCGTTTAAAAATGAAAAAAAAACTGTCACTAAACGTAATTCGTATTGTTTTCTAAATTTCGCACAAATGAAAATTCCCTCTCCTACACATCAAGACGTTTTTATGCCACCGAAACAAAAGAATTTTCAAAAATTTGATTTTGGAATTAGTCTGAGATAAATTACAAACAAATCGGTGTTTAGAAGATTCCAATGCGGCCAGTAATTTTCGAGTTATTTAATTGAGTATGAAATATCCCTAGACCGTGTTGATGTGTTTATATAAATCAATTGCTGTTCGTTAGTCTCGCTAAAACTCAAAAACGGCAGCACCGATTTTAATAATTCTTTTTTTGTTTTGTTCGCCAGAATACAGGGAAGGTTTAAAAACAAAAAAAATGGCTAGGTAGGTAGGGTAGGTTAGGTAGGTAGGGTAGGTTAGGTAGGTAGGGTAGGTTAGGTAGGTAGGGTAAAGTAGGTAGGTAGCTAGGTAGGTAGCTAGGTAGGTAGGGTAGGGTAGGGCAGGTAGGTAGGATAGGATAGGTAAAGTAGGGTAGATAGGGTAGGTAGGATAAAAATACAATGTATTCAAAAAATTAATGTTTGATGTTTTTATGGCAAAACAACGTTTGCCGGGTCAGCTAATTAAGTACATTTTACTAACAAATACCAATATATTGATAACTCAGATTTTTTCTGCTTGTTTTTGCGGTTAGGTAGGCAGCTGATTCAACAAGCAGGTTCCGGATGGGGAAAAATTTTAGTAAACGCCTTTCGTTCCTCTCTTGGTCCTTATAATTATCGGCTACTCGAGCGACCTGATCCTGCTAACCTACTTCAACTCGGGGAGTATGTCGGAGACAAACGCGTCACCGCCGACCGCCACTGACCTGCACCGCAACTTACTCAAAAAACACGCACCAGATAGCGCGCGTTCTTACGTCCAATATGCGCAATCATTCCTATTATAACAGTCGGCTATTTTATATCTACCACCTCGAAGAATCCCCAACAAATGATATAACAACGTATGGTAATACGCAATTGACCTGCGTGATGGAGTAGAGAGGAGACGTCCTGTGACCCAGCAGTGGGAGCTTTTTATTTTGTACTTGCTGCCAATAATGAGCGTCAATCATCATAAGAGTGAATGATACCGAACAGTTGAATGGGGTGAAAGGCTTACGTATCAAGATTAGGAAGATGATGATAAGCCTGCGATCACCAACCTATTTAACAAACCAGTGGCCGTACTCTGATGTGTCAAAACTAACATGATTCCGCTGTGAAAAAGGGATAGTGCTGTTTGTCCTGAATAGCTCCGTCTCTCTCACAGGGTAACCATGAGTCTTGATACGTCAGAGTAAGGCTTCTGGTGATTTTCTGTAGCCATCACAGGAAGATCCATGATCAACAGTCGATTTTTAATTTAACACTCTAATAAGAGATATAAATAACGTTATATATTTACCCTACGTTTATAAATAACTATCTGATATAAATAGTCTCTTCTTCTTCCTCTTCTTCACTATGCTGATGTCTGCTTCCTTGATGCGACTGAAGAACTTCTTAATAAGCTCGAACGATTGCAGAATTTGTGCATCCACTTAATTTTTCTTTCGGTTGAAGTGGCTGCCCAGTCGGCAGCACCGAGATACACACGCTGTTTTTTTACTCTTTTCCATTCTTCACAACCCTATCTCTCCTTCATATCTTCGGGAACGCTTTGAGTATCTTGTTCCGAGAGGAAAACCTTGCCGCTCCTCATCATCTCTTCTCCTTTATTTTCCTCCCCACGCATCAAGTCGTTACGGTGGATCATTTACTCATGTTCGAGCTGTCCGCCTCTGGAATAATCTCCCTCACTCTCCATACGGGATAGCCCTTCTTAGGGAGTTATCAAGAAAAGGACAAGGGAACATTTCCTGTCAGCATGACACATAGATGATTATGTATGTATTTATTAATTTAGGATTTTATTTATATTATATAGTATGTATTATGTTTATGCATTGTGTGCCGTACACGTATTTCTTCAGTTTATATAGTTCGTAAGAATTTAAATGTTAAGTTTTATTGTGCACTTGAGTATGCTGTCCTCATTTATTAAAAATCTCTATGACCTTTGTACAAAAGCTATCCTACTGTATTTGTATATGTGTTTTTTTTTTTTTACAATAAAGAATAAGAATAACTATCTCATTAGTTGCTAGTAATACTGCCAGATAAATTCTTCATTCAGTACCATGGCCTCTCTCAAATTCTTCCAGAAACTCTTCTCACGCGCCGTCCTTAACCATCCTAACCATCGTACGCGTTCAAGTCATCTTGGCACCACTTTCTGGGTCAGCATCGACGGTGCCTTCATCTTCTTTAAGAGTACCTCTTACAGTGTTGAGTTTTATAATTTACAGATAGCTATGTTATTTTTTAAATTAAGTTCTGTTTTAATGAAAAGTGAACCTATACTAACAGACACACATAGTTAGAACTCTGGCTCTCTGCAATATCTCCATAAATGTACACATACATATACTGACTTAATTATATCTCAGCAACGCTTTAATAAACATACTATTCCGTAAATCCCAGCCATAACCGGGAGCAACCCATATTAACCCGTACGTGGTAACTTTGCCACGCGCGGTGCTGCAGGGTTAAACGTGTGCATATAGTGCAATAAGTGCTGCAGAGTTAGATGTGTGCATATACTGCAATAAGCAGCCGTATGGATGCAGTAAACGGGTGCATGTTGTTGTGGCGTCTCTGTAATATGGACAGGGATATACAGGAGCTGGCATGAGAGCTTGTCCGTTGGTAGATACTGTTTGTTTACTTGTAGGACCTGATCTCAGCGTATACGATTTTATGTTGGTCACAAACACAAAGCAATAATTGACTTCGACCGGTGCAGCCCGCCTAGCTGACAACATTTTAATACTTTGTCGACACAAAGCAAAGTTTGCAAGTGAAAAAGGTCATCGTTATTCTAATTAACTGATAGCAAGTTATTAAGAAATTGATTGACTGAGATGGGATTTTTTATTAGGGGTTCACCGTTCAAGTATAATGGAACCTTTATAAGATCACTTCCTAATTGTTCGTCTGTCACAAGGGTTTTCTCCTAATGTATGTTAGCTCAGAATTTTAATGATCAGAGCAACTAGCATGAGACTTGACAGTAAAATAACTGATCATCCTAGTGAAGCTCCCGCTCCAAATGTCTGAGACGTATATTTTCACGTTAACGGTGTCAGACAAGACGTCACATCGCAATGACGTGACTGTTACCTTATTAATACCTTACCTTACCATCAGGGCATGTATGTATTAGCACAGATACATCGCAGCCGCAGGGTTATGTTTAAGTAATGTGTTAACACAGATATGAAGGTACAAAGGTATCTGCGTATGGGGTTAACATGTCGGAACAATGCTGTGAAATCTGCGGTTATGGATGAAAATTTAACGCTTGGAGTAGGTGTTGAGGGTAATGTCATACATTATGTATATAGAAATAAATAATAATAATGTATCATGCGTGTAAAGAAGGCGAAAGAGTACGTATGTGTGTAAGGCCACGTGTGTGTGAGTGCCACCGCGTCCGCTCACCTGTGCCATCTTAATACTAATCATATTAATATTATAAATGTGAATGTGCGTTACGCTTTCACGCAAAAACTACTGAGCCGATCGTCATGAAACTTTGTATATATATTTTTGGAGGTATTAGAAGTAACATAGGATACTTTTTATTAAAAAAAAATGTATTTTATACGAAAGATAAAAAAATGACGGGAGCGAAGACCCGGGGGTCAGCTAGTAATATTATAAAGAGGTAATTTCTTATTTTTAATAGGATTGTGAGTTTGTGGAGGGTTATTTCTGGATCTACTGAATTGATTTAGATGGAATTTGGCATGGAGATAGTTTGAAACTCTGAGAAGGTCATAGGATACTTTGTATTTCCTTGGGATGATAAAACACTTTTTATGCGGGCGAAGCCACGGGCAGAAGCTAGTCAGTAATAAAAAAATCATATGCAAAATTACCAGACAATCGTATTATTACGCCCCGCGCATATCCATAAACATCCATACATATCAATTTGTCAAACTTTAAAACATTCTTAACTCTATATACTCAATTCAGAAATCTGCTCTTGATCTTTTGTCTTAAATAGATGTGTTCACAAAAAAGTTGATGAGATGAGTAAAAATAAACAATCTCCATTCCGTAATAAAACAAAATCGCTTTTAAAAAGTTCCAAGTACGTTGCATCCCAATCACGCTATCCAACAATGCCAATTTGTACGCAACCGAGGCGCGACGCTGAAGCCACTTAGTCCTCTATCTCCTTTTTCCTCGTCAGTTCGTATAGGTAGGTATGTGTCGTACCGAATGCTTCAACATCGAAATTTCTATGGTAAAGAGATGCACAGAAGCATCGTATGTCGATCTCAATTCGCTGATTGCAAAAAAGAACAAAAACATTCCATTTCCTAGAGATGCTACAGACTAACAAGCTGCTTTGAATTTTAACCGTAGAAAGTTTTGTATGGTAACTCACAACCTTCAAAGAGATTGTTACTGAATCTCTTAGAACCAGTCTCAGGACAAGATTTAAATACTTGCTAAGAATAAGAAAATTTAAGGCAAAGGAACGTAGCAATGTTTTCTTTATTAATTCATGAGTTTCAAAATTACTTCATCAGCATCACCATATGATATTTCAGCATCGCATTTTCGAATGTTTGACAATCGTTTGTGCTGATTGTATGTCATTTGTTTTTGCTCTCAGGCATCAAAATACATAGTTGTTGCTGGCAATTTGCAACAAAGGAAGAAGATTACACTGCAATGCAATTCTGTTTATTTGCAAAATTAATTTCCTTGCACAAGCATTGCTGTTGTGCTAATTAAGTCACGCATATTATAACGCCAGTCCAATTCATTAATATCGTCTATGTGTGCTCTAATTGCCTCCTCTCAGGCGTGCTGTGCCAGCCTAATTAAGCATAGCATACGATGCAGTTGCTTGCAAGCGCTTGCAGGTTGGGAACCAAGCTGTTTATGTACACTACGCCTTATAAATAAATGCTGGTGTGGAATTTATACCTAAAATCTGGAGATCTTTAATCTGATCTGGAAATCTTTAGTGAAATGACGATGATGAACAGGTAACTTCCAGGCAAGCGTTCTTCACCGTCGACCAAATCCTTGCTTACCATCAGGTGAGATAGTGGTCAAACGTGAGCCTATCAATTATAAAAATGCCTTACAAACGTTCGTCGAAATAAACACATAATATCACTTTAGATATCACGTCTGAGTCGGTTAAATTGCTAAAAGCGGACACAGATACTTCGTATTCTATGAGTTCTCCACTGTGTCCGGATTAGGAATCGTTTTCATGCTCAATTCTACCAAATATTCAAGTCTATACACCTCTATTACCTCCACAATGGAGTCTAAATTCCCATACCAGCAAAATAAACGAAATCTTTATAGTGTTTCCGCTAGCGCTGTTGTTTTCAAGTGTTATTGCAAATCTTGTTTCATTGCTGTGTATTTCAATTTCAAGAGCTCTATTTTAAAACAAATATAGGAATTCAAATAGAAAAGCACTTCAGTTTATTATTTGAAAACAAATATGGGTTAATCTAGTAGATTTTCCTTAATTTAAATACTAAAATAGATGGTAACTATTTAGAAATGAAAATTAGAATATCGGCCACGTTTAAACCAGCTTCCTGCCCCTACTCCGCAGGCACTGAGTATTCTTTGGCTTACGTCAGTTTAATATTAATGTACTTACTAATACAATTCTTTAACAGATGTTGAAAACCGCATCAAAACCCGAAAATGAAAAGAACAACAAAAATATTTTTGGAGCAGCCGTGAGGCACACACTGTGTTTATTTAATTTTGTATTTTTCTTTCTTCACAGACTGACACTAACAGTGATTTTATTTTATAAAGAATAGAATTTACATTTATGGTATCCAAATATGTAAAGAATGTAATCATAAATGCCATGTCATCTCTTCACCAACCTTGGTTGACTGGTAGAGAATGCCTAAGGCATTAATTCCGCCAGTGTACCTTCGTGCATGAACTATTAAATAAATAAATTCTATTGGGAAACTTAATTTATGCTTGATCATATTTGTGTCTTTCACAGTACTGTTAATAGGATTATTTTTAGCCTAAATAATGAAGAAAATATATTCTTTTCACTATAAACTAATTGTGATTATTATCAAATTACTAGCTTCTGCCAGCGGTTTCGCTCGCGTGAATGTCGAAAATTATTCCAAGGGAACATATTTCCGTGGTAAAAAGTATCCTATGTGCTATTCCAGACTATAATCTATCTCTGTGCCAAATTTCATCCAGATCCGTCCAGCCGTTTGAGCTTGAAGAAGTAACAAACATACAAACACACTCACAAACTTTCGCTTTTATAATATTTGTGCGATTGTACTTACGTATTTTAATTATCATGTCCAATTACAGAACAAGGAATTTTTAATTTACAAACATTAAATGCGAGTACAAAGAAGCACTCCTTTAAATTGGTAGTTTTCAATTAAGTTGTCTTTGGCAAAGTAATATAATTATGCTCATTTATCTACTAGAAGAAAAATTAGACCTCCTACTGAATTATTATTATAGTATTTTAATATTGCTTTTGGAAGCCGTTTTTTTGTGTTGAAGGTTTTAGCACAAACTTAAACAACCTTTTGGAAACTTTCCTCCTTGACAGCGATGCGTAATTTTTGGTGCCTAATTACGTAATGGAATTTCCCTTTTTAAAACGCTTTGATTAGCTTAGTATGTATGTACCTAAGTAACGGAATCTATGAACGTGATTTTCACCCCCTTCAAAACGTCCGATTAATTTGAAAGTTTGCACACTTATCAAGGACCGATGACAATTCAATTTAAATTGTTTGTCCCAATATCCTTACTAGGATCTTCAGGATTAGCGATTTTTATTATTCGATACCCGGTAGTGTCTTTGGGCCAAGTACCAAGGCGAGTGCTAAGACATGCGCATGGCCTAATTTTTAGTTATATCCGAAGATACGGTAGTGCCTTGCGCGTATTGAATAAATGTTCCGGATAAAATATCTTAAAAAGCACCCCACGCTTTTTACAATAAAATATTTTTTTTTGTTGATCACACTATTCTTAATTTAAATTTAATGTAAATTATATTCTACTTTTTAGTTTGGTTTTCTATCAAAGCGTGAATTTTTAGATTTTTTTTAACTTTTATATCTGCTTGTAAAGTTGTATTATTAAGAGAAAATAATTCATAATGTATGAAACTTAGGAATGCTTACTTCATGATCTCCCATCAGCCTAATATGCAAAAGCATTATGTCAGCTGCTCACAAAATCTATTGTTCTTACATAATATTGTACACTGCAGAACAGTCCTCTCTCATTCATAATCACCCAAAATATCTACTACTAAGCATTATGATACGCAGTACAGTAGTTTTAAAAGCCACCAATATCCTGCACTCAATCAATCGTACTCCGTAATTAGCGGTTCCCGGGAGCGGCCAGCGGGCAGCGGGCTGTGAAATGACTGCTTAGGTGCGCTTACACGTCTAGTTCGAAACGGTCAGTTCTGGGCAAGACTGGTCGTCTAGTTAAGAATTGGAAAGAGAAACGGTTTTCTGCGACATAACCTCATTATTTTCAGAGAAAGGAGAATTTAATAAACTAGGTAGCTGAAAGACGTCCGCAGCTGGACACGAGCTTCCTCGAAGCAATAAAAATGCAGTGATTAAGGGATAACGGTGAAAATTTATTGATGCAATTGTAAGGAATTTCATTCAATAGACGTGGTCGATAATAATGGGCCTCTTCGGAAGGCTTAATATCAATCAAAGTGCAATAGAGAGGGCTATGCTCGGAGTTTCCTCATCGGCATCAGAAATGACGATACCCGTTGAAGGACTAAAGTTACCGACATACCCCGAAGAATTGCCAAATTTAAAATGGCAGTGGGCAGGGCGCATTGCTCGCAGAACGGATAGTCGATGGGGCCGAAGGCCTTCCACTAGGTGGAGCGATGACTTTGCAGGCCAATCTAGGCTGAACCAATTGCCCGTGTAAGCTTAGCTTTACAGACAGACTAGCTCCAAACGGACTCTGATCTCGTTTTACACTTCACCGATCACAATTATTGTAATATTTGTGATTCTTATAATACTTGTATTTATATGCTCTGGCAGTTCATACATGAAAATATAGAATGAGAGGGCATTGATCATTCGAGATGCTGAGTAATGCAAACGGACACTGTTTTATATAACGTGAAATGAGAGATGCTAAACGGACTGAGCTAAAATTGAGCAAAATTAATTAATATGAAAAAATTACAGTAGTGTCGGGAATCTAACGCAACTCTTTGCGCACGAACCGTGATTTGTAATAGGTAGTTAGTTAATAACAATTACATAGATATCTATTTGGAAAAGGGAGCAATAAAATAGGGAGCAATAGTTCAACTTTAATTCATAGACCAAAATGTATTATATATTTTTATGATAGTATCTTATGAATCACAAGGCTTACCAGTCCTGCCGAGCCACAGCTGGTACATACTCAATATTTTACCATAATTTCAATTCAACATCAGCATTTCAAAATTGCTTCAATAGTAATTTACTGCTCGCTTCAAAATTCTATTAAAGACTTGATATTAGAGTCATGTTAAATTACTCCTAGACTACTGTAAGGCTTCTTTTACACCAACTATGTGCGAGATAGCGAAGCGGTAACGGGTAAAAGGCTAACGGGCATTTGAAGTGGGACATCGGGACAGGTGGAACTAAATATAAGATTATAAAAAAGTACCGACACAAAAACCTCGAGAAAGCAAAAAAAAAACTTGGTACTTGCGTCGGGAAACCACCAACGTTTACAGCAGTTTGTTTAATTCACTTGATTTTTAAACTATATATAATGTATCTAGTAGAAGACACGCTTCTATCGACAATCTATTGAACTCGTAATTATGGCACGATATCTTTCGAAAAAAGCCGTCTGTAGCATCATAGCTCCTAAACGGCTGAACCGATTTTCGTCAAGTATTTTTAGGAACACTCTCGATCAAGTCACCTTTCAAACAAAAATACTAAATTAAAATCGGTTCAACCGTTTAGGAGCTATGATGCCACAGACGGATACATAAATACATACATAAATACACATAATATACACAAACACACAGGTACACAGGTCAAACTTATAACAGCTCTCTTTTTCCGTCGGGGTTTAAAAGAGGAAAGATGCGTGTAAGGGATGCAGGCGAGAAATGTGTGCGACAGACGCAAGTAAGTAATATGTGAGCCTGCGACGATAGTTGAACAGAGTCCTCTACGCATCATCGCTGTACGCATCCTTGTGCCGGCCGCCTAGCTACCTCGTACATCTCTGATGGAAAAGCTTCATAAGGATTTTACGAAATTATGATCTTTTTGACAAAAAAAGATTTTATAAGACTTCGTAATCCACCGTAAGCTGCTGCAGTACGCAACATTATTAAGCCGGTATTGAAGGTAACTTTTTGTTTTGTAATCTTTAACGCATAACTCGTAGTAGAAACCTGAAGAAAATAATATGTTATTTTAAGCAAGCAGGTGTAAATTGTAACAACATCATTTGTTCAGATCCATAGTCTCAGAATAATAGTCCTGTGTTCCATCCCTACATCATGCAAATTTTTATTGTTTTTCAAACTACTATTGTATTATTGAGGTGTTCCAGTATTTTTTTAACATAATGCCAATTAGTTTGGCCACCAGTACACCATAACTCTATATATTCCTCTGGAGAGCCCTTAGAGAAATTTAAGCGTGATTTTACATACTTAAGATATATCAAAATCTTCTGAAACGCCACCACGTAAGAAGTAATTATGCTGATTATAAATCGTTTCTCCTCTGTCTGAAGCCTTACCCTACAGAGAATTATTTTGAAGCTGCCAAATTTTTGAACAGTTTTGATTATTATGTAAAGATTTCGTTAATTACGCTCGTACACTGTGTAATTACTAACACAACCAATTTATTTACAAGATTATGCGTTACATAGGAATGAGATTATCTTGATCTTGAAATTCGTTCAGTGAGAGTGTTCACTATGGTTCAAATTAATCTAATCTTGTCATGTTTGTATGACAAGATTAGAGAAATACAGTTTTATTTTACAGACTTGGTATCTTAATTACTTAATACAAACGTGATATTTGTTAAGGTACATAAACATACAAATCATTCCGCCTGTTATCCCCGAAGGCTTAGGCAGAGGTATACCTATAATAATAATATGTGTAATTCGTAACTTAACGTACTTTGTTGTGTACTATAAGCCAGTCCAGACCAAATATTGTGATTCAGGCGTCTTCCTCTGTTATTATATTTTGTGAAAGATCGACTATACAAGCCTCTCGTAAGTTATTTAATATTATAACTTGATTATGGCTTATGGTTGTGTTGTAACTGTTTTTGTATCATATTATGGCCTTTATGCCTAATAATATGTTAAATTGATTTAAGGGCTAATCATATTCCTTGGTTTACTCTTGTTGTCTTTATTCTGTAACATTGTAAAATGTTACAGAATTCATCATATAATGGTAATCATATAATTCGATCTTTATTTATTTATTAAAGCTTTATGCATAAGTACAAAGGACTTAATGCGTTAGGCATTTTCTACCAGTCTTTATTGTGATAAACGATTTTTATATGATTGTAAAATATTTCTATAAATACTATAGAAGTGCTTTCGTGGAATTTATTGCCGTTCTTCTCTACGATAACTATTTTAGCGAAAAGGTGGTAAGCTCTCTGAGCCTATATGAATTAATTGACAAGCCTAATTGAAATAAATACCTGGTCTTGTCTGTGTCTGTAGTTTTCATCATAAAACCCTTCTGTTACACTCCACATACATAGGAATTCTGATACACAGTAAACAACAAATAACCGTCTTGAAATTTCAAGCATGCTACCTTGGTAGATACCGATACTTTAATATGGAGTACCTTTATAATTCTAACACAAGTGTAATGTTAAAAAAAATCATATTGAGAAGGCTAAAAAACGAAACTATTTTAGCGAACAGATGGTAAGCTCTCTGAGAACTTATCATCTGTTCGCTAAAATAGTTATCGTGGAGAAGAACGGCAAGAAACTTCGCGGAAGCCCTTCTATAGTATTTATAGAAATCTTTAACAATCATATAAAGATCGTTTATCACAATGAGTGAAAGCAAATGATCGTAATGAGTGTTTACATGCCCACAAACTCAGTCGATAATTTGCAGGATTTAACTGATTGTTTGAGCGTGATAAGTGCTATTATTGACCAATATGGAATTGAATCAGTTTTTATTTTGGGTGACTTGAACGCAGAGCCGGTTTAGATGTTTTTCAGTGAACTAATGAATGCTTTTAACGAACAACAGTGGTCATGTATAGTTGTAGATATGCTGGGCTTCAACTCGGGTACTTTTACGTTTATAAGTGACTAGCACTTACCCCGCGACTTCGTCCGCGTTATCCGTATTTTATCCTACAGATGACTTTTTAGTTTCACCGTCTTAAAGGGTGAATTACCAAAAATCCCTTCTTAATGCTCGTACATCATAAAAAGAAGCCCTGTACAGTAAAATTCTTCAGAAATCTTTAACATTCCCTAAATCTTCTTTTAGGAATAGTTTTGAAAAACTAATAATGAATATTTTACTATTTACTTAGGTTAGTATTTATTCCAAGTTTGAAATATATAACCCAACCCCCCAACAAATTTTCACCTTTTCGCCTCCTTAGGGGTAGAATTTCTAAAAACCAATAAATACATGAATTCTTTTTATCAACCAAGAGCTTAAATCTTAAATTTCATGTGTCCAATTTACAAACTGTAAAAATTGCATACAAACTTTTACCCCTTTAGGGATGAAATTGCCAAAAACTAATAAATAAACAAATTCTTTTTATCAACCAACAGCGTAAATCAAAGTCAAAAGTCAAAATATATTTATTCAACTAGGCCAAAAAGCTCTTTTGAACGTCAGAGAATTAAAATAAAATTTACAAGTAATAAAATTTGATTCTATCGTGCATTCGGAAAAGTAGCTTGTTATGGAGAAGATCGCACAAGAAACTCCATACTTACTTTTTTTTTTTTTATAAATGTTTTAAAATATTAACATAACTACATATATTAATAAATTCATACACGTGATTACGATACACCCAGCACTACTATACTACATATAGGTATAAAGCATTACAAGCACTAAAAGGTAAATGTCTTCACTTGATAAATAGGAACAAGGTTCTCACATACTTACAAATATTGCAAACATAGTTAAATAACCTAATTCAACAACAACGGAACAGTATGCAAGTCAATTTTTTTAAACAAAAAGAGAAGAAAAAATAAACACCGATTAGCCATGTACGATGGGATTGTGTGCACGAGAAAAAGTTATTGTCACACATTTCGAGATATTGAACTGCAACAGGTTTTCTCTGATCCAGCTCAATATCCCTTTGTAGCTTGTTACAGCCATCGCCCCTTCCCACTATGATTGTAAATTTGAGGTTTTTTTTTATTGTCGATAGGCTCGCGCTTGACCACTATCTCACCTGATGGTAAGCAATGATGTGGTCGACGGTGAAGCACGCTTGCCTAGAAGTAACCTATTCACTCTTGACTTAAAGACCCCTAGATTGTAGCTATCGAGTAACACAGACTCCGGCAGGGAATTCGACTCCTTAGTTTTGTACGTATGGGTGGAATGTCCACCATGTACCGATGGCGCATTGCCGTGCGTCTGGTTGTCGATGATGCAACGGGCGTTGGCAAACAAACAATGAGCGTCTTGGAATACTTCTGGTAAGTCGTTTACTACTCGGAGGGGCACCAGAGTTCCAAGGTTACTGCCCTGACTCACTCCAAACCTCGTGAAATACGGATCTGATACGTGTCCCGCATATTCCACGTGCTGTCGCCTATCTCTCAAGTAGCTGGCAGAAAACTTGAGTGAATTTGGGATGAAACCAACACCAGCTAATTTTGCGAGGGTAAACACATAAATTATTAAATAAATGTTATTATCGAATAAGTCGAATGCTTTTCAAATATTGAAGTAAGCAGCATCTCCTTGCCCCCCACTATCCACTGTCGGCACCAGATCAGCCATGTGGCAGAGAAACTGGTGGTACTCCTTCCTGATCGAAATCTACGCTGAGCGTCTGTGAGCTATGCGCTAACCTGTTGATAAATAATCTTGTGAATGGCAGTTTACGGTATTTTTGCCAGCGTCGACAATACTTCAACTGGCTACCCACAGACTCTGCTGATCTCCCCTTAGGAACCGGAACAACCCAAGTCACTTTTCACCTCTCCTGGAACACGGCAACTTCTAGACACATGTTATAAATGTGAAGAAGTGGCTTAGCTAGCACTGACCGCTAATTTAATTAATCAGCGGCTTGGCAAGCGCGAGCGCGTAAAGATGCAACAATACGAGTAGTGCTGGTCATACGGGTGAACGGTCAGTTCCACTGTCACACCGTAACGTAACGTAACTAAATGGAGTTGGCTAAAATATGTTTGTGAGGTGCAGCTTTTGTAAAGAAAAAAAATAGTAGTTTATGCAATGGTTATAAAATAGGGGTTATCAAAGCGTGGGTTTATATAGTAACACGCGAGTGTTTTGATACCTAATTATATGCCGTAGCATACACTTTTTTATTTTCACTCATACAGTTGAAATAAAATAAAAGTGGAAACGGAAAAAATATGTGGTATATCGGGCAATTTAGATTTTCACTGCGCATGACTGCGCAGCGCGCGCATCCATAAACTATGACACTAATTTTCTACATTAAGTCAATGAGCCCATACGCGCCATAAATTAAAAAGTAAAAGTGTGCTATAAAAATTAAAAAGTTATTTTATGATGCAGTTTTATTAAAATAGAAGGAAAATGTTGTACTGTAATGGTTTTTTTTTAAATATTACCTATGCACGAATATAAAGTACGTGTTTATACATTTTTGAATTCATATTTGGAACATTACGTTGTGAGTGTAGATAATAGTAGATTATTGCATCGAGCACAAAGTAATTTATAATTGCACCGAGTGCCCTAATCTAACAGGCACGAGGGCAATATAAATTAATTAAGGCGAGGTGCATAATCTGTTTTTCTTTCAACAATTACCTATAGGAATAGTAGATAAAAGAAACTCATATCAAACAGTTAAAAGAGAAGATTAATTATTGAAATTAAAAGTTATACGTGAGCAATTATTAAACGTAAGGTTAAGAGTTTTGTTGGGCAAATTTATATTTCTATAACACTGTCGGCTTCATTTAGAATGTTTTCCGGAGTTAATGTGTCGCTAGATGATTCCATTTTAATTCGAAGCCGAAGCACTCAAAATCAGATAGTGTCACACTTTATCGTTAAATGAAATGAAATGAAATGAAATAATTTATTTGCTAAGAATGTAGGTACAAACATATGGTCTTAAGTAAGAGAAGGATCCAATACATTCTACCGTGAGGCATGCAAAAATTTTCTGAAATAGAATTAATTATGAAATAATTTATAAAACAAAAATTTATCTAATGTCAAATGAATAAAATAGTCAATAAAAAATATAAATCATTCAATTTGCAAATTCATTCAGTGGAAAACAATGTCAATTTCCAAAAATATTGTCAAGCAAAATTAACAAAGTACCCGCCAAATCACTTTTTTAATTTTTTTTCATTTTTAAATCAGAGTTAGCAGCAATCATTTTTTAAATTTGGAACAAGTAGGATAGAAACGAATAATACGTACGTAAAAAAAAAGTATTGATATCGGCTGGCTAAATAGAGCTAATCCATTGAGGCACCTTTTGGTGCGATTAAAAATAAACTGTGCAATAATGAAATTACATACATTTTTATTGCTCTAGAGCATTAAAGACTCGCTTTGTACTGAGTTTTTAGTGTGACTGTGATGAAATTACAGCATAGTTGGCAGAAAAATTAATTTCATGTTTAAACAAAAAAGTGCTGCATTACATTTAAGGTAGCTAAGTACTCATATATAAACTCACAACTTCTCCCATCAGGTACAGAACGCCACCGGCTACGAATATCATATTATAGTTTACTAAAAAATTAAGCTCTCTAAGTATTACTTTAAAAACGTCTCTCTACTAAACATAAATGTAGTTACAGGCTTGACTCTAAACTTGGTAATCCATATTCTTTTTTAAAATCCAATGTAAATTTTACTTATATCCTCAAGGATGGGCATACAAAAGCACCCTCATCCCAACTAGCATAATTGACTACAATTTAAAAGACGGCCATATTAGTTAAACATAATGGTATCACTTAGAACCGTCTCCAAACATCCCATTAGTGAGAACAACACAAGCTCCTCAAGAAAAACTAATTGATTTAATTAAACAAAGCAATTAATTTAATGAGCACTGCCAACTCTATTGTCTTACCGAATAAAGTTACACGACAATGTGACAAGCGGTCAAAAAACTCTGAGAGCAAACTTAATTGAAACTTAAGACTTTATGTTAAAGTTTGTAGGGTCGCAAGTCCCTTGGCGACAGTATATAACATTATGTTGACAAAGACGTCTTAGTTCCGGGTTCGCTAGTTTTCATATTGGATACTTTTTGTGCACTTTGTGTTAAGCGAGGGTTTGACTTTAAAATGAAAAAGTATTGCGTTTGCTGAATTTGTGACTGAAGTTCTGTGTTGAAACAAAGTTATTTTATGAAATCTTCACAATTCAAGACAAATATTAGGATTCATAAATCTTAAATTAGTTATATTTTTGGGTCACCAAGATACTGGCTGTGCCTAGTTTGAGACTTGCTGCTAACTTGTCAACGTCACTGTTAGTTCTAATTAATGTTTACCAAGCTAATACAGTCATCTAAAATCATTTAACTGTGTAATTTAACTAATTTTATTTGTTAAGTCAGTTTTATTCAGGATTTCGAAAGCAAATCAATTCTTTTTCAACTTAATCATTTACTTACTTTTGAATTGCCAAGCAAAAGATGATGAAGTAGTTCAAATTCGCTAGCGTCAGTAGGTCTCTTTCTATATTGTCTTTAAAAGAAGAAACTGACTGACTGACTGATCAATCAACGCACAGCCAAAACCGCTAGACATAGTAGCATAAACATTGGCAGAAACGTTCATTAAGTGACATAAATGAGCACTAAGAAAGGATTTTTGGGAATTCTACCCCTAAGAGGTTAAAAAGGGGTAAAACGTAAAAGTCAATTTAGGTGGTGTTGAATTTTGTATGGAAGAATCTTATTTCTTGGGTTAATAAAATTAAAACACGGCATAAATACTAACTTGAATAAGTGATAAAGTTTTTAATTATTATTTTTCAAAACTACCCCCAAAAGACGATTTAGGGGGTGCTAAAGTTTTTTTTTTATATTACTCTACAGACCACAGACTAGTAAAAGCAAGTTTCTTACAACAGTCGAATAAAACTAAATCGAGAACACTTTAGAAACAAGGTACGTAACTTGAACCCTTTGGAACAAGAGTCATAAAAAAATATAATTTCGGCAGACTTAAAAAACATGGATTTTGATGACCTGGTATTATTATATAATGGCATACAACAGATTAATCCGAATGATTAAAGAAGCAAGTAGTACATTACCCAGAGAAACGATAATAAAACTAGATGTTTATTACAGCTTACGTAGAGAAACTAATAAATAAAAGAAATATGCTAAAAATTTAAGAAAACAGAACGCGATCTGAACAAAACCAACTAAACACATTATATTAACTAATTAATAAGCATATTTATAGAAACTGAAAAGCCCACTGATAAAGCATTATAGAAGATGAACTAAAAAAGAGATCATCAGTAAAAAGAGCACACGGCTTACTTAACAGAGATAAACCCTGGATAATTAATTTATAGTAGATTGTTGCATCGAGCGCAAAGTGAGTTATTAATGCATAAGTATTATGTTGGTGCCCGAGCGCATGCGAGGGCACTAAATTAACACGACTACATTAATTACTCACTTTAGCGAGGTAGGACCTTAGCTCTTCAATAATATATTAGAAAATCTGAAAATACCGCAAGACTGGGGAACATCTATAATAACACTCCTGTATATAAAAGGTCACGTCTGAGCGTTGAAAACTATAGACCAATCAGTTTTCAACAAAAAATTTATAAAGTTTTTGCAACAGTTCTGTTGAGAAGAGTTTCCAAACTACTAGACAGTAATCAACCCAGAGAACAAGCTGGCTTCCGGCGAAATTATTCAACTATTGACCATATATTTACATTAACACAGCTTATCGAAAAATACACGGTATATAGACAGGAACTCTACCTTGCTTTCGTGGACTATTCCAAGGCGTTTGACTCCATAAGACATGAAAACTTATGGTTGGAACTGCGGGAACAAGGAGTAGAAACCACGTACTTACCAATTCGTCGAGAAATGTACAGGAATAGCAAGGTGATCGTCAGGTTGGAGAATAAGGGAGAGCCATTTCACATACAAAGAGGTGTGAAGCAAGGTGACCCTATTTCCCCAAATTTGTTTACTGGTCTGTTGGAAAACATTTTTAGAACATTAAATTGGGAGAAGTTGGGAATAAATATATACGGCGAATACCTCAATAAACTACGTTTTGCTGACGACTTAGTGCTTGTAGCAGAAAATTACAAAGACTGAAAAGAAACAGAAAGGAAAAAAGGAAAAATGTAGATTTAAGGAAAATAACTTTTAGGGATCTTTTCGCATAATGTTCTTTGTCCTAATATACTTCGGCATAACGATTTTGGCACAATTTGTTTTGGCATAATAATACTTCGGCATAATTTTTTTAGGCATTCATTTTATGTTGGCTAATAATCATCTAAAAGACTAATTTGTTTTGGCATAAATTTGATTCGCATAAAGTTAGTAGGCCTAATGACTATTAGCATAACGTTAGTAGGCCTAATGACTATTAGCATGAATATTTAGGCATACAATTAATATAAATAGCAAAAAAAAAAAACATACAAATGATTTATTATACATAACATTATGTAACTTAAACGATTTTTCAATCGCGAGATAACTTTTATCTGAAGAATATATTAGATGTTTTGACAGTTTTTGTATGAAAAAATATGTCAATCAGTTAACTTCTATTATGAGAAATAAATATGGCGGTTATTCCTCAGATAGAAGTTAACTGATTGAAACAGAGACACAATTATTTTGTTTTTGTCCTTTTATTTTTCTTTTTCTGGTATAAGTGATGTTCCGACATCCAGTTTATCTATTTCAATGGTTTGATGTTTTATTTCTTGAACGATCTTTTTTGCCAAAAAATAAAATCCAGGATGGTGTTTTCCCACTAAATGTGCAAATCTATTGTGCCATGCCTCTGCATGATTTTGTGTCCTAGGTCTATTTTCCTTTTCTAGTAGATACGTACTCCAGACTTTGGGTGGAAATGGTGGTGGTGAACTTGTGGTGCCCCATACATAATTCTGATCAAACCAATTTGCTATAGTTTCTGTAACAATTAAATAATATTGTTGGTTAAAAACTTAATATGATGTGCAACAAAAGTTAGTGATAGAACCGAATTCCTGCAAAACCGACTCTACGTAGTCTTGTTTGTCCTACCCCTAGAGTGTAATTTAAAATCGCGTAGGCGCGTAGAGGCGAGGCGGCCCACGGGCTGAAGAGCAGGCGGCTGCAGCTTCGGCTTGTTGGCCGGCTTCGCCGGCCAGCCTCAGCCGCGGTGGTGTGCGAAAGCCGTCTGCGACGATTAGCACGCGTGGGGCCGCCGCAGGCCCGCAGCGCCGGAGCCGTGACAGAAACCCTGCCTGCTCCATGTTGCCTGCTCGCTTGAATGCTGCATGCTGCATGCTTGCTTTCATGCTGCATGCTTGCTTGTTTGCTGCATGCTTGCTTCCATGCTGTATGCTTGCTTGCATGCTGTATGCGTAAATAAATTTATGCTTTAGAATATTATGCTTAATCATTATTATGGTAAGAGAAATTATGCTTAAAAGAATTATGCGTAAGCTGTTATGCGTAATTATATTATGCGAAAATATAATTATGCCAAACAAAATTATGCTAAGTTATATTAGGTCTTAAAATTTTATGCAAATGGATAGGGAACCTAACTTTTAACGTATTAGTAGACGCCGTGGAACTTATGTGCAGACTAAAGTGGATATGGGTCGGCCATGTGGCAAGAATGACCGACAATCGATGGACCGAGAAGATTCTGCATTTGTACCCGTGAGACGCGACGCGATCACGCAGATGACCTATTCGCCGGTGGGACGATGACATCGGTCAGATAGCTGAACCAGCTTAGACCCGTAAAGCCAAAGATAGAGATAATAGAAAATGGATACCACACTTAATAATAGATAAACAAATTAAAATTAAATGAAATTGAAAATTAAAAACGATAATTTATTAATTTCTAAATAAATTAAAATTACTTTATTTAATATCGTATAAATTTTAAAAATCAATATTAATATAATAATTACGTATTATATCATTTTAATAAATTTTTATCTGACTAATGTAATTAATATTTGTTTGTAAAATAAGCTAATTAAGTATGAATGTATGTTTGTAATCAGGGAAAAATAAAGAATTTATTATTATTATTAAAGTTTTTTTTAAATATCTTAATTCTTGGGTTAATAACATTAACCTTGGCGCAAATATTAGCCTAAGTAAATAATAAAGATTAAACAAATTAGTAGTTTTTTCGAAACTACCTCAATAACACGATTTAGGTGTTAAAGTTTTTTTTTAAATTGTATGTATTTCGTTAACAAACTTAAAACTTGACATAAATACCAACCGGAAATAGACAATAGAGGTTGTCATTAAAAGTTTTTCGAAACTAACCCCAAAATACGCTTTAACGGGTGTTAATGTGTGCTAAAAATCTATTGCACATGGTTTCGTTTTTGATGTAGTGGTCTGGGGGAGCACTTAAGAAGGCATTCTCAGAAATTCAACCTCTATAAAAAGCCTTCAAAATTCTAAATCCTTTGGAATAAAGTTGATAATCAAAATAGACATAATACGTTTTTTAAAACTACCTCCAGATAGGGTAGAGGTTTTTTTTCAGGAATCATACTGCTCAATCTGACTAACATTAACGAAAAAGAGAAGAAAAGAGTGTATAACTTATTTGGATTGATAAAAACTATACCGTCAACGGGGCAAAAAGGGGTTATTAAATTTTTAGGAGAGGATTTTACTTTGTGGCGGTAAGCTAAGTATATTATTATTTAAGTCAAATAACAAATCGTCCAAACCAATAAACCCTAGATATCTACGATACCCCATTTTTATTGGCTTAACAATAGCTTATTCTTGGTCGCCTTCACTAACTGCACATAAGTCATCTGTAGTACAAAATACAAAATTACGCGAACGAAGTCTCGGGTGGAGTGCCAGTGGAAAATAAATTGCAAGAAACTCCACGGACACTCTTAGAAATAGGCTCACATTCCCATAAATAATAATACAGTCCGACGTAGACTAGACAAATCTTTATCGTCAAAATCATCTAAGTAAAAATAAAATATTTCTCACACAAATGTATTCTAGTCTTATTAACAAGACAAACAAAATATGAGGCCTGATAAAAGTGGGCCTATTTAGCGACACAATGGCTATCCGAGTCAGACACTACATCTGCCCTAGATATTGCTGTACAAACATGCCATTACTATGGAGATGGGTCGGCTAAATGAACTGTATTGTATCTGTGTGTTTACATACAAATCATGTAAATATTATGTTTGAAATGAAGTCGGAACAATAAGGACGGGGTCGGGTCAACCTAATATCAGATTATGTGTGAATTTATATAGACACATTGTATACACGGTCTCGTAGCAATATGACAAGTCGTGCTGCTGTCCGCGGCTCCATCCGCGTGGAATTAGTGCTTCGCCCAATATCTTCAAAAATCATAAGTATATTACTGTAGTTTCACAAAAAACCGTTCAGTAGTTTTTTCATAGTAACAAACATACATTCTCACAACCCCAACATTGTGCAGAAGTATTCGTAGAATTCAACCAAAAATTAAACATTTCCATTTCTTTTTACTCTTTATTTTTTACGGGGTTTTTTCATAACAGAATATGTCACCCCGATTTCATACAAAATAATTATTAAAAGTATAATAAACTTCCATTTTGCACAGTTAAACTTCAAAATATTTCCAAGTACGAATATTATTAGTTATACTTAGAATAAATATGAAAGTTTTATGAAGGTGTCCTTCATAGCAGATGCGTTTGGAAAAAGTACTTATTTGAAAATAGCTTAGACTGGTCGTTCCACGTGTTTATAAATAGTCTTCCAGATCGATTTCGATAACGGCGACCATGAAATGATTTCCTAGTGTGTGACAAATATGGCTCGCCAGACCGATTTTGGTTTGAAATACCCGGTCCGTGTATTAGATTGGCAGCAAGAGGCAGCTAAAGTAGTTTGCTAATAATAAATGTAGGGAATAGAAACATTGTGGTCTGTGAACTGCAACATTCATTATATGTTGCTATATATAATAATAAAGTCATAAAAACTTGCCAGACTCTAATGTCGTTGGCCCAAAATTATACCCACTTTTGCATAGAACCAGCTTTCAACATCATCTTTATTCAAAAGCG
This sequence comes from Orthosia gracilis, assembly GCA_947562075.1. Lineage (NCBI taxonomy): Eukaryota > Metazoa > Arthropoda > Insecta > Lepidoptera > Noctuidae > Orthosia > Orthosia gracilis. The sequence continues at coordinate 1,084,547 of OX387274.1, read as the reverse complement.
CATAAAGGAGCGATAAAATATTTAAATCAGACTTATCAGCGAAAGGATCTTCGAAAAAATCGAAGAAAATGTTTGAAAATCGACGTTTTGAACGAAAAATCTAATTTTGGTCGAATTAAACGTGGGGTTGTAAGTTCATCCGTAGATCTGATATCTGTAGCAGACATCGAGGCCCCCACTTTACACTGGCGGACAAATTAAACGAACACCCCTTTATTGCTAATGAAATTACATTTAATTAAACCTCACGAATTTATCTTTATGAGAGTAGGTGTGGTGGAAATTTCATTTGGGCGATTAAGTTATAGAGGTTTGAAATACCTTTTTATATTATGTTTTTTGATCAGATTAATTATATTTGGTTTTGATAAAACGGGATCATTTGTGAACTTAATAAAACCGAATTATGAACACGTAATATATATATATATTTACACTGCATGCAGTATTTATATAAATAAATTATTTACAAACTAGTATAAGAACTAAAATAAATAACTAAGAATAAAAATATGAGCAATCACGGGGCGTCAAAAAAATCGCCCACATCGCTGTCAACAGGAAAAGTGCCCAGAAGGCTGGCAGCATTGCCACGTTGGATGGCAATGCTGATTCTTTGGCCAAAAAAAAGGCCAGCCCTCTGGTCTTGTGATGAGTCGACTAACCGTTTGGCGATATCCCGAAATAATGGGTGTGCACTCGGACTCAGATATATATATATATTTAAATAAAACGTTGTCCCACTGTAGGAATTTGTTCCTGTATCGTGGGTGCGTTTTACAAACTTAATTAATTTTACAATCTTAAACATATAAATTTAATTAATTTGTCATACTGCAATGCTGAATATTTTCATGGGAACAGCCCGGGATAACCTTGTCAATTATACCGCGAACAAGTTTTGTATTTTCTGGTAAATTCTAAATAAATAACACGTGGATGATAGATTGGCATTTCTCGTGAATGCAAGGCTTTATTTTAATTAAAGTTATTTTGTGTAAACCATTTTCTCACAACTATCGTTACATATTAATTGAAATTGTCAAAAGCCAAGATCAAGCATGAATTTAGACAGTCGTGTAGAAATAAATAGTCTCAGATATTTTTATTGTTAATCACAGTTATAGACGAAAAACATAATATTTATAACCCAATCTAACTAATCTCCTTGTTGTCTATCTAGCTGAATTGTCCTACAGAATTACGATGAAAATTAATAAGATTCAGGTAACGTTTCATAAAAACTCCAATATAGGAACGTAGGTAATAAAAGCCAAAGAGAATTACCTGTCTGTCTGGACCTCTGTCCGTCGACTCATCAAATCCGAGGGACGTGGAACGACGGCAAACTAGTATGTTTATTGTGCGCCCTAACTTTTGTCCTCAAGTGTACAAAATGCATATTGCTGCGATATTATTAGAAGTTGGATGATAAAGGTAGACTGCCGAGCAGAGTAACTCCGTTACTCTGATGTTGTGACACCGGAAATTCGAGAAGGTCTTAAGCTCCGTATAATACGCGTAACCGTCGTTGTGTGTAATGTTTATTATTACGTATATTTTACGAACAACTACCAATATATTGATAAATCTGATTTTTCTTTCCAATTCCCTCATTTTTCCTATTATAACCAACGTAATTTTGCGGTTTGGTACTGAACCTCAAATGTGCGAAATCTGACACGCACTTGGCGGGATTTTTAAATCTTCAATTGAGTAAATCGTTACCATATTTTGTTGAATGGTGCACCATGCATCAGCTGATAAATTTTAATTTTTATTATGACTCTGCCGAGATGCATTCCATATTATTGGATATGCCTGGTACAGTTCTATAAATTCGATTACTTTTTCATTTGTCCATGCGCGTGACGATTTTGTGGATGAGGATGATATTCTCGCACGACGTACTCACTCGATACGTGTTGCAACAGGACTGCAAAGAGTATGTAAAACTATGTTTACCGGAATGAGCGAATCACCAATACGTAGACGGATCGCGATCGTTGGCACAGATTCCTTTGATATAACCGACACGCGCCGGCCAACTACCAACGCTCGCCCAAACATTGGGGCCAATGCAATTTTCTAGATCCACAAGTTGGATGAGTCTCGTTGGGGCCAACGTGTGGAGCCGGCCATGACCTTTCCACGAGTGTCTCTGCTCGGAAGTGTACCTTAAAAAACTTCGTTCAATGAATCCCGACACAGCACCTGTTTATTATGTATAGTCTCCTCCCAGACACCGCCTAAGGCTACCCGATCTGACTGGAAATAATGATACTTTATACAGGCATGCTCATGTAAATTGGTTTTGATACTTGGTATTCTCTTGAAAGTGGCTGGAGTTTAAGAAGTTTATTATTTCTCTGGGGCATAACCGTCTAGTCTAGTTATTATTTACTCGTGGTCTTGTGTTTGTGAAGATAATTATGACTCGGACGAGCAGAATAATTGGATTTTTTGGTACAAAAGTTTTAAGAGAATTGATATTGTTATCGTTAGTGGAGTTTGTTTGGTTCCCTATCCATTTGCATAAAATTTTAAGACCTAATATATCTTAGCATAATTTTGTTTGGCATAATTATATTTTCGCATAATATAATTACGCATAACAGCTTACGCATAATTTTTTAAGCATAATTTCTCTAACCATAATAATGATTAAGCAGAATATTCTAAAGCATAAATTTATTAAGCATAAATTTCTAAAGCATAACTTTTTTAAGCATAACATCCTAAAGCATAAATTTATTCACACATGCAGCATGCAAGCAAGCATACAGCATGCAAGCAAGCATGCAAGCAAGCATGCAGCAAACAAGCAAGCATGCAGCATGCAAGCAAGCATACAGCATGCAAGCAAGCATGCAAGCAAGCATGCAGCAAACAAGCAAGCATGCAGCATGCAAGCAAGCATGCAGCATTCAAGCGAGCAGGCAACATGCAGCAGGCAGGGTTTCTGTCTCGGCTCCGGCGCTGCGGGCTTCCGGCGGCCCCACACGTGCTTATCGTCGCAGACGGCTTTCGCTCACCACCGCAGCTTCGGCTTGTTGGCCGGCTTCGCCGGCCAGCCTCAGCCGCGGCGCCTCGCTCGCAGCCGCCTGCTCCTCAGCCCGTGGGCCGCCTCGCCCCTACGCGCCTACGCGATTTTAAATTACACTCTAGGGGTAGGACAAACAAGACTACGTAGAGTCGGTTTTGCAGCAATTCGGTTCTGTCACTAACTTTTGTTGCACATCATATTTAATTTTTAACCAACAATATTATTTAATTTTTACAGAAACTGTAGCAAATTGGTTTGATCAGAATTATGTATGGGGCACTACAAGTTCACCACCACCATTTCCACCCAAAGTCTGGAGTACGTATCTACTAGAAAAGGAAAATAGACCTAGGACACAAAATCATGCAGAGGCATGGCACAATAGATTTGCACATTTTGTGGGAAAACACCATCCTGGATTTTATTTATTGGCAAAAAAGATCGTTCAAGAAATAAATCATCAAACCATTGAAATAGATAAACTGGATGTCGGAACATCACTTATACCAAAAAAAAAAGGAAAAATAGACGGACAAAACCAAAAGAATTGAAATAATTATTAGTAAAAGATGAGTATACTTCTAAACTAGCATATTTACAAGCAATTGCTAAAAATATACACCTAAAATAAATAATTATACATAATTAAGGACCACTGTTTCAATCAGTTAACCTCTATCTGAGGAATAATATATTCTATAATATATTCTTCAGATAAAAGTTATCTTGCGATTGAAAAATCGTTTATGTTACATAATGTTATGTATAATAAATCATTTGCATGAAAATTGTTTTTGTTACTTATATTAATTGTATGCCTAAATATTATTATGCTAATAGTCATTAGGCCTACTAACGTTATGCTAACAGTCATTAGGCCTACTAACGTTATGCCAATCAAATTTATGCCAAAACAAATTAGTCTTTGAGATGATTATGCCAACATAAAATGTATGCCTAAAAAAATTATGCCAAAGTATTATTATGCCAAAACAAATTGTGCCAAAATCGTTATGCCGAAGTATATTAGGCTAAAGAACATTATGCGAAAAGAAGGGATCCCTGTTTGTTTGTTTATATGATTATGAAAGCTTATTTCTAGTTGTTCTGTTCTGATTACGAAAGTTCTTGAATACTGAAAGAAAGCTACAATATCACTTAGTGCCACAGTAGGTACTTTTCTAACGGGTAAATACACGGTTCTCACGGGTTAGGCCAAGCAAGTAAACTCTAGTTATTGTGATTAGGAAACTACCTTCCTACTACTTCCTCATAATGAAGGTGTATGATAAACAAAGTATGTAAGAATTATATTTACGTAGTACTTACTTCCCCTATTTTAGCCATTATATTCATTCAAAACGAGGCAGGTTTGCAAACTGGCTACGAGTGAGGCTCTTATTAGAGGTTTCCTCTCATTACTACGCCGACTAAATAGCTCGTAGCTGCAACGGATACACGCAGTAGTTTCCATACAGGGAAATCGTCACGTTTTGTGTGTTATGATAATTAATACTTAGCTAAAGGCACTTACAACTTATTAAAGTCAAATTAAATATTTTTATTTCAATTAGGCCAGTAAGCACTTTTGAACGTCAAATATATAAATTTAGAAAACAATATTAATTAATTCTAATGTCCATTCGCAAAGGTAGATTGTAATGGACAAGAAAGTCCACAATTATTTTCTCTTTATAATAAAGTGTTTTACAATATTTACATACATACATTAATTCATATACGTGACGATCATGCAGCCTGTGTAACACTACTATACTACTTATGGGTATGATACGTATAGATATTAGTAACTTCAATAAAGACTAGCAAGCAAGGCTTATTATAAACCTGTCCTAAACAAGCAGGGCAAAGATTGCTATACTGTGTATATACTTTATTATAGCTCTAGTTTTGGGCATGTCATCATGACTTTTTCTGGTTTTAAATGACTCCTATAATCTAAAACTAAGCTTGATAACCATGTCAATGCATCACAAAAAAGGACCCTGGCAACCTAAAAATAAATTGGCGTCAAACATAAAGATATTTAATTATCCACAAGTGCACACAACCCCGCACTGCGTAACATATAAAGGACTACCACAGAAAGTCATAAGGTACATACTTCGGGTTTCTACTCATAACAGAGGATGGCGAATTCTCCCTAATATAATTATTAACACAGAGCAGTATAAAGCGATTATGCGTGATCGTGTAAGCCAGGGTCTAATTAAGGCAGATCGCGGTCATCGCTGAGCCCCTTGTTGTTCGTATCTTGTGGACTGGGGTATTAAGTATGGGTTAATAAATATTAGTATCATGTTGCCCAGATACAGTGATATTCTATCAACAATAACTTTGGCGCGGAAGTATTTTTTTGAAAAAACTTTTCGTTTTCATGTTTTATACATGTATCCCAGACATACAAGTAAACCTATAATTTATCCTGTAATACACTTCTTATATTATATTTGCCGTTGTTGGTTACTAAAATAAAAGAGAATAAAAAAAATAATTGTCGTACCAGTGACACGTTATAGAATAACGATAATTATTATAGAAAAGTCAAAAAATACAACCGGCTTTCAATAAATTGTACTCTACAAAGTGAAAAACAACTTCAATTTCAGCAGTCGGTGTTCTTGTCTTTGTTTCTTCGGTTTTGTAAAAAAAAAAACAAAAAGAAGCAAAACCAAAACAAACAGGCGAACATATAACCTCCTCCTTTTTGGAAAGTCAATTAAAAATGTATGGAATTGATAAGTGCTACCAAAATCATGTGGTAAATTCCAAACATTTTGGTATTTCAACATTCACTATTTACACACCATTATTGTATGGAGCCACCGATTTTGCTGAGTGCTTATAAATAAAAAGATTCTCGTTTTTTCTACTTCTTTTTTATGGAATACGTAATAATATAATATATATTTTCATTTCGTACGGAAATGAAATAAATGCAATGAAAAAAGTGCCACGAAATGGCATGCCTAAAGATATTGTAGCAAGATACCTTCCTACTGCAATATTTTATACAAGTGACTACTTCGTTACTAATTCGGTCAGTTAAGCGGGCTTAAATCATTGAAGAGCTAGCGTAGATTTTTAGATTAATCTCTTTTAAGGAGATCTAGATTAAGTAGCTTAGGTGGGGTTTTAACATAAAAATAGTTGAGTAAATTCTAACCTTAATAGACTCTTGAATAACAATGTTGTGTTTTTCATTACTACTAAAATATGATGTTGTAACTGCAGCCTAAATTAACTCAACTTTAGGTATTACTGAACCATGTACCATGTTGTACCATAAAAGCACTTAGCTTGAACTCAAGCAGCTTATTTACCTTGAAACAATTTGTTTATGAGTGCAGCATAAATTAACACTAACTTAACAAGAATAAAAGCTAATCAATGAAGTTTATTTACTCTTCATTATTCTAAATAATAGTGCTCATAGTGCAGGGTATGGATAGTATGTCGAGAGGAGCGATTTAATAACATCGTGAGGAAACCAACAACCATAAGGTCTTATAGTTAGTATTTGTGCTCCATTGGTGTAATTGCTGCAAGGCGTTCCTGTGCGAGGGTAAACAAAAATAAATATATAAATAAATAGCAAAACAAAATCTCTCGACAAAAAGGCCTGTTTTATGACTGGGCAACGATTTTGTGACCTATTATTTCGATATGGGTATTTTTAAAGAGATTAGTGGTAATATGCTTATTCGGTATTAGACTTCATTTGATAAATACCCAAAAGTTAGTCAAACATTTGCTGTAAGTAGATAATTGCTTGCCGCTACTTAATGCTCTCGAACTCTACCTTACGATTAACAGGTATAAACACAATGACCTGTACAAAGTAATATAACTTTAAAGTTATATAAGTTTAATTTTTTTTAATTAATTCCTTAAATAGAAATACAGGTACTCGACCCTAGCACTATGCAGTAGACCACTGCTGCGCCGTAGGCCCGTGCTGCGCTGTAGACAGCTACGCGGTTATCAGTGTTGAAAGGGATTTAGTAAAAAGCATTTTCTTTTGTTTAAACCTTTTTTAGAAAAAGTCTTGTTTGTTATCGGACCCAACGATTATTTTATTTATTCTTTCTACATTGAGGTCATAAAGATAACGGTTAGGATTGGACAAAATGTTACTGTGAATAGATTTTGTTTTTTAAATAAAAGTGTCTTTTTTTGTGTAGTTTTTGTTTATCTCATGTGAAGGTTATCTCCTGTTTTTGTGAAAAATAAGTTTTGTATTAAATCGGGACCTAAGACAAATTCAGTCTTGGTGGGAGATATGCGTTTGGATAATCTATACGAATTTATTTTCATACATATTCAGTTCTGAGTTTTGACTAAGCTAAAGTTATTTGCTATTTTTTATCAAATAATACACTAAAGTTCTTCGATATTAAGTAAAGTTTCATTTTCATTCCGAAATAAAATGATTATAAAAAGATATGATAAAAAGTATCCACAAATTTATTTTTATAACATTTAACTTAAACATTTAAACAAAGCAATAAATGTTGCCAAATGGGTGTTCATCAAGATATCCTAAAGTATAATATTTATATCTATAGTTATATGCACTGGGTAAGTGCAACAATAATTTCATTTAACTTTATAGTGCTCTTGGCACCGACATCGTTAACTTTCAAGTTACAGTAGTTTATTTTATTAACTTGGAGAATGTTTGAACTAATTTAACGCTTGTGTTTCTTTGATAAATGATAAAAACTTCGTTTCGAATGAAAATCAACATTTGGATAACTGTCTGCCGTTGAAATGTTTGTAGTATTTATTTAAATGTCGAATATGTTACTACGTGAGCGAAGTACATCAATAATAATCCTCCCTTTGGCTTCGCTGTTTCCGGGTAAAAAGTATACTTTGTTACTAACGCCATGCTCTATCTGTGTTTTTATCTTTATCAATTTAGCCGTTGCGGTATAATTATTAGCAAACTTATAAAACATGATGTAACAAACATGCATATAGACTTTTACATTGTTAATATTAAGTGCCTTGCACTTAGTAACTGTACGTCTCGTTTATATTATGACTAGCTGACTCCCGCGGCTTCGCTCCCGTCAACTGGCTATCTACCTACCTATCACCTCTCTATCTACCCTACCTATCTATCGTACGAGTACCTACCTACCCACCAACTTTGCCACTACCAAATAATTAATTTTATAGGCAAAATTTTGCTACTTTGGGTTACATTATTGCAATTCTCATAAGGATCGTAGCTTTCCATATTGAAAAGGTGGGAGGAGTGGAAGATGAAAGTATTTTTAAAAACGGTCCAGTAGTTTCGGAGCCTATTCGATACAAACAAACAAACAAAAAAATATTTCCTCTTTATAATATTGGTATAGATATAGGTCCAGTAGGTACACATTTGTGAACAATATAACATACTAGTTGTGCCCGCGGCTTCGCTCCTGTCAACTGCCTACCCTACCCTATCTTAACTACCCTACCTTACCTACAACACAACACAACAAAAAAAGAATTAGCGAAATCGGTCCAACCGTTCACAGGTGATGCCGTGACCAAGGGAAATAGGGATTCATTTATATATATATATAGATTGAAACAAAAAGCAGTAGACATAGTACATGAGTACGGTGCGTGCTCGCAATTAAACAGACCGCCAATTTATGCTCCCAGCAAATGAGAACGGACTACAATTGGGATGAGCGAGTGTATTAAACATAGGGGGATAAGAGTAACGTGTACAGTAAATATGATGGGAGGTATATACTAGCGTTCGCGTGGATCAATTTAATACAGCTAGTTTTCTCAGTCTCTTTCAGTTAGTTCGATGCATAATTGCATCGAACGCAAGCACGTTCGCTAGATTACCAAAATGTGGGCCAGTTCGCGTTTAGATCTCGTCAGAGACACCACGTTCACATAACCAAAACCACTTACTACTTTTTACCATTAATTTAGTTACGTAGTTTACCATAAATTACCATTTCGTGTATCTAAGTGTTTACTTTCTACAGCTAGTAATCAAACGAAAATCTTTACCGAGAATCTGTACATGAATGAAAATAAAAAACCATCTTCCATTGCTAACAATATTTACGGGATTACTTCAAGATCGGAAAACAGCTTATTTGTTACCACTATCACTTGAATGCGATCGCCAAACCGTTTGCTAAGTACAAAACATTCTATCGTGGAATGCGGCTGTTCATTCGAGCCTGTAAAGAGTTTCTTTTTTGATTTATCGGGAAACATAGACCCTAAAAATAATATTATTTTATTTATCACCTTGCAACGCCTTACAATTTTAAAAGAATAAGGAATTATTTCACATGGTCGCTTGATGTGAAAAGGTGTTAAGTTTTGAATTAGATTAAGTAACGGCTTGTAATTAAGCAGGGTTCAGTGTAGACGTAGAGGTTACCTTTAGAATATTTAAACACTACATGATATGAGTCTTAATTTTGATATTTCTTGTAGTAGAATCCTTTGGCGTAACGGTAATTAATGTAGGTATTTTCATCGACATGAGATGAGAGATACTCTAATTTACTAATAGCATAGTCAGTCTATAATGAAGGACTAAGTCATCCTCTCTGGGAAGATTGGTGGATGTCACATGACTTCGATTTTTTGTTTCTAGGACATCATTTTCTTGACGCTGGTTTCTCGTCACCGTTTTGAGAGCAGTGGAGATTAATTAAATAACACAGGGTGAAGCGCCTGTCTGGGTAAATGAGACTTGGTTTAAACCCAGTCAAGGGCAAAGCGCCATTGCTGCATAATTAATTAAAAAAATATTTATAAGAATTGAACTATTAAATAAAACGTTCATTCTTGTTACCTGTATCCAATATATGACACCGAACTCTAAAATAAAAAAGGGTAAAGTGTACACTATCATAAAGTTAGTGTTATCGGTCGCAGTAACTTTTATACCGCGTCGCGCTGTTCCAACACCAACACTACTAACGAGCTCTGAAAGCTGCACATAGTCATAAATAAAGCTTTCACTAAAATTTTCAGCAAAAATTGTACTCCATAGAAAATAAAAAAGTGCGCCATTATAATTTATAGTTTCTGTGAAAATTCACTCCTGTGTTAGAATATAGTTTTAAACTTAAAGCCTTGGGTGCACGGGATGATAAATTTAGTGAACCAAGTATCTACTTGCAGGCTCAAGATACAAAGAAACTTAACGAACAGTTATCGTTGCTACTGGTTTTCTTTAATTTTAATAATTAAGATACTCGTATCTTCTGTCTTTGTTGAAATTAGTTAAATTATCATCAACAGAAACTGCTAACAAAGTGTGTTTAATTTCATAAACCGTGTTTAAACAATGCTTATTATTTAACTGAGTATTAATTAATAAGCCACGAATAAATTATTTGTTTGTTTTAGAATGCAATTTCAGTACCCAACTAAATAATAACAAAACGTGGGACGCCTTGTCAACCACACGCTTCAAAAGTAACTTTCTCACGCTATTGTGTACGTTATAGTCCTCGGTATGTTACTAGCTTTTAGTTTTAACCGGTTTTACTTATTATACAACAGGTTGAATTTAAAGCCGAGTTTACCATTTTTACTTGCAAACTTCTCTTAGAGTAGAGTGCTGTGTCATGCACATAGATTCTAAGCTTAGATTTATGGCAATTGCTCCTGCTATTAATTTCAGAAATTGTCTCCTCGAAGGATTATTTGAAATTGAATTGCTGATATCATAAGGTGGTGTGGTGGCGGTAAGTTAGTGAATGTATGAATATTATCACCGTTTGCTTTTAAGAGATAGTTTTAAGCGGTTAGAAACGTGATGGGTGGCCCTATTTTATGATATTACTTTAGCTTTGTTACTTATGGATGTTAAGAATATTGCTTTGGTATTTAATTAGGATGGTTCATGTTTCAATACTGTTGACTGTATCTTTAGTAGCCACATACAATCAACAAAATTGAACTCTGACCATTTCGAATAATTTTACCTCTCATCAAATTAAATAAATCGGATCGCCATTAAAAATAAGCAAAAGCTTTTAAAAAGTTAGGAAGTTCCAACTATCTACAATAAAAAACGGAAATGAATCACACTTCAGACATAACTCATATTAAAAAAGTCAATCGGCGAGAATATCCCGTTCGGAATTAAAGCAATTTGTTCTATCTGTAGAAATGAATCCAGAATTTTTATATAGCGGTTTTTTTACAGACATATATTGACTGGATGTGTATTTCACCTACGAGAAATAGAGATATATGTTCCTTCTGGACCCTGACATACATACACATACATCATACATAAATTCACGCCTTTTGTCCATGGGGATAGACAGAAACTACCGAACGCCACCTGCTACGATCTTTACATACTCCTTTTATGCTACCTAGCTAGGTAGTCACCTAGCTAGATATATGAACATAGATGAAAATGCATACACCCACACCTGCATGAGTACTACGCACCTGGCCTTTCTGAAGAATATCACCAATTAGATCCATGTATGTCCTTCTGGGACGTTTCCACCCACGTCTTTTTTAGGGTTACACACCCGAAGTGTCCAAAAGGAACTGTATTGCTGTCACTCACATGTCCTTCCGTCTGTCCGTCTATCTGCCTATCTGTCTGTCCGTCGTTTGTCACAAAATTTTAACTTCCCATTGACCTATGAACATGAAATTTGGTGATAATGTTTATTATTACGTTTATTTTACTAACAAATACAAATACATTGATAAATCATATTTTTCTTGGAATCATATATACGGAACCCTGAATGAGCGAAGTCCGATACGCACTTAGCCCTTTTGTTTTTTTTTAAATACCTTTTCTTAGACGCCTTTCATTAATTCTGAGAGGATTATTGAATATATACATTATTTACATAGCTAAACTATCTAACCACACTCTTCACACTGATAATCTGCACAAGATCAATTTATGTAAACTGTTATCATTAATTGGGCAACAACAATAGGTAATCCAGTAAATTTTTACAAGATTCACCGACAGAAATAACCAATCTGATCAATACAATACAATACTCAAGCCACGAGATTCGACAACATTCAATTGAATGAACTTTCAGAATTTAGGTCCAATTAAGTAATAAAATGTATTAAAATGGATCACATTACACAGCCCATTGACCTCTCCTTAGTAACAAAAGTATTAACAACATATAAACACTTTTTCTTTATTTTTAACCAATTTACCAACAAGGAGGAGGTTCTATGTTCGACTTCTTGTTTGTTCACCGTTATCTCCGTCAATTGTGGACCGATTTAGAAAATTCTTAAAGTCATTCATAATTCTTAAATTTGTATTGAAAAAGACCAGTTCCAATACAAATTGAAGTTAACGTTAACGCGATTGAGCGTGAGCTCGCACTAAGGTCTTAGATCATTACTTCCAAATATAAAAAACAAACAATTTCACCTACTTCATAATATGAAGTTTGTATTAATTTTTTACTTCGTTAAAATACTCGTCGAATTAATAAACGTAGTGTAGTTATGTACAAGCTAAGGGTTATTAAAATGCATGACCTGACGCCTCGCTCGTTGTTAAGTGCAATCATAAAAATTGTAAAAGACGAAGTTTTTACTGCTCAACTTTGGTCGCCCTCGCGTCTATTGACTGCAAAAACGCTGGTAAAGTTGACTCTAGTTAATACACTTATATAGAAGTCCATTTCGGATGGCAAAAAGAACAATCTTTTATACACTTAAAGTTAGTAGGAATTAAGTGGAAATACGTTAGAGAGAGAACAAAGCCTTTAGAATCAACTGAATAAGTTTTAAATTTGTTTGTGTTCCTAAATAATTACAATAACAACGGAGAAGCTTAGAAAGACTTCTTCAGGAAGTCTTAAATTGTCTGTTCAATTTGCTCACGACACCAAATAGAGGTAGAGGTTTAGGGCGTCAAGTTCACATAAAAGAAATAACACTATAGACTTGTATTTTGTGTCTTTTAGACATTTCTAAATGTAATCTTCTCTAACTAACATGACATTTGCATTAATGAGAAACCTTTTGTGTTCCTATATCAATATGCTCTAATGACACGTGTCAATATGGAGGGTATATTGGCAATGACCTTTAACTACCTGTCTCCGACATTTTAACGGTATCACAAAAGTTTCCCCTTTTCGAATCACTGAAGCTTTAAATTGCGACATTTAATAAGAATAGCTGGAATTTGATTGTAAGATTTATGCGAAAAAGTGAACCATACTAACAATATATATGATTCGTGAATATATATGATGACGTCTTATAATATATATGATTAGATTAATAAAGGCGAAGTCTTATGTATTGTCTATCGAATACATTTTCAGAATTATTATAAAAACTGTCAGACTTTAAGTTTATTCTATAGTTAAAAGATCATGGCAGGAGTCCAAGTCTTTAAAATCTATGTAAAAGATCTTAGGAAAATTCTAGCAAGAAAAACCCTAAAAAGGATATCTAGCATTTATCTTGCGAATAAACAGTTTCAAGTGTACACTACGCTTTAAGCAGTCTTAATGATACCTGAAAATTGTCTTCAGTTTACCTGGGAACGCGCCAAGACCATCCACCTGCGACCTAGAAGAAAAGCATTTCACTACATAACTCTTGTTTAAAGTAATTTGTCTCCGCTAGCTCTTACTAACACAATTTATAGGCTATTCGTACTAGCTTGCGGCAATATGAAGTATATTTACAGTTAATCTAGAAGCCATCGATTATACTGGCTGAATGATTGAACTCGGGATATATTGATATAGGTTATTCTGTATTCGATTCTTGTTTTAAATGTGTAGACAACGGGCTTTCGATTTAATTACTCAATAAAATACCACAATTAATGGTTGCTCGTATTTTACCCTGACGAATCTTACTTGCCTGCCATATCAACGGTTATTTTCTTTCACTCAAGCTCTATGCATTGACACACGTAAAGCCCACATTTATTTTTCATCACGTTTAAAAAAAAATCGGCCTGACCTAGAAGCAGTAATTGATATGTTACATCTACTAACTCGTTCGAGGCCCGTGTGGTAGAATACTCTCTCATTATAATATGCTGATTATGCATATGTAATAGTAGGCAACAGGCTCGTCCTCTATTACGTGCGAATAAATGTGACTGGCAAACTGAGAGCATACTGCCTTACCCTTCGGGGAATGCATTTCCTTGCGTATTACGTTCGTCTTTAGTTCAATCACTCTCATAATGTATCGTAGTGTAACAATACTGTAACCTTGCGGTCAACTGCAGTTGCTATGAAACAATAGCACTGTCTTCCTTGGATATACAAAGACGGGCGGCGCGTCTGCGGCATATTGAGGCGACGTCAGCCTATTGAGACTCTAATCAAGACGGTTAATACACAAGTAGTCAGACTAAGCTTGAGCGAAGTGATTGTGTGTCAGTACTCTATTGTGAATAATAGTAAGACAACAATTGCTTTGTGTGGGAGTTAGCGGCAGCGCTATGTGACCGGTAGGCATGCTTTGTGTGGGAGTTAGCGGCAGCGGCAGCGGTATGTGACCGGTAGGCATGCTTTGACTTGTATGACGTAGTAATTGTATCCTCCTATCAATATATACACAGAGCAGTGGTAGCCCACTGATAACGGCCGCGACTTACAACTTGTAGGTCGTGGGTTCAAACCCAGGCAGGTGCTTTATTTTGTGTAGTTGGTAGTGCGGCAAAGGGGGTCCGTCTATACTATACTATCCTAAGGCCTTTACACGTTATCATCATCTCTTGTCCAGTTTAAAGACTCTTTCATCATACTATCATCATTTCAGCTGAAAGATGACCACTGCTGAATATAGGTCTCCCACAAGCGTCGCCTGATCAATCCCGTGCGTTGTGCAACCAGTGGATTCCTTTGATCTAACGTAGCGTCTTCGGTCCACCTTTAAAGGTGAAATTATATATTTTTGTTGTTAAATATCACCTGTAATTGTGTACCTTCTGAGAACCGAAAGACGCTACATTGGAAGGCCTCCAACTAGATGGAAATAATGTTTAATCATAAAAAATGAAGAGTTTTGATAGCTTTAATTCCGTTTCGGTATTTGAAAAAATCAATCAAGAATAGAGGAGCCTATAAGGACGAATATAGGTTCTCATAAAAATTCCAAGTATCAATAGGTAGGCAGGTACCTATCAATATTTATAACCAATAAAGAGGTTCACTGAACCCATCAGAAGGAAATCAGCAGAATCATAAAAATGTACTGATTGGAATAGTATACACACTTTATGAGAATAAGTGCAAATTGTAATTGATATCAATAGCAGTAGGAAACTTTGACAAATGGACCCCGCATATGCCTCCGATTTCTGAATTATAATAATTAATAATTTGAAGTTGAATGAAAAGCATTAACGAAAACCGGCCAAGTGCGAGTCGGACTCGCACACCGAGGATTCCATACGAACAGCCACATTCACCAACATAATTAGGTAAAATACTAAAATTCATAAACAAAGAAAGCACCGAACATTGCTCGAACGAAAAAAAAAACATTATACTTTTCCTAGTAGATTTTATAAGTTGGTCGACTATTACTCGTAAATATGTGAAGCCTACTTAGCTGTGATAGTTTTCCTTTTAATTTCCTTATATACAGAGTGGAAAAACGGGAAGGGAAACTACTTTATATCCTTAAGATATACTTAAAGGAAAAATAAAGAAATGTTTTCTTTAAATAGAATAATCTATCCGAAGGATTTTAAGTGCTTTACATTCAGGGCACATTGATTTTTCCACCCTGTATTCTACTGTCGTGAATGAATTTGGTCTTCTTGGTGGGCACGTTTGCCTTGATCCATTTGGCGACGGTATATTCCGCGCCCGTCGTCTTCTCAGACTCAGACACATCTCCAAACGCCTGGAATGGGATACATTTTATATTATTGTCTGGTTTCAAAGAGGACGGTTTGATTGGCTAGGTTTTAAAACAGATTAAATCGAAAAGAGAGGTTTGGAAGCGAAGACAGGTGAAGTTTTCCCCGCAGTGGGACAGAGCGTTATTTTTTTTCTATATTACGGCGATGCAGCCTTTAGCGGCCATTAAAAATATATTATAGATAGTTAGAAAGTGGCTTATTGTTATAAAAATCGAATTGAATAGCATTGAAGGCAAAAGGGTAATCGCAAATGAATCGATCCGTATATAAAATATTTAGAAATGATATTCACATGACTGATTGGGTCGGGTCGATCATCAAGGTTAAGCAACGCTTGACGAGATCGGTCCGTGGATGGGTGACCATTTCAACATACCGAGTTTCCTCCGTGCCTCGGAAAGCACGTTTAGCCGTTGGTCCTGGCTGTCATTTGAAGATCTTTGACAGTCGTTACGGGTAGTCAGAAGCTTGAGATCTGACACCAGTCTTGCCAAGGGGTACCGTGTTACCAAGTTACTGGGTTGTGGAGGTCAGGCAGGCAGTCGCTCCATGTAAAACACTGGTACTCAGCTGAATCCGGTAAGACTGGAAGCCGACCTCAACATATTTTGGGAAAAGGCTAGGCAGATGATTCATATGACTGATTGATTGCTTACGTTAATTTTTTAAACATGTTTTTCAAATTTTTACACATTTCCAAAAGCGATCATTTCGCTGGCTGGGCACCCGGACACTTAATTGTATCAAAAATTAGCAATTTAAGCTTAATTTTACGCAAACAGATCCCTGAATCGAAAAATGTTTTTAACAGTCCCGTAATATATAGATCCCCACACATCCCCATTTTACTAAACATTTTTTTTTCATGATTTCATTTTACCACTTTGTCGGCGTAATTAATATGTGTTGTTGTTTGTATATCCATGCCAAATTATAGCTTTCTAGTACTGAGTCTCTGAGTATTAATGCACGGATTCATATAAGCAATTTGAGTATTCCAAAATATTGCAAATTATTGTAGACGAAGGACGTAAGTAGCCGACATACGTTAAATATTAACAGTGTGCCACATCTGGCAATACTGAAATCCAAAACTAACTTTCAATAAGAAATAGAGACTGCCGAAATAGCAAACACATTGGTATAATAAAATTGAACAATTCTCGGCGACTAACTCGATAGCCTCAATCTTACTTCCTAGTTTACTTCAGATACTAAAGGAGTTTCGGAAAACACTACACTTTTACGAGGGTTTTCCTGTTGTTTTGAAACTACTTGGAACTGATATTTACTGTAAATATCTAAAACACAAAACAGTGTGTGTTTATTGAGTAAGTATACATCAGTCTGTTTGTACGTCAAATGAAAATGTTAAAGGTGTAATTTGCAAAAATGTCTTTCGGTTAAAATGATGACGTTGAAAGATTTTTGATTATTAGAGATGTGCTGACTGATCGGCTAGGCGGCGACTAGCCGATTAGTCGGTTGTCAAGAGGCCGACTAGTCGGCCATGCCAATCACTGTTTCGGTGGTATTCAGAAATTTCCAATACGCTTCGTACAGATGATTCGCGCGTGTTAGAATCATGTATGGTACCCTATATAAAAGTATTGGTATCTACCAAGATAGCAAGCTTTGAATGTCAAGATGTTTGTTGGTTATTTACTGTTTATCAGAATTCCAATGTATGAGATGTGTAAGGGAAGGGTTTTATGAATAAAAGTACAGAAAGACAAGACTAGGTATTTATTTAAATAAGGCTTGTCAATTACTACATATTGAGAAGGCTCAGTGAGCTTACCGTCCGTTCGTTAGACTAGTTCTCGTGGAGAAGAAGGGCAACTTACTCCACGGAAGCTCTTTTATAGTATTTATCGACATATTTTACAACCACATAATGTATTTACAATATTATAGGATCAAAATAACAAGGATAAGGCAAAGAACATAGACTAACCCTTAAATCAATTTAACATATCTATAATAATATTATAAAGCTGAAGAGTTTGTTTGTTTGTTTGAACGCGTTAATCTCAGGAACTACTGGTTGGAATTGAAAAAATATTTTTTTGTATTGGATAGTCCATTTATCGAGGAAGGTTATAGGCTATATAACATCACGCTAAGACCAAAAGGAGCGGAGCATAAATGAAAAATTTTGCAAAAACGGTCAAAATCATTCCTTTTTGAGAACTGCCGTTGCGTGCGCTACGTAAGCGGTTAAAGTTACGCTACAGTCATGTATGTAGTGTAGGTGAGGTATGATAGGTAGGGTGGATGGGTAGGTATATAGCCAGCTGACGGGGGCGAAGCCGCGTGGGACAGCTAGTTAGGAATAAAGGCCATAATATGATATAGATACAGTTTCAACAAAACCATTAGCAATAATAAAGTTATCATATCAAATAACTTACGTTATTTTTGTGTAGTCGATCTTACACCAAGTATTATAAGTAGTATACTTCTAAATAACAATGTCTGTTCTGTACTGGATTGTAGTTCACAAAAAAAAAACAGCGTATCAATTACACAATATTATAAAACAAATAAAAATAAAAAAATATCTTTATTTCAGACCCATTACATAGTCCATAGATGGTTAGTGTGTTAGTAAAAGATTATTCTTATATGCTATGTTAGTATTATTAGTTCTTTACTTATTGACTTATAGCTACCTATAGCTACCTCCACCCAACGTCTTTGGATGGGGCAGCCCAGTCTGCCAACAATCACTTTCAGGATGCCGTTACGAGTATTGCGCAAGAGTTGCAGTAGGGAACTCGCTTTCTTACGCATTATGGCGTGAAAGCCATCCGTGCCAGCTTCAGCGAACATACCCGATGCACTACAACGCCGCGGTAGCCGCAACAGCATCCTGAAAGCGTCATTGTATTGTACGCGCAGGGCGTTGTAGGCTCGGCGCGTATATGACACCCAAAGGCCGCGCGAGTAGAAGGACTGACAGAACGCTTTAAAAGTCACTTTGACATCTGCCGTACAGCGAGCAAACCTTCGGGCAAGCATATTGCTCCTCACCGCCAACGCCCTGCGCTCGCGCTCAATGTCAACATCATCGCGCAGATCACTGGTGACTATATGTCCCAGGTACTTAAAACTTTCAACCACTTTAAGCTCTACGCCGTTGAGATATACCGGAGGTACACGCCGGGGCTGCTGCCTAGGTGCTTTGAAAACTAAGACCTCGCTCTTTTTTGCATTGTATTTAAGGCCGTGCACCTCCGCATAAGTCTCGCAGATCGATAGTAGCTCTCTCAGCCCGCCCATCGATGGGCTGAGCAACACCATGTTGTCCGCGTAATTAAAGTTATTGTCGCATATACCGTCAATGTGACAGCCGACGTGTGTGCCGCTAAGCCGCTCGATAAGCTGGTTCATGTATAAATTAAATAACAGCGGCGAGCTCAACCCCCCCTGTCTCACACCACATTCCATTCTATACTCATCCGACAGAGTACCGACCCACCTCACCCGATTTGTCTGGTGAGCAGACCAGTATCTGAGAAGGGCTGTATACTCCGCCGGCACGCCCGCGCCCCTCAACCTGTTCCATAGGATCTCATAGGAGACAAGATCGAAAGCTTTTGACAGGTCGAGGAAACACGCGTACACCGGCGTCCTTCTCGCAGTGTAGTAATTGACGGTGTCTTTCAGGCTAAAGATGGCACTTTCCGTAGACACTCCCGCTTTGAACCCGAACTGGGCATCATGCACTTCTATGTATTGTGAGAGGCAGCCGTTCAACACACCGTCAAGCACCTTGGCTATGGTGGTAGCAAGCGAGATAGGTCGATAATTGCTCATATCGGATGTGTCACCCGTCTTGTTTTTAGCTACTGGGACTACTATCGTTCGCATAAGCGGTTCAGGTAGATAAGAGTGACCCAGGCACAGAGTGAAAATTTGTGACAACACCCTGGGCAGATGGACTCCCGCATGTTTAAAATGTTCGATGCTGAGACCATCGTGACCCGGCGACTTTCCTCGTTGCATTTTTTAAATTATTGTAGCCACTTTTTTAGCTGGTATTTTTAGGTTCTGCGCCGTCACAATGGTCTCAGCACCAACCGCACTATGAGATGCCGAGGTCAAGGGTGACCGTACAGAAAAGTGGTCCCTGAAAGCTTCAACAATACTCCTATGGTCTGTATTACCACTGACACTCACCGGGAGACTCGGCCTCACATTCATTTTATTTGTGTTCTTCCAAAAATGTTTAAAATTTCCAGTATTATGGTTAGAAGCGAGGAGATCCATTTTTAGCTGATCCTGCCTGTTCTGGCACCATTTGAGTTTAGCCTTAAAATTTTTCCTCGCCTCAGCCATCTCATTAAAAATACGACCACGGGTTGGACGACCAGCCGCGGTCCAGGTATGAAATTGAAGCCGCGCCTCGCGGTGAGCATCTGCGACATGTTTATTCCACCCTGTGATATAACCACCCCTCCTCCGACACTTTGTTCTATAAGTAAGTGCAGCATTCTGTTTCAGTATATCTATAATATTTGAATACATATCATCCAGAACTGAGCAATGTTCGCTGCACCCACAGAACCTATCACAACAATCACTCAGCTCCAGAGCAATATCTACAAGTCTCAGTTTGGCGTGACAGAGGTCGTGGTACTTGCTTGTCTGTTCCGTTGTCCTCTCGCCCCACATAACACGATTAACAAAATCATTATTGTGTACGTGATCTAATATTTTAGGATTAATTTTATACAAATTACATTCGACCAAAATCGGAAAATTATATAATAAAGGGTCTATCTGTGTCTCAATACGTCCAATATGAGAAAATGGCGCGGTATTCTGCCATTTTATTTTATTGCCTTAAATAATCTCACAATTAGGTGAACAATAGTAATTCTCAAGTATTGAAACTGTCTTAAAACGTATTAAGACAACTAAGGAATTTAATATCGCCTATTTAGTCATTCTTAATCAATATTCGAAAGAATATTGACAGATAGTATTGTACTAATTGTTTCAAAGGACTTATAACACCAATACATCAATATCAAATCCAGGATACATCACAATGATCATTACAAATTACGTAATAATTTACAGAATTAGCATCAAAGTGGCTTAAGTATAGGTTTAGAGTTATTTCCTTTACTCACAACAATATTTACTTAGGTGGGTATTCTTTTACATTTGTAGGTAGTTGACAACAAAATAATTATTTATGTAGGTACTTAGCCATTTTCGGTAGGTGCTTAATAAATATGATAGGTATGTATTATGTAACAAACCATAGTGACTTGAAAAATGAAAATCCATGATTTAATGACGTCACACTTACTTCAAATTCTAACACGCGCCAGTTGCAACCGCCGCCGCCGCCTGCGAGCGTGTCGTAACATGTTTTGTTCACTTCGCATTGTTTCTTGATATTAATTGGCTTTTGCGTGGGTCAGAATGCTGATTTTGTTTAAAAAATAAAGACAATATATTGTTCATTAAAGTGAAACTTAATCATGGTCAAAAAGTAATTCTTGTATATGGCTTTTTTTCCACCTGTACATTTTATTGAGAAATACAAAGTATGAAGCCGGATTATAGTCGGCGCTTTTTGCCGAATAATCGCCGACTACGAAAGTGGCCGGATAGTCGGCTTTAGTGACTTGTCGGAACATCCTTGATTATTTATAATTCCTTATTACGGCAATCATGAATGTAGGCTGTAGACGTAACGATACAGTTCTCGTACTTTCAGGACAATTAAAAAAGTAGATTTTCAGAAATCGATTCATTTTTGTGTAATTTTTCAAATATATATATTTGATTTTACTCTATTAGTAAAATGTTTTTTTTTGTGCTATGCTTCTCCGTACTGAATCTTGGGAATGATTAAACGATAGCAGTTATTAAATGAAATGAAACAGTTTACGGTTGGTTAGTTATATTTTTATTTTTGTATAAAAAAAACATTCGACATTCAATTTAAAAAATATTCTCAATTCTAACAATCGTTTGAATCTCCCGTGCGCATCACTGCGTCTATGCCGAATAAAACCAACAGAAAGATTTAAAACCGTTGAACCATAAACAACATCGTCTACATAATGGGGATGTGAACGCAAAGCTGAGCGCAGATGTCGCTAGCGGCGGAATAGCTGCTGTCAAATCATTTTTGCCTTGTTTACATCATGTTTTTTTGTGTTTAAACCGGTCTACCTTCATTATTGATAATATGTATTGTCTCTGGAAGCTTGAGGAATTGAAAGACGAAATAAAGAAATGAGGAGCAACAACTGGAAAGAAAACAGATCTTATTGAGAGGCAGAACTTTATATAGTAAATTTTTTTCATCGGTGATATGTTCTAGATTTTAGGCTATGTTTTTAGTTGTCACAAAGTTTTTCTTACTTGACTCATGGTAGGAAAATTTATAAAAAATGAGAGAACATTATCTTAATGTGTTGGTATTCTTTACGTTTTAGGGTTAGAAGTTTTATTTTATTTTCGGCAATCAAGGCCTCGCGCATCTGAAGGCCAAGCAAATGAAATTATTGCTGTAGAACTTTATCAATACGTTAATAGCTCCACTATTTCGCAGAAGATTACCAAGCAACATAATTAGAATTACTTTGACAGGTACCTATAAATATGTATAGCCTTTTCCCAGTTTTTTTAGCTTTTTATCTTTGGGCAACAAATGAACGCTTGGCACATCCGGTACAGCACACATAGGCATATTACGAGAAAATCAAAATTTACTGAATGCTAGGTTACGAAATGTATGGATTTGACAGCTTTCTAAAGCCATAGCGACGATGCGCCACCTATTGTGAAAAAATGGCAGTTCACATCCCGATTGGACGTGGTGCTTGTCAATGGCCGAGTGTCAATGAGGTGTAACGTTTTTGTGCTCACCAGTTGGCGCCACAGGCGAGTAAGGTCCTTAAATGTAGCTGTTAAACGTTGTTATATACGCGCACGGAAGCAAAGTTTGAATTAACAATTATTTCTAATACCGCAGAAAAAAAAAAAAAAATCGAGTATGCCGCAGTTTTGTGAGGACCCTTTATTTCGAAAAAAAAGGTGGATAACTTTTCCGGCATATAACAGTGCTTTGTTAATCCCGTACCTATCTTAATCTGCAATATTTGGAAAATATTCACAACAATTTCGACTCTGTCTCTGTCATTGACCTAGACTAGAGTCAAGAGCAAACCCATCAAAAGTAAAAAAAAAAAAAAAAAAAAACATTAAAAAAATTGAATAAACTCGCGCCAAATGCCATAAAACTATGAAATTTGACATTCTCAGTCTACAACAGCGCCACTAGCGGAAAATTCAAACGCGGTAGCCCTTATTGCGATCTTTTGACTCCCTGTTTCAAGGGTCTGGTGTTTTATTATAAACTTAATAATTGTAAAAAGTTTAGTAAGGCGTTGTCCTAATACAACGCGAATACGCGGTCATCGCAAGTTCACTCGAATTTTAGTCGTACGAATCCGCGATCAAACAAATGCTAATGTCGAATAGGTGTCCTACTAGCCATTCGTGCGATGCGCTCGCGTGATTAAAATGTTTCATCATCTATACGCGTGAACTCAGTTCGAACGAACGCGCGATCAGGCCTACTGATGTCGATAGGTGTCCTAATTGTAGCCATGCGGTTGTTATCGTCTCTTATGATGGTGCATATGTAGTCGAATGATTCTTGTGACATAAACATATAAGTAATCATAAAATGCAGACCCATCTCCTCGTAAGCCAAAATGCTGATACTGAAATTTGCCACGTAATACCTACGTCTTATTTTCGACTAAGCACTTTGCTTCCTTCCCACGTCTTTTTTTTCATTGCTTTTGAGACCCGCAAAATAATTCATCCTCATGTTTCCTGAAAGTAAAAACTGAATGTTTTCGTCGCCCTGCGTACCTGCATCCGCGGTCGCTCGCGTCGCGTCGTTAATTTGCGCGATGGTCGCGTATTCGCGTTCTATTAGAACACCCAGATCTTGTGATCGCGCGGCCACGCGACGGTCGCATCTCTTATTCGCGCGATAATTGCGTATTCGAGTTATATTAGGACAACTTATTTTAAAGGCTCATACTTGTCAATCCCAACTTCAAACAATTTGCCAGTATCCTTTGATCTCTTCTTCAGACTCTATTAAATATTTAGGTATAACAAGGGACAAATTTCTCTCATGTAAAGAACATATTAATCACATCACGGGCAGAGTTAGAAAACTTCTTTACATTTTTAAAAACCTACGCTACATCGCGAATAGTAAAGTCATACGTACTGTTTATTATGCTTTGTGTAATTATATTATCACCTATTTCATTTCCTGTTGGGGCGGAATTGCTAAAACTTCCCTGAAGCCATTGGAAGTGGCTCACAGAGCAATCTTAAAAATAGCAACTTTTCGGCCTATATGTTTCCCAACAACTCAATTATATGAAGATTGTAATGAGCTTAACGTAAGGCAATTATTTATAATGAGAACTTTGCTCAAGCAGCATCAACAAACATCTTTTATCCCCATCACAAAGCGACGTAAAGATAACATTTGCACTATTCCTCCGATTAACTTCACCTACACAAAGATATTCTTTTATTACCTTTGTCCTTCTCTCTACAACAAAATTAACTCATCTTCACCGGTTTATGAACTGCCTTCTTCTAAATTTAAATCAGTTGGTCGTTCATGCCTCCTAGGGAAATCCTATGATGAGACAGAAGAATTTCTCTCAAATTCGTTTAAAAAGTTAAGCCCTATTAGTACCTTAATTCTTAACTCACAAATATATCTACGGCGCTACTATACACAATACATGCAATTACATAACATATACATAAACATGCACTACACAAATACATAACACACACATACTGTTAAACTCACATACACAATTTTAAATCTTAATTAGTCTTAAATAACCAAAATTGTAAATGATCTTGAAATTGTTTAACCTCCTTAACTTTACTTAGTAACATGTAATTAATTGACCGATATTCAATTATGGGGTAGATACTGTTTCTCCTAAACACAGGTTGCATTGCAACTTAGCTGGGAGAACAGACCCAAACCCAAAGATTTGTTCTAACCCACTTCATGTTGATATTATAGATTAAGTACCCATAAATAATGTACAAATACCTGTTTTTTTGAAATAAAGTTATTATATTGTTGGTAACCGAAGGCGAGTTGACATCTTAAAGTCACGCCATCTGCCGATAACCTATAAAAGGAGGCGTGCGGTGCGGCAACGGTCCAGCAGTTTATGAAACGCATTGCAAAACGCTTTTTCGACTTTGCTGTCAATCATACAAACCCCCTAATTCAAGCGGCCTCCCGCTACGAACCCTCCAAAATCTCTAAAGTTCGCCGACCAAGGCTCACTCTCTCCATCCCCGATGACGTCACTACCCTGCTCCAAGAGAGCAACAAAGAGACCAGCACAATTCGCAAACACTGACCGCCTTCGTTCCGTCCTCGCCGCCGAGGCCCCCCAATTAACTTGCACATTCTCCATTCAACCCGAGGATTTCCGTGGATTCTCCCGAGGCCCGGGGGCGCGACGTCCCCGTCAAGATCTACAAGACAGCCCGCGTGCTGTGCATCAGTTAGAATATAATTAGTTAATTGGAGTTTCTTGTCCGTTCTTCTCCATGTAGGCTTTACCGAACGGATGGTAGAATCACCTTATTAAGATCCAGCCTTAGTTGTTGTCCCCCCAGCGTCGTCCTGAGCCGAGGTTCGACCCCAACTGGGGTAGCCCTCAGCGCAGTCGCTTAGGTTTAGTACATTTGAAAGCCTGGCTGGAGCTTATAATATAGCTTAGTCTCCACAGGGTAGCCCGGTTAAGCAGTATCCGGTCACTTTGACCGAACTGTGAGACGACAAGTAGAAAAAGAAAATGCGGCAACGGTCACTTTTTGCTTGGACGGCGATCGGAACGGACGTGCTAATTGACCATTATCGCGTGCTTAGTTATTTTTGGTTGTGTTTTTGTTAGTGTACTGATTATTTAATTCTATTTTACTTGTGTAATCTCTATTTGATTAATATTTACAGTGTTCCTTTGATATTTTTGTAAAAATGCAATTCGAAGAAATTAAAGAATGTTTTTTTTTTTAACCTATTTCACTTCTAATTTCTAACATCAGAAGTGGGATAAAGATTCATTTCGCTCACAAGTTAAAACTAGTTCTTAAGGCGCTGTACTTAGTCAAAATAGGCTTCACTAAACAGTTTTTTAGCCAAATGTATACATATTAGAGCAGCTAAAAAAATATATGTTAATCTTGATCATATTTATGGGTAGACCATTGTGTTCAAAACACGTTTTCGGTAAATTTTCTCGATAAAAAAAAACATAAAATAACCATTTAAATTGAAATTGTAGCAATTGTAACTGTATTATTTATAAACAAATCTTGATATTAATAATAACAGTGATGTATTATATAATAATAAAGGGAACTGTTGTTTTTATTTATCGATTGGAATAAGATATTTGTTAGGATTAATGTATTTAATGATAAATAACTCGAACGAGTCGAACGAAACGTCGCGCCATCGCGGGGTCTTTTCGGTTCTTTTTCATTTCTACGCGGAGTCGTCTATTCACCGCGCCTTAAGCTTTCAAATTTGAGATAAAAGCGGGTAGTAGTTTCCAATGGATAAATCGAGTCGTTCACGTTCAAAAACTACTGCTTCGCTTTCTAAGCGATCTCGTAGCCGCCTTAAGCGGAGTAGAAGGTCACGTAGCAAGTCTCGGGATTGCGTTCGCCGTTCCAGGCGCGAACGAGATCGTTGTGGGAGCCGCGTGAGGACGCGATGCCCTGCGTCACCGCCTTACCAACGATAGCTTGAGACAATTGTCTCGCGGTTGAAGGCTTTAGAAGAACGTTCACGGGTAATAGCTACGCCGGAAACCACAGGTACAGCTACTGACGTCTCGACTGCAACCTCAGAGAAAATAGTGGAGGCAATACAGTCGTTGAAGTCAGTAAGCACCCATCATTTTTATATTTCTAATTTTGACCCAAATGTGCAAGATATTGAACAGTGGTCTGATGAGGTTGACAGTGCTCTAGTCTTGAATAAGTGGTCACAAAATGAGTGTCTTTCCCGCGTTGGGAGCTGTCTGAAAGGAGATGCTATGACATGGCTTAGTGAATGGGTCACAAATGACCGCTCATGGAGCAATTTAAAAAAAGATTTTCGATCACTTTGTGTCAATAAAATTGATGTAGCAAGTATTCTGTATGAAGTAATGAGCTCTAGTTCAGACAGTTACCCAACCTACGCAGAATACGCACTTAGATGTTTACTACGATTACGGATCGTAAAAGGCCTATCAGAAGAGTTGATAACGGCGATTGTTATTAGAGGGATTAAAGACCCTCAAATCAAAGCAACTGCTACTAATGCAGGTCTGACGCCTGACAATCTCGTTAATTACCTATCTACCTTCATAAAGCCCACTTTTAAGCAGAATAGTGACAGTTCGCGTTCTAAAGATAACAAGAGCCCACATAAGAATAACTCTAAGCGTTTATTTAAGGGTCAAGCTCCCAAATGTTTCACTTGCGGTCAGACAGGGCATAAACAAGCGGGTTATCCTAAAAAGCCGAAATCAAACAATGGAACTGAACAAAAAAAATCTGATTCGAATTCTACCCCAAATGTATGTATGTGCATACTGTAAAAGACAGGTCATGATATTAGTGTTTGTTTCGCTAAGCAGCGTACGGATAATAAGCCCAATAAAAGTAACGTCAATTTCTGCTCTGCGCTTGAAAAAAGTAAGTCCAGTGACATAATAGTTAGAACAGTTCAGGGTATACCTGTAGACATTTTGATTGATAGTGGGGCGTTAGAAGTCTCGTTGATTTCATCATCCGTGGTAAATCATTTTTCTTGTTCGAAGAAACCTATTAGTAAACAATTGAAAGGAATAAGTAATTCCATTATTCTTGTTGATTCTTATGTCACACGTCTTATAATAGAGCTTGAGGAAATAACCCTCGAAGTAGATTTGCTTGTAATGTCCCTAGTGAATACATGAACGCACCAATTATTATTGGTACTGATGTATTGAATAGGGAAGGGGTAAACTATATAAGGACCAGGGATTCTCAACGTGTAACTCATGATAAAGTTTTAGCAAATGTTTCCACGGTTCAATCTGACGAGCAACCCAATGGTTTTAAAACTGCACTAGTCGGGGAAGACCTTGAGAAACTCACAAGGATTCTCGATAAATATGCCGCATTTATGATTTCTGGTACAGCTACGTCTACAGTTACCACAGGTTGTATGCACATAAGATTGAACAGTGAGTTGCCTGTTAATTATCGTCCTTAGAAAATGTCCTGTAATGAAAAGCTTAAAGTTAGAGAGATAATTCAGGATTTACTTAGTAAAGGCATAATACGTGATTCGGAGTCGCCATATTCGAGTCCGATTCTTTTAGTAAAAAAAAGGATGGATCGGATCGTATGTGCGTGGACTTCCGAGCACTCAATAAAATCACAGTTAAGGATAGATATCCTTTACCTTTAATAGACGATCACATTGACCGACAAGGAAAGTCAAAATTCTTTACGGTACTTGATATGGCTACCGGATTTTTACAAATTAATTTGGATGAGCAATCAATACCCTTAACTGGCTCCGTGACGCCCGAAGGGCATTTTAAATATTTGAAAATGCCATATGGGTTAGCCAACGCGCCCATAGTATATCAACGTATTATTGCAAATACACTGCGCGAATTCATTGAGGCGGGCAAAGTGTTGGTCTACGTCGACGACTGTATGTTATAGTCCTGTTCCATCGACCAGGGCTCTCAGATATTAGATGAAGTTTTAACAGTACTGACTAAAGCCGGTTTCTCAGTGAATTTGTGCAAGTATTCACTTTTATGCCAAGAAATTGAATATTTAGGCAGAATTATATCAAATGGTGGAGTACGGCCTTCAACAAGTAAGGTACAGGCACTCGTAAATGCACCCGTTCCCCAGAACGTCAAACAAGCGAGACAATTTTTGGGCCTTGCTGGTTATTTCAGAACGTACATAGCTGATTACTCCATAAAAACAGCTTGCATTGCTCGCTTGACGCGTAAGGGTGTTGAATTTGTCTGGGGACCCCAGCAGGAAAGCGTTCGCAAAGAGCTTATTAAGTGTCTTACTAGTGAGCTTCCCTAGAGAGCTTCCCACTGAGGTTAACACAGATGCGAGTAGTGCAGGTTATGGTGAAGTTTTCCTACAGGTTCATAAGGATGGTAATAAGCGTGTGGTTTTTTTTTTTTTTTTTTTTTAATCTTAATACTAATCCCCACCAACATAATTGGTGCCTATTTATTGCAAACACATTCATACTATTCCTCATACATGCCTCTCGCACTTTTATCCTTCATACCATAGTTCATCTTGCATTCATCCTCATGTATTCTGTGTGGGTTCATTTTACTAACTACGGGCATGTTTTTATTTTTCATCACAGAAATAAATTTAAAAAAAAATACAAAAGTATACATGAGTCTGTTCATCTCAGAAATAAAAATCTTACAAAATATTTTTATCACAATTTACAAGATATGCTATTTAAAAAATATGGTTGTGCAAAAAGTGCTACTTATCAATAGATTGTGCAAAAAATGCTAGTATCACAGAGAAACAGGTATATAGCAATTAGGGATATGAAAACAAAAAAGTGCAGTCAGTCAAAAATATCACAATAATTACACAACTTACAAACTTAGGTACTACTCAAAATACTGTCGGCTATACATGTCCTGGCTGCATTCTGTGCTTGCATTTAAATATCACACAAAATATTAATGAAGCACAGTGCGCTTCAGGTTTTATTTCGATGTATAACCGCAGTGGCTACTCTAATACAGTAGATTAAGAACTTTTCCCTAAATTTCTTGTTCATGAGCCCATGCAGGCTCTCCCTCGTTATTTTCCTGTCCAGCTCACATTCTAGTCGGTAGCGTTCCCTGATAAATAACGGGCACTCTACAAGTATGTGCTGGACAGTCTCTGCCACGCCTGGATCGCAGACGCACGATGGACTCTCCTTACACTTGAAGCGATTCAAGTATTCAGAGAACCCACCGTGCCCCGTCAAAACTTGCGTGAGGACGCCTTCGGGCCGCACCTGTTGTACTATACGGAAGGCAGCTATCGCATCCGGAAGAAACATTTTCGTCACGGAAGCGGTCTCGCCCGACACATATCTTCGATTCCATTCATCAAGCGATTCCAAACGGATCAGTCGCTTGATAAATGATACCGGACATTGGTCGTAGTCCGGCCTCCTCCGTAACGACAATGCTGCCTCCTTAGCCAACTCGTCCGCTCGCTCATTCCCCGGCAGGCCCGCGTGGGCCTTGATCCAGAACAAAGTCACAGCTTTGCTCTGGCCCAGGGCGTGAACCAGGTTGGCGCGCGCGCGAACCGCTAGGGGATGGAGAGAGCCATGGTTTGCAAGCGTCTGCAATGCGGACATTGAGTCGCTGTACAAACCATAGCTCGCCTCTTGCCGCTTGAGGATCACTTCAGTGGCCTTGCAAATGGCCAGGAGTTCCGCCTGGTAGACTGTGCAGTACGCGGCAAGGCTAAGCTTGAGGTTCCGGACTTCGCCTACATTATCCCAAATGGATAATGCGGCTCCGACCTTTCCCTCAATCTTGCTGCCGTCGGTGAATATTCGCACCGTCTGCACATTGTTACTGTCTAGTAACTCTTGGTCTGCCAGGCATATGAATTCCAGGGGCATTTGCGTAGCCGGATGAGGAGCTTCCGCAAACCTCACCGCACTCTCGATCTCCCTGTCTCCTGGCAGAAACCGGGATGACCCTCTCCTCGCTTCATACAGGGCGGCTGCCTCCTGTATGCGCAGGTCTAGAGGTAGTATCCCGGACAATGCCAGTGCCGAGTTCAATGAGACAGTGCGGTAAGATTTGCAGAGCTTCTGAGCGAATCCTCGTTGAACCGAGCCTAACCTCTTCCGTATCCCCAACTTTTTCGCAGCGGGTGCCCAGGCGGCGGCTGCGTATGTAACTATGGGCTCAATCGTTGCTGTGTATATTGTGTGAATGACCTGTGTGTTCAGTCCCCAACTCGCCTTTGCGGCTCGGGACAGCTGCTTGTATATGTCAGCTGCCCTCTTGCAGACGTTCGCGGCATGCTCATTAAAAGTGAGCTTTTCGTCTATGGTTAGACCCAGCAACTTCATTTTCTTGACCATACCGATGTCGACCCCGGCCATGCTCAGTATTGGAGTGTCGTACTTAAGCTTGTTGGTTATGGTCATCGCACAGGTTTTGTGCGGTGCAAACCTCAGCTTATTTCGGACGCCCCAATCATGAACATGGGCGAGGGCTGCATTGGCAGATCTCGAGACTTCAGTCGCCGTGTCCCCATCCACGACCAAGACGATGTCATCCGCGAACGCCTGCGCGAAAAGTCCACGCTGCTCTAGGTCCTGCAGTAGTGGGTCGAGAACGAGGTTCCACAGGATTGGCCCTCCGATCGACCCCTGAACGCAGCCCTTGCTAGTCTCTCGAGTGCATTCCTCACCGGCATACCGAACCTTGACCTTCCTACCATCGAGGTAGCTGTCCAAAAGCCTCCTGATGTTGACCGGGCACTTTTCCTCAGCCAGTCTGACTCTAATAACTGGCCACCAGGCGCTATCGAAGGCGCCCTCTATATCCAACGACACCAGGACAATTAGCTTCTTCAGCCTCAACTTGTCCTGTACGTGCTCCATTAGCGTATAGAGGGCGTCCTCGGTGCTCCTCTGGGGCATGAAGCCAAACTGACGAGTACTGAGCCGCGGTACAAGCTGCCATTTCAGACGCGCTACAACCATCCTCTCCAGGACCTTCCCCAAAACCGGCAGTAGACCAATTGGTCTGTACGCCTTGGGGGTGGTATAGCTGTCCTTGCCCGGCTTCCTGAGGACTACAACAGTAGCCTCCTTCCAGGTGGTAGGGAAGTGTGCCAGTTCGAGGCACTTGTTGTAAAGGGCAAGGAAAGCGTCCGGGTCCTGGTGGATCGCTCGACTGCAGATATCAGAAGTCAGTCCGTCCCCTCCTGGTGCCTTCTTGGGATTGAAACCTGCCACGGCGGACTTCAGCTCCAGCGTCGTAAATGAGGGATCATGATGTTCATCATGGACCCACTCATTTACTCGACTGGCTGCCTCTCTAGTACGCCTGTGGTCAGCGTTGTCCTGGTCTACTCTGTCTTCGGGGTAGAACGTATCCGCTAGTAGGGCGGCCGATTCACTCGGATTGAGAAATGCACCATCGCTGCAAAGGGTCAGTTCTTCCTGTCTTTTGGCGGTCCTACCGATGATCCTGTAGATGCCCTCCCAGACTCCTTCACGATCCTGCTTCCGGCAAAACTCCTTCCAACTGGCGATTTGGGCACTCTTAGCCTGCATCTCATACTCTTCTTTTGCTTTCAGGTACTCGCCAACGACCTTCGCTCGCCGGACCGGCGCGGCATTGCGGATGCGGTTTTTCTTGGTCATTACCTCCCTCTTCTTCACAGCGAGCTCCTCGGACCACCACGGACAGGTAAGTTTAATTTTAGTACTAGTTTTAGGGATGGTGATTTTGCAAACTTCTGATATTATATTTGTGTATTTAACTACTATTTCATCTAATTTGTTTTTATTATTTACTTCTCTTATTTTATCTAAATTAACATTGTCTCTAGTTTTAAATTCTTCTAATTTAGTTGTAAATGCTGTCCAATTTGCTTTTCTGGTGTTAAATTTTCGTGTTGTTCTACTAATACTAACACCTTTTTCCCTTTTAATGTTTATACTGA
The DNA here is from genome assembly GCA_947562075.1 of Orthosia gracilis. NCBI lineage: Eukaryota > Metazoa > Arthropoda > Insecta > Lepidoptera > Noctuidae > Orthosia > Orthosia gracilis. The sequence goes on along the minus strand of OX387274.1, from coordinate 1,051,728 downwards.
AAAATATTGTGTTATGGTCCGAGGATGTTGCTCCTGTGTCGACCCGCCAGCCGTCCACCAGGTCAAAAAGGTCGAGCGAACATGCCGTGACGTCCACATGGCTTTTGTACGCTCTACCGCCTCTGATGGTATCAAAGGTGGGAGCGTCACCAGTGTTTAGCACCTGAAGCTCGAGTTCGTCCAGGGTAGCAGACATTTCCTCTCCCCTGGGATCCTGTATGATGCTGCCCCACCAGGCACTTTTCGCGTTCGCGTCGCCACCTATCAGCAACCTACCGGTGGCCACTTCCGTATGGATCCGGGTCATCTGGTCCAGGTATGGCCCTATGGGTTGGTCTGGCTCGAAGTAGTAAGAGACTACTGCGATTTCCCAGGCTTTGGTACGGATCCCCACCACAACGATGTTATTTGTGGTGAGTTTCGGGTAGGGTATGACATCCAAGTCATGATCGAAGACGGCTATCGCCGCCTTAACCCTCCCACTTCCATCGACCTCACACTGGTAGATTCTCGCTCCACGGTAGCTCTTCATACCTCGGGCTCCCCCCACATACGGCTCCTGAATCAGTGCCCACGAGATCTTTCGTTCACTGGCCTCTAAGAAGAGTTCGGTGGTCGCCAGTTCCTTACGTTGAAGATTCGCTTGGGCCACTCGGTATGGTCTTACTGTTTGTTGGGCAGGAGTCTCCGGGGTGACCTTAGCAGTACGCTATGGATGAGCGGGCTATAGCGTCCCACCTTCTTCGGACTGTGCACTCTGAGCTGAAGGCGTGATGGTGAGTGTTTTCAGCTTTGGCACGCATGCAGTTACAACAGGTCGGTGGCAGACCAGCGCTCCAGTCAGCGCACTCCGTCCTCATGTGAGGACCGCCACAATGGCTGCATTTTGCTACCGTCTCGGTGCAAGCGCGTCGGCTATGCCCATACCCGAGGCAGAGCGAGCACTGGACCAGCGGGGACTGGTCATCGACCCTAACCCGCTGAAGTTCCAGATGCACCGATCCAGCCTCGAGCATGCGACGCCAGACCACTGTGGCGACCCTCAACACTACGTGACACTGGTGCGGGTTCCTGGTGCGTTTCCTGTACAAAACTTCCACTATCTTCTGTTCTTCCTTCAGGTCTTGGAAGATGTGGTTGTTTTGTTTTTGGAGGGCCTTTATCATGTCCTCATTGTTGTTGTACTGCATAACGTCCCTTATAATAACTTGAGGATTTTTGTTTTTTATATCCTGTGCCTTCAGCTCAGGCGCCTTGCTGAGTCTTTCTCGCAATTTCCGTCTTTCTTCCTCTGTGCGGCATCCCATTATCACTCTCCTATCCTTAGCCTTTCTTACATGCTCTACCTGTATACCCCCTTCCTTTGCATTCACCACCTTTCGGATCCGGTCCAGGACTTGCTCACCGGTTTCCTCCTCGTCCTTGGCCGTCACTACGATTGAGTGTAGTGCTGTTAGCTTCGGCGTTTGGATGGCAGGCCGACTCGCCGCTACTCTGGCATAGGAGAGCTTCTCCATTTGTAAGCGTGTGGTTGCCTACTACAGTCAGGTTACGAAAGGTAGTGAACAGCGTTACCACTCTTATGAACTGGAAACGCTCGCTGTAGTAAAAGCGCTTAAGCATTTTAGGCATTACCTCATAGGAATGCCATTTACTATAGTGACAGACTGCAATGCCTTAAAAGCCACCCAAAACAAGAAAGATCTCGAGAGGGTAGCGAGATGGTGGATTTACCTACAGGACTTTAACTTTACCATTCAATACAGGAAAGGGGTAATGATACCTCACGCAGACTATTTTAGCCGTTACCCCGTACATATGGTAAATAACATTGAGAAACCGCGTAATCGGGCTCAAATAGCGCAAGCGGGAGACGAGGAGACTCAAACTTTAATCAGGTCTTTGGATGAGGGAAGCTTGGACTCTTCACGCTATGTTAAACGCAATAATATTTTGTACTATCGCTTCACCCCTTGTACGTTATTAAAATAAAAGATAAAAAATAAGAATAAGTTAAAAAATAAGAAAAAGGTAAAATAAGGCCGGCTTCATACGACGGGGCCAGCTTGACACGACGTACCGCCCGCATCTTCTTCTTTGGCGAAGGGGCAACCGCAAACCAGGGCGGAGTGATACGGTGCGATGGGGCGGCTGGAAGAGCGCTACCGCGAGTTGTGGGCGCTCGTGTTCAGCGTGCGCAACCTGCGTGTACTGCTGGCGGGCGCGCTGTAGCTGCGGCTCATGCACCACTTCCGGTAGGTAGGTAGTAAGGCAGGCAACCAGTAGAGATGTGGACGCTCGCGCAAAACGACGCGCCGTTAAGGACCTGTCTGCAGCAGCTCATGCCAGTTCCACATGCCAGTCTGGCACGTCCCATTGTAAAAACAGTAAAAGTTCACTTCAGAGTATAAATTGTTATTTAATAGAAGTCTTCAGGGATGTATAACACTCATTCACGAACTGAATTCATGTTTCCAATTTCGCAGTCAAAACCAAACTGACCAAACGACACCCGTTTTTCTTTCGTTCTGTGTCATCTGTTCCGAATTTCAAATTCAAAATATCAATTTTATTATATGAACAGAACGAATAAAAACGGTTTAAAGAGGGGGCAGTCTACGCTGCTCTTATTATAATGAACAACTAGCTTAAGGGAGGTCTAGTCCATGATATATTATGTCTATGGCTTAAGAAAAATAAATTGGAGAGACAGATGTCAATTCAGATAAACATGTCAGAGTATAAAAAATTACAAGATTTTACGAATTAGCGATATAAATAAGTTATGGAATATTAAAACAATCAGAGACAACTAAAAGTATGCTTTTCAGGTGTTAACAGTAACAAAGAATACATAAAAATGAGACATGAGTTGATACAGAATCAAAAGATATAAAGGTATGTTTTGTAAAGTATTTATTAAAATGTAAATAGACTTAAAAACGTGTAGGTCTGCACAGCAGAACACCACACCCTGTAGGTGAAGAGTCCAGGTTACTTTGTTACATACCAAAAGGACATTGTTTGAGCCTTCTCCAAATATTCCATGATGAACATAGCCATATTAACGCTGACAAAACTACTGATCTTGTCTTAAAACACTTATGGTTCCCAGGTCTCAGAGCTTTTATTGCTAAGTATATATCTCACTGCCTCATATGTATAGCTCACAAGAGAGTCCCACGAGCTCCACTACAGCCAATTAACTCGTGGACAAAACCAAATGTTCCTTTTGACACCTTACATATGGATGCCGTAGGCTCATTGGTGGTGTCAAACGGTAATAAACACGTTTTGGTTGTTGTGGATGCTTTCACGTAATTTTGTTTGTTAAACCCTATTTGTACTGAGGACTTAAATGAGTTAAAACGTGTTATGCAAAATGTTGTGTGTTTGGAACACCGAAGACAGTTGTATGCGATAGAGGTAGGATGTTTCAGTCATCTGGTTTTGTGTCACTAATTAATGATTTAAGTTGTCAGATTCATTATATTACCCCCGAGATGCACCACGCCAATGGTCAGGTGGAACATTACGTTCGCACCCTCCTTAACATGTTGAGAATTGAGGTGAACCATCGGAAAGGGGAATGGTCTGAACAGTTGTGGAAGTTACAGCTGATACTCAACATGACAAAGCAAAACACCACCCAGCAGTCCCCGCTAAACCTGCTTATCGGTGCCGAAGGAGCTACCCCAGTCATTCGCACACTAATCCGAGACGTTGCCATCGAATTGTCTGGTGAGAACCGTGAATCGCTACGGGAGATGAGGAGACAAAGGACTACCGAACAGTTGTGCAAAAATCAAGCCGACCAAGACAGGCGTGTTAATGAAGACCGACAGCCTCCACGTGCCTACAGCAAAGATGATCAAGTATTCGTTATCAAGTATTCCCAGTCCACGGGGAAACTTGATCCTGGTATGCGCGGACCTTACCGCGTAATTGGAGTCCTGGACCATGACCGCTATGAGCTGCAACTTCTGGCTGGTGGCTACGGGAAGACCACATATGTTGCTGCACAGTTCATGGTACCCTGGAGGGGTGAATGGACTCCTGAGACATGCGCCGCATTTTTTGAGGGCAAGTATTGTTTTGAAGTCTGGGTGATATGCTAACAATGTGCCTATGTCTACAGCCACTGGGAGGTATGCAAACTGAGAGCCTATGCCTACGGTGTTTGTAGAAGTCTATGCCGACAGCCGTTGTGAGACACGCTAACTAGGTGCCTATGTCTGCAACGCGACCAAGTTACGTACTTGGTGTATTCTTAATTAAGATTTTGATGTGTCACGACATTTTACGTGTAAAGCCTTGTTCATATCTGTGTGTCGTGTTGTGTTGTGACGCTCTCTGATGTGATGGCTGCTGTTCACATTTGTATGACGCGTTATGACGCATTCTGATGCAATTTTTAGTTCAGTTCGGTCTCAGCGCTCGGATAGTTGACACGTTCACAATGTTTTTTCAAGAATCATCCGATTCAGATTCCGATTTTGAATGCGCATTACCTTTTAAGCAACTCAGATGTCTTTGCTTCTACGTCTATTATCTTTTTACGACATATATGACTGTCTGATTGCAGGTCACTGGAGACAGTGAAGACTCAGGCAGAACCATCCTCTGGAGCTGACGAGGACGTCAGAGCATGAGGAGAGGCCGTGTTGGTAACCGAAGGCGAGTTGACATCTTAAAGTCACGCCATCTGCCGATAACCTATAAAAGGAGGCGCGCGGTGCGGCAACGGTCACTTTTTGCTTGGACGGCGATCGGAACGGACGTGCTACTTGACCATTATCGCGTGCTTAGTTATTTTTGGTTGTGTTTTTGTTAGTTTACTGATTATTCTATTTTGCTTATTTAATCTCTATTTCATTAATATTTCGACGGTCCCTACGTACATAAAGACATGTCAAAAATGGTTTTTTTTTTATATTGTGTATTTAACGTCATTTACAAATCGTATATGAGAACAAGTATTACATTTACAACGAATAAGTGTCGTAGATGCGGATATCTATACTTATCGTTTTGTACGGTGTTTTAAAATGCGCGCCACTCGGTGCGAACGCGGTCTTGTCTGACCTAACGTCATTCACGGCTTGAGTTCCCCGATGTCGTGTCAATGCTTGTTTGCGTGGTGAAATATTAATGTTTTGATACAGTTTAGATTAAGTGGTGTATTGTTTAGTTATATTGTATTTAAATTCTATTTTATAAACTGTTTTCATCTTTCCTGCGTATAAAAGGGTATCATAGACATGTCTGACATGCTTTTATTTTAATGTCAGCGTAGAAACAGTCATCTATCAGTTTTTCTAAGAAAATATAAAAAAAGAAAATATGTATAAATACCATTATAAAGTTTCTAAAGCTAGTAAAACATTACAGAAAAAAAAACAAATTATAATTGTACATATAATTATTTCTAGAGCGGTTTGAACATAAATAACGCTCTCCTGTAAACCTCGGTTTTCGACATGTCTTTATATACGTAGGGACCGTCGATTTACAGTGTTCTTTTGATATTTTTGTAAAATTGCAATTCGAAGAAATTAAATAATGTTTTTTTTTTTTTAACGTATTTCACTTCTAATTCCTAAAAATATTATATTACAACGCCTAATGAAGATAAATATCTCCGCAAGAACTGATCCGATTTTGAAATTGTTTCATTGATGATATTTTCGAGTCCCATAATATATGTTATACCTACGTTTGATTGTGTAAATCAATCTGCCTGCCTGTACACAACTATATCGGTGTTGACTTGCAGTCTCACCGGATACAACTGAATACTAGCATTTTACGTTGAGTATCGAGTGAAGATCGTATGTTAAGTTGGTGTAAGTATTAAAGTTTGTTATATCATGGCAACCAAAAATAGATTCATATTATGAACGGATGCGATGATATAGTTTTATGGAATTGTTGGATGAAATGCTGGTGCCTACTTAGTAAACACGACTATTAGTATGTAATGTTAGTGGTACGGATTTTTTACCAATCAGAGGTGACAAAATAACATATGGATTCATTTGCGCCGTCTATTTTTTCGACGATACACGATATTTTCATTTCGCACGACTTACAGCCTGGTAGGGTCGCAATTTAAGTACAGGAGAATTGAAACACCCGAGGTCATGAATAATATTTCTGTATATTTAAGTGATCAAATCGTGTTTTCAAATCCGGGCAAGTACCAATATGACTTTTGCAAATTCATAAGTACACAAAGCAAATCAGATAGGTTTGCAGGGCACACCAACATAGATGTTTCGATTGCGTAAGAGCAACGAGTGTATTACTTCGACTTTTTATTAGTGTATGCTTCACAATATATATTAATAAATTTAACTATGTAACTAACTGGTACCATGGCATGAGTGTATAAGCAATCGTCTGGTAAATCAAAGGTCTTAGGATCGAATCTCACCATCGCGTTAACTTTTTGCATTCTTAAAAACCATTTCTAAATTTTATTTTGTAATTTACCTGATAATAAGAACATTATTGGAAAAAAAAATTATAGAAATAAAATTTAACAATTTTCAATGCTTATCGACTAGGTTTTTTTTTAAATCACAATTACAAACTATAAAGTTTTGTGCATGAAAAATATTCGAAGTCGCACAAGAATTGACGTTATTTTTGATACAGTGGGTAATTTATTTATAAATGATATGAATAAACATGTTAGGAAGTTAGATTTTAAGATACTGGTATCCTTAATTATTGTAATCTCACTAACAATAACATCACTGACATAAAACAAATTTAATCACCCCCCGATTTTTTTTTTTTAAATAGCCGATTGGTGCACGACTTTATGATAGCCATTCAATCACAGTAAAATTTTCTTGGATGTTAAACCAACTATGCATACCTCACCATCTTTTCGCCAAAATATTTTGCAACCGTCCTTGTCTGACTTTAAAAATTTTTCATCGCTAAATAAAAATATATTATTGCACCAATCGAAATCCTAATATTCCATTAATTTATATTATTTAATATCTGAAAATTTTCTTGTTTTCTTGGCTGGCCTACAACATTTCACACCAGTTGCACGCAAGTGGTTCCGTACAGTTTGTAGTTTGTAATATTACGTCATGTTTAGTCGCCCTGGAACGAGTAGTTAACTAGTGAGGAAGGGTTCAGCCATATGCCAAGCAACAATATCACGGTGCCGCGCTTTGGCATCTGTGTATGCAAATTCAGCCTTTGGTCCCGGTGGACGAGGATCAATGCTTCCCGAATCTGCATAACGATGAAACCACAATTGCACAGTTCTTCTCTGTGAACAATAATAAAATATTATTACAAAAAAAAACAACAATCAATAACATGTAAATTATTTTAACATATTAAACTTCTAAACACAATAAAACCATTTTATTATTCACCAATATCATTAAACGCCTCGCAATTTCACTAATTGGAACGTTTTGCTCATGCAAAATAATTATCTACAGCTCTTAAGTATAGTAAAGTTATTCACAAATAAAAGCACTTCTCAAAACTTGCAGGGTAAAATGTCTAAAAACGTAACGAAAGCCCCATAGTCAATAGCATTATGACGATGAACAAGTGCTAACTTATATATGATTTGTCATTTTTAGGGGATAGACAATTCATATATTCCATTCAAATATAAAGGAAACTTGCTAATAGTTTAGCAATGAATTGATGAAACAATTGTAAAATATTTTATTAAAACATACAAAAACATTAGCCGTCGGCTGTCGGATTCGATCTTACGATGCCAGGGCGTAATATATTATATAACGCACGATTGACTAATGCACCACGGAGACGATTGTTATATTAGCTAAATTTATGCTTCATATTCACCGAAACATTACAGTGACAAGAAATTGCAAGTGTGTGCATGGACAATGGATTATTGTGAAGCTAACACTAAAATCTGTGTTGGTGTGCCCTGCTGCAATCTGTTTTGCTTTGTGTACATTCTAAGTTTATCTTGGAAATCACAGGCACTTATGTAGTTAATGTAATTCTGAAACAGCTAAGTCAGAGGATTGTGAAGTTCCTATAGGCGGCTTAATTAACTCCAGTATTTTTTTTCACATCCTCACATAAAAAGAAAAAATTAGACTGACAAACATACTCTTATGATGTCAACCCTAAATCACAACTCAAACCTTTTCCGTCAAAGTTCCTTCAACTATATTTTTCAATTTATTTTACTACCGAACATTATGACTGATAAACAGCTGATGCTGTCTCATTTCGATGAACTTAAAAAACAAAGTTCTAAAACGGAGTGTATTATGAGGTCGTAAAACGAGCGGCTGACAGCCTCGCATGAGCTCATAAACCAGTGAATAGAGCTGCACAGACAGACAACGTGCACTTCTGTCGGCCCGGGACTCAACTAATAATGTACTACCAACATAATATATGAGACGACATGCAAGAAGGTTTACAGAAGGCTCGATCATATATAAGGTGCCATGCTGCCATAGCGCCCTATGGAAATATGCTGAACAGGGCGTAAAGTCCAACAGCCTCTTTGGAAAAGGGAGGATCCACCGACCAGATGAGTGTTATGTCTTGTCTGGTCCAGTCGGTTGTCAGACTGTTGTATGTGTTCAAATCGTCCCGAAAACTGCTTGCGCGATACAGAATTTTTTGTGACGCGCCACTACAACTCCACAACAGCCTACTGCTATGCGTACGCACGTATCCTGGCAAATGCTAGCGACGCGTACGCTACGCGCGAATGCGTGGCTGGCAAACAAGTGAACCGTGTAGAATATCCTTTCTAGCAGTGTGCGAGTGACTTAGTAGTACGAGCAGGAGAATAAAAATAAATGTAATTTAGAGTACCTTATGAATAATATTTACAAGAAATTTATTAATGTATTCTTTATTAGTAATTTATACTTGAAAGATGTAAAATTGTAACTGAAATAATAGGTAGGGGAAAAAGTTTCTTCGCAATTTTTAAGAAAAATCAAAACATTTTTTAATATAGTTTATTTACATTTAACATGTATGCAGGTACCATTTTGTTCGATAACTTTTTGCCATGTTGTAGGTAGGGACATGATCCCATTGCTATAGAAATTTTGGGACTTTTGATCGAAATACCGCGACAAGTGGCTTTGGCAATCCTCTCGTGATGTCAACCTGACACTGCCTAAAGAATTCTGAAGAGACCGAAACAGGTGGAAATCAGGAAATCAGGTGCAAGGTCAGGACTAAACGGCGGATGCATTAACACCTCCCAGCCAAACTCTCTTAATTTTTGCTGAGTGGCTAAAGATGTGTGAGGTCTAGCGTTATCATGATTAAAAACCACACCCCTTCTGTTGATTAATTCCGGCCGCTTTCTCTCAACTTCTTGCTTTAATCTCATCAGTTGTTCGCAGTAGAGTTCAGAATAGATGGTTTTGCCTGGTGGTAACAGCTCATAATGAATAATGCCTTTCCAATCCCACCATACACACAGCATCACCTTGTTGCGAGTTAACCCGGGTTTCGCCACAGTCTTTGAAGCCTGACCGGCCTTTGACCACGACCTTTATCGCACGTTCTTGTCGTACCATCACCATTTTTCATCCATTCAATCCGTCGATCCATTTTTCATCACCAGTTATCAGCTTCTTCATAAATGGTTCGGTTTCATTACATCCTAATAAAGAATCACAAATGAGTACATGGTTTTTTCAAATGCACCAAAACTGTTTTGTGGTCAATTCCCAGTTTTTCAGCTGCGTCGTAACTACTTACATGGCCGATCTTGCTCCACTTTTTCAAAAATGGTATCCATTTTATCCGTAATAGGGTGACCAGAGCGACGTGCATCTTTGACATCAAAATTTCCGGATTGAAAACGCTTAAACCAAATTTGTGATACTTTCACAGACTCTGCACTAGGTCCATATACATCACAATTTTTTTTTGCAGCTTGCGTTGCATTTTACCTTTTTTGTAGTAAAATTTTAAAATGTATCGAATTTCTTAATTAGATTCACTCATCTTGACAGTACGAAAAACAAATGAAAATCACACATTTTCCTAATTTGAATTTGGAATTACGTTCTTTAAAATTTTAACTTTCAATGATACCAAAACCAGCCAGATACAAATAGTATAGCCAAAGAGATTTTATTACAAATTCATACATACTATAATGCGAAAAGACTTTTGCCCCAACCTAATACATGAAATAAAAGGCTTTATTATTTTATTTTATTTATGAACGCTACTGACGCGGCAAATGGCGTGGCCGCCTAATGGTCCCAAAACATTAAAAGATTTTTCCATCGACTCGAAAAGAAGGAAAAATCATATTACTATTTTAATATGCCCTTAGACTTAAGACATTCTGTCAGCGATAAAATTGTCGACAAGTCAATATGTTGAGTATTGCTCACGTGATATTTCAGTAGTACAAGGGCCTTATTTATTTATTAAAATCTCTGAGCTGTTTAGCAATTGATTAGCATATGTCGATCTTTTTCTAGAGAAGAGTGTTTATTTTTTTTTTCACTTTTTGATAGTAGTAAATAAAAGGCTACTCACTTTGTCTACACCATCTTGTATGGAGTAAACCTTCTTCGTATATCTTATTTTAAGAGATAATGTACGTCTACCATATGAGACGAGCTTCTGATGGATATATTGCTCTGTTTGTAAATAAAACTTTGTGTTGTCTGCGACTTTACTGCCACGAGTGGTGTTTGTTAGTCGGGAAAGTACAATCTGTATGATGTATGTAAAAATAGCATCATTACACAGCAGTTGAATGACCAAAGCATTTTATGGATTTGTATATTGTCTGGGAAGGTAGCTATACTTTTTCATATTAATCTTACTCTAAACGGGTAAAAAGTATATTAAACCTGCTCGATAAACATCAAGTTTTGTTTCACTGCCATGGCTTTTCCTAATAGAATTTTAACTCTCTTCATAATATTAGTTTAAAAGTTTAAATTGACAGAAATCATACAACAGTATTTGAGTATTCAATCTAGGACTCCGGAAAATAAAACGCATTTAAGAAAATACAAGAGCATTGGAAGAGCTGATCTGTAATAGAATCAAGAGAAAGTCAGCACACATGAGAACTGTGGCCTGATAGCAACCGCCGTAGCTTTGTGAACGAGAATGTTTTCTAGACGTGACTGCGGTGTGGGGACTATTGTTCATGTGATGCAATCCGATAAGAAGCTTTGGAAAAATTTCTAAAAACCAGCTTGAGTATTGAAGTACCTACCTACATATAGAAATTATTAGATTTTAATATGCAATTGTAATAATGTGTTGAAAAATAAGTTCAGTAAAATGTTATCTAAAAATTATAAAAGGAAAAATTGTACGAAATAATAATTGTGTAGCCTTATTTATACAAAAGCAAAGGGCAGGTACCCTGACTTTTTCATCACTTTGATTCAATAATAAACAAACAAATAGGGATTGTTTAAATGCAAAAAAATGTGTATTGTAGTTTACTAAACGTACTTTCTTTACTGAGATTCTAAACATGATATCGTAAACATCCCTCGATCAAAAAATTTATAAATTAGTTTATTTTAATAATAAAATAATATATAAAGCAGCGGTTGCCGTACGGTTCTTCAGTCGCCCGCGAAGCCTCGACGAGGCAGGGCCTATGTCATTTTTGTTCGCGCTCGACTTCCCGCTAATCTATCGACCAATTTATTATGAGACCACATTGTAACAAAGTCAGTAGGTTAGGAAAGTTTTTTAACAGACTTCAAAGAAGACCAAAACATTTGTTATGGGTGTATTTTTTTGTGTTATTAGTGAAAATAAAAATAATAATTGCGAATATTAGTCAAAAGGAAAATACAAGATGGCACCGACCGAAATTTTTTTTTTTCCATAGTTTTTGGGGTCACTAGATACGAATATGGGGTCAAAATAAAATTCCTAGATTCTATGGAAACAAAATTTCTGTCAGTCGGCGTCTTCTTATAGTTTCATTTTGAACCCATATTCGGTTAGCCACCCTGAAATATAAATTTTGAACGTCAACTCAGAATATGAAGAAGAGTAGATTTAGAATTAAATCCAGAATACGCTGTGAGTTATCAAGCTTTGGCGTCGTTTGATGATTTGTTCTGTCGCATCAAACGTGTCGCGAGAAGCTTGGAGATGCCGTCTGTCCATCAGAGCCAGGCAAATAACACTCGCGATCGACCCAAATTACCACCCATTCAGATACCTAAATGTAATGGTGATATTCGCAATTGGAATCTGTTTATAGATAGTTTTGAAAACATTATAGATGAGAACGCCTCTTTGATAAATCATGAAAAATTATACTATCTGGTTGAAAAGTTAACTGGTAAAGCTAAAACTGTTTGTGCCGGCATTAATTTTAGTGCCTAAAATTATTCATTTATTTTAAAAACTTTAAAGTCGAAATACGAAGACAAAAGATTAGTAGCTACCACATATTTAGATCAGTTATTCAAATTCAAAAATATAACAGTTTGTAATGAACATAATTAAGAGAAGTTTTTAGGTACTTTTGCATCATCTGTTCGCGCAGTAAAGAACCTGAAGGTTGATGACCTCTGCGACTTGTATTTGGGTTTAAAGAAATTAGATAGTAAAACTGTTCGTTTATTTGAAATGAATCATCACAGTAGTAAACTGCCAACATTCAATGATTTAGAATGTTTTGTACGCGATCATATTAAAATATTACAACGCACTTCTTCAAACCATGAAATAACTAACAAAGTGGTTACTAAGTCCGACCGTCGAACGGAACGTACGTATGTGGATGCCACACCTGCACCTGTACAATCTATTTGCTCTTTGTGTAATAGTCAACATTCGCAATTGTACAAGTGTTCTGGTTTCTCAAAATTCACACCTCATGAACGTTATTTAAGTTTGTTCACGATAACAATTTGTGTTTTAACTGCCTAAGTGACAAGCATCGGGTTACGTCTTGTAATAGTAGTCAAAGTTGTCGTAAGTGCCCTTCAAAGCACCACACTTTACTTAATATGGAGAAAAGTTCTAATAATGCCGCATCCAATGTGAGCACAGTTAGTTTGTCAAGCGGTGAAACGTTCGTTGCAGTCAGTGCAAACTCGGCGGCCGCTTCACAGCCGCAGCCGCAGCCAGCTCGCAGTACGCGCCGTGAGCGACGTCACGTTGTGTTTGATGTTCGCAAACAGTCCGTGTACTACCGTAGTTCTCGCGACTGCTCACGTTATTGTTGAGGATGCTTTAGGTAATCCGTGTCTTGTTCGAGCGTTGTTAGATTGCGCTTCGCAGAGTAATTTCTTAACTCGAAATTTTTGTCAACGCCTTGGGTTTGTTATTAATAACCGGCCAACCTGCTCAGTAGTTAAGGGCTTTGGTGGTTTAAATCAACCATTCATGGTTCGATTAAAATTAAATTTGCTTCACAATTTAATTCTGATATTTGTTTTGATATGAATTCACTTGTCGTAGATAAAATTACGGAACAATTGCCTACTGTTTCGGTTGACACGTCTTTATTGACCAGATTTAAAGACCTACCGTTGGCAGGTGAATCTTATAGTGTCCCTGGAGACGTCGATATGTTGATCGGCGCATCGATTCTCCCGCACCTCTAGTTATCGCGTAAGGTTCAAGGTCATTCGGCGTACCCCGCACCGCACGCCCTAGAAACAGTTCTATGTTTTGTTATTGTTGGTTCCGCACCCGCACATTTAGATAGCTACTCGACTTTATCACACTGCTTCCGCCGCTGGAGACTACCATCCGCAGGTTCTGGGAAGTTGAAGAGGTCAATGTCCCGCCTATCCTAAGCCCTGATGATATGGTGACTGAGGAGTTTTATTGTCGCACGACTATTCGAGATAATGCCGCTGCCGCTGCCGAAAATCGTATTGAATGGGGTTTTAATACGCCACATTGATGGTGATTGGGAGGCTAATATTAAGAGCCTCAAGTAGCATCTGTTCCGCGTTGTAGGCGTGCAGATTCTCTCTTATGAGGAGCTGAGTACTGTACTCGCTCAGATAGAGGCAGCAATAAATACTCGTCCACTGTGTTGAACTCTATCTAGTGACCCGTCGGAGTCTTTAGCTTTAAAGCCAGCTCACTTCATAAACACGACTACCCTTAAGTATTTGCCCGCTATGGATGTTGATGAAGGCAGACTGCATCTCCTAAAGCGTCACGCTCTTTTGAATAGATTAGTTCGATTATTTTGAAGGCGTTGGATAACAGATTATTTGCACACGCTGTAGTCGCGTCAAAAGTGGAATACTCCATCGAATCCAGTTACCGTTGGTACTGTGGCAGTTTTAATGACCGAGAGAGCGCCCCCTCTACACTGGCCTCTAGGTGTATTGGAGGAAGTTTTTTTGATTCAAAGGGAGTAACGCGTATAATAAGAATTAAAGCCGCAACCGGTTCGTATTTACGTCCGGTTATTCGCCTCTGTCCTCTGCCTAATTAGCAGCAGGTTTCAACTTAGTTTTGTAGTTATAGTAACGCTTTATACATCATGTCGGCGGAGGTCTCTTCTCAATAAATTCGAACTCATGCTCCATGTCTCTCTTGGGTCTCGTGGGCGTCATGTTGAGTTTAAGGCTGGGACAAAGCAAGTTAGTACTACTTATGCCGTTTAGCTAGTCCAATGGCCAAGCAGCAGATTCGTTCACCAATCGTTTCAGTCACTTTTTTTCACCGCCACCAGGCAACCGCTTCAACTCGGTAGGTGCTTTTTACCACTCAAAAAGGCGCGCTCCCGCCTCAGATCTGCTCGCGCGCCATAGATAACTGCCCGCGTCCCGTCTCGAAACGAAAACTGCCGTACGAACCCACTCTAGGCGGCCATAATGCAGCCATCCCCTCTTTTTGATTGGACAACACATCCGGCAAAGTATAGTTTAAAAACATCCAATCGAAATAAAGAATTTTGACAAAAAAATAAAGTGTTGCCAATCGGTTAAAATCGAATCAAGATTTGAAACAAAAGGTAAATGTTGTCAATGAAACAAAAATAAATTCAGATGATTAAGAACTTCTTCTTTATTCCGTATCTGGTTAATCTACTGTCACAGAAGTAGGAAGTATCCTCCGATACGGCCATCTTGACAAGTCACACGTCTCTGTGTGATGTAGAGGGTCGGGAATCGTCGCTTCCTGTAAAAGGTAGAAACAAAAAAAAAACAATAAAATATTGCTGATGTAGTTCGGCCAATCCTGAGATAAAAAAAGAAATACGTGCTCGTGATGACTACCGCACAGAAACCTTGATCAAAACCTTATATTGTACCAACCTACGACAAAAATCAAATAAGTCTTAACACATGAAAACTGAATTCTCATAGCTCTCACTCTGTTTTCTCCATGTAAATCTAGGTATTAACACCGTACACCGTACACAACCATCGTCGTCCTATCGAAACAGCCGTAAAGTCGGTCTCGATGCACCAAGTATGCCAGAAACCACCCAAACGCCCAACACAATATACTATGTCACATACACCAAACAACAGGTTACCGAGGCCCCAGAGGGACCAGGCTCCCCCAGACAGACAACAGGTCACCGAAGCCCCAGAGGGACTAGGCTCCCCCCAGACAATAGGTCACCGAAGCCCCAGATGGACCAGGTTCCCCCAGACAACAGGTCACCGAAGCCCCAGAGGGACCAGGCTCACCCAGACAAACAGTCCTCCCGAAGCCACAAGACTGCCAGATACTCTTGCTACATACACTAAACAACAGGTCACCGTAGCCCCAGAGGGACCAGGCTTCCTCCAGACAAAAATCCAGCAATGTTTATTATTCCCACAGCAATCGCAGTGGCTCCTGATGGTCAACCCTGTGACCATCCTGCAACCATGGTCATCCTCACCAGGCCTCGTAACCCACCTCGGTTATAGCAGTCATCTTTGCCACTCACCTCGGTAAGAGCAGTCATCTCTGACCATTCACACCTCGTAGCCCATCTTGGCTACAGCAGTCACTGCAGTGAGTAATCATCACCGTACAATCCTTTGACCTTACACAGTTTAGTAATATACACACAGTCTGTGACTTGGACTCAACAACCTCACCTTTGCCAGACTGATTTGAATCACTCTTCAACATAGTACATTCAGTTACGTCAATGGGTTCTTGACTTTTCAGCTTTTCTCTAACTTATAATGAACCAAACAAAGCCTTTCATTCAACATGTAGTTGCCACCACTTAGGAGTTCAATAACCATAAACAGCACCATTAAACTTTAAACTTAACTTTTAACTTCACTTTTTATTCTCAATAAGCAATTTGACAACACATTCACATTTCATTAATTTCACATTAATTCTTATTCAACAAAAAATTAAAACAAATAAAAAGAGTTAACATACAACTCTCAGTGCAATGGGTATGATAATTAAAAGCATAAATAATTATTAGTCGCTGCGTGAAACGAACAACATCGACTCTGAAATGACGGATGACACTTTGACACTTGATAGTAAAGACAGTTCTATCGGCCCAACTACAACCTCAAAATCTGAAAGTGTTGAATCTTTTACAATTCGTCGAAGCGTCTGTGATTTTATTTAGAATGCAGAAAGAAAATTCACGTATTTGTCGGCTCCCAGGCAATGATCTAAAGGAATGATCTCACAATGATCCAGGCAATGATCTAACAATGTCCTTATAGGAACTAAAATGAAAATGAAATCATGCACGATATCATTGACTTTACTTCTGTGTTATCTTTGTCATTATCAAGTGTTAACAATCTGGTAAACTAGCAAATAACGGAAAATAACATTAGGTATGCTTATTAATGACTGGCATAGAATATTTAACTAGTTATACTACAACCAGTATTGACAGTATTCCCTAAATTTCACAAAGACAATGTGTAAATAAAGGTCTTACCATCACTGTCGTCGGACAAGCATGGATCCAGCTCCAGCTCAGTAGGGATATAAGATTGAGGGAGTGGACGTAATCGGTCTCTTGAGTGCTAAATTCGATTATAATTCATATCCTTAAGGAGATACCTGTCACTGTCTAGTATTTCAATGACCTCATAAGATCCTTTGTATTTTGGGTCCAATTTGATTAGATTCCGTTCATGGTTTGCAATTAAAACATAAACTCTCAAAGAGAATGTAGTCAATTTAGCCTTGTTTTTATCAAATCGTGCTTTATCTAGGGAAGTATTATATTTATTAATTTATCAGCTTGTTTTCTGATCTCATCTATATTAACTTCAATCTCATTATCATCAACGGTTGATAAATTTAGGGGTCTAGCTACTCTACCTATTAACTAGCCTTAGTGACTCTATGAACTGTGCTATTTATAGACAGCTGGACTTCATCAAGTGCATCTTGCCAGGACCTATTTGGACTAATTTCTACAACGGTCGACATGTTTTTTAGTGTACTCTTTATCCACTCCGCTTGACCGTTACCACTCCGCACGACAAGAGCCGGTTGCTATAAAATGTAGTTGGATACAATGTCTATTACAAAAATCTTTAAAATCTTTATTTGCGAAACACCTACCTTGATCCGCTATTATACGCACAGGCGATCAGAAAAGTAATATTGACGCTTTAAGAGTGTTAATTGCACTCTCACTATTTATTCTCAAGAAATGCCTCAATAAAAAATACTTAGGGAAAGCATCAACAATTACAAAAACAACTGGTAAGATAACTTAATCCAAACCTAACCTAATCTGCTAAGATCGTCCATGTAAACAATTGCATATAAGTGTGCTAGGTCACCTAGAGCTGTATTAATAGCTCTCTCTGCGATATGAAAATGCCATAAGTTCACGTTGCATTCTACTGCGTGTACTTATATCATCAGAAAAAATATGGCGTTGTAGTCGTGGTTCGATTTGTCCTATGTGAGCAAGTATGATAGATACCATCATTTCTTCCTTGCTTAGTTTACCCCATCGTGACGTAAGTGATGTAAATAAACGGCTTGCATATGCAGCGAGACTTTCGCCATCTTGGACTACCATTAAACATTTTCGAAACCATAGCTGCACATGTTCCGGCGTATCAAACCGAGATAGGAAAATTTCTTTAAAATCTGACCATTTCATATTGGGATAAACTATTTGTGACAACCATGTTGCGGCTGAACCCTTCATAGCCTTACTCAGTGTCAGAACAAGTTTGATTCCATGTTCATCACGATCCGATAGGCAAACATCAGCGGTTGCTAACAAGGCTCAGCCGTCGGCATCTACGTCGTCCGGATGGTTCTCGGGCAACACTATGTTCCTGTCTTCAACAGGATTGCGTAGTGCTTCTACGATTAGTTGCATGCTGTTTTGTTGCGCCTCAAAAAGAGCGCACTGGCGATGCCCAGGGCGTCTCCTGCGGTAGCTTGGGGCATGAGGATGTCTTCGTTGCGTCTCCCTCACGCATTCTGCCCCCTTCTTCGCGAGCATTACTGCTTCGCAGAAGGAGGTGACAACTTCCCATGCCCTCTCGCTCCGTACCATGGCCTGAACCAGGGCCGGACGCGAGAGGTCGCCACCTTTGATCGCCTCCACGAGGACACGGCGGTGCTCCGCCCAAGCGGGGCAGGCCTCCACCGTATGCTCTACTGTATCCTCCGGGTCATCCACACAATGGTGATACCCGGGCGTTTCTTCCCGGCTTATCCAGAACAGGAACCTCCCGAAACAGCCGTATCCGGTAAGAGGGTCCTTATCGCTGCAATTGTGGCGTGCCCAGTGCTAGGGTTGCAACAGTCGCCCTCTCCATGTCGCCATGAAATCCTGCCGGAGCTCTTTCCGCCGAGCCGTGGTTTGTCACAGCAACGTTGTTTCGCCCCGGCATTTCGCCTCCTCGTACCATTCCCATATTTGCGTGAGGACTTTTGCCTCCAGATCCCATGGTGGCAATCCAGCAAGGAGGCTCGCCGCCTCACCGGAGACTGTGCGGTATCCCCGGACCAGCCTGGCCATGAGCCTTTTGGGCGCGTTCAACCGGCGAGCTGGTCGCCACCTCAAGGAACGCGCCCATACTGGTGCCCTGAAAAGGGCCATGGACCGCACGACCCCCGCGTAGAGCCTCCGGCAGGAGTCGTTTGGACCCGCTAACGCTAGAGGGCAGCCCCGGCCCGCTCCAGTCTGGGAGCGAAACGTCGGAAATGCTCCTCGAAATTCCACCGGCTGTCGAGGACGAGTCCCAGGTATTTTATCGTCGACCCATCGCCGATGTGAACCCCTCCTACCGTTATTTGGGAACCCAGCGGTCGTGCATTCCGAAGACCGTGAAAACACATGGCCTCGGACTTATGCAGGGCCACCTCGAGTCACAATTGCCGGATCCTCTCGACGGCAACCCCGCGTCAGTGGTGTCTCATCCCATATAAAGAAACCGTGCCGACGTTCTACACTGATTATTTTTTGTACATCGATCGCGTTCGGTTCCATTCCGTTCCGTTCCACGGATATATATGGTGATCTGTCTATCGCCGTGGAAGTCGATCGATTTACAAAATATAATCGGTATAATCAGATGAAAAACGCTAGTTACGTTGGCACGGTTTCTTTGTATGGGATGATGCATCTGTATGCTAGTATTATATTATCTGTGTCCGAGTCTAGCTATTTCAGTCTGTAACAGCCCTAGAAATAGCTTTTCTCCTCTTTAATTTGATCTTCGATGAATCAATAGACATTTCATACTATTCATGAAGATGTCACGTCACATCAGCTATTTTATGACTTCCAAACTACCCTTAATCACAATGAAACATCATTGCTGCTCAGTTACTAAATAAGATAACTTACATAGTAGACATACAACTATTTGAAGTACCGTATAAACCTTTGCCAACTATGTA
The DNA here is from genome assembly GCA_947562075.1 of Orthosia gracilis. NCBI lineage: Eukaryota > Metazoa > Arthropoda > Insecta > Lepidoptera > Noctuidae > Orthosia > Orthosia gracilis. The sequence goes on along the minus strand of OX387274.1, from coordinate 1,031,886 downwards.
AAACCAACCTATATAATTCAGTCTGTGAGGTATGACTTGCGACTACAAAGTTTATAAGGCCGCCTACAAAGTACTGCCCATCCCGAGCTATATAAGGCTTGTATATCACACGTCACAAGAGGTATACTGATATTAAATAAAAGATTTTTATGACAATAATAGAGCACGACATTGTAGTATTTGAAAAGGACATTAAACCGAGATTTTTGTGATTCATAGAGCCTTTTGTCTTATTGCTATACACTTACACAACATAGAATGACGCAAATATATGAAAAGACGCACTTTTCCAACATTGCGAGAGAGTGATTTCTCCAAAGTGAGTTCATGCACGCTTCAGTTTCTTGATTTTCTTTAGAACTCTGATTGGACATGGAGTAAGGGTCTTAATACTAACAATTTGAAGGACCTCCGCTCAACTCCATCGTCAGGACAACGGAAAATACCCTCGATTAAATTAAACTGTCAATTTGATGATTCGAGGTGGAGTCAAGTTAGAAGAAATGAATTGAAATCTAAGGATAAGCACCTAACAATGTAGGTACCAATGTTAACTATCGTCTTTTATATAAATGTATTATTATTTTGGCGTCATTCCGTTAAATTATGTTCTTTATCTGAAATCATATCTCAAAAACGAATCTCTTGTTTGCGAATATATTCTAGACAGAACAGAATATACATTTATATTCCTAACTGATCCAATTCTGATCGTATCAAAATGAATCAATCTCAGACCTAGCGATTCTGTAGCTTTCCTATTCTTAAATCAAACAAAATTTTGCGATTTAAATGTATGGAGCAGCGGAATGCGTGGAGTAGTGTTTTGTTGAAACATTTCGCAGTTTTATGGTGAGATCAGTCAGCTTGGTCGAGTATTGAGCATCATAAACTGAGGTTAGGACGAAAAGTACTCAGTGTTTGTAAGATTGAGAATATATGATTCTATGCAGAATTGCAGACTGTAAAATTGAATGCATCTTTTCTTAGTACAATAAAAACTTTTTAACAAAAAAATCAAACCGACTTCCAAAACAAAACACGGCAGCGGAAGATCGGAAAACAATAGGTACCAAAGACACCGACTTAGGAAAATAAACTTATTTTTCGCTTTGTAGTGTTTTTTGTTGGAAGTCGGTAGTATTTCTTTGTAAAAAAGCTTTTTTATTTTTCACGTTTTGGTTGTACCTATTAAGCAACTTACCTTCAGTAAGGTACTTATAATGCCAGAATAGATTACCGGAATATCATGAAACTTGAACATAACCGGTGAATTGGGAGTGTATCAAGGTGAACTGTACACATCTGCGTACCCCTTTAGAGCGTACTGGCGTGATGTTAATGTTATGAAATGGTATAAACAATAAACAGACATGCGATTGCAGTAATTCCGAGAGATTAGCCGTTATTTATTGAAGAGTTCTGTTGTATATCTCCGAAGTTCTTCATCAGATCTTCACCAAATTAAAATGGGACCAATTTCGGACCATACTCTATCAAACAAAAAAGAATTTTCAAAATCGGTCAACAATTGACGGAGAAATCGGTGAACATACGCAAAAAAAAAAACAATCATGTCGAACATAGAACCTCCTCCGTTTTGGAAAGTCGGTTAAAATAATAGGTCTCTAAAAACAAAATTACGGTTAATTCTGTTTTCTTTTTATAGTAGTTTGCTTCCCCGTTAATAAATTTTCATAAAAGCGATACTACATTAAATTATGAATGGTGTTTAGGGCAAGAGAGATTAACGACAGTTGAATGATTCCAAATTTTTCATAAAGTGAAATCGGAAAACTTTCTTAGTAATTTATTATAAGGATAATAATCTGATCAGTGAAGTTTTTAACAATTGCCGCGAAAGTATTCGGATTTTTTTATAGACCTGTATTTTGAGAAGTCTTATTTACTTAGTTACCCACGGGAAATGTCATCTCAAAAACAAATTAAAGAAAGAAAAAAATATCTTAAACCTGTTTGATCATAATCATTGTTAAGTTTAATAATTAGCTTCTTAATAAAAAGCACCAGGCAATAAGCTAGATTTTCATAGCAAAGTTAATGAGTCTGGGAGCTCTCGGCTTATTTTTGCTTTAATGGATTCTGGGCCTGGACCGACGTTATCAAACTTTGCTGTATTTTTATACTTCATAAAATATATTTTTTCTTGCAAAGCTACGCTTATTTAGATCATTATTTTCTAAATTTATAATAATACTTTAGTAAGAAGGTACCTATACAATTTGGCGCAAAAGTTATCACCCGATGTTGTTTGGCTGTAATTTTTTTATGAATGAAAATCTTTGGTTCTCTTTTGGATTGGGTTTATTTGATAATAATTTTTTTTTTCATATAGTCGAGAAAATGATATCGGCAAAGTAGCCGCCATCGGTGCCATCAGAATTGATGGACACTCGTGCTCGTTTTTTGGCATTTTCATCACTCTTGCCAGAACTTCCGGCTCTAGATATTCTCTTTAAGTACCTCAAGAGTCTGAGGATTGTCGACATAGACCCGTGAAAAACTCCCACAATAGCCCCCACAAAAAGAAGTCTGCAACAGTTAAATCATCTTGCCCACCATGTAGTAACTTTGAGCGGCTTTAAGGGCTCTTCGTGGGTTAGACGCAGATTTTTGGTGCTCCAGAAGTGATAATTTGGGTTATGCACATAATATCGTCGCTCATGATGATTTTAAATGATAAATTAGCATCCTCATGGTCGGAAGCAATTATCCCGCCTTCTTTATGAGTAAAGCGATTCTAAAAAATATTACTATATGCAAATTTCAGGAAATACCTAGTCACGGAAAACAAATGCCAGCGTCCACATAGCAATACAAAAATAGCTGTTCTCTAGCATTCATTTGTTTTCTTTATGCAAAAAACAACATACAAGAAAAGTCTGCTTCATGCTGTGCTCGCAGTAAACCCATCATAAACAATACACGCGTCCACATGTGTTGCGATCGCCATTTTTGTCACGTCAGCGACGCGGGCATAATCCCCACGTCACGCCAGCCGGCACGCCTCGTCACGCTCCGTCACGCCACGGGCACGCTTTGTCACGCTCCCGGCACAACAACCATTCATCTTATTTTGCATTCGGCGGCGTATTTCCGAATAATATCAATTTTATTATTGAAAAAGAGGAGTGTTGACGTGAACTGATTGTAATGTGCTGTGACCTGTGACTGGGGACGTATTGAAGACGTGAAACGTGCGTTTTTAACGCGTGATCTCATGTTTTATGGATCGGAGATTTTGTTTTCCTTGCAAAGATATCCCGTCGCGACACGTAATGCTGAAAACTTATACAGGTCGTGTGAAAACAAAATGTGGAGTGTCGTCGAGATATATTATATCATAGGTGAAAATATTTATTGCACTAACTAACAAACAAAGAAAAAGAATACCTAGACCGCAAAAACTACTCAAACAGTTATACAAAATATCGATGTAGGAATGATCCCACGTGGGCCGTAATACCGTAGCATTACTGAAACACTGAACCTCTAATCCTCTATCCAATCAATGCACTAACAACGCAATCACGGGATCCAATTGTCTACTGTCAATACCCGACTCCAATTCCCCTAGTTTCCCATCTCATTACAAGCCAATCGTCCAATCGCTCGGCCACAGTGCGGTGCACCATCGAGATGACGTCACGAACACGGGGTGACGAAATGCATTAGTAACGTGACGTGTGTCGCTACACCCCGGCAATGGGACATTAATCACATATTGTCTTGGGAGACAGTGCAACACTCCGACATTATGTCAGACACTTGCTATTACGACTGAGACAAGAGAGCGGGTGGGGGTGCTGTAGTAGCGGGTAGGCTGTGGTTGTGGCAATATTTTGTCGTGTTAAGCAGTGCTGGATTTTCAAACTTATGGTTATTTTGTGCCTCCGTCAGGGTTCGATTTAGTTCAGTGTTCTTTACAATAAATAAAATTTGCAATACTTCGGTACATAAAAATCACCACGAAACCGATATAAAGAATGGTCCTTCCAAATGTGAATTATTGGAAATAATAACGTTAGCCATAAATTACCTACGTAAGATTGGTAAACGGAAAAGGAATGTTCTAAAAATACACTTTTTAATTCGTTTATTTAGCGGATATTGAAGTACCTAGGAAAATAATGCTGAATAAACAACATAATATTTAATTTCATAATAATATGCCTATTTATTTTATAAATACGAACAAAATATCATTATATTCATAACCAGTTTCGCCAACGTTACCCACTAACTGAATTGTGGAGGTCTGATAACCTAGATGCAAGACTTGATTTCTATTTCCTGGCACTTTGGTAACGCAACACATAAATCCTAAATCTTGTTATATCCAAGCTCTATCTTTTGAAAATAACTTACAGTTTCTAAAGGTGTAGAAATCAAACTTCACATGTGTTCCTATCCTAATCAACTAAGTAGTCAAGCTTTCTGTGTGGCCATATAAGGCGGTGAGTATCTGTACAATACGATAATTATGCCGGATGAGTGGGCCGGTGGGTTGCCGGTGGCAGCGCCGCGCCGGACGGACGCCGAGTGCTCGGGACAGCCTGACAGCCACCTGATCAGGACCGCAGGGTATTGTTAGATGCTGCATTATTTTCTTGGTTTATTTTATCGTGGATATTTCTATTTGAATTGTTATTTTTTCAAAATATGGCTTTGTTGGAAGAAGGTATAATTTTTTACTTGCACTTGACCACTATCTCACCTGATGTTAAGCGATGATGTGGTCGACGGTGGATAGCACGATTGTATTGAAAAATCCTATTCGCTCTTGATTCCCCTGGATTGTACCTAACGGGAAACATAGACTCCGGCAAGGAATTCCACTCCTTAGCTGTACGAATAATAAAAGTGTCCCCAAAACGTTTTGTGCGTATAGGTGGGATGTCCACCATGTACCGATGGCGCATCTCCGTATGACTGGTAGTCCGATGATGGAACGGATTGGGCGGAATTAAATCATGCACATCCATCGCACGCTCCCCGAAATGCAAACGATAAAAACCGATAAGCTGGCAGCTCGGAGACGATGTCCAAGGATCTGGAGCTTTGACTTAACCAGTGCCTCATTGCCGATGAATCCCCTGGCCCGCTTTTTGATTGACTCTATAATGCATCAAGCTGGTATTTGACAGATCCGTCCCAGAGATGAGAGCAGAACTCCATGCATGATCGAATAATAAACTTTGGATAGAATGTTGTGTATGATGAAAATTCAAATAAACCAAAATAATGTTTATTTTATAATTCGCATATAATGCAAAACAATGTTTATTTTATAAACATTATTTTGGTTTATTTGAAAGAAAGAAAGAGAATTGAGTTTATTTTAGTTTTGCACAGCATTAAGCAAAAGTTAAAATCAAATAAAAATATTGTGTTTAACCGGTTGAACGCCGTAATTAATTACTGAAACAATTAAAAAGCCATTGTGACTCGCGTGGATCTATGTTTCGGGCACTCAAGGGGATAAAGGGCGTAAGCTCATAATAATTTTAGGTCAAGCATCTACTCCCGGAAATTAAGCCGTTGCCATCATTCACGCATTTATAAAGATCTTTACTTTAATCTGAGACAAGAAGCTCAAGTTAAAATCTGTATTAGCGACACTCAAATTATAAAACAACAAAAGGAAGTCTTTAAATAAAATACAGTAAGCAACAGAACAGAAAAGAATAAATTCTCTACAAACCCGGTATACTGTTTGCGACGTAACAAGTTGAGCGCCTCTGCACAATGAAGTAGCCTTTCAAAAGAAAATCCTTCTAACTGCACGCCCTTAGAAAATACTTTATGCTTTGGAAAACCTAAGTGACATTAAAATGTCTATAAAGACGGGCTTAAAGTGGAGCGAACTTAGAAGTTGTATCGGTCTAATTCGGTTGTTTATGATCACGAACATAGGTGTCTTTAACACGTAGTTATTCAATTCATTTTAATTTAGAATTACGCTTTTAGTGACAATTACAGTTCTCTGTTTTATTTATTACAAGCCTCTGCCCGTGGCTTGGTTAGCCTACTACTAGGATAAAATAGTAGTTTATGCAATGGTCATATAATAGGGGTTATTAAAACACGAGCGTATGTTTAGCGTAGGTTTTCACTCGCGTAATATTATTCTCGCGTTAGCATGTACATTTTCCCCCTGAGCTTTTTTTGATGACATTTCCTATTACTTAACAGAATGTTTAACAGAATGTTTTGGCTTGCCGATAACTCGCAAGATAATTAATTATTTCCTGACTAAAAACAAAAAAGTCAAGGTCTATAGCAGGAAAAGGAAAGCTAACAATAGCTCAAAAATGCTGAGTGCAGTTCCCACCTGCCGCTCGACAAAAAGCAAAAATACGGCGATGAATAGCTCAGCCTTTGGCGCATTTACTGCTGAGAGAAACCGACTAAGGAAGAAGCTGTCGCGGGAATAAGGTGTATGTTCCAAGTGATTTTGGAGAGAACTAAATTTACTGAGTGCCTACCGATTACTTAAATACGCAATAAAAAAGGTCATGGGCAAGACCATAGTCTATTGCAGTATTGGCAAAGGAGACAGGACGTTGTAAAACTCTATGTTGTGGAGCTGACATAAGTTAGAATATTAGTTTTAGTGTTAGTAAATAAACAACAATATAATAAAAAAAATATTTAACAAAAAAAAAACGAAAAACACCTATTGTTTTTCGTTTTTTGACACCGACTTCGGAAAAAAAAAGGTAATTTTGGCTTTGTAGTGTTTTTTTTTTTTGGAAGTTGGTTATGACTTTTTTTGGGTAAACATTTTTTATTTTTCTCTTATTAGTTTTGGCAACTAAAAATTCCATTAAAATCATTTATAGCCAAAGTAGATCTCATGACGATTCCAATAAACCCAAACACGACTAGGATACAAGTTTTATTTCGGAGTTCCAGTGCCTACCTTCTGGCTTCATCAGAACAGTTCGATAGTACCACATTCATCAGTATCATTAATTTATATGTATATGTTTCATCGTAGACGCTTAACTATTCGAGATATTTTATACCCATGACATACCTGTTAAGAAGTTCCAGTGGCCACCTGTGGTCTTCTTCATCAGTTCCACTTCATCAAATGACACTCAATGAATGCAAATGCTGCAAATGTTTATGAAATATCTGTTAAGGATCGCTTTAATTCCGTAAATAAAAACACGAAGAAAACTGTTATGGAGGCAAACGGCGGTAAGGAAACTACTGGGGAGCTGGCTTTCTTTATGTACTATATAAACTTCTTTACTTGTTAACTATTGGCAACTGACTGACACACTGTGCAAACGATGCCACCTCTTTTATAATAAATCAAAAATGCTGGCCTGTGGACCATTTCCTCACCCCCGATTGTGTTTATTTACTATAAAATCTTTTACAGATGGCTTGATCTGGCGAGTCTTAATATTATTATAGCTTATTAAATTATATTTACAATGACATATCAATCATCCCTCTGCGACACTCCATCACGGAATGGCGCGCGGTCATTTCTTTTTTGTTTTTTTTTATGTGCGTCTCTCATGTCAATCAAACTAATTTTCTTCTGCTTAACCGGGTGATCCTGTGGAGACTAAGCTATATAGCCTCCAGCCAGGCACAAAAAGCTAAACCTAAGCGAGCACGCTGGGGGCTACCTCCTGTGGGGTCGAACCTCGGCTGAAGGCGTCGCTGGGAGGACAACAAGCGCTGGATCTTAATAAACTGATTCTACCATCCGGTCGGAAAACTCGACGTGTAGAAGAATGGACAAGAAACTCTTATTTATTATCTAACTAGAATTTAACTCCGGCACAGCATTTCGCGGGCTGACTTGCATATCTTGAGGGGGACGTCGAGGCGGGCCTCGGCGGCGAGGACGGAACGAAAGCGGTTTATGTTTGCGAATTGTGCTGGTCTCTTTATTGCTCTCTTGGAGCAGGGTAGTGGCGTCATCGGGGGTAGTGAGAGTGAGTCTCGGTCGGTGAATTCGGGAAATTCGGGCGATTTCATTGCGGGAGGCCGCTTGGATTAAGGGGTTACTGTAATTGACACCAGAGTCGAAAAAGCGCTTGGTAATGCGTTTCATAAATTGATGGCTTGTGGGGATTCTTAGATCGACATGGAGTGATTAAGGACGATCCAGGGGGCTCCCGTAATCTAGCGGAGGAATCGGTTTTGAATAACCTGAAGCCTATGAATGTGGCGGGGCTTTGCGTGTTCGAAGACAGCGCAGGCGTAGGGCATGATGGGACGGATGACCGCATTAAAAATGCGCAGCTTGTACTTAAGTGCCAAGCCGCTGCTTGCGTTCACCATCATATGGAGTCTGCCCATGGCGAAGGCGCCCGCCTTATTGTGCTTGGTGAAGGTAACGTTGTTATCTAGTTATCTAGGGTGACACCTAGGTACTTGGCTTGCTCCTCCCAGGGGATCGGCTTATCATACAAAGCGATGGGTACGTCGCACGGGGGTTTTTAAATCGTTTATTGTACTTTCACTCAGGCCTTGAGAAGAGGACAGCCTGGCTTTTGTCTGGGTTGACTTCAATTCTCCAGAGGCGAAACCACTTTTCCAGTGTGTTTGCGACTTTCTGGAGATTGCGAGCTATGGCATTGGGTACACGGCCTGTGTAGTAAGGGGCCGTCTCTTCGGCGAATAGTGCCAACTGGGCCGATTTATCTTTCGGGTTATCACTGGTGTACAGCGTAAAGGATATTGGGACAATACTGAGCCTTGGGGGACTCCAGCTCGTATAGGGTTAGGGGAGGAGGGTTCTCCCTTGACAAGATAGCGGAAAGTTCGGTCCGACATCCAGTCTCAAATGAGCACGAGACGGTCAGACGCCAAGTTATAGCTTATAAATTAAGCCAGTGTGCCAGACTTTTTCGAACGCTTTCGCTATGTCGAAGAACAAGGCACCCGTCATCAGACCACGCTGGAAACCAGCACTAGTGTGTTCAAAGATGCGGTGGACTTGTTGGAAGCAAGAGTGTTTAGAACGAAAGCCAAATTGCTCTTGAGGGATAAGGTTCTTTCGCTCGGCAAAGTCTTTAAGCCGCTTATGAATAAGGCGCGCGATCAAAGTGACGGACATATTTATAAGACACCGCCGCCGGCCTAACTATTGTATTGTATTGTAAATAGGCTCGCGCTTGACCACTATCTCACCTGATGGTAAGCGATGATGTGGTCGACGGTGGAGCACGCTTGCCAAGAAGTAACCTATTCACTCTTGACTTAAAGACCCCTAGATTGTAGCTATCGGGAAACACAGGCGCTGGCAGGGAATTCCACTCCTTAGCTGTACGTATAATAAAAGTATTCTCAAAAAGTTTAGTGCGTATGGGTGGGATGTCCACCATGTATCGATGGCGCATCGCCGTACGTCTGGTAGTTCGATGATGAAACGGGCTGGGCGGAATTAGATCATGCAATTCCATCGCACACTCCCCAAAATGTAACCGATAAAAAACCGACAAGCTGGCAACTCGGCGACGGTGTTCAAGGCTCTGGAGCTTTGACTTAACCAGTGCCTCATCGCCGATGAGCCTCTTGGCCCGCTTTTCGATCGACTCTAGTGCATCAAGCTGGTATTTGGCAGATCCGTCCCAGAGATGAGAACAGTACTCCATGCATGATCGAACTTGCGCTTGATACAAGCTGAGCAGCTGTTCTGGCGTGAAGTACCTTCTCACCTTTGCAAGGATTCCCAGCTTTTTGGCAGCCGGCTGAGCCTTTGCCTCAATGTATGGCTTGATTGGATTGGATTATGCGACAGGGCCGGATTTAGGGAGTCTAAGGGCTCTCGCAAGTTTATATGAAAGTCCTTATTTTTTTTAGCTACTAACTTAAAATTAGGAAGTGTGGTAATTTAAAGATAATAGACGTCCGCTAAAAACGAATTTTGCGATAGGACTGGATTAAGGAGGTTTAAGGGCTCTCGCAAGTTTGTATGAAAGTCCTTCATTTTTTGAGCTACTAACTTTAAATTTACTCCTATTAGAATTATTAAAAAAATATCATACAAACAGATATACCACTGTTAAGATAGAAAACGAGCTTAGTACAATGGTTTCATCCACGCAAGGCACAGCCCAGGGATCAATTATAGGACCAACAGAGTACTTGCTTTATGTTAACGATATGAGTAACGCTATAAATACGGGATCTGTGTACCAGTTTGCAGATGACACGTGTATTTTAGTCGCTAATAAAAACATATCTGATGCTCAAAAAGCCCACCAAATTAACTTCGACCAAATGTGTAAATGGGCTCATGACGTAGGGTTAGTAATTAATGCATCTAAAACAAAAATTGTTCACATACGTTCATCGCACAACAAATGTACCACTATACCTACAGTTATAGCACATGAACATTCTTGCCTGCATAGCTCGTCAGGGACTTGCAAATGCCCATTACTGGAAGTAGTTGATAAACACATGTATATCGGTCTTATGGTTGATAGCCGATTCTGTTGGGGTCCACACAAAGAATACGTTTGCAACAAGCTGAGGTCTATTATAGGTAAACTTAGCATTCTTAAGTATAAATTGCCTTATAAAACGCTAACAATGTTATACATGGCCTTGGCAGTCTCGGTTATCAACTACGGTCTCAGCAGCTATGGGAGAACTTACCATACATACTTATCAGATATTTATAAGTTACAATTAAGAATATTAAAAGTCATTACACCTAAACATATAAAAAATAAATTTAAAAACAACGACAACGACCTGTTTAAATACTGTAATGTTATGAATGTGTTCAATAAAGTTGAATTTTTCACCCTTGCTGAAGTCAATAGGCCCGAGCTGCTAACCGAAAAAACAAGACCAGGCTTTCTGAGATCTATTACGTTTAAAAATAAAAACATTCCACCAAAAGCCAACAATGTATACGGATTGAGGGTTGCAGAATATTGAATACCTTACTTTATTAATAAACTTCCAGAAGACTTACAAACGTTATATAACAAGAGTTCGAAAAGCTACTAACTTTAACTTTTTGGGGGCCGAGTCACCCACGTCCGTAGGAGTGTACCCTTTGATTCCCTACACGTGGTCCCCGGGTGGTGCAAATCAGGTGACATCTGGTGGTAGGCTTCGGCCGAAGGCTTGCGACCACCCACCGGGCAAAGACGTATCGCCAAGCGGCCTAGCCGTGTTCCGATACGATGCTCGGTGTAGCCACTTGAGGAGTTGGGTCGAGACAGCCGTTCCACTGCAGGCTGACCAGCCTGAGGCGCGCTGTTATGGACGTATCGGGAGACTAGTCTCGGAGGGTAGCGGGATCCGAGGCACGGTGCGCCGCTGGCCGACCGCAGGTAGTTGGGGGCCCAAGTAGTGTGCCAGCCACACACGAAAGGCTGCCCCGCCAACTGTCGAAAAATCCCGGAATGCACCATCGTGCTGGTTGGCGACCAGATGGGGAGGGCCCGATGGACATTCCGGGGGGGCTCGGGCGTCCCCGCAGTCTCCGGACTAGTGCCCCAATGATAGCGTCTTTTTCAGTGCGTGTCTGTAGGTTATCAGCGTGGAACCTCGTCTCACTTCCTTCTCCTTACCTCCATTCACTCCAATAAATTTATGAGAAGGAAAAAGAAAATTGGTCTTAAACAGCGGCTGCACCCCCTCCCCCACAAAGTGCACCTCACCAACATTCGAGGTCTGCACTCAAATCTCTCTGCAGTCCACTACCACCTGGAGGCTGAGAAACCAGCGCTGTTTTTCCTTGCGGAGACGCAGATAGCGAGTCCGTCAGATGTGTCGTACTTATCTTACCCAGGGTTTACCATGGAGCACAATTTTAAACCACGCGCGGGTGTGTGTATGTACGCCCGTGACGACACTTGCTATCGGCGTCTCCGTAACCTTGAGGACCCCAGATTCTCAACGATGCGGGCTCTAGTGGACACAGGTCTGGATAAAATTATCTACGCCTGTGTCTACCGTTCGCACAGCGGAGATCAGGAGACAACCAGGCTCACAGAGTACATCAGTGAGGCTGCTGACGCGGCACAGCAGCGGTACCCTTCCGCCCAATTAGTGTTACTGGGGGACTTTAATGCCCACCACAAGGAGTGGATCTTCCCATACCAGTGCACTGACAATGCTGGGAGGGAGATGCGAAAGCTTTCGCTTGCGCTCAACCTTACCCAGCTGGTCCAGGGAGCAACGAGGGTACCGGATGTTGACTCGCACACGGCCAATTGCTTAGACCTTCTGCTGACAACAGATCCAGACCGATACTCTGTGTCGATAGCTTCACCTTTGGGTAGTTCCGACCACTGTCTGGTGAAGTCTGTGTCCGTCTACTCCCCGCCCGATCCCAGCCCAAGAGGCACCCGGCGGGTTTGGCGGTACAGGTCAGCAGATTGGGATGGCATGCGTTCTTTCTTAGCATGCTATCCTTGGCAGCCTACTTGCTTTTCTTCGGCTGATCCGTCGTCGTGCGCGGACGCCGTGACGGGTGTGTTGCGTCAGGGAATGGAGTACTACATTCCGTTCTCTGACGTAACAATGTCCAGCGTTGACCGGCCATGGTTTGGCGCCGAATGTCATCGCGCCGACGCCCTTAAACATGAGGCGTACCTGGCATGGGTCGATGCGCGATCGCGCAAAGCGAGTGACGTGGGTCAGAAGAAGAGGGCCTTTAACAGGGCTGCCAAGTCCTGCAAGTTGGTGTTGCGAAGGGCTCGGTTTGACCACATTAGCCGAATAGGGACCAAACTTGCTTCTTACCCAGCAGGTAGTAAAGCGTTTTGGTCCCTGGCTAAGTCAGTCGAATCGAACTTCTGCCGTCCCTCACTACCACCACTGCTGAAACCAAATGGGTCGCTGGCCCACTCCGCTGAGGAGAAGGCAAATTTATTTGCCTCTCTTTTTGCGGAATCTTCGCGTCTAAATTCTGGTGATTCGCGGCCCCCTCCTCCTTTTGTTGGATGCGAGACGAGTATGTCGGACATTCGCATCCACCAAAAGGACGTCCGTAGGGTGCTGCGCAACCTCGACGTGAACAAGGCTAGCGGCCCTGACGGAATACCAGCTATAGTTCTTAGAACCTGTGCGCCTGAACTGTCTCCGATCTTGACACGCCTATTCCGCCTTTCATATGAGACTGGAAAAGTGCCGAATGCCTGGAAGCAAGCCAATGTACAGCCCGTGCCCAAGAAGGGCAGTCGAGCTGACCCGGCTAACTACCGTCCCATCTCTGTAACGTCCATACTCTGTAAGAGTATGGAGCGTGTACTAAACACTAAGCTCCTGGCATACCTAGAAGGTAACGATATCCTTAGCGACCACCAGTACGGCTTCCGCCGAAATCGGTCTACTGGGGATCTTCTAGCGTATGCCATTCACATATGGAGTGAGGCCATCGAGAGGCACGGGGAAGCGCTTGCCGTTTCCCTCGACATCTCGAAGGCTTTCGGTAGGGTCTGGCACGAAAGCCTTATCGGTAAGCTTCCATCATTCGGTCTGCCCGGTGGTCTGTGTGATTGGATCGCAGACTTCTTGAGTGATCGGTCCATTCGAGTAGTTATTGATGGCTGCTCGTCGGACCAATTGGATATTAATGCCGGGGTCCCTCAGGGGTCAGTACTCTCAGCAACATTGTTCTTGTTGCACATTAACGATCTGCTTAAACCCGGCACCTTTGGTTATGCAGACGACAGCACTGTTGCTGAGAGATACTTCTCCAACGCACGGGCTACCGGGCCACAGATCCGGTCTCTTCGTGAAGCCATGGTGGAGCGCTTGAACTTGTCCTTGCAGGCAGTCTCCGAATGGGGTGATGCCAATCTGGTCAAGTTTAATGCTACTAAAACCCAGGCGTGTCTTTTTTCCGCTAAAAAGAGCCAATTTCACCCGGCTCCAACTTTTCGTGATGTAACCGTGCCAATAACGGACTATCTTGAGCTTCTTGGCGTTACGTTGACATCGACTCTCAATTTTGGGCCTTACATTGAGGCTAAGGCTCAGCTGGCTTCCAAAAAGTTGGGGATCCTTGCGAAGGTGAGAAAGTACTTCACGCCGGAACAGCTGCTCAACTTGTATCAAGCGCAAGTTCGATCATGCATGGAGTACTGTTCTCACCTCTGGGACGGTTCTGCCAAATACCAGCTTGATGCACTAGAGTTGATCAAAAAGAGGGCCAAGAGACTTATCGGCAATGAGGCACTGGTCAAATCAAAGCTCCAGAGCCTTGAACATCGTCGCCGAGTTGCCAGCTTGTCGGTTTTTTATCGGTTACATTTCGGGGAGTGTGCGATGGAATTGCATGATTTAATTCCGCCCAGCCCGTTCCATCATCGGACAACCAGACGCACGGCGATGCGTCATCGGTACATGGTGGACATCCGACCCATACGCACAAAACGTTTTTGGGACACTTTTATTATGCGTACAGCTAAGGAGTGGAATTCCCTGCCGGAGTCTGTGTTTCCCGATAGCTACAATCTAGGGGTCTTTAAGTCAAGAGTGAATAGGTTACTTCTAGGCAAGCGTGCTTCACCGTCGACCACATCATCGCTTACCATCAGGTGAGATAGTGGTCAAGCGCAAGCCTATTTAAAAAAAATAAAAATAAAAAAAAGCTATAAGTATAAATCGAAGCGCTTCTTTACACAACGGCCTGCCTTGCCTAAAGAAGCCTTTTGATTTGTTGTTGTTGAAAAAACATCAATGTCTGCTAAATTACATTAATCAATGAACGGCTCGCACACACAGCTAAACCCTGAGGGGTTTGCGTTGTGTGTAAAAATCAACTGTTATTATATATATTAAGCATTTTGGAAAAAAAAATTGGCTGGGAAGTAGTTTATAGATAAAAGTCAATTTTTTCATTTTTTTCAAAGATTTTTGAAAAAAAAATCCGTACAGGACTTCTTTTTATGATGTAGGGGAGCACTAAGAAGGGATTTTTCGAAATTCAATCTTTAAGAGGGCGAAACCGTAAAGTCATCTGTAGGATAAAATACGGATCACGCGAACGAAGTCGCGGCCGAAGTGCTAGTATTTGATATATTTGAGAAGTTCCTTCGATTTTCATGGGCTCATCATCAGAATCTGTCTTGGTGACAATGGGACTACTTCGAGATTTATACCCTTTCAAACAAAAAATAATTTTACAAATCCGTCTATACATGACGGAGATAAACATAAAAAATCCCGAACATACATAAAAATATATATAAACTGCGAAATTGATAACCTCCTCCTTTTTGGGCAATAGGTTAAAAATCTTACTCTTAGATCCGTAAGGGAATGCCGCTGTTGTCTTACACCACACATTGTCAAAGGAATGAAGCCAAACATCTGCCCACAAAAGAAAAATAAATATAATGTAAATCACTTACAGCTTTATACAAAATCTATGACCAAATGCAAAGGCAAATACATAAACTCTTTTGCAAAAAAAAACGGGCACTATAGATTTTTATCTCTACTTTAATGAAGAAGAACGAGAAAGAGGTTTTATTAATTTGACGATGTATTGGCATGTTATTTGTAGCATCCTGGCATGATGGTTTACGTTCCAAATTTATTATGTGGTTCACTCTTGCTACTAATTGCTAAATATGATAATATTGCCACAATAACCGTGAAATAACAAGTTTTTTTTTTTTTTTTTTACTTTTGATGGGTTTGCTCTTGACTCTAGTCTAAGTCAATGACAGAGACAGAGTCGACGATGGAGTGAGCTTACCCAGAAGAAGCCTGTTCACTCTAACTTTGAAGAGATTCGGGTTAAATGCGTTCGGAAACACAGACGCAGGTAGTGAGTTCCATTCCTTCGCTGTGCGCATTATAAAGGATGTTTGGAAGCGCTTGGTGCGAATTGGTGGAATGGCAACAAGGTAAGGATGGTAACTTGCAGTGCGTCTAGATGTCCGATGGTAGAAGGGGGCTGGTGGGATAAGATCGTGGAGTTCTTGAGCACACTCACCGAAGTACAGTCTGTAGAAGACCGACAAGCAGGCAACCTTGCGGCGATGAGCCAAGCTGTGAAGCTTGGCATTTACCAGTTTAACGTCGCCGATGAGCCTCTTGGCTCTGCGTTCCACCGAGTCAAGCGCGGCAAGCTGATACTTAGCTGAGCCATCCCAAAGGTGGCTGCAATACTCCATGCAGGATCGGACTTGCGCTTTGTATAGGGTAAAAAGCTGTCCAGGCGTAAAGTATCGCTTCACTCTATTAAGGATGCCCAGTTTTTTGGCCGCAATTTGGGCTTTGTACTCAATGGAGGTGCCGAAGTTGAGACTGGATGTCAACTCCATGCCTAGGAGCTCGAGCCTATCAGTCACAGGAACAGACGCACCCCGAAAAGTAGGCGATTGTTCGAAAATACTCCTTTTAGCGGTAAAAAGACACGCCTGTGTTTTGGTGGCGTTAAAGGAGACCAGATTGTCATCACCCCACTGGGAGACAAGGCTTAAGGTCAAATCTGTCCGCTCCACCATAGCCTCTCTCAAGGAACGAACTTCTTCCACGCTGGTTTTTGCGCTGGACAAGTATCTCTCTGACACAGTACTGTCATCTGCGTACCCAACAATACCGGGCTGAAGTAGGTCATTGATGTGCAGCAGGAAAAGAGTTGCAGAGAGAACAGACCCCTGAGGAACTCCGGCATCAATAGCCATAAGGTCAGAGGAGCAGCCATCAATGACTACTCGGATCGACCGCTCGCTAAGGAAGTCCGATATCCAGCTACAAAAACCAGCGGGGATGCCATAAGCAGGAAGCTTACTGAGTAGACTTGCGTGCCAGACCCTGTCAAAAGCCTTCGAGATATCAAGAGATACAGCAAGTGCTTCGCCGTGTCTCTCGATGGCCTCGCCCCAGCAGTGCGTGACATACACAAGAAGATCGCCAGTTGACCGTCCGCGGCGAAAGCCATATTGACGGTCACTGAGGAGATTATTGTCTTCAAGGTAGGTCAGCAGCTTACTGTTCAGTACCAGTTAATAAAGCAGGCAATTAAAAGTCTCGGTAGAATTTATTCACATCGCACTTTGGCACACCCTTTATTATGGCCCTTATTTATAAAAATCACTGAGCTGTTTACCAAGTGATTAGCAGATTCTTTATTCAAATAATCGATAAATTAATATAAAATAAAAACACTACAAAGTGAAAAATAACTTCAAATTCGGAAGTCGGTGTTATTATTTTCGTTTTTTGACACCGGCTTCCGAAACTGAAGTAATTTACTTTGTAGTGTTTTTATTTGGAAGTCGGTTGTATTTTTTGTAAAAAGTTTTATTATTTTTAACTTTTTAGTTGTGTTAAATAATGGACCAGTTCTATAGGCTAGGTACCAATAATGCCCAAAGTGAAACTACAATTAGATTAACCCAATAGCATGAAACTTAAACAAAACCGGTGGAAAAAGAGTATACAAAGGTGAACTGTTTACACCTGCGTACCCCTTTAGAGCGTATCAGCGCGGTGTTATGTTATGAAATGGTGTGAACAATAAACAGAAATGCGATTGCAGCTATCCCGAGTGATGTGCCGTCATTTACTGAAGAGTTCTGATGTATATCTACAAAGTTCTTCATCAGATTTTGATGAAAACATAGGACCACATGACAAGCACCAGCTTTCAAATAAAAAACGAATAATAAAAATCGGTTCATCCAGTAATAAGTACTGAGGTAACACACATAAAAAATACAGTCGAATTGATAACCTCCTCCTTTTGGGCAGTCGGTTAAAAATGAACACACGACAATCACTTAATTAGTCCGTTGACGACACAGTTGGTGTAGTGGTTGAGCAATCAGCTGCTGCGCGGGGTGTCGCTTGTTCGACTCCCGCACGGAACAAATATTTGTATTGCCCACAGAAGAAAAAGAAATAGAATGTTGCTGTCGTTAGTGTGTTTATAAACAAGTTTGTTAGCTATTTATAAACATCTCGTAATATTTTTAGCTACTGATCTGAAAGTTCTAAATTCAAATTCTCTGTAGACAATTTGAAATAAGAATTTGCTAAACAGCGTCGAGGTTTTTGCAAAGAAGAGTATAGGTAAATCTACAGCTAAATTGTTTGGCTAAAATGGCTCTTTTTGTTGTTTCAAAATAAATTGTGTTCAAGTTTACCTATTTATTTAATTCATTAATTATTATAACACTTTTACAGAAACATCCAAGTTAGCGTGTAGCCTAGGAAATCCATGCAGAATGCACTTAATTGCCTTAAAACTGTCTGATATCAACCAATCAACGGTGTCCAAAATAATTGCATCCCGCACTCGCAGGTGCCCATAAATTTTGTCTTTCCGTTCATTTTCATTGTCCCGAGTTTTTGCGGAAACTGGAAACTCATATTGATAAAGCATTCAATTGTTATGAAAATGGCTTAAATTGCTTGTTAATAATTCGCTATTGTTATCTAAAATGGTGAAATAACTGCGCCTTTTTTGTTATCGGGGGAAACCTTCAAAAGGAGCCTGGGCTTTTGGGGAAAAGACTTGGGAGTGTGGGATTTTTAACTTAATAAAATCATACCGGTGATCACCATCCATACATGGAATGAGCTCCGTGCCTTTTTAAAAGACCATCCCGAAACCACCCCGGTCCGTCGCCTATTAGGTTGGACACATCCTACGGGATGGACGTAACTTTTTTGTTTTGTGACAACCTAACTAGCACACAAGCTGCTTATACAGGCATTATACAGCCTGGTAGTTGTATAGGAGTCGTTCAAGTGCTGTTCAATTATCCTTAAGATGTACAGTAGTATATTTAAAAACCTTTTAACAACTAGGTGGTACAGTAGCCGTTTAGTAGCAAAAAAAGATCTTTTTGTGATAAAAAAAGCATGCAATAGCGTCGGTAGACAGCCATAAGAAGTATAATTGAGTTAGTGGAGTCTTTTATACAACTGTGAAATGCAAAAGAGTACTTTAATAGATAAAGGGGTTTAAAAAGAGTTATAAGTTGCTTTTATAGCACTCAAGAGAATAGGGAGGCATTTTCTAAAGCCTAAGCCTAAGCCTTTTCTAGGTTCTTTAACGGAGGCTGATGTATAACTAATCTAATAGAGCTGCGTAGCTCTATAATAGCGCTTTGAGCGCTATAAGAGATAATTATATGGTCACTGTACGGCAAATAGTAGTTTAAGGAATCATACGAAACATTTTATACAGCCATGGGGGTTACAGAATAGTGTTATAGCACTTTGATTATTTTAATAGTATTTACTAGCGCTCTTGTAACTATACTTCTATAACGAATAAACATAAATTTATATTGGAGCTCAAAGCGCTACGTTAGAGATTTATACAGCGCAAATGTGATGTATAGTTGTACATTGAAAGGTACATGTTTGCGTTAATCAGCCAATGGCGGTAACATAAACGTTACAAAAGCTATTAAGCCGTGTAGTAGCTATTATATTATCTGATAACTGATCCGCCATTTGTGTTAGAATTTAAAGGTTATTAGGACATTTTGGAGATAGTATTTATGCATACACTCGTAACTTTTGAAGTATTTAAATTCACATTTTTTTAACTGTGGCCCTAATTAAACAATATGTAACCTTCAAAGTCTGATTTATGTTAAAATACAATTTCATAACCAACATATCAATATAATTTTTGCACTAAAACTGAATATTATGAGGGCGCGTTAAAATTTTGACGATAATCATACTAATATTATAAATGTGAATGTAAGTTTGTTTGTTACGCTTTCACGCAAAAACTACTGAACCGATCATCATGAAACTTTGTACAATTCTTGGAAGTATTAGAAGTAACAAACGATACTTTTTATTAAAAAAAAATGGCTTCACTGCGAGCGAAGCCGCGGGTAAAAGCTAGTATACCTATATATTGACAGCAAAATAGTACTCACACTGATATTTCACGTACACAAAGAAATAAAACAATGTACGCCCACCCTAACAAATGTCACGTAAGGCCGCAATAATGTTAAGGGTGTGACAGTACATGAAAGGATATGATAGTTAAAGGACCTACCAAGACCTTACAGCCTAACAGTCCCTACGACCCTAAGCCCTATAAGCCCTACAGCCCTAACCTACCATATACCTAGTGTGTGATAAATAAATATATAAATAAGTTCAGGATGTCTGCACCATGCGACCTAAGGTTACAGACGGATAGTGGGCAGGGATTCCAGGTTCGGGAAGGGTACACTCGCTGCCAGTCCAGCAGACTCACAGGACTGATCAAAGATGGCTAAAGGTGTCTTGGCCACAGCGAGGGGTAATGAGACAAGAATATAAATTCTAATCTGATTTATTTACAATATTGCACAGCTTAAATACTATTTCATCTTAATACACACTAATACACATATTTGTTTGTGTCCTATGCGTGTAGTATGCAACCAAACAGAATTTTATCTGGGCCGCGCGTCAGCCGGGCCGAGTGCTGAGTCAATGTCCAAAGGTAACATTGAACATTCTGGCGACTCTCAGGCACAGGACCCTAGTTGGTACAGCTCGATGATCTCGTATGGTCTGGCTCGGCCTTGTTCAGGTTGTTGTGACTGAGCGGGCATGCTGCGTGGCATGCCGTACGGCTGTTGCGGTCGTAGCCTGTGTGCTGTGCTGCTGACAATCGTTGGTTGCCGTACAGGTGGTGCAGTGCTCCTTCTCGCTGCAATGTAGGCTCGAAGTCGGTTCAATGCCTGTGGACCGAAGTAAATTATAATAACAGCTAAAGTTATAAAAATAAGTGAAATACTGATGCTAGCTATGTATGTATGTGACTCTAATTGTTTCCAAATCGTGTTTTCTAGATCAGTTTGTAAGTTTCTTTCGGATGTGACTAAATGGTCGAAAACTCCTTTTGACCTGTCTAACACTAATTCTTCTTTGGATATTTCCTTTAATTTTGTCGGTACAATCTGCGTATTAAGGGAGAAGTTCGTTGTTTTGGAATAAGATGCTAGCACTGTCATTGTAGTTGTTCTCTTGGCAGCAAGTATGTTATTACGTGTTTTAATGACGCAATTCTCGGAGATATGTAGAACTCCGACATCTTGAATCGTCACTTCTTTTCTTTGGCCGTCACACACAATCGATACGGTAACCGATTTTGTTGTAATGAAAAGCCAAGTGTTTTGCATGTATAATTGCTTCCATAAAACATCTGTTGATAATTTGTAGGTCGTCGACGTGCATTGAGTTTGGGTGTAGTTTTCGGTTTTAAATAGTTGTTCAACTATGCAATTTTTATTTAATTGCATGTTCTTGACAGCCACAGGATAGCAGACGAACTCTGTGTTAGTATTAAGACAGTCTTTAAATTCTTCTTGACTTAGGTCAAAGTAACGCTCGTTGTTATAATCAAAGCCCATGAATGTCTGCTGAATGGTCAAACACTCGAATGATCCATCAGCTTTCCTCTGTGGAATGGGCGTAATGTGTATAAGAGTATATTTTGTTACATCATGTATTGGAAAGTATGCGTACACTCTTATGTGGGTATTATTTACATTCATCTCTGTCTGTATTATTTGACCCTGAATAATTTTTAAGTTTGATGGTAGTTTTTGATTAGCTACTTTTATTATGTTGCTGATGTGTCTTGGTGTTAAAATACTATACACAGTTGCTTTTTGCAAATAAATTTCCAGTAACCCTGTATAGTAGTCCATAATTTCATTTATATAATTGTTTGCTAGTTCGTAAGCTTGCATCACTTGTATCTTAATATGATTTTTGTCAATAGATTTATACCAAACGTTGTTTCTATTCATAAACGATATTGCTTCATTTAGTTTTGCTTGAAACTTATCTAACTTTTTCTGGATTTGCTCTTCAGTTTGGTTTACACCTGCGATGGTAGATATCATTATCTTTGTTTGATGATTGGCAGCGTCTATAAGTTTCTGTTGATTGTTATTTAATGTTTCTATGTCTCTGTATACTTCATCATTAACTCCAAACACTGATGTTAAAAGTTGTCCCAAGATGCCTCGTTTCTTCCTAGTATTCCTTATGTCTGTTAGGTATTCCTTTGTTGTGTCAAACTTAGTTTTTTCTTCGTTTAAATGGTGATAAAATTCATTGCAGTGTGTCTCGTACATGATGTTTTGAGTATCCTTGCAAAGTTGTTGAAATTGTAAAGTTATTTTTTCAATCTTTTTTTGGTCTCGTTCCAAATTTTCTCTGTCGTAATCAGTTTCTATTCTAAAAGTTCCCCGGTTAATTGTTGTGGTTCCTATTTTTTCAACATATAGTCCTGGATTTATTCTTTTTAATGTGTATGTGGGTGTACTCGACACCGTGCCAATTAATAGAATAATTATTGTATGTAGTAGTAATTTCTGTATCCAATTTTTTGGTGTGCGTATGCCTTTTTTGTTTATTATGGCAGTTGAGATGTTACATTGCGTTGGCGTAAACGTTTGTTTGTCATAGCTCGTTGTATCAATATCTTGGTTTTCGTTTACAGGGAGCGGGATCAAAGTATGAATTGATCTTTTCTGACAAGCGCCTGTTGATTTCTGAAGAGTTACAACTCTAACTACGCCATCAACTCCCGGGTGAATTTCTTTGATTTTTGCCAACGGCCATTTACTTGGACTTATATTGTCATCTTTTATTAGTACAATATTTCCAATTTTTGCATTGTCATGTGCTTGTTTCCATTTGTATCTTTGTTGAAGTTGGTGTAGGTATTCTTTTGTCCAGCTGTTCCAAAAATCTTTTTTCATTTTTTGTATCTGTTTCCATCTGTTTACTAGGTCAGTATTAATATTTTCTATCGGATCTGGTACTCCTACTGCTTCACGGCCAATAAGAAAATGGCTTGGAGTTAATATTGTATTGTCATTAACATCCTCAGTTTGCACACACAATGGTCTTGAATTTAAACACGCTTCAATTTGGTGGAGGAAGGTTGTCATTTCCTCGTATGTTAGTGTTGAATCCCCGATTACTCGACGTAAATGATGTTTCACTGATTTTACGCCAGCTTCCCAGATGCCACCGAAATGTGGTGATGACGGAGGAATAAAATGCCATTGGGTTCCTATGTTTGTTATTGCGTTTTGAAATTGCGGTGATTGCGTTATTTGTAATATTTCCTGATGTAAGAAGTTGGCTGCTCCTACGAAGTTTGTTGCATTGTCACTGTATATGTGTGATACGTGACCTCTTCGTGCCATGAATCTACGTAGCGCTGCAATAAAGGTTTCGGTTGTTAAATCTCCCACCAATTCTAGGTGTATAGCTTTTGTTGCTAAACATACAAAAACAGCAATGTATGATTTGTAGGACTTGTGACCTCTACCTTTCATAGTTCTTGTTTGTATTGGTCCCGCATAGTCAACTCCAGTATGACTGAATGGGTAGGATTGTGTCACTCGTGCCTTTGGTAGTATTCCCATTTTTTGAGAGTTTGTGTCTGCTTTGTATCGTATGCACCTCACACATTTGTTAATTATACTCTTCACTTTCCTTTTTCCGCTAACGATCCAGTATGTTTGTCGTACATATGCTAAAGTCAATTTGTTACCTCCATGCAACGTTTTTAAATGTGCGTCTTGTATAATTAACGACGTTACATGATGATTATATGGTAAAAGTATTGGATGTTTCTGATTGTAAGGCAGTTCGGAGTTTTGTAACCTGCCTCCAACTCTTAGTAGTCCATCCTCGTCGATAAATGGGTCTAAAGTGGATAGTTTTTTGTTTTTATTCAATGGTTGTCCACTTTGTATAGTTTTCATTTCATCTGCGAATTCCTCTTGTTGTAATTTCATAAGTATTCGTTTTGTCGTCACTCTCAGTTCGTTAGTAGATACTGGTTTATTTATTGTTTGTTTGTTTGCGTATCTATAGCAGTAAGACAAAACCCTTGTCATTTTATCTAAACTGGAAAATCTATTCCAGACATCATTCTTCTCAATCTCAGTTGTAGTTATATTGTGACACAACTTGATTTCTTCCTTCGGCTGTGGCATACTTCTCGTGGTGGGAATCTGATCAGTTCTTAGCCACTGTGGACCGTTCCACCATAAAGAATAGTTGACAAGTTTTTCTGGTTCCAGACCTCTTGAGATGATATCAGCTGGGTTCTCAGCAGAAATTACGTGGTTCCATTTTGCGTTTGGTAAAAGTTGTTTAATTTGTGACACCCTATTGGCTACGAACGTTTGCCACCGTACAGGCTCTCCTCTTATCCAGCCTAAGGTGATCATAGAATCCGTCCAACAAGATATCGTAACATTCTTGCAATTAAGCGCTTCCTTCACCTTTTCCACCAAACCGGCTAGTAGCAGTGCAGCACATAACTCAAGTCGAGGCAAGGTAGTTTTTTGTTTCTTTGGTGCTACTTTCGATTTTGCTTGTAATAATGTAATGTGGTAGCTGTTATTGATTTTTACCCGACTGTATACCACCGCTCCGTATGCTTTTTCGGAAGCGTCGCTGAAACCATACAACTCAATCTCTGTGCTGTCTGTTATGTAACACCACCGTGGCACTTTAATTTTTTCTATGCTTTTCAGATGTTTTTGTAGTTCTGTCCATCTTTTCTGAAGTAGGTCATCAACAGGCTGATCCCATCCTATGTCATTTGTCCAGAGTTCTTGTATAAGCAGCTTCATTGTAATTATAATAGGTGCTAACCAACCCAGCGGGTCGAATATTTTCGCAACTTCTGACATAATAAACCTTTTTGTTGGCTTTTTATTTTCCGTTATAGTTATTTGGAAATAAAAACTGTCTTCACGTGGTGACCATGTTATGCCCAACGACTTCCTGGTCTCGTCTAACGGTAGTTTGAGCATCTGATCGTCTTTATCTTCCGCTGGTATGTTTTCCAGTAGTTCTGAACTGTTTGACGACCATTTTCGAAGTTTAAAGCCGCCCTTGTTCAACATGGATATTAGCTGTTTCTGTAACTCTTTCGCTGCATCTTCCTGTGACTCCCCGGACAGAATATCATCCACGTAGAAATCTTGTAATGTAGCTTGACTTGCGATTGGGTAATTGTTTTGTTCGTCTATTGCCAGTTGTTGCAATGTTCGTACCGCAAGAAAGGGGGCGCTTGTGGTACCGTAGGTAACTGTTGTGAGTTCATATTCGCTAATTGCGTGTTTGGGAGAAAATCTCCATAGTATTCTTTGATGTGCGAAGTCTAATTCATTTATTTTTATAAACCGGTACATTTTCATAATATCCGCCATAAAGGCGAACTTATGTTTTCGCCATCGTAAGAGTATAGTGGATAAGTCTTGTTGTAATCGTGGACCTTTATACATGTTGTCGTTAAGGCTTATTTTTGTGCTGCTTTTACTGCTCGCATCAAAAACCACGCGAAGTTTTGTAGTGAGTGAGTCTTCTTTAATTACCGCTTGATGTGGTATGTAGTATTTTCCTAAGTTGTAGTTCGTTGTATTTACTTTCCTCATATGACCCATATGTAAATATTCATTCATAAATTCAATGTATTGTTGTCGTAAATTTTCGTTTTTTGCGAATTGTCGTTCTAGTTGTAATAGTCGTGCAGCGGCTTTTCTGCGTGATTCGCCGTTTAAGTTTAGGTTTATGTTTGAATCCTTGAAAGGAAGTCGTACAGTGTAAGTTCCGTCTGGGTTTCTTACAGTTGTTTCTTTATAGTAGTTTTCACAGGTTTGGTCATCCTGTGTAAGTTTGTAGTTTTGTTGAACTTCTTCTAGTTCCCAAAATTTTGTAAGTTGTCGTACTTCTTCGGTGCAAGCCACCATACTCAGTATTTTAACTCCATTCTTCGTGTCATTGGGATAAAAGCCGGATAAAATCCACCCTAATTCTGTGTTTTGTGCGATTATCCCATCCCGTAGCCTTTCGAAACCCTGTAGTAATATTCTGCTATACTCTTGGGCACCTAATATTATGTCAATTGGTCCCTTTTTATAATAAGTTGGGTCTGCCATAAGTGCGTTATCCAAGCTTTTTTCTTGTAGTTGTTGTAAATCATTCCTTGGTAATGAACTTGTTAGTTTTGGTAGTACTATTAGCGTTACCGGCAATTTGTAATCGCTAGAGTACCTTGGTTGTAAAGTAATGTTGATTGTGTAATTTGACGTTTTTGGTTTTTCATCTCCAATACCTTTTATTTGGGCTTGGATCTTTTGTCGTGGGTAAGACAACAATTGTGCTACTTCTTCAGTGCAAAATGAAGCTTCTGATCCTTGATCACATAATACTCTCAACATCTGTGGCATTCCATCATATGAGGTTGTCTTTACTATGGCAGTAGCTAGTAAAGTTGTGTTTTTTGCGTCGGAATTGGTTGCAGACAAATTTAATCTTGCTATATTTTGTGGTTTTTCTGTCCCTGTATATTTTGATACGTATTTTTTAGCGTTATTACGATTTTGAAACGGCCTAGATTGATGCAATAATGCGTTGTGTCCCTTATGTTGACAAATTTCACATTGTTTATACATTGTACTCACACATTGTTTATTATCGTCGTGATTTAAGCAACGTTTGCACATTCTTTTTTCCGCCACGGCCTTGTATCGGTCGTTGACGCATAACGCCTTGAAACTAGGGCAATAATGAATAATATGATCATTCTTTTGACAATACCAACAGCGTTTATATTTTTCTGATGTTTGTTTATCACGAGATAGTTGACTGTTAGCATATGGAGTGGAACCGTCAAAAGACTTAAGGCAATTAAAACGGTTTTCCATGAATTTCATCATCTCGTCAAAGGATTGTATTTTATTTCGGTTTTGCAGTTGCTCTTCATACTTCGTATTTGTTTCTTCGTCCCATTTTCTACTGACTATTCTTATTAATAGAGGGCCCCAAGACGATGTGTTTACGCGTTGATTGTTTAGTGCCTCAAGACATTCATTTATAGTGTCATGCATATCTCGTAATTGTGCCGCGTTTGCTCGTTGCATTCTAGGCAAATCTAATAATTTGTCCATAAACTTAGTCGCAATCATGCGCTCGTCTTCGTATCTCTGCGTAAGCAATTTCCAAGCTGTTTCATAATTTACTTCGCTTATTGTTAGGTGACGTATTAATCTTGCTGCGTCGCCCTTTACGTGTGTTTTTAGATACTGCATTTTTTCTGTAGATGATATTGTTTTATCTTCGTGAATTATTTTTCTAAATAAATCTTGAAATGTATTCCAAGAGTCGTAGTCCCCCGCGAATATAGGAATATTTATTCTTGGAAGTTTTCCTGATGACACAGCTTTTTCATTTGTGTTACGAAAAATTCTTTCTTCTAACAACTCCGTAGTAATGTCATAATCTTTCTGTGTATTTTCGAAACAATTATCTTTAAAGTAGCTATTGTCCAATGTACTTTCGGCCATCAGCAGTTCGATGTGTGTTTCTTCGATTTCTTGCCATTGTTTATGTAAGGTTTGTAATAGTGTTTGTAAGTGCCATATTGGCTTGTCTTGAGTAATGGATTCCTTAGCCTGAGATATTTTCTTAGATATCTGTGACATTCGGAATAGCTGTATAAACAGTTTTGGGCTACTGACAACGTCCTTGTTTTCATCTTCATCTAAAGGTCTTGGTTCGTGAACACTTTGCACAAGTTGCAGTCTTTCTTCGCACTTTGTAAGGTAGTCGATTCCTTCGTCGTAATGTTTCTTTATGTTGCCAAAGTAGTCTGTAGTAATATATTTGTGAGTTGATAACATCGCCTGCTCCTGTAGTCTTAAGTGGTTTTCTTGAACTCGCTGAAAAACATGGTCCAAGGTTTTCCTTCTTTCGTTGATGTATTTTTCTGTTTTCCTTGTAGGCGAGTCCTTTTTTATGTTTGATAGTACCCTTTTAATCTCATTGTAATCCGTTTCCTGGCTCCTGATTAGTTCGTTAACTTCCTGTATCTCCATAGTGCTCTCTTTTCTTCTTCCCTAACGGCCCTACCCTAATCGAAAGGTTAGTCTGTACTAGTGGTATCTGCGCTCTTGTTAAACCTGTGCGACTTCTCAATCTACTGGCTAAACCCGCTTTTGGGAGGCCAGTGACCGATCCGTAACGAGAGGCTTTCCGACAGAACACCCTAGTACAACGTACTTCAGATCACTGAAAACTGATGCTTTGTTGAGTATACCAGTCCCCAGTCCCCTGAAGTGTCAGTCTGTCAATCCCTACGATGGGCAAGGGGACCGCGTGATTCAAATGCTCGAAGGACCAAAATGTACGCCCACCCTAACAAATGTCACGTAAGGCCGCAATAATGTTAAGGGTGTGACAGTACATGAAAGGATATGATAGTTAAAGGACCTACCAAGACCTTACAGCCTAACAGTCCCTACGACCCTAAGCCCTATAAGCCCTACAGCCCTAACCTACCATATACCTAGTGTGTGATAAATAAATATATAAATAAGTTCAGGATGTCTGCACCATGCGACCTAAGGTTACAGACGGATAGTGGGCAGGGATTCCAGGTTCGGGAAGGGTACACTCGCTGCCAGTCCAGCAGACTCACAGGACTGATCAAAGATGGCTAAAGGTGTCTTGGCCACAGCGAGGGGTAATGAGACAAGAATATAAATTCTAATCTGATTTATTTACAATATTGCACAGCTTAAATACTATTTCATCTTAATACACACTAATACACATATTTGTTTGTGTCCTATGCGTGTAGTATGCAACCAAACAGAATTTTATCTGGGCCGCGCGTCAGCCGGGCCGAGTGCTGAGTCAATGTCCAAAGGTAACATTGAACAAACAATATTAGAATTACAGTAGTTATTTTAATAATCCAATCCGTACTAATATTGCCTCAGTTGTCAAAATTTATTTAGTTAATACAACATTAAACCTACCATATTACTAATATAAAGCGTTGACATTTATTATAACGATACAGGAGCGTCCAAATAAGGTGAAGATGGTATAGTGGTGCTACAGAGCTTTTTCTAAATCTGATGGTGCTAACCATCGCCTTTAAACAACCTCTGTAGAGCCATTATAACTCACATTTATGACCACTATAGACCCATTGTGGAGCCTGTAAGCTGCATAATATGGGCCTATTTGGCGCTACAAGAGATCTGTAGCCCTTTTATACAGGGTTACAGGAAAAGTCGACCTAGATCCGTTAAGGGCGTGTAGTACACATCATTTCTGAATGATTTTACTATGGAACCCCCCATACTAAACTTAACCGTTTTCGAGATTTTCGAGTTTTAATTTTTTTTATGAAAATGCCCAATTTTTCGGCTATTGAATTGAATATTTTGAATTTTTTTGACTCTTATGATTATTTTTTTGGTTTTTTACATGAAATTTTTTTTTGGTTTTTTGGTTTTTTTCAAAATATTCAATTCAATAGCCGAAAAATTGGGCATTTTCATAAAAAAAAAAAAAAACTCGAAAATCTCGAAAACGGTTAAGTTTAGGATGGGGGGTTCCATAGTGAAATCATTCAGAAATGATGTGTACTACACGCCCTTAACGGATCTAGGTCGACTTTTCCTGTAACCCTGTAGAACCACTATATTTCTTACTAATGGAGCCGAGGCCGTTATGAAAATATTTTATCCGGCTACTGTGCAGCTTCTTATAGCGCTTGTGTGCTAGTTGGGAAATGCTTAGCAGATCTTTTAGATTGTGAAACGCCACTGCGCTAAAAGTGTCTTTTTCGTAAAATACTAACATTATTTTGTAGGAAAAAATAATGTAATATATTTCTTATGCCATAAATTGAGTGTTCTTTCTAAATACATATATATTGAGCACACACATGAATCATTCTGACATGAAATTAACAAGTACCTAGCTACGTACCTAAGTAATAATATAAACTTTAATTGGATAGTCTACTAGCAAGATTCAACGGTAGATACAAAATTTCCAGACATATCCTACTTCTTTATTCTCAAGCAATTTCGCGCACACGTTGCCCATAAAATCACAACAGCTGAAAAGAGGTGGATTGGCCCGAAATCCATAAATATGGCCAATTGTTACCAGTAATGTGCCTCTTCCCTTGTGTTGCGAAATAGCTGACTGTTTCCACCAAAGACATAAGTGTAACTAGATAACCCAAGCCTGTATTTGTATGAGCTTGTTACTTTTTAACCGACTTTAAAAAAGGAGATTATCAATTCGATACGTATGTATTGTTATATAATACATTGTTTTCACACACAATTTAAGAAACAAAATTACATACCAATCAAAGAAAATGTTTCCATTGTCTTGGCCAACTGTTTATATAGAGTATTTACAGCTCAATTATACTTAATTAGGCATATTTCTAGATTTCGGTTGATATGTGAAAATAAATGTGGAGAGGAAGAGGACGGCCAAAGAAAAGTTGGATAGACTGTGTGAGGAGTGATATGAAAGAAAAGGGAGTCAGTGATAGCGTGACAAGATGGTATGGAAGAAGAAAACGTATTGCGCCGACCCCAAGTATGAGTTAAGTGCAGGCAGATAATGATGAGACAATGATGATGTCCGGTGCCTATAACGCTAAATGAAACAGCTTAAAGTAAGAGCATAGCTCTCACTTTTATCCCTTTTTTTACAGGCGAGGTACATACATTCGCGGCATCTAGTTAGATTTATGTCTGCGGTTTCCACACATTTCTTACCAATAGGTAGTTTTGTTGAGTTACCGGCACTCCTTTGTATCAAAACTGTAACCTTTGAAAGTATTTCTATCCTGCTCGGGGAAATGTGCTGTTTTTCCTTAGATATTGAAATGGAAAGAAAATGTGAAGGGTGAATTTGACTTAAGCGGCGTTTGGTATCAATATACTCGTACGCAGCAAATCTGATTAGTAGTTTTGTTACCTATAAAAACTTGGAAATGTTTGATACTCAACAACAGATATTGATAAGTAATCTACTCGTATACTAATATTATAAAGAGGTAAAGTTTGTGAGGTTGTGACGTTGTAAGAAACTCTGGATCGACTAAACTGATTTTGAAAATTCTTTCACCAGTAGGAAGCTACATTATTCCTAAGTGGCAAAGGCTATAACTTATTATCAAAAAATAATAGAGATCCTTATGAAAACTGCAATAATGTAACCCAATGTAGC
The DNA here is from genome assembly GCA_947562075.1 of Orthosia gracilis. Classification (NCBI taxonomy): domain Eukaryota; kingdom Metazoa; phylum Arthropoda; class Insecta; order Lepidoptera; family Noctuidae; genus Orthosia; species Orthosia gracilis. The sequence goes on along the minus strand of OX387274.1, from coordinate 1,000,842 downwards.
AAAATGTTGCCTATAAATTTCATTATATGGCGTGCGCTGAGATAACTATTGATGATACCTAAAATTTATGTACTACATGATTAAAGTACTCATTATAATCTACTAAAAAGTCTGCGAGAGAATGTCTAACTATCAAAGTTAAGTCACAATAGTAGTTTTTATCTTCTAAATTTTAATTAGGTCGTCGGTAGAAACAAAAATTGGTTACATTCGTATTGTAGAATAATTCTTAATCAAATAAGTTATTCATTAAAAAATGTTTTTTTTAAAACAAGGTTAATTGTATTTTTCTCAGCAAACCCTTCCACCATCTTGAGCCGTCTACCATATTGCATTTAGAGTGACGTACTTAGCTAAACGTACATTGTTATCCAAACTAAACGTTTATGCAAAATTTTATCTTAATCGGTGGAGGATAACTGCTTTAAAATTCTGTTGCAAGATTTGACCCGAACACACTTACATTCATACATACAAACATACATACATTGCAGGTTAAATAAAATCTGCAATGTATGTAGTTTAACTAATTAGTAGGTAAGTAGGTAGGGTAGAGTTGGTATGGTAGGTAGGGTAGGCAGGTAGCCAGTTGATGGATGCGAAGCCGCGGGGATCAGCTAGTCATCACTACATATTATACAACAAAGTCCCCCACCTCGTTTGTTTGTCTGCCTGTCTATTCGCAATAAACTCAAAATCTACTGAACAGATTTTCATGCGCTTCTCACCAATACACAGGGTGATTCACGAGGAAGGTTTAGGTGTATAATTTGTTAAGGTTTTGCGTAAATTGGCTGCAATATGACGATAATTGTTGAAAATGCCGGCAAAATTCAAGGTTTCTTGGAGATTCATCGAAAACGCTGCCTAATCCTTTTGAGATACAACAAAAAAAAATGGTGGTATATTCCGCTATTATAGGTCTACAGGATACCATCGCGCACGCGATGGTATTTATCTATCTTTCAAGGATAGCTTACTATACCCATTTTAACATAAAAAAATGGTCAAGTGATACAGTAGTAGTCCTTATCAACTTAAATACGTTAGTTACCTTAAAGTTAACCTTGTGCATTTCATGCATATTTTGTTCATCCTTTAAACCATGTAATTTAAATGAATATCCTAGGATTTATTGCAAAATAAAAACTAATGCGCATTGCGCACGTAAATAAATTCAGGCGTGCGACTCATACCGATGCCTGGACTCGCTTGATGCAACCGCGACGCGCCCCTCGCTGTTGCTCACTGTTGATAAGCCGAGAGATACTACGCGCATATCCTTATAATAAACAGACTATTGAAGTTTATAGCGAATGTTTATAATTTTACTGGTTTTGCAATTAGGTGATGACTGGAGGCATATGTATTTATTTGTTTTCTTTTTGTGTGTTATTGGAAGGTTGTAATATCGTTGCTTTTGTTTTACATAGTGAATTATTTAAAAGTCGCATTTTAGTTTTTTTAATGGCAGATAGTTCATTACTTTAATAAAAAAAACATGTAGGCGTACACCTAATTATGCTCGCCTACCGATTATTAAATGTAAGTTGTGCCAGAAAGCGTTTTATACCGTTAAAGATTACGTTGAGGACAAAAAGGCTTGGGATTGAGCTGCTCCGATTAATTTATTAACTATTTTATTTTTTGGATTTTGTTTTTTTTTGGTTTTCTTGCAATTATAAGAATATTTTCTTTTTAAAGTATTATATTATTTAATTTTAATTATTGTGAATGTAAAGACTGTGGATCATTCCTTTTTTTGTTTGTTTTTTTAATTTAATTTTTCTCAGTTAGTTTTTAATCATGGTTTTCCAGTTTGATTAATTTAAGCGGCCTACCCGAATGTCCTTTCTCTGGTATTGTTCGTCGAATCGCTCAACTCCTTAAATTCTGAGTTGAGCTGCATGGTTATTGACAAATTTGTAAAATGACTGGCTCAATCTGGCTGGTTCTTTCCTCAAAAGACTATTTCAGACATCAATATACATGATCTTCACTTGATCTTACCAAGATTTTGTGTGGACTCTAAAAGAGAGTGTGACCTCTGAGTTTCTTTTGGCCTTTGTTCTCAGATTAGTAGAAAGGTAGGAAACGCCGACCTCATCTAGTTTAAAAAAATATGATCGACATGTAAAAGTCTGACTGACTTACAGAAATATTAAGTCATTACATATGAAATTGGCGTTTTGTAAGGGAGGAACATAAAGTCGTTTTTTTTTAATATAATATATTTATTTAATCAAAGTATCAACCATTGCTATTTGTGCACTTTTGCCATCTCATAGGTACTTCATTGATCCCTTTACTAAAAAAAACCATTCGGACGGGAATCAATAAAATCTTTGAAGGCGCTTTGGACTGCCCTATCGGAGTTGAATTTTTTCCCTTGCAAGAAGTTATCCAAATTTCGAAAAAAATGGTAATCTGTTGGAGCAAGGTCCGGGGAGTACGGTGGATGTCTTAGACATTCCTATTAAAGCTCCTCTAATTTGGTAGCCGTCTGTTGTGCAGTGTGTGGTCAAGCGTTGTCCTGAAGCAGCGATGGCCTAGAGCGATTGACCAGACAATAGACATTCGCCGTAATCGTCTGGCCAGATTTAAGAAAGCTGTAGTGAACGTCACTGGCACTAGTTCACCAAACGCTCACAAGTATTTTTTTTTTAATCAATTTTCGCTTGGGGCAAGATTTGGCTGGTTCGCCAGGGTTCAGCCATTGCGATGAGCGTTTTCGATTATTGTACAGGATCCACTTTTCATCACAGGTGAAAGGTATTTGATTTAAAATCCCTTCATTATTGTGCCGGTTGAATAATGTAACGCAGCAGTCGACGCGCGTTTGTCGGTTTGCTGCACTCAATTCATGAGGTATCCACCTTTCAAGCGTTTTCAACTTCCTATTTTGCTTGCCAGCAGTTAAGCCTGTAGCTAACTCGGACGTGGTTTGCGATGGATCCGCTTCCACAATAGCCTTCAATTCTTCATTATAAACTTAGGTCTCCGGCCGTCCACTGGGCTTGTTCTGCAGGTCGAAATTTCCAGAACGAAAACGTTGGAAACAAAAACGCACTGTGTTTTCTTTTGCGACACCGTCGCCATACAAATCATTAATCCTTCGAGCCGTTTCTGCAGCACTGGTGCGACGATGGAACTCTTATTCGTAAATAACGCGATATTTCAAGTTTTCCATTTTGTAAACCGACTGGCGCAAACAAAAACCAAAAGAGGAAAAAACAAATGAATTACGGTTTTCCAAACACAAAAGCATGAGTTAATAACTGTATAAATTTAAAATTAGAATTCCAAACCAAAGAGGAGATATTTGAGATCAAAGTGGCCAGTACGACAAAACGCCAATTTCATAGGTAAGGACCTAATAAAATCATTTATCATGAGAAGCTCGGGCTGGGTCGCTAGTTGAATAATAATAAGATAACATCTTACCATTACATCACGCCTTACAGTACCTACTCGAAGAGTTAGCCAGATGACCAACACCCACACCCATATTTCACCAGTTACGTGTAGATCTCATGTAATAGTGAGTGAGCCTATTGCCATCAACCGTGCACAAATTCAGTTTCCAGGCCGCTACTGGAAAAATCCTCTTGTTCAGCAGCAGTGTTTGCGAACACTAGACCAACGAGAACAAGTAGTAATAATTATTATTTCAATAGTTATGGGTCACAACAGTTTATGGTTCACTTGCCTGAAAAAGTACACAATAAGAACTTCGGGCAAGCTTTGAAGATAAAAGGTTGGTCCTCAAAATTAACATAGATACCTGTACAGTCTTATCACCCATTGTGTTAAAAAAACCATTAGATACAGCGCTTTATCAAAACAATCACAAAAGAATTGCTTCTATAAAAGCAGGGTTTATACAGAAGTGAAAGGAACACAGAAAATCATGCACCGATTTGTACCAAAATATTAGAGTACAATGGCGTCCAAAATATCTTGTAGGATCCATGTTTATGTTCCAAGGCTTTGTTGGCGATTAATTAAGCGATTCTATTCTCACAAAGAATGCGAAATTCAAAAGAGTTTGCTTCAAAAGGCTCTTGTGAGCTCTTGATATAATACCAGAATATCGTGGGTATTTTGTTTTGTTTGTGGGGAAAAGATTTGAGTGGAAAGGCGATTAGCTGAACAATATAAATATATTAAAATGTTTTGCGTGTGTTGTTTTTCTTTACTTATTTGAAGGGAACTCATTCACCGTGTCGTTCATCCGTGTTGTATTGGATACCTAAGGGTATCAATGCAACACGTTAAGGATTCATCCAACACAATCGGCACAACCGCAGAGAGGTCAGGTGCAGTACCAAACACCGCCAACTGCCGCGCCCTGGGCTGTCACAGAGATATTCCTTTTAGAAAAACCCAATTACACTTTTTGCCCGACTTGGTAATCAAACCCATGACATGCTCAATAGTTGCGCTTGCGACCGCAAGACCAATGGGGCTGTTACATTTAGAATTTTACAGGTAAGGAGTGGAATTCCCTGCCGCAGTCTTTGTTACCATTAGGTGAGATAGTGGTCAAACGCAAGCCTATAAATTTAATTTAAAAAAAAACAACGTTTAAAAGGCTTATGACTGTGCTAGTCATGCATTTCTGCACGCATTAGCCATACATGCTTACCCTGCAAGCTCAATCAAAACAAAAATAAAAACCGGCCAAGTGCGAGTCGGACTCGCGCACGAAGGGTTCTGTTCCGTTTTCCGTATCGCAAAAAACGGCAAAAAAATCACGTTTGTTGTATGGGAGTCCCACTTAAATATTTATTTTATTCTTTTTCTATTATTTGTTGTTATAGCGACATTGTAAATACATCATCTGTGTAAATTTCAACTGTCTAGCTATCACGTTTCATGAGATACATCCTGGTGACAGACAGACAGACGGACCGCGGAGTCTTAGTAATAGGGTCCCGTTTTTACCCTTTGGGTACGGAACCCCTAAAAAAACAACCTTCTCTGCTAAACTTCACAGGGTGAGTTTTAATGCAATGACTATATTTCAGGAGGTGAAAGAACTCAGGAATATAAACAACTTTGTCTACGGGTTTAACTAAAATATTAAAATATAATCATCTACGCATTTTATATTACAGTAGGTACAGCTGATTTATTTTCGTAAATTCAAAGAAGATACCGTAGTAACAGTTGTGCCAATCAACTAATTATTATAGATTGTATTATTGAATAACATTGTACTATAATGTATTGAGATTAAATATCGAGATATTTGTAGTAAGTTAATAATGATGTTACGGATCGTTACAATTTTTCAATACTGAGGACCGACCTAAGTATGATATATGTGTCGTCTAGGTGTATGAAAATCGTTTGTCTACCTTATCCTTTAGTTGTTCTATCCAGACATTTTTTTAAAATCTTGTAAACAAAATAAATAAACCGTCTCCCAAAGCAAACACAACCTGATTTCAAGTTTGTTTTATTTTACAACACCTGGAACAAATTAAGGCTTCAAGCAGTCAAGCTTACCTCATTGCTCGATAGATGGCGTTGTACCTTTTTCTTAATCGTGATATTGTTTCGTTACTTGCGTTTGGCATCCCCGCTTTATTCACGGTATCATTAATGATTTTTTTTTATCGGTGTCTTTTTGACCGTTATATCAATTGTTTTTTTTTTATTGAATCTCTAGAAGTATTCAGAGATTCTTAAAATATCAAATTATATTCCATAGACTAATATTATTTATAAAGAATGTGACAGTATGTTCGTGCATGTTAAATAAACCCAGGGCAGCACGAACCGTCCTCGCAGATCGGTGACTGTAAACTTACATCAACGAAATGGTTGCAGAATCGGGACTAGTCCCCATTATGGGTTCTCAGCAAACTTTTTTTTTTCTCTCGATGATATTTTATCAACACATCGTCAATCGCATTAAACTCCAATAGCTATTTGAAATCATGTGTAAAATTGTTGGCCGGGCTCGGGCGACAGTAACTTCTGCTTGTATCGTATCGAAAGGGTCCTCTTGGGATAACCGATACTAAAGGTAGTGGATGGTATCAATCATAATATTTATATGGTTCTTCTGTTCACTTTCATTTAGTCAAATTAATGTTACAGCACGTTACTGAATTCTGAACCAATCAGTGAAATATATTTACTATAAGAGGATGCAGTCTATTACATGGGACTACTATATGTAGGTTCGCCTCTGCCCAACCCTTCAGGGAATACAGATCTGTTATGTAGAAGAATACAGTAAGAGAAAAAATAACATGCTTTCCTAGCTGCTTGATAAATATCTTCTACACGTAGCTACCATGACACAATCTATTACCTTCCAACCTACCATTATGTTACTTTTAAGATGCGAAATTGATAATTTATTGATAACCCTGTAACTTTCATTTATTTTATTTATTTATTTTAAATTACTATTCCTGAAATTGTGAGTACCACCTAATTAATGAAAAACAAACTTCGGCAGAGCGAAGTGTCCTAACACAGACAATCATTTGCCTAAAGGGACACTTCAAACACTAATGTATGTATTTCTCACTGTTACAGCAAATAAAACTTATTAAATTTATAAAAAAAAAACTTATAAAAAATCTTAGTGGAACGCAGTACCTGTATAGACAGGAACCGTCTATTAACAAGCAGGATACACCGGTCTTTATTTGAAAAAAATCTCTAGAACTATTATTATCAGAAAAAAAATAAAAAAGCATACATTCCACATGGTCAATAATACTTACGTTAAGCCCAACAAGTAAAATTAAAAAAAAAGCCGACATTTTTTTATTTCATGCTATATAAATTATTTAGTAGTGCACGCTTCGGTCGACAATCTATTGAACACGTAGTTATGACACCATATCTTGCTAAAACACCCCGATTCAAACAGTAAAACGTCCATAATTTGAGAACGGCTGAACCGATTTTCATCAAACATAACTAAAGGTAATTAACACTCTTGATAAAGTTACCATTCAAACAAAAATTAAAATCGGTTCATCCGTTTCAAAACAATGAAAAAGTTCGAAAAAAGTATACCACAGACAGATACGCAAATACACATTACATGAATACACAGATACAAAAATACATGTATACACAAACACAGGTACACACGTCTAACTTATAACACCCCTCTGTTTCTGTCGGGGGTTAATAATCCCTAGGAATATTTTTTTTTTTGAAAAAATTGGCATGCACTCCAGATTTTCAATATAATACTTACGATAATCTCAAAAATGAAATCCAATTGTTTGAATAATGTTCAAAAACAATGATAATTGTTTGAATATTTGCCCAAAACTGTGCAAAAGTTTCCCTCTAACTCTGCCTAACGTGGACTGGGAGAAATGTATTATTAATAATTCGGTACATACTATATAACGCCAACCCTCTCGGAACACATGCGTAAAAGTATCAACTTTGATCTAATATCTCGACTTAAACCACCCTTATCACAAGTGTGTGATAAGGGTACGTAGATCACACTACATGCCATCAGTGATCGATGGAGATACAGCGTGTTGTATTTATTCATCCACAGGATGGTCGACACATCAACACATCGTCATCCACACTTTGATAGATGATCCGAGGATCCTTCATAAATCAACCAGCAATTCTTTTTATACTCTCCGTTTTTCTAAGGCTTAGGTAAAGAAATATTATTTGAGAGGGTACTGGGTTACTTGGTTACTGATATTATTTACTCCGTGAAAATTTTGGTTTTCATAATAGTGGTGTTATAAATAGAGTACTTTACTTTGAAGGCATTTTAGAAAGTGTTGTGGTTGAAGATTTATGGGTATATTTGGATTTAGAGCGGATATTTTTAGTTCAACTTAAAAAAAGTGTTCGCTAAACCTACATTTCGTATCAATATATCTAATTTTATTTAATTAATTGAAACTTTCATAGTAAGATTTTATGCATTCATTTTCAGGGTTGTATTTTGCAACTACGCATGTTTATTTTTCGTAAGTTGCGATACAAACCAAAACATTATTTAAAATAGGTTCTTTACCGCGAAAAAACTAAGAAGTTCAATTTTTTTCTAAGGATGTTAAAACAATGTGTTTTCGTATCACTGCATGCAGAATCTACTTCAATCTATTTTACCAAAGTAATCTCTGCCTACCCCGTTCTACATAAGCCACAATTAATCTGAAAGTAGTTACCTTCCATAAAAGATCACAGGCACAAGGGGTGAATGCCCGCCTAAGGGTAGGAAATAGCATCGCCTACCCCGAACACACGGTGCGTCGGGAGGCGAGCTTGTATACAAACAAACATGATATATGTGCATGATCAGTTATTTATTATTCGATATTGATATATTAAGGAGGATGTCGCCTTTGATGTGAAGAGATAAATCAGATAACTTGGTATTTTCCTGTTTTGTTGTCAACTATTTTCGGCACTCACGAGAGTCCGAACTTTTCGATGAGTTGTTGTATTGTAACATTTGTATTAATACCGTTCCAGCTATTCAAGTGACTCGTCTACGAATTATCGAATGACAAATCACGTCAGATATCAATCTGACATATTATAGTAGAAAGGGATGTCCCAGCTACTTACCTACATAGAGAGATAGTACGCTTCGGTACGATTATGAGTTTGGAATAATTTACTTTTCTCATTCTCAATATTTTGACTGCCCTCAAAACTGTGAGGCACATCTTTATTTATTTACTAGCTGACCCGGCGAACTTCGTTCCGCCTAACAAATTTCTAAAATAAAAGATTTTTTCTAAAATAAACGTGGCTTAAGTTACTCCTTATTACATCAGCTACCTGCCAATAAAAGTCCCGTCAAAATCGGTCCAGCCATTTCAGAGATTAGCCGGAACAAACAGACAGATAGACAGGCAAAAATTGTATAAAATGTTGTTTAGGTGTATGTACCGTATATATATTCATATACATGTAGTAAAAAATGGTTATTTCAGTATTAAAAACAGACACTCCAATTTTATTTATATGTAAAGATTACAATTCTTCATTGAGTACAAGTTACCATAAAACAGAAATGCTTTGAGCTTAGCCTTAAAAGAGCTAGTGTTAATCATTTTTTTTAAATTCGCCGGCAGTCTATTAAATATTTGTACAGCTTTGTAATGATAATGTTAAAATTTGGTACAACTTTATTTTTAAAGTCCTTTCTACGAGTGTTTTTCCTGGCTATTCTTTCTTCCCCAGATTCGTATTCATGGATAAATATTTTTTTAATTAACTAACAACACAAGTATGTATAAGCTGGGCAACGTTAGAATATGTAAATGCTGAAAATGAGATCGACAGCTTTCTCTTTGTGTGATTCTGGTAATTGTATGTATTGCTCTTTGGAGAATGAAGGCTCGCTGAGAATTATAACCGTAGCTTTACCCCAGAATTGTATACTGCATCGTATTTAGGACATCTCTCAATGTCCTCATCGCATAGAACGCAGATGATATAGTAGACTCAATGTGTGCTAGTTCTTTTTTCCAATTCAGCCAATCATCTAAATGGACACCTAGAAATTTGACTTCCCTCACTAATTCTATCTTTGCATTGTTAAGGGTTATGTCCATATTCGTCTTGCCTGCAGTGGTTCGAAACAACATGATGTCCGTTTTTTTAATAATAATTATTAATCTATTTGTATTGAACCAAAACTGAAATCGTGAGTCATCGTGAGGAAACTGGCACGTCCTACTTACTCGTAGAACCAACGATTCTAAAACATGCGACAACATCACTGGACTCGCGTGGTGGATAACTTACAACCCGTATTGTCTCACACAGAAGGGGACTGCGTCACATCAGCAGGAACGTTATAGTCTGATTAACCGCATTCCTATTGTCTATGATTTAAAATCATTAGAGCCTTCAAACATTAATTTACTTAAATAATACTCACTCCCCTGGGCAAACATTATTACAATATGTATTGTTTTCTACATTATTGAGTTTCCATTTGTTTACCCTTATTTCCCATAATCCCTCAGTCCTTTACGACACCCATGGGCGTTTTACACAATAACCACCCAGCCAATTACCATTGTGTACAATATTAACGAGAAACATGAAAATACGTTTACAAAACATCGTAATACAATCGTGACGAGCTCAAACTCCGCTTATTTCTTTAATCTTAGATAAGCGTGAGTACCTTTATTTAATGAGTATACCTACGACCTCAGTGGATTTAAAATAAAATTGTTTGAGAATGATTATAAATCGTCTGACTAAATGAAATTTCAAATTCACGGATCCGTGAAGAAATGTACAATGTAGTATTATCTTTATATCGCACAATCATGTTTCTGTTATTTATTAGAGGTGATTTTCAGGGATGTTTTCCGACAGTATAAACCAACAAAAAATGATGACGGGCTTAGGTTTAAACATAATTTAGTTGCTTAGTTGTAATAACGGTGGAATTCAATGCCTGAAATGTTTTATAGAAAGTTTATTTTGATTACGATACAGTTCTGAGAAAATTGTGTAAAAAAGGTCTTTGACTAACGTTAACTAACCTCAATGGTATAAAAAGGAAATTTTAATTAGGAATCTGCCCATCAGTTTTTAGGTTTTAGAGCGCGAATTTTTAGTAAAATTTTTACATCGGCCAGTAGTCGAACACAAACTAACTTCAAGCTGAAGTATCCATTGTAAGATAAAAACTGGAAAAGTTCAACAAAAACTGATAACATACACAGTTGGCAAGTTAAAACCGCTGTGTGTCCTCGGTCCATAACTCATCTGGTCTTTTATTGTGGACGCAAGTGGGTCGGTGGCCGGTGATAACACATTATCTCTCCTCCGCCACGTCGGCTAAGTGAGGATATTGCTTCGCTGCACTCTTCAGTGTGGCGCCGATACTGTTACGTTGGCGATGCACTTTGAGGAATGTAGGACAATTGTGTTTGACGGTATTGTGGGGAATGCTGTTTATTATTGGATGGGTTTGAGTAAGCTTCAGCTGCAATAAATTGGATATTTTCTGGGAAATACGTTGTTGGTTCAACTGATTGTAAGTAGTTATGGCAGTCTTTAACACCTACTAGGTCCTCTTTCCACAAATTCTTAAGAAACAATAATTATAGGCAGTGTTCTTCTCGCTTCAATGTAATTTGTAGTTCGTTTTTACGAACATTCAGTAAATTTAAGATATTGTTTACCACCTTAATATTACCTATATCCAGCGTCTTCCGGTTCGCGTTTTCGGTCGTCACTCCAGAACTTTTCGGTCCCATCGACCATCCGTTCAGCGAACATAGCGCCCTGCCCACTGCCACTTTACTTTAGCAATTTTTTACCGCATGAGTGCAAGGACAATAATATCGCCGCGGTACTTTCGCTCGTGGTAGTGGCGCCTTAGAGACAGCAGTAAGTTAGAACTTCTCATGACTTGCTTTTATTTTCACCTGCAGCAAGGCTCATCAAACTGGAACACAGCTGCATGTCGTCAGGAAATAGTGCTTTAACAGGGTGAACGAATGTGAATATTTTATGAGAGTCATGAATGTGAAATAAAGTTATTCGATAAACTAAAGTCAGTTTCTATTAAAACTTAATATGAAAAATGTCAAATATAAAATTCATATTTTATTTATTTCAGTTTGCAAATCCCCGGAAAGCTGCTACTGCCCATAACAGGTTGATTTGATTGAAAGGTATAATAATAATAGTCTTCCAGGCCAAATATCAGCCACGACGGCGAAGTCCAATCTCAGCGGAGGCATAGCTATCCCCGCGGGTGACATTATAGTGCACAAGTGTATGCGCAAACACAGTTGCACTATCTGTTCGGCAATACCTAATGGAAGAATACAGGACCACTTAAGCCCGACCTGGGAATCGAACCCGGGACCTCAAGCTTAGCAGACGCACTTGTGAACGTGAGGCCAATGAGGCAGTTAGATATAATTATATGGATAGAGAATAAAAATATTGTTCTTCGTTTTTGATAAACTTCATTCAGTACAACATAACTATGTTATCGTTCAGAAAACAAAACAAAAACGCTAATAGAAACCCTTATCAGTGAAAAATAAAATGAGCCAGTTTAATTCACAGATCATTGCGCGATTTCATCTGAATCATCAGGAATTTTATCTGAACTCGTTTGAAAGAGCGCAATGAATCGCGAACGCTCCATATTTATGATGTTTCTGCTTTATGTTGTTTATTTGCTGACGTTTGACTTTGATGTGGCAACATGACTCATTCGAATCAAATCAGTTTGGACTGGAATACTAGTCAAAGGGAGCTAACGGTGAATTTAGATTGGCAGTAGTCAATAATCTACACAAATACCTACTGGTATTATCTAAAATTATTATTGTTTGCTTATTAAGGTTTGTTTATAGAAAGTAATTTCATTTCTGAAAGTACTAATCAGATTAGCTACCAGAAAAACGTTTTTACATAAAAATACAAACAAAATCTTCGTTTTTTGACATCGACTATTAAAAAAGTTTTTGTTTTTCCCTTTTTATTTGTGGTACGTAATGTATACAATATGCTGACTGTTATAGAAGTATTAATTGTATCCTACGAAAATTCATCATTCTTGTGAGATAGATCACAGGAACGATGCCACGGGAAGTAGCTAGCAGGCCTTAGGACCAATAACAGATATTTTTTAAAAATGTTCTGAAAAGTTTCGGACGTTAATACTTTTTTATATAGCTTAAAATTGTTTTCCAATGCTGGGCAACGAGCTCCCATTTTTAACCGACTTACCAAAAAGGAGGAGGTTCTATGTTCGACTTCGAGTTTTTTTTTTTTGTGTATGTTCACCGATATCTCCGTCAATTGTGAACCGATTTTGAAAATTCTTTTTTTGTTTGAAAGAGTATGTTTCGAAATTGGTCCCATTTTAATTTGGTAAAGATCTAATGAAGAACTCCGAAGATAAACGACAGAACTCTACAATAAATAACGCCAGATCTCTTGGGATTGCTGCAATCGCATGTCTGTTTATTGATTATACCATTTCATAACATAACATAACGCCAGTATGCTCTTAAGGGGTACGCAGATCTCACATTTCATGTATGTTCAAGTTTCATGATATTCGGGTTATCTATTCTGGCGTTAAGGTAACTTACTAAACTACTTGCCTATTAGGTAGATACAACTAAAAAGTGAAAAATAAAAAACTTTTTTACAAAAAAATACTACCGACTTCCATATGAGAAAACTACAAAGTGAAAAATAATTTTATTTTTGGAAGTCGGTGTCTCTCGTAGGTACCATTTTCTTTGCGTTATGGAAACCGACTTCCAAGTAGTTTGTAGTTTTCTCATATAGAAGTCGGTAGTATTTTTTTGTAATTTTTTTTTTTCTTACCAAAAACGTCGCTCTACGCTATCTGCGACCAAGTTCTATGACTTTTCGATCTGTTAGAAAATATGTACACGACCCTTGGAGAAAGTGTACAAAAAAATATAAAAAGAGCAGCCATTTTTCAACTGACGCATAAAGTGAATACATTAGCGAAAAAATGCGATCGCATTGCGCTCTGTCACCTACACCTATTATTTTTACTCGAAACTGGAGTTATTTTATCGCCGTGTCAGGTACTTCAATACAGCTATGAATAATGAACAATGTGCCAACTAAACCATTTTTCAGCGAACCGTCCGCTATGTGCTGGCTGGCTTTTACTGATCCGACCTTAATCACGAGCGAGTAGAGACATGTCGGTTATACCGACATGCTGCTCGCTCGTGTACACGCACCCTTACAGCCCTATAAATATATAAAAGTGAACAATAGAGCTATTGTATGCATGACAGAACCCTAATATTGAAATTCTAATACAAATTGATAAGTAAAGGTTCCATCCGTACGAATTCTCGTAAACAAGATTTTATTCCAAGATAAAAAACCGTTTAAAGAGTCGCGTCTTTAGGATCCGTACAAAATAGTATAAAATATGTTAAACTTCGGCATCACCGTCGGCTATGTTCGGAAAGCCGAAGTTAGCTGAAGTGCGCGTGACTTTGCTTATGCTCCCCCGAGCATACGGGAGCAACTTCTAAGATCGCAAATGCTAAGTTCGTAGCAGCGCGGAAGATAACTCGATTTTTTCTTTTATAAATCTAAAATGATCTCGCTGTCAGTTAGTTGACCTGAAGAGGGTGAAGCCGTCAGAACGAATCGCTTTTGTTAAACGACTTTCAAAGTTTCATGGATTTTTGTGCAAACGATTTGCTGACACAGTTCCGGTTAAAGCGAAACCTTTTTATTTTGGGTACAGGCATGATATCTGAAAATATGAACGTAAGATTAAAGACAAGCAAACAAATGCGGTAACTAATAAATTATATGAAATCCTTTCACCTAAACTACATAGACAGCTCTTAATGATGTCTGAATCCTAAATAATAGCAACTATTGTCTGACCTACATATTCATATTATATACCATTAAAATTATATAATATGCCAATAAGAAGCCAAACTATTAATATTATGCGATAAATCTCTAGCCTTTCCTAAATATGTTGGGGTCGGTTTCCAGTCTAACCGGATACAGCTGAGTATACTTATTTTACAAGAAGCTACTGCCTATCTGACCCGTTCAACCCAGGTTACCCCAGGTTTACTAATGAGTGCCGCTGGGTTATTTTAGTGGGTATACCGGATTCATTCCGGGGAGTCCCACATACCCCCCCCATTCCCCCAATGGGTGGGTATGCGTAATGCATTTTTTCCCAGCGAGATCAAAAAAAAAAAAAAAAAAAAAGGTTTACTAATGATAAGCATGAAACATATTGGCATAATTTACATAGGCATAACGAAATTCAGCATAATGATCATTATGCATAATATTATTAGTCATAAATGATTTGCCATAATGTATATTGCCATAAATATTCATCATCATCATAAACACTGTTAGCATAATTATAATGAAGCACAAGTGTATAAAGCATAAAGTTATAAACGCATTATGATATTTAAAAATAATTTTCTTTGGAATAAACATGTTCGCACCTTAACCTATTCCAATTGAGACCTAATTTTTTTTATTTCGCTTGGGTAAATGCTCATGCAAACTGCGCTACCACGGGGTGATAGTGCAACTATGTGGGACTCCAACCCTCTAAAACCCCACGGTGTCCTATTGTGCCACTTATGACGGGCAAGCGTAAGCAGTCATCCGCGAATCCGCCGTGGCCGTCCGTCTCCGGACCCTCCTCTGGGGTGTACCCCCATCACCAGCGCACCAGAACACTTTGCACGCGTGACTTCCCCAGGGAGCAAACCAGCACATGGGCGCCAGGTGACCCCATGTATAGCACCCTTGGTCCCCCCGTGACGGTTCAGAGCATTGGTCCCGCCGCCTCACCACTTTTCGGTCGCAAGAGATAGAGAGAGCGGCCAATGCCATACCGACACTCATCCTCCCCTGCGACCATACAACGTCCTCCATGAGAATGTTGCGACCCCATCCAGGCCGGTGAAGGTAGGGAGAGCGGCGCACCGCCATACCGGCAATCCCATCCCTCTGCGGCCTCCAACCCTGTGTCGCGATGCCTGCCCCCCTCCTTGATAATGCGGGAACCCACCGCGAGGGAATTGACTCCTACCCAACACAACAACACACTCATAAACATGTCGGGTTTAGTCAATAGTACGGACGTCAAAACAAATCACGAGCACGCCACCTGTCGGCAAATCAAGAACAACTACGCTGTGGCGCGCTTCCTCTAACGACCTGTGTGGTGGGGACACAGTATATAAGAGTTGAGTACTGACCGCCCTAGAGCCAAGACGTTGTAGAATCGGTATCGATCAGTAATATTAGTGAGCAAGATTGTAACTGTAAACTATTTAAATAAACCCAGTGTATCGAATAATTTGTGTTATTTCATTTGCACGACTGTACCCACCGACCTGCCCATACACGATGTCTTAACCTAAAGGGAATACATCCTGACTTCCCGATGGTTTGCATCTATCGGCCAGCCATGATGCGACATCAGAATTGGGATTCGGTCGTGCTAATGAGATCACACGTAAAAACAATGCTAGTGAAAATGGCGGTTACATTCTTGCAAAAAAAAATGCGGTGTCAGTTGAGAAAAAAAAACAGTAGTGGTTCGTTTCTGCGACTACCCTCAGTCTAGAATAAAAAAAAAAACAGTCTAGAGCGGAGCAGCAAGGAAGCTAGCAACAACCAAGGAGCTGGACAGGTCAAGGAGGAGCGTGTGGACGTGTGGAAAGATCCATACACATGGATCTTTAAGCCAATCTGGTGAGTCGTTTTCATTTTGTTATTGACTATGGCCAAGAGTGTTCAATTATTCAAAATTCTGGTTTTGTGGCGGTCAATGGATCGTCGGGGTGGCCCGTGTTAGGTTATAATGTTAGTTATCGATGGTCAAGTTGGGTGTTGTTGAAGGGTTATTATTCTACTATCACTGGCGGTAGCCCTTGACTGGCCTTGGCTGACTATCATTGTTTGGAAGTAAGAATACCTACCTGGGCACTTGGGACATTGTAGTCAGACACTGAAGGTCTCTGCATTCACATTCAGTGTTCATAATAACCCATTTTGCCGTGCCGGTTTAGGTTACTACACCGGTTAATTTCCATCAAAGCTGTGTATGGTTAAGATAACCGTGTAAACAAGTACTCTCGTAGTGTTTTTCATGTTTCAGATACCATATTGTATCGCAGTGGAGCCTCTGCTGCTGCTAGCAGTTCAGATGCTGTATGCGAAGGCTGACCTGTCAACATCTGAGAGGTTAGGAGGAACGGCAGACTAGCAGTTTGAGGTTGGGAGCGCGCAAGTTTGAAATGGAATACTCGGTGAGTCGCTTCCATGTTATTTCGATAGTGAGGTGGAAAGTTCTCTTCTGAAGAGAACTTCGAGTTTTAAGTGTTCATGTTTGATCACTGAATTGGTAGTGGTTATATCTAGCACTATCACTAGGTAATTAAGACACACTTGTAAAAAGCAAGTAGTTAGGTAATGAGTTTCCTATTGGCAGTATAGTTTCAAGATTTGGTTCAATACGAACTTTACCATAAGAAGGAGATTTTCAGTAACAAAGCCAGTTAGTAATGACGTAGGGCCATCGCAATTGTATCGAGTTAGTAACGGTACTGGTCATTTACGTGTAATCAGAACAAATCTTATGTTGCGTCACGATTTACGACCACCGTCCTCAGATCTGAATTCACTTGCTTACTTTCAAAGTAACATTAGGATAGCAGTAGATCTCGCGATCGTTTTCCTTACATAAAAACTGAGGTAGTGAGCGATAGTAAATGGTTACTGTTGATATTTAATTTTAAAGATTTTGATCCGAATTAATTCGTGAAGCTCCTTAATATTATCAGGGTTAGTTGTTTCCCTTTTGTTAGCAGTCGGTATGTAAATCTTTGAGTAAAAAGTGCGAATCTTTTGGGAAGGATCCTCGATCACCAAGTTCCTTGAGAATTAGACATCATAGTTGATGACAGTGGTAGTGAAACCAAATCTGATTAACATGTATGCATTTGCCTTTGAATTATGGTAAAGATTAACGGAAATGTTACAATTACTTTATTTAGTTGTTGATCGTCGGATCTTTTTCTAATCAATAGTGTTGTGTGGGAAACTCTAGTGTGAAAACTAAATAGGCCCTATATTAAGTCCGCGATAGGTTATTATGACAGGACAGTGATAGTTATACAATGAAAGCTTTAAATAGGAACGCTTAGGACCTACAAGTATGCACGCGGTAGGTTAGGGAAGATGCCAACGGGTCATGTACCAGTCGATGTTGATGTTAAAGGAATTTTGATGATGATGAGCAAGCTTAAAGTGTCTAGTAATTCAGTCTATCGAATGTATTATGATTGACCGTACCAGTGGATTCTGGTGGAGGTCGGGGTCTAGAGACCGTTGTGAGAGCAATACAATTGCTGGTTGGCTAGAGGGCCGTGGCGTTAAAGATTTTACTCGAGGGTTTCTTTAAGCTTGACAGTTTTTGCAGCAGCAGAATTTTTAAAGTTGGTTTGGATCGATTTGTGGTACATGGCCCAGGGTAATGATTCAGTTAAAGAGTAGAGTTCTAAAATTTCCCTATTTTCACGAACCCAATGATCTATTTTGGTTAGGAGTAGCCGAGCGTTGTGTGGCAGCTGTTGACCTGTGTGGCAACTGTGAGCCTGTGTGTCAACTGAAGGCCTGTATGGCACCTGTAAGTCTGTGTGACACTATGTCTGGTGTGAATGTTCATGTTTATGTTAGAGACTTTGCAGAAGGTTCATTTTGAGTTATGACGTTGAAAGAAGGTAATCTCACATAGTCACGCCAGAGGTGAGGTCACCATGTTAATGTTGATGACGTTCGAATCGTCAAGCCCTCATTACGAAAATTTAAATAATTTTGGTATTCTAATTTTGATTAACAGAATTTATAAAATTGCTAATAAAAATTTAAGGGTAGTAAAATTTAAGTAAGTACCTAAAGGGCAAGAAGGTTATTTGGAAATTTGCGAAAATGATGGTGATGATGATGATGAATGGACCGTGACGACAGATGATGAGTTCGGTATGTCTTTTGTACTTGTAATTAATAATACGCCCTTGGAGTCAGAGGAAACATTTTCCATAAGCTCTCGCACCTTAAGTGTAGATAATTCCGAAGCTATAATAGAATCTTTGGAATGATCAATTAGTATGTGGTCTTTTCTACTTTTGTGGAAGATGATCATTTTTGTAAATGGGATGTCAAGATCACTCCTGCTGTTGTGGGTGTTGATCTGTGATGCGCTGTAGGAGTCTCACCTGCTTTAGTGGGTGACGATTCAGACCAGCTTGACTGTAACTGCGCTGTAGGAGTCTCACCTGCTTTAGTGGGTGACGATTCAGACTAGCTTGACTGTAACTGCGCTGTAGGAGTCTCACCTGCTTTAGTGGGTGACGATTCAGACCAGCTTGACTGTAACTGCGCTGTAGGAGTCTCACCTGCTTTAGTGGGTGACGATTCAGACCAGCTTGACTGTAACTGCGCTGTAGGAGTCTCACCTGCTTTAGTGGGTGACGATTCAGACCAGCTTGACTGTAACTGCGCTGTAGGAGTCTCACCTGCTTTAGTGGGTGACGATTCAGACCAGCTTGATTGTAACTGTAGGGGTTTTCTGTTGTAAAGAAATACCTAGACCAGTGATCCTTTCGATATGTAACTATGCAAAATGTTTCCTCACTCACCTAGAGTATGAGTCAGGATTGGACGAGCGAATACTGTGTGGAGATTTTGTGTGTTTCAGAAAACTTCCCTTGTATGATGGGAGACTGGTAGAACGGAGTGGACTAAGAACGTGTAGCGCAACACGACATGAGATGGCATGGAGCAAGGACAAGAAGATAATGCCTGCGGGTGATAGATTTGGGGAGTCTGTCACCTGAGAGAGGCCAGAGAAGGCGACGTGCTGTGTTCCACGCTCGCCTCTCAATAGGAATTACGGCCTAGAGAACACCATGTGGTTTTAGTCAGTAAGAGTCTGACAGACCCCTCAGCTTTCCCCAAGGGCTGAGGACATCCATTGAGGATTTCCACATGATTCGATACACTGTTAAAACCTGACAATGAGGAACAGACGAGGACGCCTGTATCGCAGGATGGCCGTGTCGGGTTTAGTCAATAGTACGGACGTCAAAACAAATCACGAGCACGCCACCTGTCGGCAAATCAAGAACAACTACGCTGTGGCGCGCTTCCTCTAACGACCTGTGTGGTGGGGACACAGTATATAAGAGTTGAGTACTGACCGCCCTAGAGCCAAGACGTTGTAGAATCGGTATCGATCAGTAATATTAGTGAGCAAGATTGTAACTGTAAACTATTTAAATAAACCCAGTGTATCGAATAATTTGTGTTATTTCATTTGCACGACTGTACCCACCGACCTGCCCATACACGATGTCTTAACCTAAAGGGAATACATCCTGACTTCCCGATGGTTTGCATCTATCGGCCAGCCATGATGCGACAAACATAAAATTATTATGACGAATAAATATTATGCCTTAAAAAAATATGCAACTCCAGATTATGCCGAAACAAATTATACCAAAGACAGTTGTGCTAACCTAAATTATGTTAAATTATTATTATGCCACAGTATTATTATCTAATAGAAGCTATGCGAAAACGTTATGTTAAACAACATTATGTCTAAAGCCTAGGGAGGCTTATGTTTATAAATAAGAATCATGCTTGGTTTTTGTTTTACTTTGTTTTGTCTATTAAAATTTAGTAGATTAGTTTATAATTTTGTAATTTTTGGAATGCCTGTTGGTAAAATATGGCTGGACCTATTCCCTATATCACCATTGTACTGTACCCATATTTACCAAAATAAAATATCCTTATCTTTATCTATCTTTAGAAAAATATGCCAAGAGGGAGAATCCCTAACTGGGTATCACGACAGCATAAAGTACGTAAGCGAAGGCGCGCCGTAGACATAGAGGCCACTACGAAAAAATCGTAATGTCAATGTTTACGAGCAAAATGCTCGTAAACATTGACATTACGATTTTACAGGGTTTCTCGGCCAATATTGGACAGATCTCAGTTCAGGGGGTGTCAACTTTGTTCTACGATAATGTATATAAGCGGCGGCGCGCCGACGTTAGGTACCCTTTGACAAGACAAGTATCTGATTTTATGAATTTTGATTACTGTAACGACTGTTAAAGATATTTAAATGACAACTGGAACAACGGTTTAATATGCTTGCCGAGGCACGGCGGAATCTCGTTAGTAACGGATGGTCTGGGTGACCACCTTTGAACCAACCTCGGCAACCGTTGCTTAACCTTGAAGATCGACATGAGCGGCTATTATAATTTACCCACGAGCTCCTCCTTCCGTCTATTAATATGATGTGCTCTTCAGATAGTAACGACTGGAAGAAATTACGGATTTTTTCTAATAAAAAGTGAACGATCCCATTGTAGTTTACGACAACTTTAATACTATATTTTTTTAGCATGTAAATCTGTTTGGCAGACAACTGTGTCTGATCACTGCTGATACCGACTTATTGCTCTTCGTAAAATATAATATCAACCATTGGAAATCTATTTATTGTTGGTTATGATTTTGTTACTGGAACACAAAATTAATTTTTAGGAATCAATTTTGAATAAATGCTTTGTGCGAATGATTATACTCTCGTAGCAACGCTGTCCGTCCGTCTTTCTGTCTGTCATCAGTGAAATTGACGCTAGTTTTGAATTTCTTACGATCGTAAAATTTAAAACCACCAACATTTTATTGAACTACAAATAAAATAACTTTGTGTTTTTCACAAAGCGATATAGTCACAAACATAATCAACCGAAAAAATAAGCCCACAAAAACTTTAAACATAAAATAAATAGACGTCGTCTGCTGCCTATTGCGAACAACACATTTTCTAAACTTTACCCTGCCGACGACCAGTGAAGTCAAGGTCAGCGACTTAGCGAACTGTAAATAGGAAATAAGCCTGAGCACATGAAACTAACTCGACAAATTAACTGGAGTTACAAGTCCGGGTTGACAATGTAACTGAAACTCTCGGTCACGCATGGACAAGGTTGGGTTGTACAAATAAGGAGTTATATGTGAAACTATTTGGTTTTACTGGTACTTAAGTATCTGTGACAAAAGGTACGTACGAAAGGGATCTCTTAATTATTATGTATCCGTTTATTTACAGGTTTAAAAAGAAAATAACCTGTATAAACAAAGTTTATACCTAACATTATACTTTGCTAAGATTTCTAGATTTCTGTGGTTTACGTGCCTTTTGGTCAGTATAAATGAATATTTGAGGAGAGCTTCAGTAAATATGAGTCGGATGAGAATTTTATAATTTATATTATGCGTCAACGTTGAGGACTTAATTCCTTCCTGGTTTATGCAGAGCTCCGTGTGATAGCTGATTTAGTAGAATATATTCAGGCTTTTGTTCCAGGAGTATGAGATTTAACATTTTATTATTTTTAATTTCAGAAACCAAGGCAGGTGCTAAAATTCTACAACTTGTACTTTATGTATATAGGGATATCCAAGTAGACATTAACTTTTTTTTTTAAACCTTTCTCGACGCTAGGAATTATCATGGACCGTGGGTGTATTTACAAGCATTTAAACTCACATACAGAAACAGCCAGACCCGGAACAACTATTTGTAGGCCATAGATACAAATATTTGTTCCATGCGGGAATCGAACCCGTCATATGCAGTTCAGCAGCCAATCGCTTAGCCACTATGCCAACCGTTCCAAAAATCTAACACCCGTTAACATTATCGTCAAGATGTGAATTACCAAGGCTCCATAAACGAGAAGGTTTCAAGCAGACATTAACATTACACTTGTCACGCCATACAAAATGGTTTCTGTCGAAAAGGAAATAGACCACTTTACCCCGAGCGTTGATGACACCATCATGCTATATTAGTCAGGCTACGTTTCCACCCGCAGCCAGTTCACCACTGTTGATTCTGGCGTTCAGGAGTTGCAGTGGTTTGGGAATAGTACGGTGGGATTGTCCCAATAAGAACCAGTTCGCATACAAGGTGCATTACATTGCGGGCTGTCGAGGTATAATGTGATCAATCGCTCGATCGTTTCTCGAATTGTAAATTAACTTGCGGTTGGCAGTCGTACAGATATATATCTATTTCAATCGAAATGTTCCTTAAAATCCTCTCAATTTTATACAATCTACTCTTTGAACATTACCACATCATAATCCGGTCCCGAGTTTTGGGGGCAATCTAACTAAAATCCGCAAGTCCGCAGATTTGAGTTCTGGAGCAGGAAATATCGATAGCCATTAGGATAATACGACGGCGGCGGTGCGCGGCGGCCGGAGAGCGTCCGAATTTAATAAAAGTTGCTCCGGAGCGGCGAATAAATCTGGCGGGGTTGGTATTCTGCGCACAACGCACTGACGAATACCCGCCACGGCTTATGATGGAGTGCCGACCAGGAGCTTAGAATCAAGACGGTTTATGCTGCTCTCGTAATTGAATAACAGTAACTTCAGTTCAAAAGTAACTTGTTTTTAATTACATGGTGAAGTTATTGTGTTTTCAATTACGCGGGCAGAATTTTAAAATGTTTACAAATCTGGATAAAATGTGTTATCGTGGTTTGGTCCAGAAGTAAAAGTTGTTCCTAATGTTGAAACACACAATGGCCCCTTAATATGTTTTCAGTAGTTTTAATTACCCCTTACAAATTTTGTTTTACAGCTTGATATTGTGTCGTTCGTCATTAGAACTAGACATAATATCGACGTCATTAAAAATAATAGGTATCCAAAAACTATTAAAACCATTCCATCTAATCCATTCCATTATTTCAATTCTATCCAAACCATAGAACAGACTTATAGTCTTTGTTACTGCTGAATAGACTGTTTATGGATTCTATTATTCTATTGCACGATCCTCTCGTCCTCTTGCCGTATCTCCGAAACTTCTATGTTCTGCAAACGTGCTAGTTCTCTGGGTCAATGTTTGTAGAACATACTTCCAGTGGAAAGTTTTCGCATTAGACCCGATTCGAGGAGCCTGGCCAAACACAATAGATAGCTTTCTGAATAAAAAGTTAACATTACTTACTGTATTGGACTTCTATGGGGAGTCATGAAAGGTCCGTCTTTTTACCATTTACCGTGACCGTAAGCAATCTGTCAAAGTCATAGGCGAAAATCTCGATTCTAAGAAAATTGGAGGAAAACTGTAATTTCTTTGGGAAGGTGTATCACCAAAGCCTCGATGTTGTTCAAGGCATAAAATATGTACGAAATCTGTCACTGTACGAAACGAGGGTTTATCTAATATGTGTGTCCAAGAGTGTGAGGTACATGTTTTGTAAATAATATCCGTCAGACCCGACGAGTTTTATATATAAAAACATTTATGTTTTTGGGGTAACTGTTATAAATCGAAAGTATTATCCCAAACGGCCTACTGTTATGTTCTGAATTGTCGTGACAAAAATAGTGAGATCATTGTTATGAAACCTTTTTGTTATTATAACTGTGTGTTTCAGAAAAAATAAGCTCTCCTTATATCGTGTCTACCAAGAGCTCATCTCTTGGTAGACACCAGACACGATATAAGGAGAGCGTATAGATAATAAGAAAATACGTAAATAAAAGAGAGGAATCAGCAAAACAGTTTTTTGGGCTCTTATAGAATGTTGTATACGTTCGAGTCAGCAGAATCACAATGGAAGCTACTTTATTGTAAAGAATATTTTTCACAACCAGAAAAAATATCTTTTACATACTACAACCGATTTACATAATTAAGTCCGTAAATATATAAAATATATTTACAAAAAAGCTCAGGCTATTCAAATACCAAAGCTAAATCACGGCCTCAAAGCCCATCAGGGATATCCCAGAATGGCTCACTACAAAAGACTACGACACAGTGTCGGAATTGAGCCATTGGACCCTTTTATTGCTCACAATGCAGGTCCTGGATCGGCTAGAGGTCACGTGGGTTGTCACGTGGGGCTATGCGGTTATGACGCCTATCGATGCTAGAGACATTGCCTGGGTGTGAGGATCGGTGCTTAATGGTGGTCGGTAAATATTTGATATGGAATGTTCCATCTTCGATATAAGGTGAATATAGTTTAAATATCACGTGGGCGTGTAAATAGGCTTTAAATAAATAAAGCCTAAGAACTGAACCACTTAAAAGTTCCAAACTTTTGAAGTTACTCAACGACATCAAAATTTATGGCAAATCGTATAAACCTGGATCCCTGTGATTGAAAGTCAGTCAAATCAGCAAAGTTGTTAAACTGGAAAACAGGGTCGAAATTAAACCAATAAAAACAATTAAAAGACAAGTTTCGAAAAAAGGCATCAAAATGTTATGTTTACGCAAAGTAATCAAAATTCACTTTCATCTTTGGTAAATTTTCTGTGCACGCGGTTACACCCCATAGAGATATAAAGTCACCCCCGCCCCGTACGGGGGCGAAGCTGAAGAAAAGTCAACAGAAATCGCGTTAGTCGATAAACCCACCCCCAAACCAATTACATGCAAAAATTGGTGTTTATAAGTTCAATTTGGAACCGCGCGGCTACACGCAATAATATGAATGTTTGGAAAAGGAATAGCTTTATTTATTTCAAAGGCGAAAATACATGACATTATATTTTTTTGCTACAATACAGATAAAGTCAAAAACCTACCTCTGCTATTCTACTCTACTTTGTGTTTGTTGCTGCTTTGTTGTGTAGTGCGTCGAATAAATGTTTTATATTCTATTCTATTGCCATTTTTTACCCGACTGCCGAAGGTAGGTAATGTGTTTAGCAGTCTATGTATGTATGTTTGTTCCTATGGGGCGTTCTATAGTATTTTGATGATTCTGATGTCAATCAATTCGTCTTAACCCTGCGAGTGTCACTGGCTACATGAAAATTGGAAAATAGAAAATGGCAGATTTTGGGAGCCATTTGAAAGGGCCCAAAATTTTTTATTTTCTTCCAAACCCATCGTGTAGGTTATCAAAATAAAGGTTTTAAGAGGTGATTTCAAAAATATATAACACTTATATGTATAAATGTACCTAATTGTATACCTATATCTTTAACCATAGTTCATCATTTCACTTGTTAATAAACCCGAATAATGTTAACCAAAGTATATTTTGTTTGGTCATTTTTGCTAAAACAAAAAGTCCCTTTTAGCCACATCCATTCAACTTTTATGTACGTATTACAGTTGAAGCCTATTATAGTAATATTTAATAGTCCGATTAGCCTGTTAGGTCACTCTTAAAGAATGAATGAATTAATTAATATTCATGCGCAGTACAATGCTGTATCATCAGATTTCCATTATGTGGACCGGCCTTTTAGACCCTAACTCTAGGGCTTGTAACATTGGCCTTGAACCTTAGTGTAAGAGCGGAGCGATTTTGTTATTATTAAATCGACATAAGGTGGAGGTTATATAGTACTCATTTCTGACAATAAGGGTATCGGAGCTAATTGGACTTTACATTCGCAGCCGGCCGCAGCGCATTTCAGTACATAAAATTTCATTTGCACTGTGTAATGGCTCATGACAAAATACGGTTCAAAAGTCATGTGTGTATGATGATTTTTGCCTTGAGCTGCTTTGCAGTGACCCATTGTAACTTGCGTTAGCCTTTAGCTTTATCCTAAACAAAAAATAACAACAATGATGCTTGTGTCGACACCGGTAGGTATGGCGAAACTTTTATATAGAAAATAAAATCTAGATACTCTTTTTTCAATTAAAATTAGTTAATAGCTATGTTTTCCACTCACCGATCTGCTAACCACCCAGTTTCAGACTCTCTAAAGATGATAAACCTTGTAATATCTACACTATCTACGTATACGGGCCCGTCACATAAGTTGGTTATTAGCGATCATTATCCGCTGGGCGACAGAGCTACACAACACGACATAATATGCGACACGAGTACACGACATATACGACACGGGGCCTTTGTCACACCACATTTTGTTTATGTCCTAAGTCGTTAACACGGTATTGGATGATGCCATCAGTGCTGTTGAATGGGTAATGGATTTTTGCCTTTTTAGATTTCTCTTGGTGATTTATTTTTAAAAATTTGGGTAGAAATATTTGTCGAGTGGATTAATCAATCACACTTGCAATAGGTTTATTTAAGGGTTGCGAAGGACTCTTGTACATATACTTAGCTATAAGCGACGAAATCACAAATAGCTCTGCGGCAAACTGAACCAATTCAAGTAAATTAAAAATCTAGCTAAAGTAAATCAGTGAAATAAAGAGACATCGCTCTTTGCAGGATCAATACAATTTATTTTCGCATCAAATGTCAGTCAACAAAACTGTTTGACTCTTGTGATGTCAAATAGTTGATATTTTTCGTAAGCGGTTGTTTGCAACCTCTCAACTCAGCAAATTGTAAAGCCTAAGTCTGTTGGTCTAATTGATAATGTTTGCGCCGAGCATTTGTTTAACAAAAGATAATCGAGTTAGCGAGAGGTCTGTGACGTCGTCGGGATTGGTCCATCTCTATTCAATTATAACAAGAGTTTGTTCAGTGACGAGAATTGATTTATTTGTAGTGATTCTAAGGTGAAATGGAGAGAAATGTCAACAATTTAATTTACTAGAGGCAAACTTATCAGATGATTGGATGGACGGGATGATTTGATTTTTGTCATAAATTATTTGAATTGGCTGTAATTGAGGGAACAACTGTCAACTGTTATTATTTTTAGATAACTCTAATTATGCAAAAGTAATGTATGCAGTGATTTGCAAGGACAAATTATGTATAACTACTCCGCCTCGCCCAGTAGGAGTATGTTTAAGACCTACAAAAAATGTTCTTTCACTACTTCATTTTTAAAGAATTAAGTCCAAGGCTTTTCACCTACTTCCTCTAGGTTCCACTAATGAAGCTAGGGTCTTTTAATAATTTTATTAATAATCTTTTGAAAATATGTTTCTAACTTCAGCAATAAGTATTTTCTTTTCACATATACGCTATATGTGAAAAGAAAATACTTATTGCTGAAGTAAAAATTCGTCACATGAATATTGTTAATGTGTTAAATAGTTTCTGTTAATGTGTTAAATAGTTTAATGGCAGTGGCAGTGGCAGTTTTAGAAGCATTTTAGGTGCTAACTGCAGCAACATATGACGCCTGGTTTCATAACCTGTATGTACCGCGAACACATTGCTTTCATAAAATACTTTGTATGAAAGTATTTCCTGTTTTGTCTTCGAGTTGTGTTGCGAAGAAATTAGTATTTCGAGCATTTTGTAGCTGTATTTGGTAAGGAACATACAGCCACAAAATGCGTCAAGTGGGGAGCTAGAAGCCGGTACTCACAGAGGAATCCCGCGCTTGGCATATTTTTATAGACATAATTTTGTTTGGCATAACGTTTTCGCATAACTTTTATCAGCATAATAATACTGCGGCATAATGCTAAGATTAGCGTAACTGTCATTTGGTCTAATTTGTTTTTCCATAATTTGGAGTAATATATTGAAAGCGTAATTTTTATTCGTCATAATAATGTTATGGATACCTATTCGAACGCCGAAAATAGAAATACCTACGGAAAAATGTCAATTTTCAAAATATCGAAAATATTATATCGATTTGAATCGATTGAAAATTGTTTTACCTAAGCCTAAAATGTCTAATTAAGTATATTTGATATAAGGACTCAAATCAATAAGGTTAAGGTTCGGCGTGGTAGCACTTGGGCCACCCTTGAACCGCGAACATGTTTGTTTTATTCCAAAGAACCTTATATCCTGTAAATATCATTATGCGTTTATAACATTATGCTTAATAAGATTATGCAT
This sequence comes from Orthosia gracilis, assembly GCA_947562075.1. Taxonomy (NCBI): domain Eukaryota; kingdom Metazoa; phylum Arthropoda; class Insecta; order Lepidoptera; family Noctuidae; genus Orthosia; species Orthosia gracilis. The sequence continues at coordinate 972,451 of OX387274.1, read as the reverse complement.
CATTATTATTATGCCAACAGTATTTATGGCAATATTCTATAATGCGTAATGATCATTATGCTGAATTTCGTTATGCCAATGTAAATTAAGGATATATATTTTATGATTATCATTATTAAACCCACAAAGGCAACAACTTTCGAGCTCTCATTCACAGGTCCTGAAAATTAGAGGTTGTTCGACTGGTCAGTCGAAAAGTAACCAGAATGTCTCCAGTGTGTTTCGCTGAGTCCGAGGATTGTGACTTCTTTCCTTTTCTTTACAGTCGAGTTTGCCCGTGTGGTTTAGGTCGCGTACATTCCAGGTGCCTAGGCGGTGAGGCTGTCTAGCTGATTTCTTTACAGTCGAGTTTGCCCGTTTGGTTTAGGTCGCGTACATTCCAGGTCCCTAGGCGGTGAGGCTGTCTAGCTGATTTCTTTAGAGTCGAGTTTGCCCGTTTGGTTTAGGTCGCGTACATTCCAGGTGCCTAGGCGGTGAGGCTGTCTAGCTGATTTCTTTACAGTCGAGTTTGCCCGTTTGGTTTAGGTCGCGTACATTCCAGGTGCCTAGGCGGTGAGACTGTCTAGCTGATTTCTTTATAGTCGAGTTTGCCCGTTTGGTTTAGGTCGCGTACATTCCAGGTGCCTAGGCGGTGAGGCTGTCTAGCTGATTTCTTTAGAGTCGAGTTTGCCCGTTTGGTTTAGGTCGCGTACATTCCAGGTGCCTAGGCGGTGAGGCTGTCTAGCTGATTTCTTTACAGTCGAGTTTGCCCGTTTGGTTTAGGTCGCGTACATTCCAGGTGCCTAGGCGGTGAGACTGTCTAGCTGATTTCTTTATAGTCGAGTTTGCCCGTTTGGTTTAGGTCGCGTACATTCCAGGTGCCTAGGCGGTGAGGCTGTCTAGCTGATTTCTTTAGAATCGAGTTTGCCCGTTTGGTTTAGGTCGCGATCATTCCTGGTGTCTAGGCGGTGAGGCTGTCTAGCTGATTTCGATTTATCAGTAACATAGTTTTCAGGTGTTGCCTGATCTGACACAATTTAATCATAGTTACCCGGATGGGTGTATAGTTATTCCACTATTGCTCGGTCGCCATAGCCTCGTTCGTTATCTAGCAAGGAGCACCACAGCTGTCAGATGACAGGCGCATCTTTGCAGCATAAGCATATGAGGATGACATTTGGAGCCGGAATTATGTTATGTCTGATCTTCCCCGTACTGCCTACTTACTGCGGTATCAAAACGAAAGTATCAATAACGCATGTTGGCTATGGTAAGTAAAATTGTTATTGACTGTTTAAAATGCAAACTGTTTTTCAGCAGCGTGTATTCATGCGCTCATAAAATAATGAAGCCAAAGTTCAAAACTCAAAAACAGGTCTGTTGAGCTACAATAGCTTAGGAAACGATAAAGTTCAGCCCAAAGGGAAATGCATCCTTTTGTATTCATAGATACCTCATTTTCGCAACATAACACATAATATTACGCCTGAAATCAAAACTTCGTCCATGTATGACGATAGCGGCTAAGCAGGCCTTATTTGCATATGTATGATGTATTAGCATAGAAATGTGGCCGGGATTGAGACAATGTGTCTGAGACTGAACTGGCCTGTGGTCGCCTGGACTGGACTGAAATGGTGAGGCAACGACTTATGAATTAAGTGGTTAATATGCAAGTTTGTAGTTAGTTTCAACTGAGGATTTGAGCATGGAAATATACAAACAGTCAAAAGTTTACAACCTTATCTTAATTCAGTAGATCGCCTCTTTTCTAATTATTTTAAAATTATGGCCGAAAAACGGTTGACTGCATGGTGGTAACTCACTGCATCCGATCCGAATCCGACAAATTTCAGTTCCGAAGTAGCCATATTAATTCTTGTAGGTTAGGTTACGCACAATGCCCGTACTCTATCCGTCATAATTTAGAACATTTTAAATTCAAATAGAACTTGAAACTGAAATCCCGGACTCGGATCGGATGTAGTGCTTAACCGCCCTCAGTGAACAGTGAAAACTCTGATGATCGTAAATTACGAGTATTTTATCAGTATACGATTGGTTTTATTAGCGTGAGTGATCGCACTGTGCGGTTTAATTACCAACCAATCGAGTTATCAGACGAGATAGTCACTTGTGACATACGGTGTGAAAGAATACGATAATCAATATAAAGATAAAATTGTTAGATAATCTTTAAAAGTTTTGATCCGATTCTAGAGTTTCTTGTCCGTTCTTCTACATAACAAGCTACTTTTTCGTATGCACGGTAGAATCAATTATTATATCTTGCAAATTTTAATTATTGACGTTCAAAAGTGCCGCTTAGTGGCCTAATTGAAATGAAGAAATTTGACTTTGACTTGATTAAAAAAATTTGCCAAGCGCGAGTCGGATTTGCGCACCGAGGGTTCCAAACAACAGCTCCATTCACAAAAATAATTAGGTGACATAATTTCTTAAGTTCATGAAAGCATCGAACGTTAATCTAACGAAAGGATAAACTGGATTGAAGGAAGAATTTAACTTTGCCATTGGAAAACTGTTGTCCCCAAACATCGACAAAGGTCACGGTCGGGTTACCAAAATCTAATATGTTACTGGTCTAGTCAAAGATCCTTGAACATCGAGGTTTGAGCCTTGAACATCGAGGCTGAGTTGTCAGCCTTTCGGTTTTTATCGGTTAGGTACTTTTTGGGGAGAGTGCGATGGAATCGAAACATTTGATTCCGCAGAGCCCTTTTCAGTATCGGACTACACGACGTTCAGCGATGCACTATCGGTACACATATATACACAAACAGTTTTGGGGATACTTTCATTGTGCATACAGTTGTAGAGTGGAATTTCCCGGGAGTCCGTTATTAAGTTGCTCGTCATTGGCCATTACAGTATGTCCCCTGGATATGCGTAGCTGTTTCAGCGGGTTTGATCCGGAGTGCGCTGCTTCACATAATTGCCCACTTGCGGGCAACATAGCGACCGTAGCGGTACTCGGGTAGGCAGTAAAGTAGGAGTACTGCTCATCGGCTAATTAATATGAGCTTGATTTGTCGTCCTTTCCTGTTTATAGGCTACTTCTATTTTTGGTTTTTTTTTTATGAACGCCTTGCCTCACAATAGAAATTTCTTCCTGCATCGTGGGCATTTATAAACAATAGCAATAAGATACAGAAATAAATAAAATAAGGCAGGAAAAGCCTGAAAATGAACCATTACATAGTCGATAATAAACCTATTACAACCTAACCTATAACGGTAGGTCGCAGTTTCAGTAGTTATTCTATGAAACTTTCAAAATGAGAAGACTCGTCCTACTTGGCTCTGGCCGCGAAATCTTTACATGTATTACTATACGTCTATGTAACAGTAAGGCTAAGAACCAAGGCCTGCTTATGCCTTTTTTTTCGGGTAGAAACCATCAAAAGGCGCCTGTGCTCTTCAGGTAAGATCAGGGAGTTTGGGATTTTTATATCACTAAAACCATCCCAGTAATCACCACCAGCACATGGAACCGTGACATTTTAAAAATCCACCCTAGTACTCAGTCTATGCAGTGCCTATTAGGGCACATTCTGCACAGACCTGCTTAGGTACGAAACGGTACGGTTGGCTATGCTTTATAAGATTATGCATCATTATTATTATGCCAATAGTATTTATGGCAATATACATTATGGCAAAGCATTTATGCCTAATAACATTATGCGTAATGATCATTATGCTGAATTTCGTTAGGCCAATATAAATTATGGAAATATATTTTATGCCTATAATTAGTAAACCTACTCAGGGATGTATTTTTACCTAGTATCTGGGTTGTTTAGGTTAGATAATGGCCAAACCCGAAGATCTTATCAAGGGTTACCGAGTTAACTAATAACTGAGTTATCGAGGTCAGATAGTAGCCAGAAACCTGAAAGATTTACCAAGGGATACCGTGTTGACTATCCAGTTACTGCTCAATTCTCCATGCTCCATGTGGAATGCTCACATTTAACCAAAGATCTAAATGTAGGTGTATGGATTCAGCTGTATAATATCTGGTTAGACTGTGATACGACCGCAATATAGTTTGGTCATGGTTTGACAGGAACCAATCAATTTTTGAATTAAATCGTCTGTCTACCAACCTTGCACCAGTTATCTCACATAGTCCAATATTCGGTTGGAACAATATTGCTCATAAATGTAGTCCTATCTAATAAAACTAAGCTACATTTGACATCAAAGAAACAGTCGTAATATCTACTCACAGGTTTATTCCACATGCCACACAAATTGGTAAAGGTTGTCAAGTGAAAGCAAAACTGTCGGTTTGTATACCGCCACAGTTTTGTTACGCCGCTGTTCTGTGTTATTCGATCGGTTTTGAAATGTGAAAAATTGTAAATATTCAGTTCGGAAAATGGTTAAATTGGCATGTGGAGCGTAGATATAAAGGAATTTGTTTTGAAAAATCTTTTGGAGGCAGATGAATTGTAAAATGTAAAGGATTTTTAGTTGGAAAACTGGTATCTTTCCTTTGTGGTTACATATTTGACATGGATGGAACATATAACATCACGCCTTTATTTCACGAAGAGCTAAGCAGAGGAGCACCTATAGCACAATCACATTTCTCCAACTATGTTCAAGTCCCATGTAACATGGGGCGAGCCTATTGCCATCAACCTGGCACAAATCCAGACTGCTACTGAAAAATTCAGGTGTAACAGCCCAAACTTTGCCTGACCTGAAAGTTGAACGCAGGACCACTTACTCAGCAGTAGCCCTTGCGAGCACCAAACTGGAACACAGCTGCTTGTCGTGAGGAGATAGTTTACCTTTAGCTCTACCAGGTCGAGCGAATGTGAATAGTTTATGTTAGTCATGAATGTGAAGTGAAGTTGACGATAAAATCACTTTAATATCTATTAAAGCTAAACATAAAAATGTGTCAAATGGGGTATGGGGTCAAATAGGAAATGCATATTGTATTTATTTGAGTTTAAAATCCTCGCAAAGCTGCTATTGCCCATAACTGGCTGAGTTGTATGTTTGTAAAGGATAATCTTAGGCACATCTGACCTGATTAAGAAAATTATTTCGCTGTTAGAAAGCTATTACACATCGCTGCGTGTCATAGGCTATTTTATCTCTGGAAATACATTACGAAATAGCGTGCCAAGACTTTGAAAATGCTAGTAAGATATAGATCACACTATATATCACATACACACTTCATACTAGTATTATAAAGACGAAAGTTTGTGTGTGCGTGTGTGTGTGTGTCTGTATGTTTGTTACTTCTTCACCGACGAATACGGTTTGCCCACGCATAGATCTTCTGCTTCAGGAAGTCGATACGCTCTGCGACGCGGGACTTATAATCTCGGGAACTGATATCAGTCCCCTAGAACGCCCGCCTCACAAAGCGCATCGTTCTAGGGCGAGTGTTGCCCTCCCTGAAGCAGATAAGCTTGCCGATGAGTACTCTAGCCTCACCGATACGACGCTCAATCCTGCACTGCCAAGCTGGTATAGCTGCTCGTGTAACTTTGTCAGTTTTGGGAAACTTGAGGTTTACCGCACAGTCAAGATCTAATGGGTATCGGTAAGGTCTTTGCTTGTTATTATTATTATTATATTTAGTTTATTCATTTTATGTACATATTTTTACATTTTTAAATATTATTCTATAAAAAATAAAATAAAAAAAACATTTAAAAATACAAAAATAGTAGCCCACCGGTATCGGGAACAGGGTCCAAGCTACCGGTGGTCAGGGCTCCTGAGAGAGGAATCTCCTGACTATGCGCGCCGTGTCCAGGAGTACCGCTTTCTGAATCAAGCCCTTGATCCAGCTGCCCAACGAGAGCCTCCTCAGATGTTCGTCAAGGCTCTTGGCTATTATGCCATTGGCCGTCACGACTATCAGAAAAATGTCTGCTGTATTCACATCCCACATGTCGACAACCTCGCGAGACAGGTCAAGATACTTGCTTTTCTTATCTCTCTCAGCCTTCACGAGGTTCTCGTCATGGGGGACCGCTATATCAACAATCATTGCGCGACGCTCTAGTCGGTCTATCACCACTATGTCAGGCTTATTGGCAACAATAGTCCTGTCAGTGATAAGAGACCGATCCCAATACAATGTGACATTGCCATTTTCGAGAACTGGGTCGGGCACATACTTATAGTAAGGCACTTCAGATTCCACAAGACTGTATTTAAGAGCGAGTTGCTGATGGATAATCCTGGCTAGAAGGTTGTGTCTATACAAATAGTCTCCGTTAGCTAGACTAGAACAACCGGAGATAATGTGACGGATTGATTCCCCCGGCCGGTGACATGCCCGACAGATGTCAACCGTGCCGTCATTCACAATGTATTTCCGGTAGTTGTTCGTCATCATAACTTCGTCCATTATCGCCAAGACAAAACCTTCGGTTTCCCCGAAAAGGTCACCAAATCGCAGCCAGGCCACGGACGCTAAAAGATCTACATCAGGCCCATGTAGGGCCCGGTAGAAGCGTCCGTGAAGCTCCTTGCTCCGCCATACTTCCCTGCGGTCATTAGTATCTAATACTATAGGTTTGCGCCAGTTCTCGTTAGCCAAGGAGAGTGTGGTAAGGCCCTTGTCCACCGCTACCACATCTCGATGCATACCCACGTCGGCGGCCTGGAAGTATTCCCTAAGACTGCATACCTCGCGGTTGTGCAGCAACTTTTATGCACTGTTAGCTGTTTATTATTATATTTTCACTTATCTCGTATACAACTCTGAGATACACTGTTACTCGTTTAATGGGCTATTTTCTTAAAACTTTTCGGTTTTTTGTGGATTAAGCAGCGTTTAACATATTTAAAGACGATGTTGACGAGGTGATTTACGTCTGCCGTCTATCCATATGCACCTAATTGATAATATTTGCGCCAAGCATTTGTTAAACAAAAGATAATCGAGGTAACGAGAGGTCTGTGACATCGTCGGGCTTGTTCCATCTCTATTAAATTGTAGCAAGAGTTTGTTCAGTGACAAGAATTGATTTATTGATAGTGATTCTAAGGTGAAATGGAGAGAAATGTCAATTAATTTTGTACGAGCAAACTTATTAAACGTGGAATGATTTGATTTTTTCGTAAATCGTTCGACTTGGCTGTTATAGAAGATTAATGGCACAATTACTGTCAACTTGTTATTTTTAGATAACTCTAATTATGAAAAATGTAAGTATGCATATACATGGCCAAATTATGTATAACCACTCCGCCTCGCCTAGTATTTTTTTAAGTCATACAAGAAATGTTATTTTACTACTTATTTGTTTCTATAAAGAGTTCCAAGACTTTTCACCTACTTTATCTAGGCTCCATTAATGAAGCTACGGTATTTTAATACTTTTATCATTTATCTTTTGGAAATATGTTTTTAACTTAACATAAAAAATTCGTCGTACGAGTGAATGTAAATGTAGAGAGTTTAATAATTTCGTGCAGGTCTTAGTTTAATGGCAGTGGACATGTGTTAGAAGCATCGCACGAGCTAACTGTAGTGACATATGACGCCATGTTTCATAACTTAAATGTACCGCAAATACATTGTTTTCTTAGGTTTTCTTAAAATACTTTGTATGAAAGTATTTGTTGTTTTATCTTCGAGATGTGTTGCGAAGAAATGAATATTTTCGTGCATGATGTAGGCGTATTTGGTGGGGAAAATACAGACAGAAAATGCGTCAAACGGAAGCTAGAAGCCTAAAACTCAGGTATGTCCTTTTACTTAGTAACTGGGTTGTGTAGGTTAGATAATGGCCAAATCCGAAAGTCTTAACAAGGGTTTGGGTTGTGGAGTTCAGAAAGTAGCCAGAAACCTGAAAGTTTTACCAAGGGCTACCGTATTGACAACCCAGTGATTGGGTTATGGAGATCAGATTGTCAGTCACTCAATGTGGAATGCTGGTATTCAACCAAATATATAAATGTAGGTCTATAGATTCAGATGTATTGTCTCTGAGCCGATCCCAATATAGTTGGGACAAGGTTTGGCAGAGAACAATCAATTTTTGAACCAAATTCTCTGTCTAAAACCTTGCACCAGTTATCTGACATTGTGTAATATTCCGTTGAAACAATATTGCTCATACATACAGTCCTGTCTAATAAAATAAAGCTACAATTTGACATCAAAGAAACAGTAGTAATATCTGCAAACAGGTTTTGCCACACAAATTGGTAAAGGTTGTCAAGTGAATGCAAAACTGTCAGTTTGTATACCGCAGCAGTTTTGTTACTTAGCTGTTCTGCGTTATTCGCTCGGTTTTGAAATGTGAAAAATTTAAAATATTACGTTCGGAAAATGATTAAATTGTCCTGTGGAGCGTAATATAAAGGAATTTGTTTTAAAAAATCTTTTGGTAGGAAGTGAACTGTGAAATGATGAAATGTAAACACAGACTAGAACATTTCCTTAATTGAAAGAAAACTTCAGACAACCGCTGTTTTAAACTATTTACTCGAACCACACTCCGTACACTTCATGGCGCTCGATGTTTTGTTACAAACTGATTTTAAAAACCTACGAGCGGTTTGGTGTAACATTGTATCTATTTACTTATTTGGGAAAACAAACGACTACACACTCAAGCCATACATAGAATTTAGCAAAAAGAAAAACAAATGTGCACCCAGCGGCATTTTCCACATCTATACTAATATTATAAATGTGAATGTAAGTTTGTTTATTACGCTTTCACGCAAAAACTACTGAACCGGTCATCATGAAACTTTGTACATATATTCTTGGAGGTATTAGAAGTAACATAGGATACATTATATATATAAAAAAAAATGCCTTCATTGCGAGCGAAGCCGCGGGTAAAAGCTAGTAATATATAAAAAAAAAAATTTTACAAAATTAATACGACTTGCGCTTACACATTAGAAAAAAAAAACATATAAAAAGTGCTATTGATAAAACTTAAAAGGCATGTGGATAATGAAAGATAGATACGAAGTTATATAAAATAAATTGGAATATTAATAAAAATATAAATTTAAAATTGTTAAATTATAAAATTATTAAAAAATAAAAACAATCGTAATAAGAAATATATTATATTAAATTAAGGATCATTTTAATATTAATTTTGAATGTCAAAATTAATATTATTTATATTGCTGACGCCTTGTTTGTACAATTAATTCTGTTGACATTTTAATCCAAAATATATTTTTTTATTTTTCTTTGACATTTTAATTCGTAATCATTTTATTTTTGAACTTTCAAAATAAAATGATTACGGATTATAATGTCAACACAAACAAGGCGTCTAAATTTTCCTGCTGAAACATCAAAGATGTCTATTTTATGAAGATCTTATTATACTGATCAGCAAGGCGACGAAAGGGTGCCTAAAAACCCGCATTCGTACGACTAGATGATACAGAAGCCAGGGGTCGCAAACGCACCCCACGGCTTATGATATTTCTAGGTATTACATAACTAATCCAACAAACAATATCAATACAGTCAAATGTTTTATTATTGCAGAGGTGAAATAGAAACATTGTCTCCAAAAAGATACGTCTGGTTTTCAAATTTTGTAGCTTGTATTTGTTCAAAAGGTACGATAACAGCGGTACTGCAAGGCTTTCAAAAACTTTTTTTGAACTTTTTCTATTTCGTTTGAATATTTACTGTAGAAAGGACTCCACACCACAACAGCATACTCTAACTGAGACCTGATTAACGATTTGTAAAGATTTAAAAATGTAAATGGGCGGACAAATTCTTTGGCTCATCTCATGACAAAACCATACATACGGAATGCATTACTAATAATTTTACCTATGTGAACATTCAGGTGTAGCTTGTCATCCAAAAGAACCCCAAGATCGCGAGCCAATGTTTGTCTTCTAAGGATTCAATTGTTTAAAGCGTAGGGATGTTTTACAGTATTTTTGTTTTTTGTACAACTTATGCAGCAACATTTGGATATGTTAAGTTGGAGCTTATTGTCGGTACAGTACATGTGTTTATCTCGTTAATAAAAATAATAATTAAAAGTGGCCCCAAAATGGAGCCGTGAGGGACACCTGAAGTAAAACTTAAAGTACTGGAAGTGAAACCGTTTATCACTACACTCTGAGCCCTATTTGATACGACAACCATCAATATAAAACCATCTCAAAAGATCGCCACGTATATCATTGAATGCAATCTTTCTTAAAAGCAGCTGATGGTCAACCTTGTCAAAGTCCACAATATCAGGCCGTTAAAGCGTTTAACAGATTACCTCTCGACTTGAAAAGCATTTTGTACACAGGCTCTTTCAAAGCAAAGCTCAAAACATTTCTTTTGGAAAATTGTCTTTACTCTGTAGATGAACTAAAGGTTTGTGTTATTTTTTGTGATGTCAGTTACCAATTAATTAATTATAATCGTTTTATTATGATACTCATGTTTGCATGCCATTCAATGTATTTAATATAAGCTTAGTGTTTAATTTTAATGTTATGTTTTATGATGTTAAAATTTCGAACACAATGTATATTGTAACTGAATAAATTGAATTGAATTGAATTGAAGGCCTTATTAAAATACGGTGTATATACACTTGAACACGAGAGTCCATGTTAACAAGTAGTCCACAAAAGATACCAGGTTAGTTGTGGTAGACCTCTTTTTGACGAATCTATGTTGTTGTTAGATATTATTGTTGTGCAACAGAGGGTATATTTTATTATGGACTAATCTCTCGAAGACCTTAGACAAAGTTGACAGTATGGATATAGGGCGGTACTGTTAACAGGGGTTATATTTGCTAATTTCTATGCTTGAGTAAAGCATCCTTGGGCAATAGACATGTTAAATATGTTTGCAATAGTATACAGAGACTAACGGCTGTCTGTTTAATAAAAAAACATCGGTAGACCATCCGATCCTGGCCCTTTAGACGGATCCAAAGCCTTGAGCGCACTCAGTAATTCATCAATAGTAAACTGTATGTTATTAAACCGAGTGCAGCTTTCAGAGCAGTCGTCATACGTAGATGGAATATTAGCAGCAGTCGATGATTCATAAACCGAATTAAAATAGTCAGAAAAAAACACAAATATTTTCTGGGTTGTTAGAGGTCTTATTGTTCAATGTCATAGTGGATGGAATACCAGTAGATGTCTTTCTATTAGAGATAAAAGTCCAATACCGTCGAATACAGTCCTCAACCGAATCTATATATTTTTTGTAGCAAATTTTGCATTAATTTTGGAACCTAGAACGGCACATTGAGAACTGCTTGTAATCCGAGACATTTTGATATAATTTCCACCTAACCCAAGCCTTGGCCTTGTTTTTCAAAGCCTCTTATAAATATATATAAGAGGCTTTGAAAACCACACGGGAAATTGTAAAGATCTGCAGTTGGTCAGTGGCACGTGTTTCCTAATAATGTCAAAGATGATGTTATAAAACGTATCTAGAGATGTGTCAACGGATTGGTAATTTAAGACGTCACCCCAATTTATTTCCTTGAAGTCGTCATTGATTTTGTCATAATTTGCTTTATATTAATTATACTTTTTACTTGCCCTACGTGTCATTGAGCTCTGGCTCAAACCAGCGTGATGTGTACACAGAACGGAGGATGGTGGTCATCAAGCTTCAATAAATAATCTTTGGGAACGTAAATGGTGCAAAGTGCCTAAGTACAATATTTTCCCGTTCAGATTTCTTGTTGTGTTATATTGATGAGCATTCAGAAAGGACATAAAAGCACTCAGGGACAATTACCCCTACATATCCGAGCAGATTGCGAGATATTATCTGAGCAAGCAACCCAATCGATCTCTGGCAAATTGAATTTTTTTCAATGTTGCTGCCCACAATAAGCGCTTGCATTGCGTCAAAAAATTCGGTATATGCACACTCAGGCGTTCTAGGTGGCATATACCTCTGGCCGAGCTCGGTAACTGTACATAGATATGTTCTATGTTGCTGTATATAGACGAACGCAGTGTTACACAAACCGAACGCAAACCTTTCAAATTCTCTACGAGAACACCACCTCCATCCTTCTTATTAGTGACCACGCGATCACGGTCACATTGATATACATCATAAAGCTCATCAATAAACTCTTTGTTAAATATCTCGGAGTCAACCAGGTCTCAGTGAAAACTACTATGTCATAACAGTTAGCCAAGATATAAAGAATATGAAATTTAGTGCGGATTCCCCTGCAGTTTTGGTAATATATGACTAGTTTGTCAGTGATTGTTGTTTAGGACAATACAAAAAATAGGAGTCACACAAGAAGTATCCGCTATTACCGCAATCGCAAGTATTAGTGCAAGATTGATATCCAATAAAGCAAAAGGGAACGAGTAAAATACAAGAAACAAGCAATGCTCGAACAAATAGAACAACCATAACAATAATAACATACAAAAAAACAGCCAATACATCTTATTTTATTCGACCAAAATCAGTACCATAAATACGAAAAATAAGCCAGCGTTGCCGCCTAGTAATAAACTCATAGCAAATTTTTGCATAGGACCTCTCAAAGTGAAGCAGTATTTTATAAAAATAAATTCTGCCTTACAGTAATAGTAGCTTAGAAAACAATAATAAATACATGCACTAAGGAAAACAATAAAAAAGATACTCGCAAAATACAATTGTCGTGCAGATCCAAAACCATCAAGCAAGCCATTAAGCTACACGTACAGCGCCCTGGTTATCAATTAGCACCGAGAAGCCAGGCTTGATTTTAGCGATGTCTTGCGCGAGGTTCGAATAGCGAAAGCCTTTGACCCTTCCTTTTTACGAACAAGAATGGTTCCGTGCTTAACCCACAGAAACTTATAATTGTGCTCTTTAGCAGCATTTTTACACTCACGAAATAAATTCTTGTTCTTCAAAGTAAGGTGTTCATGCATATATACTGGCAGCGATGTGATGATATGTCACTTTGGTCAGTGGCCAGTCCCTTGTGTGTATCGAGCAAAAGCACGAGCGCGAGTGACGGGGGACATCAACAAAGACTGAACGCAAGGTAGAAAGAAATGTTACAGGTAAAAAAAACAGTAAAATGCTCACTCGCCATGAGTATTACAAACACAGCGTCAAACATTACATGGAAATGCTTTAGGAAACCATTAATCTGCATTGTACTCTTTGTAAGAACGTTACATTACCTTGTAATGCTCGCGAAGATGCTCTACTGTATACTCACCGGGATTTTTGTTGGAAAATTGATGTCATTCCTTTGTGGTAACCTGTTTGACATGGATGGTTCTATGCAAGCCTGTATTCCCGAAGGTTTAGGCAGAAGTTCACCTATAGTAACACACATGTTGCCAGTTATATTTAAGTGCCATGTTATAGGAGACGAGTCTATTGCCATCAACTGGACACTCATCGGACCGGAGAATCGAACCCGGATCTCAGGGATAGTAGTTATAGCCTTTGCGACCATTACACCATCGAGGCAGAGATGGATGAAATAAGGTAGCTAGTAACTATTCGATGTATTATTTGGATCACTACAACGGAATATCATCCTCACAGATAAATATATAACGTAGGGTATTTAACGTTAGGTATTGCTTATCAGAAACTTGAAAAGTTGTTAGATTGTCGGCTGTCTCCCGCGTCGCTAGGCAGTTTTTTCAAAACGTTATCATACACCTGGCATTTTTAAAGAAATTAGCAACAAGTTATGCTAGCTGTTTAAGGTATTGTCTTTCCTATTTTAGGCGTTACTCATGGCCGTAGATTGTAGGTGGTGTGAAAGTACACCCCGCGTAGTTAGCGGGGTGCGACACCCCTATAGGTGCTTACCTCAGTATACATTACCCAGCAGGGCACACAAGACATTCAATTAATCGCAACCGCTGTTTCTTTTATAACGTTTATTACAAACAGGAGTGCTTCCTGCGTCGCACGCCTGCAGTCTTGTGCATGCACTGGGTTAATTTAACGCTGACTTGCCACTATTATAGTCTATTTCATAAATTCACGTTATCGTAAAGCACGACGAGCCATTTACAAGTCTCTCCAAAGGCGTATTATTGTACAAGTTACTTATGAAACACGTTGAGTTTCTGTGAAAATACGATATTCTGCGCTAACATGAATGTTAACACACTGTAACTCTTGGCTACAAACCTGCGAAAGATGAAATTAAAAAGTTATGTATAAAGGCTTCCGTAGACAGACGAAACGTGACAATGCAGCAATTATGCGATGACTATTGTTCATTTTAATTACCTTGCCTAGTCTCTTGTTGAGTCTTATGTTCAGCAGAGATCTTATGAGATGACTTTTCTTAAAAAATTCTATAGATATCACATCAAGCAGAAGACACCACTTCTAAAAACGTTGCGTGTACCCAACCAGTGTACCCTTGTTTGCGGCGTACACAAAGTGTCTGTGTTAGTGCGGACGCGAATCCTATTTCCTGCAGTCGCGCAACGCACCAACCTCGCAGAGGTGCTGGGAGGAAGGTTCGAGATCGAAAGCCGGAACAACCTCATGAGCTCTCTGTCACTTGTCACTGGAGATAGATATTATGTAGCTGAAGAAAAATGTATTAGAGATTTGTGCCCACGGTTTTTTCCGCGTGAAAAGTGTTATGCCTATGTCCTAATCCTATCTGTGTGCTAACTGTTAAGTTGCTTCCAAATCTATAGAGCCGTTAAGGTGTGATTGTTTGCAATACCTAAACGCTTTGCGCTTTGCCTCAGAACAGGTTAGCACAAAATGAAGTAAGTGTTTGGATAGGAAATAAGATAGGCCAAGAAACGCGAGTCCGAATTGTACACCTTTAGCCTACATTGAAAAACTATGGGTGAGGCGTTCACTAAATGTTAACCAAAAAAAGGTGCCGGAAGCCGGAAATAGGTACTGTCTTGATCGTACCAAAATAAATACGAAGACTGAAAATGTTGATATATTTAAAGCCATTTAAAGCGCGCTATCCTGTACCTCAACAGAAATGTCTCCATATTTATTTTTAATCGAAAGAGATTCCACTGGAGACTGTCCACATTCGAAATGAGGACAGTCTCCATCGGACAGCAGACACCACACACGGGATACATGGAAGGGATTCTATTTCCTGTGTTGTTGATATAGTCAGCTGTCCAGGGACGTCAGCCATTGAGGTGTGAGCTTTGATCTTTGCCTTTCAAGAAGAGCTTTGTGAGGTTGTTTCACTGTATGTAAATTGTCATTGATTAAATGGATTGAATTGAATTGTAAAATGAAATTATTTTTATTTGTAGAAAAATGGTCTTTTTAAAGTTAAAGATCTAGATTCAAACTCCGACAATATTTTGTCGATCTTAGTTAGTTTTTACTTACGAACTACACTTAAGATCACGCGCATATATCATCATCGCTCGCACTGGTCACAGCACAGCTACTGCCTAAGTGAATGTTACGGATGACATACGGCTAGGCATGGAACGAGGACATCTGACGGTTCTTTGCTTGCACGATTTTAGTAATGCATTTAATGCTGTCGATTTCGATATCCTGCTTGGCATACTTCGCTCGCTTAACATATCTCCAACGGCGATTGACTGGTTTCTGTAAGTTACCTATACAGGTCTTCTATGCATATAATCTAACTCTTCTTGGTGTTATACATCTGTCGGTGTACCTCAGGGTGGCTTTTTATCTCCTTTACTCTTCGCAATATTTATAAACGCTATCTCCAAAACTTCTCTCCTCCTACCACCTTTATGCAGACGATTTACAAATTTACAAACAAGCTGCCCTTGCAGAGTTAGGTGATGCAATTAATGCAATAAATAAGGATTCGGCTACAATTTGTGAATGGAGTGAGGCAAATGGGCTTCAGGTAAATCCGTCGAAGACTCAGGTCATAGTTGTTGGCAGCTCTGGGATGATTCCAAAAGTAAATTGGACACAACTTCCTCTAGCACAATTTAACGGAACTACTATTCCAATATGTGAGAAGGTTAAGAACATTGGGGTTTGGATCGACAGATATCTGTCTTGGGGTCCGCAGCTTCAGGACGTAAGCCGCCAAATTTTTGCATCTGCCGGTTCCCTTAGACGATTGCGACGACGATTGCCCACTGCCACTAAAATTGCGCTGGCACAGTCCCTTCTGCTTCCTATCCTTGACTATGCTGATGTCAGTTATCTCACCCAGGCACAACTAGATAAACTTGAGCGTCTTCAAAACTTTTGCATAAGATTTATATTTGGCCTGCGCAAATATGATCATTTTTCTGAATTTCGGACAAAGCTCAAGTGACTTCCCATACGTCTTGGCCGGGATTCTCATATTTTATTTCTGCTTTACAGTATTCTATACAATCCTACAACCCCCTCTTATCTCAAAATACGTTTCAAGTTCCTTCATGACACACATAATAGATATCTGAGGTCATCGGAAAACTTGAGACTAGAGATGCCGATGCATTCCACATTTAAGACAAATCTTTTACGGTTCAAGCGGTGCGGTTGTGGAATGCATTGCCCGTGTCTATAAGGCTTGCTCAATCTCTGCCCATTTTTAAAACTATGGTAAAGAATCACTACCTCTCTCTTTAATAGTGGTTTTACTTGATTTTTATGTTTTGTTCCATACTTATAACTGTATAAATCAACTAAAAAATTATTTAATTCAAAAAGCATATTATTCTGTTAATGACTATTTAAATGAGAAGAGAATGAGGAGCTCATGGGTAAATAATAACAGCCGCATGGGTCGATCTTCAAGGTTAAGCAACGCTTGACGAGGTCGCTCCGTGGATAGGTGACCATTTTCAACATACTGAGTTTCCTCCGTGCCTCGGAAAGCACGTTAAGCCGTCGGTCCCGGCTGTCATTTGAAGATCTTTGACAGTCGTTATGGGTAGTCAAAAGCTTGATATCTGACGCCAGTCTTGCCAAGGGGTACCGTGTTGCCCAGTTACTGGGTTGTGGAGGTTAGATAGGCAGTCGCTCCACGTAAAACACTAGTGTTCAGCTGAATCCGGTAAGACTGGAAGCCGACCCCAATATAGTTGGGAAAAGGCTAGGCAGATTGATTTTGATTATTTAAATGAGAAAATAATGTAATGATTAACATAAGTAATTATGTATAATATAAAATAAAATAATAGAATCATATTTTTGTCTATGTAATATATATATATATATATATATATGCAAATATATATATATATATATGTGTACGTATTTATTATATATATAAATAATACACCAAAGACTACCTACAGTAGTGTTTTTCCTGTCATTTTTAAAATCCATCCAAAGGTTGTCTTGAAAAGATCGCGATAAGGCCGTCCATTGTGTCACCCAGTGTAATGTTTCTTCTTCTATACTTTCTGTTACTTATATGGTGTACATAATAAAGAGTATTCTATTCTATTCTTTTCTATTCTGTTGTTAGGTTTACGAATATCGCAGACACCATTTTTCAAGCTTCCGCGCGACACCATGATGCGCATTCAGCATCGACAATATATTCCAGTGTGTATCCGAATGCCGTGGTCATTTTGACGTTACTACTCGGGCGCACTGCTCTGGTGCAGTCTAACTGTGGGTGGTGCAGTCTTGCGTTGATCTTATCACGTATTACTGTGTTCGTTTTTGTTATTCTGTTGAATATTTTAGCTTGACCCTACTCTATCGTTTATCGGACTTTCGTTTCCGCTTCTTTGTGAATATAAGTGATGTGCATATTGAACTTGTTTGTTTACCATTTGTATTCGGACGCTCACGAGTCGATGTTTTTCTTAAAATGTCTGTAAAATATTTAGAAGAAGAAAAAGAAAAGAAGTAAAAAAATAAGAAGTAGAGAAATATTTAGATACTTAAGCAATGTATGTACTTAAGTACGGTACTTTATTAGATACCTAAATAAAAGTTGAAATTCTATTTTAGTGTTTTATTGCATATCCAATTGTATATTTTTTGCTAAGCCGCTATGAGGAACTCATATTATTCAGTAATAGTGGCCTGCCCTAAGACGATATTTCAAAGGTCATACTATTACCATTAGACTTACATCAATGTGATATTTTGATTTTTGACTCTTACTTCACTAGCCGACTGTTGAAGCGTAATTCTATGAAAATGCATGGAACGCCGGCAGTGAGTATTTCATTTTCCATTCTTAACCGACTCACCAAAAAGGAGATTTTATGTTCGACTTCATGTTTGCTTTTTTTTTTCTGTATGTTCATCGTTTGAAAGTTCTTTTTTTTTGAAAGAATATGTTTCGAAATTGGTTCCATTTTAATTTAGAGAAGATCTGATGAAGAACATCGAAGATATACGACAGAACTCTTCAATAAATAACGGCATATCTCTCGGGATTGCTGCAATCGCATGACTGTTTATTGATTACATCATTTCACAACATGACATCACGCCAGTACGCTCTTAAGGGGTCCCCAGATCTCTCATTTCACCGGTTCAGGTTTAATGATATTCGGGTTATGTATTCTGGCGTTAAGGTAACTTACTAAACAACTTGCCTTTTAGGTAGGTACAACTAAAATAAGAAAACTACAAAGTGAAAAATTACTTTATTTTTGGAAGTCGGTGTTCATAACGAAAAAAAATGGAACCTACGAAAGACACCGACTTCTAAAAATAAAGTTATTTTTCACTTTGTAGTTTTCTTATTTGAAGTCGGTTGTATTTTTTTGTAAAAAAGTTTTTTTCTTAAATTCTGAAAGTTCAAATTCAAAATTTTTATTTCACATAGGCCTACATGGGCACTTATAAAACGTCGGCAAAAGGTGCACGGTTCGGGTTGGTCGTTTCCTATGGAGAAGAACCGGCAAGAAACTCCATGGTTACTCTTTTAAAATGGTTTGGTTTTACAATATTTCCATGTTACAGCATTAGTACTTAGATATGGGGGGACAACGTAGGCCCGACAATAAGTCGTAAAAACTAAACAAAGTAAATAAAAGATTGTAAAACAAGATGAAAAGTTAACAAATGTTAACAAGCATATCTAGAAATCTAGAAGGCCTACAATGTTCACACATTCACAAAACAATCGGTAAAAGAATCTATACAAAGGTAGTAAAAAGAAAACCGTATATCAAAACTAAATTTAACATGAGGCACAAATGTTGATATCAGTGCTGTAACTATTCTTTGAGAAGGGCGTATAAATATGATTGAAAACCATTGTAAAGAGTCTAATCAAAAGAAGAAAAAATGAGATTGAGAATAGTTAGAGACATCCACATATTTGTGCCGTTTATGAGTTACCAGGGAAGCCACATGCGCAGAAGGAGCTATAGCCAAACTTTTTTATCTTCAACGTAGTCCTTGATTTTATAATATGCTTTTTTAATAAGGACACGTTTGATGTAGTTTTTGAACTTTCCATCGGTCAGTTCTATAACTGCCTTTGGCAACTTGTTATAAAAGCGTATACTGTTTATAAGAAAAGACTTGCTAGTTTTCGTTAATCTGAATAAGGCGTTAACTCATCTGTTACTGTCACTGTAAACTGTCATTTTTAGCTGTCATTGTCAACTGTCATTTCAACGTGTCTAAGCAGCGACATCATTGCTATTCAAAATGTTTAGGCATTATATTTTTTTTTATAGTGTCTCTCGCTTCTTCACTGATCATAAAACTTAAACTATTGAAAAACCATACCTATAAGCTTTAATACGACATACGACGACGACGTGTCAATGTAAATGAACATTTTTTGTTAAGGCATAGCTCTATACAAATTCTGGCTATGTCCTTTTGGCACAGAGATAGATTATAGTCAAGAATAGTACATAGTATACTTTTTATACCGGGAATATGTTCCTTCGGGATAATTTTCGACATTCACGCGGGCGATGTCGCTGGCAGAATCTAGTTTTAATCCACTCGTCAGGGCTTTTGCCGATTAAGCCGACGACGTAGCGGCCAACTAGTAGGTTGCGGTGCCGCGATAATGTATCATATTATCGCGGTGCGCCGCTCTTCCAACCTTCCGCGGCCTGGACGGGGTCGCCACCGTCTGATGGCGGACGCGGTGGTGCCGCAGGAGAAGAGTAGTGTCGGTATTGCGTTGGCCACGCTCCCTATCACCTGCAGCTGAGATATGGTAGGTGGCAGTCGTCTGGCGCCCATGATTGTGCTGGTTTGGTACTTTTGTTTCTTTCTTTTTTTTTTTTGGCTTTGGTAGGGCGTGTCAGACTTTTACTGACTAAATCCCAACCGTGTTCCTTAAGTTGCTTGTGCCAGAGCCGCGGTAACTCTCTTTCAAATTTATCCGCAGGGGTGGTCACGGCGTACAGTGTGTTCTGGTGTGCCTGTGATGGGGGGTACTCCCTAGAGGAGGGTCCGGTGACGGACAGCCGCAGTGGGTTCACGGTGAGTGCCAGCGCGTGCCCGTGTTCCCGCCATAAGCGGCACCGTGGAGTTTTAGTGGGTTAGAGTCCTTCCATAAGCGATGACGATGTTCGAAATGCCAAATGTATGGGATTGATCACGAAACATTTCGATACCGATGGGCAATCGCTATTCTGTCAAAGTGTAAAGGTCTTCCCTATTTTTCTAGCTTACAAAATCGCCTGCCTTTTTTGGCCAATCTGTCATCGTCACACCAGCGTTTTTTAAGCCAACCGGTGTCCATCTTTGCGTATTCACCGTGTGACGGTCCTGACCAATCTGTCCTCATGTATCCTGATAAAAAGGGTAAAAGGTGATACATAATTGTTTGCATGCGCTTTTTAAACAATGCCAATACACGCTAGATATTAGAACACAGGTGCTATAATAATACTGCACTTTCACAAAGTAGCATTTCTCATACATACTTTTTACCATTTATTTTGAAATAGGTGCCATAACTTATCATAAGGCACGGTGCTGCAAACCGCACTGCGATGTCATTAGAGCATAGCGCGAACAAAATAATTATTAATTCCAATTAGTTTGCCTCGAGGGCGTGCTTTGACTCGTGTAATCATTTATTTCCAACTATATAATTAGATTTTCCTGCAGAAAATAGCGAGAAAATTATGTGTGATTATGGCGTACTGTCGTTTGTTGTTTTTCTTCTGTTTTAAATTAGATTGCAGTTTGTAGCAACGAGAGTCATAATAATATTCTTAGAAATTACAATGGCGTTGTTAAATGAAGTTATTATAATGCCTTTCAAATAGTCCTCCATGTAACAGACAGACAGGTAAATTTAGATAATTATTCGTTCGAAAATTTTGACAGCGAACTTTATCTGGCTAGCCTTTTTCTGACAGCTGACACTGATCATTATTATAAGATGGTAAGCACTTTTATTTCGTTTGTCCTGGTATGGTTACTGTGATGAAGAGGGATGAAACGCATGTTACTAAAAGAGTTGTGAATAGAAATGCAGGATGTTAATTCTGACCGCATTTAATTTTAAGAAATTATTATAGTTTTGAGCGCAGCGATTAGTCAATGAAAAAGTGTGTGTGAGAGGGAGATAGAGAATGAATGGCAGAGACTAAATAAGGACGCTACAAAGTAAAATTTTTGATGGGGACATATATGTAAACGGATGGAAAAGAAGAGGAAGGCCGAAAAAAAGATGGATTGACTGTGTCACTCCGATATGAAAAAAAAAACGAAGTCGGTGATAGTGTGACGGTTGACGAAGAAAACATGTTGCGCCGACCCCAAGTAACATGGAAAAAGGGCAGGAAGAGGAACATAAGCGCTTTTAAAACAATTCAATCAATAATAGTATATTATGCAACTAGTGAATAAAGGACGGTTTTAAATCGAGGGCCATAGATGAATCACGAACAAGTGAAGGATTCTAACAACTGAATCACGAGCATAGCGAGTGATTCAATTGTTAGAATCCTGAGCGACGCGAGTGATTTATGGCCCTCGATATAAATCCGTTTTATTCAAGAGTTGCATACTATATTTTATACCATGACTACGAGAAAAAGAAGGATTTAAGACAAAAGCACAAGGAATAATAATAAATAAATAAATGGTTTAATACCTTCAAAACTTACAAAAAATTAGAAACCTCAGGACTTCATATTTTTTGTAGCTGAGCTAGGTAACAGCACCTGTGTTTCAGGGGCCAGTGACTACCTCCGTTACGTTACATAATTATAATTAATTAAACACCAATGCAATTAATATTAGAATTACAATCCGAATAAGTATTCACTAAACATCCTAGACCAAAATCAAAATCATTATCAAAGTCCTAAATATAAACAAACTCAAAATGAAATCGACGAAGGAATTTGAAATTCGAATATTCTTTGCACAAGAAGTTTGTATCGAGTATTTTATGCCAAAGTAGGTTGTATTGCATTGAGATGGAGATCAAATATGTATTGGTGTGTTCTAAATTCAAACACCAAAACAGTGATTAAAAGTGCTTTTTATTCACTGTTTTCAGTGAATAAAATAAGCTTTTTAGAGGGGGAATGGAATAAAATATTTTTTTATATTGATGGAATTGAAAGATATTATTAATCTGCAGTGTGCATGGGATATTAAATGCTCGGATGATACAATAAGTAAACCCCGCTATTTCCTATTAGTATTATCACAGACAAGCAACCAGCAAGGTTTCATGCTCCGTGCGCTGCATGCGCAGTGCGTTCTACCGGTCGACTTAATGTTGTTGCATGACTCTGCAACGGCTGGAATATGGCCACTACTACGGTTGAATTTGTCGCAAATAGGTTGGCCGATTTTTGACTGTAAGTATACATCTTTAAAACACTCAGTAATCATAAATAGGAACAACCTTCATCCTTTTTTTTTTGGGTGGGAAATCATCCAATGACTTTTCCCTCGCTGGGTAAAGCGGGAGGGCGTGTTAGACTTTTACTGACTAAAACCCACCCGTGTCCCTTCAGATGCTTGTGCCAGGGCCGCAGTAACTCTCTTTCAAATTTGTCCGCGACCCAGATAGGCATCGGCCCTAGCAGACCCCCATCAATTTTTTGCTGACATCTCTTTTAGGCGCGCGTGGAACACTACGCGCCGTCGACTCAGGCCTGGTCCATATCGGACGGCGAGCTAAGCATTATTCGCCGTCCACAAGCCCGCGCTTACGGTGGCCGGGAATCGGCTTGCGACTCCCGACGCCCGGGGCATCTCCTGCGAATGCTAGGGGCGTCTCCTGCGAATGCTGGGGGCGTGAGAGTGTCTCTATTGTGTCTCCCTCACGCGTTTCGCCGCCTCCTTCGCGAGCATTACTGTTTCGCTAAATGATAAATGATTTATTTCTGTAAGTAGGTTTGTACAAATACTTTTACATGTCGATCATATTTTTAAAACTAGATGAAGTCGGCGTTTCCTATCTGACTACTCTGAGAAGAAAGGCCGAAACAAACTCAGAGGTCACAGTCTCTTTTAAAGTCCAGACAAAATCTTGGTTAGATCATGTGAAGACCATGTAGACTGAAGTCTGAAATGGTCTTTTGAGGAAAGAACCAGCCAGATTGAGTGGACCTGTCCAGTCAGTGCACGCATTTGTCAATAACCGTGCAGCTCAACTCAGAAATTAAGGAGCTCAACGATTCGACGAACAATACCAAAGAAAGGACATTCGGGTAGGCCGCACAAACTACTCAAACTGCCAGACCATGATTAAAACTAACTTAGATAAATCAAAATTAAAAACAAACAAAAAGTATGATCCACATAGTCTTCACATTCACAACAATTAAGAAAAAAAGAACTTAAAATAAAATAATATAATACTTTAAAAAGTAAATATTCTTGTCATTGCAAGAAAAAAAAAAAAAAAAAATTCATGGTGCAAAATATAAAAAAAACAAAATTAATTGGAGCAGCTCAATCCCAAGCCTGTTTGTCCTCAACGTAATCTTTAATTGTATAAAACGCTTTCTGGCACAACTTACGTTTAATGAATGTTTTGAATTTATTAAGACTTAGATCTTGTACGTGGCTTGGAAGCTTATTATAAAAGCGCACACATTGACATCTAAACGAGCCACCTATTTTCGTGAGCCTTGTTGCAGGTACTACAAATTTGTGTTTGTTCCTAGTATTTATGTTATGGATATCACTGTATTTTTTAAACAATTTTATATTTTTATGGGCATATAAAAGATTTTCATAAATATACTGAGAAGGCACAGTCATTACATTAATCTCCTTAAATTTCTCTCTGAGAGAGGGTCTCGGGCTTAATTTATAATTTGATCGAACAGCTCTTTTCTGCAAAACAAAGATAGTCTGGATGTCGGCGGCATTTCCCCACAACAGAATACCGTACGACATTACACTATGAAAATAGCTAAAATATACTAAACGGGCTGTCTCTATGTCAGTTAAATTACGAATTTTCCTAACAGCATATGCTGCGGAGCTTAGCTTTTTTGACAATTTATCTATATGTGGGCCCCACTGAAGCTTAGCATCCAAAGTTAAGCCTAAGAATACTGTGCTATTTTCAGGATTCAATTCTTCGCCCTTTACCAACACATCAGTTTTCACCTGCCTAACGTGAGGTAGGGTAAACTTAATGCATTTGGTTTTTTTTTCATTAAGTAGTAAATTATTAACATTGAACCAGTGAACTACTTTTGAGATCGCGCTATTTACATCGTCAGTAACCAGCTGCTGACGTTTAAGTTTAAACAAAAGTGAAGTATCATCCGCAAACATCACTATATCATGGTTATCCTTTATGAGGTATGGCAAGTCATTAATATAAATAAGAAACAAGAAAGGACCAATAATCGAGCCCTGCGGGACGCCCATCGTTACTATAGATCCGGGAGATCTTTTTCCATTAATGTCAACGCTCTGAATCCTATTACTTAAGTATGAAGTAAGAAGATCCAGAGCGCTGTTCCGGATTCCGTAGTGGCGGAGTTTCCTGATAAGCGTTTCATGAAGAACTCAATCAAATGCCTTGGACAAATCACAAAAGATTCCCAAGGCATCGCACTTATCTTCCCATGCATTATAAATATGTCCTAAAAGCTCAACACGTTGATTATTGTTTCATCAGTAGTTGAACGACCCCTTGTAAAACCGAATTGTTTGCTATGTAATAATTTATGTTTATTAAAAAATCTTTGCAATTGCTCTAAAATTAATTTCTCAAATATTTTACTAAACGTAGGTAGTACTGAAATAGGTCTATAATTTGTAGGGTCTGATGTACTACCTGATTTAAACAATGGTATTATTTTACTATTTTTCATAAGGTCAGGAAACTCCCCACAGTCGATACAATGATTAAAGATAATAGCTAAACTAGGTGCGACAATATCAATAATAGATTTAGCAACTTCTACAGAATGACCCCACAGATCTGCAGTCTTTTTAACATTTAAAGTGTGAAAGGTTTTAATTATGTCTCTACAAGTAATATGTTCAAAAAGAAATTCCGAATCGCAAACATTAACATTTTCTTTTAGCAAAGACTCAGCAACAGAAGGTGATGAGTTTAGGGATTTAGTAGTTGAAATGGGAATATCTGAAAAGAAATTTTCAAAGGCCACTGCGACTTGTGAGTCTGATTTTATGATTTTACCATTAATAGACAGGATGTAGTCAATATCTCGGTTACCAGATCTTCCCGTTTCACTATTAATAATATTCCAAGTCGTTTTAATAACGTTACTACTGTTTTTAATCTTTGAACTCAAATAACGCGACTTGGCCAAACAACAAAATTTTTTAAATAATTTTGAATAATTTCTAACATATAAATTAAATTCAGCAGTGTTGACATAAGTCCTTTCATTGTACAACTCATAAAGCCGTTTCCTACTTTTATGAATACCAATGGTGGCCCAATCACTGAATGATGCATTATCTTTAACTGAGATAGTCTTGGGAATAAAGGTAGAATTAAATTGTTTACAGTACATATTAAAAAAATCATCATATAGATGATTTGGATCAGCATGAGTTGACAAAATTGGTAATTTTTTAATGATTTTAACTTTAAACGCTGCCAAGCGACTTGAAGTTTTGGGGTTAACAGTGATATCCTTTTTGGCCACATTGTTGTTTTGGTTAGGTATAGTAATCCTCTGCCCACAGTGATCAGAATCTAGTAAATTTATAATTTCTTTGTGGACTGGTATAACATTAGTATAAATATTATCTAAACATGTGGCACTAGTAGGGGTTATTCTTGTGGGCTCCAAAAATAGGTTTACAAGATTGTAGGACTGAAACAGACTTAATATTTTACTACAAGAACCTGAGTCCTCTAATAAATTGACATTAAAATCACCACAAGTGATAATGGATTTATTCGAGTTACAAATCTTGTGTAACACTTCATCCATTACCTTTTCAAAGCAGTCATACAATCCTGAAGGGGGTCTGTATACACTTAATACAATAAACTGCTCCAATTCTATACAAGCTATTTCGACTGTCCGCTCAACAGATAGGCTCACAATATCCTTACGGTCTGTAAATTTAAGCTGGTTACTTACTAAAATCAATGAGCCACCATGTATAGCATTAACTCTGCTGAATGTACTACCAACCTGGTGATTTTTAAAATTGAACAATAACTGGTGGCTTTTAAGCCAATGTTCTGTTATACAAAGAATATCAATACTGTTAAAGTTCATAAATAATTCTACTTCTAAATCTTTGTTCATAAATCCTTGAATATTTTGATGCACCAGGTTAATACTATTTACTGATTTTAAACTTTTATGTGATTTTATTTTGCAATTTTCAATTTGTAAACTTTTGCAAGAGGTTGTCTCTATTGTCTTAATTTCTAATTTAAATTATTATCAATATCAATTTCTGATACCAAATCATTGGCTGAATTAAATAACATGTCTTGGCATTGCTCAATAGAAGCAAGTTGTTTAGCCAAATTCTTGGCTGTAATAGAAAAATAATATGACAGCGACACAGCTATCTGTCGTTTACAGTACTTTGAAAGAAAGTACCTATCAATGAAAAATCTATCTTTTGTCAAACAAAAGTGGTTACCAACATAATTGTTAGTGTCAATTAAATAGAATAAATTATTACTATATGTTAAATTATGTAATGTCCTATTCAATTCATATCTAAGATTATTTTCTTCCTGTGGCAAACTTTGGCTGTAAGGGAATGTGAACATCACAATTTTTTTTAAACTAAGGTTGCACAATGATCTATAATGTTGGAGTAATTCTCCTTTGTTCACGTTACCCCTATTACCAATAAACATTAACAATGTAGTTTCTTACATTCCGCTGAAGGAGGTGACAGTTTCCCATGCCCTCTCGCTTCCTACCATGGCCTAAATCAGGGCCGGACGCGAGAGGTCGCTACCCTTGATCGCCTCCACGAGGAAACGGCGGTGCTCCGCCGAAGCGGGGCAGACCTCCACCGTATGCTCCTCCGTGTCCTCCGGGCGATCCACACAATGGTGACACTCGGGCGTTTCCGCCCGCCTTATCCTGAACAGGAACATCCTGAAGCAGCCGTGTCCGATGAGGACCTCCGTCAGGCGGAAGGTGAGGACGCCGTGACGCCTCTCAAGTCATTGCTCAAAGAGTGGCCTTACCGCTGCAATTATGGCGTGCCCAGCACTAGTTTGCGACAGTCGCTCATGTCGCCATGAGATCCTGCCGGAGCTCTGTCCACCGAGCCGTGATTTGTCGCGGCAACGGAGTTTCAACCCGGCGTTTCGCCTCCTCGCGCCACTCCTAAATGTGCGCGAGGATTTTCACCTCCAGATCCCATGGCGGCAATCCGAAAAGGAGGCTCGCCGTCTCACCGGAGACCGTGCGGTATCCCCGGACCAGCCGGATGGCCATGACCCTTTGGGACGCGTTCAACCAGCGGGCTGGTCGCCGCCGCAGGGAACGCGCCCACACCGATACGCCATAAAGGGCCATGGACCGCACGACCCCCGCGTAGAGCTTCTGGCAGGCGGCGTTTGGATAGATTAGCCCCTAGATTGGGCAGGAATCGCTTGAGGGCATGCCCGGCCCGCTCCAGTCTGGGAGCCAAACGTCGCAAATGCTCCACGAAGTTCCACTGGCTGTCGAAGACGAGTCCCAGGTACTTCATCGTTGACCCGACGCCGATGTGAACCCTACCTTTATTTGGGAACCCGGCGGTAGCGCGTTCCGCAGACCATGAAAAGACATGGCCTCGGACTTGTGCAGGGCCACCTCGAGTCCCAATTGCCGGATCCTCTCGACGACTGTCGCGACCCCGCGTGTCACTTATTCAGCCGCCGCCTGGTGCGGCCTCCCCTGCCCCAGGACCAGAGTGTCGTCAGCGAAGCAAATAATGCTGACGCCACTAGGGAGGTCGGCGCGCAGCACCCAGTCGTAGCCGATGTCCCACAATATGGCCCCAAGACCGATACCTGTGGGACAACGCACGAAATTTCTCGCCGGTTCCATTCTCTCTGGTGACCGGGATAGATGACGGCCCTGTCCGTCAAATAAGCTCGACCACGCGACAGAGGTAGGACGACATCCGGTGATACCGGAGTGCCTCCCTGATGAAACTCCAGGGCAGAGTGTTGAAGTCATTGGCGATGTCTGGAGACACCGCCAAGACGACCCCACCCCGGGCAAATGCATCCCCATCGTGAGGGCTCGCAGGCATATGATGGGGTCCAACGTAGAGTGATCACAGACCCCGAGTGGTCCACATCGGGCACCGCAAGAGGCGGAGCCATAGGCGAGGGAATATGTTCCGCTCGCGAAGGGAACAGAGTGCTCACCACGCCCTCCACGATGACTCCTCTTGAGCCAAGCCCTTGGCCCGTTTGATCTCCGCTTGAAGAGTGACCCTCGCCACTCTGTACCCCTCGTACAGCTCCACTTCAATCGGCTTCCGTATCCAGAGGACGGTTACGGAGCCTGCGGTGCTTGGTATACCGGCGTGGCGCAGCAACGCACGCCTGGCGCAGACCCCGGGTCCAGCCAGGACGCGCCGGTGAGGGCCACTTTTGACAGAGCGAACGAAATATCCACCATCGATTCGCCCTGCATCCGCACACACGTGGGGACAGAACTCCAATTGAGGACGACCAGACCTGTCTCCAAAGCCCAGTCCTCCACCATCCTGCCCCGTGTGTCCGTATACCGGGAACCCCAGGAGTTCGGTTCGGGGAGAAGTATACCCCCACCACGGCAAACTGCGCCATGCTTTGGAGCAATAGATCCTGAGCAGCGGCGCATTGGTTGATGTTCGCCTGGAGGAGGCGTAATGGGGCCATTATTGGCACTCCATTTCAGCCCCCTCCCGAACACCCTGTGAAGGTCCTGCCACGGTGGTTTCGGCGGCGACGACGGCTGTAGGGACGGCATTGGCGGCAGCTGCGACGGTGACGGCGGTGCTGGCGGCGGCGGTGGTGACGGCGGTGGTGGAGTGCGCACCTGGCCTTGGCGGGTGGAGCGCAAATCTTGCTCCAGCATGCAGCGGAAGCAATGGTCGCTAACAGTCCACCTCCGAAGTGTATTGAGTCCACTTGGTTACCCACGTGGCATTCCGCTGCCACCTCAGAGGTCTGGATTCCAACAGTTTCGCCTGCGCGGAAACCCAGCCTTCGGTCCTGCCCAGCAATTGTTTGGGCTGTCGAGACGGGGCAGCTCACCGGAACGGCTCGCATCCCCATCCCCGCTGCAGAACACCCCCTGTTCTGGCGACGGCGTCTACCATCTCCCCCTCCGTCATAGAGTCGTCCAGGCACAGAATGTGCATGTCCGCATTTAAGGACGGCCTGAGCCTTGAGCTAGAGGTTTGTTCTTAGAAATACTCCCGTTCCCGTCAACCAGGTGGAAAATGGTACGATAGTATAACTTACCCTTGTCCCCGTGATGGTCCCTGGGCTTGTTCCATCTCGTGGCCGATCGAGTGTTATATGGGGAAAATATATATAATAATAAGGGACAATGAGGGATAACCGACGTCTTCTGGACCGGAAAGCTCCGGCCTCCACCAGGCACGTGGTCGACACAAAATACCTCGCTGCGCGCGAACTATTCACGAATACAACTGCATAGGCAAAGCACCAATCGCGAATGGTGCACATTATTTCCAATAACTATGGGTTGATTATTCAACAATTATAATTAAATCAAACGAGAATCCGATATAACGTCCAGCCATGTCAAATCACATTTTTCAGTCTAGAGTCTGTCAAAATCTATGACAGCGAACTGACACAGTGTTGCAACAATATAACAAAAGGAGGAACGAAACGTTTGCTTCGGAACAGTAATTGTGTTTTGATAAAGTTTATACAGTCTACAATATCGAATCCATTTGTATAGGTCCAAATATTATATCAAAATATTGTCTACCATTTAGAGTTGTGATTCTGGTGCTATGTGCAAAATTTACACAACTTTTGACTGTCTTATTTTTCTCATCATCAGAATTAAATCTGAATTTGTTATTTTTACTGTCCAGATAAACTAAGTGGATGTAGCGGTTTCTTAAGAAATTTATTTTACAAATTTTGATCCGGTATAACAAAAAGAGGCCTAATCAAGCATTGGGCTTTATTAAAGGGCTGCCACAAAACCTTCCTATCTATCAGCTCTTCAATTTGGAAATTTTAAGAATCCATTTCGGGAATTGCTTTCTAAAGAAATATTAACGTTTTTCATGTGTATGAGAGTGTGAACACCTAGTCAGTGTTCTCTAAGTAACCTTTGAGCTTTGACTTGTATTCCTCTCAATTTATATAGACATTGATTTTTGGTCAGACGACTGTGGTCTGAAGTCGGTGTTGGTATAAAGTCTTCTAAAAAAGCTTTGGAGACTAAAAGTCTCGACTTGGATAGCTAAGTAAACTAACGATCGTTAAATATTACAGAAAAAAATCGCTTGCCATCACGGCGGTATCGATAAATGCAAGTCTCGACAGCCGAGATAGCGAGCAAAATCGGTCATTAACTTGACTTAGCGATGTCGGTACGCTAACGAAAATCGTATTCATAGTGCGGTGATTTTATTGCAAAATTATGGCAGTTGAAAAAATCCTTGTATTATAGGGAAAATTGTTGGACGAGATATTCTTGCCTCTCATGTTAACAATTTTTTGAATCGAAACATTTAAGTAGCTCATACTGTTTTTAAGAATTCGCTTAACAAAGAAGATAATAGTTCGCTTCCTTGCAACACAGACGTCGGACGTGGGAAACAGTCAAACAGTCAATGTCAAATGTCAAGTTTGTTTGTACACAAAATACGTCATTGTGATGAAAGAATTGGAATTGATATAAAAACTGGAAACCGTATTTCTATGGTGGGGGACAGTGTCAGTCGAAAGGTGCAGGCCCCAGCTCGAGTGCTAAACGTAGTGTTACATACTCTTTGCGAGTGCCAGCAGCGTGAGCATGAGGTAATTACGACCTACAACAATTTTCGATTCCTATTTTTGGTACTAAATTGAATATTTTGCGTATGTCCGTAGTAGTTTGTGGTTACTTAATGAATATCTTAAATGTTTCAGGCGTAAACGTATGTCACGTGTAACTTCGGGGCAGATTGATGCGCTTTTGAAAATTATGAAACAGGCTGGAAGGTTGCCGAGGAACTCGACAAACTCCCTAACGGATGCATCAAGTCGTCAGAGCATTGCATGGGGTTAAGTCTCAATCAGAGATTGAGTTGGCTTTTAACTATAAGTACAAGCCACGTCAGTGTTATTTACATTTATTAGAATACATTATCCTAATTTCAGGTTAAGAGAGACTTAAAAAGCCACGCCTGCACTAAGGCGGCAAAATTATAAAAGAATTCATTCAAACTGGCAACCGAGGCGTCATCACTGCTCCTTTGACTGAGGTGGAGAGACGAATGACGTCCTTAATTGGTGTACAACACACATTTGGCACCGACTGCCCGGACGCAATGCCATTTCCTTTTCTTATTATAAGAATCACTAGCATGCTAGAGATAAGATATATTTTCAGTACATCTTACATCTTACTTTTTTACAGATGCTGGCAGCTGCAACTCAAGTGCAAGCAGACGCTGCCGAGATGCAGGCTGAGGCAGCCAAGGTACAAACCGAGGCGTTGGCGGTATTTGCGTAGGCTGCAAATAGAATAGCTAATGTTTTTACAAGTTTTGTAAATAAGAATAATAAATTATTTTATATGTTTTTATTTAAATCACAGAGAGTCAATAAAATAAAATTATGCAAAACCAGTATTGATGTCGCTTCATTATTTTCATTTATTTCATAAAGATATGAAAAAATAACTACTTGTATTGAATGTCAAATAACAGCTTGCACATTTAATGAATGGCCCTCATGGACTTTTGGAGCTAAAATTTTTATATGTGTGCAGTGTATGCCTCCAATCACATCTGGGAATGGCTGTGGAGCATTTCTAATATTCTCTTTAACTTCACATCGTTCTTCTTGGGTCATGGGAAATTGGACTTCTTAAAAGATTTTCATTGATAGCCAAAGTTACAGCATGTATTACTCAGCTTACTGACTTTTGGCTCATGCTGCAGCCCCGTGGCAAGCCAGTAGGTAGTTGGTAGCACCCACTTGCGCAAAATCGGAGTGCTGTCGGTATCTATAAACAAGAAAATTATAAGTACATCTTGGATATTAGAAAAAATAAATAGAAATATTATTCAGGCACGATAGGTACCCAACGTAAAGACACTCACTTGAGACTCCACAGAAAGTCCTTAAGGTCGTCATCTTTGAATAAATGGGCAAAGTTCACCAACGAGCTCATGAAACATGACCTTGTCTAATAGGATCCATAGGATTTTCACCGTTACGCCGGTTTGGTGCATTTTACCGCCGCATTATCATATCGCGTCTGTGTTCGAGCACGACCAAAGCCCACGCTAAATACTATACAGCCATATTACTCTAATAACTATTTATGTATTGTTTTTGTAACCTCTAAAACCAATGATAACGATCGTAACGAATATTTAGAAGGCTGTCAAAAATGCTCGCAAGGAAATTCGATAACATACCGATAAATCGTTAACTTAGCGAAAGTATTCGTTAAGTTTGCGATGACAATCGATAGCTTTGACAGTCGAGACTACCAAAAATCATTATCTTCCGATCGTTAGGACTTAGCGACCGATCGGTAGGAGTTAGCGATCGCTATCTATGTCGAGACTGCAGGCCCTGGTCCATTATGTACCGCAACTAAAAAGTGAAAAAAGTCTTTTAACAAAAAATATAACCGACTCCCAAATAAAAACACTACAAAGCAAAAGTAATTTCAATTTCAGAAGTCGGTAAACCGCCAACGTTTACAGCTTTTTATTTTATTTACTTAGCGGTTCCCCGACTTGAGTACGAGGCTTATTTTTTGCTTTTTAGAGGTTATTTTCGAGCGTTTTTAAATTTGTTATTTAATTTTTATTTTATGGTTTTTAAACTACATAATATAATATACCTAGTAGTAGAAACGCTTTAGTCGAAACACGTAATAATGATGATTGATAGATGACTTTGTGAATATGTTCATAGTTATGTCTAAATAAAACCGGTTTAGTCGTTCAAAAGTTTAAATTTACTTAAACTAAACTAAACCGTAACTATGAACACTTTCACAAAGTCATCTATCAAACAAAAAAAAACTAAATCAAAATCGGTTCATCCGTTTAGGAGCTATGATGACACAAACAGACACACAGATACACAGCAACACCCGTCAAACTTATAACACTCCTCTTTTTGCATCGGGGGTTAATATAAAAAAGGATCATCATAATCGGTTCAATTAGTAAAAATTTTTGAGGACACATAAAAAATACAGTCGAATTGAGAACCTCCTCCTTTTAACCGACTTCCTAAAAAGTAAGAGGTTCTATGTTTAACTGTAGGTATGTATGTTTTTTGTTTAATATGTATTTTCACCGATTACTCCGTCAATTATGGACCGATTTTGAAAATTCTTTATGTTGAAAGATCGGCAGTGGTGGCCTAGTGCTATCGGCCGTGACTTACAAGTTGTAGGTCGTGGGTTCGAACCCAGGCAGGCGCTTTACTTTGTGTAAATTATTTCATCACCACTGCTCACAAAACGGTGAAGGAAAACATCGTGAGGAAACCGGCATGTCCTAGAACCAAAAATTCGAAGACATGTGACATCCACCAACCCGCACTGGGCCCGCGTGGTGGATTACGGCCCATTCCCTCTCACAGAGAGGAGGCCTGTGTCCCAGCAGTGGGAACATTAATAGGCTGATGATGTGATGATGTGATGATGAAAGATTGATGAGGATCATGGAAATCAAGGGAACTCCTCAAATTTTATAGGCATACATAAAGCGGTACTTATTTTCATTTTCATCAATATGGCAAACATTTGCATTCAGAAAACATCATTTCATGAAGTGGAACTGATGAAGAAGACCACAGATGTCCACTGGAACTTCAAAATGATAAGTATGTTTTGGAAATAAGATATCTCAAATAGTTAAATGACTGTGATGAAGCAAATTTAATTACGGTTTAAAATTCTTTATTTCTCAAAGATTACAAATCACTTACGAGGAGAAATAAAATATAAAACAAAATATAAGCAATTTAAAGTACAGATGCGCACAGACGGTAGGTATTCCAAAAAACTAATAAGAATATTACATTACTGGGTTAGTGGGTAATTTGAACGAACTTTGTCATTCGTGATAACTAACAGGGGCGACAGCTTTTGAGCGCATAAAAGATTGGTTTACATGGAGTGAGTTTGATAATAATATGGGACTCGGACAGTTTTACTTTTTTGTGATGACTATGAAAATATGTTGTTTCAATAACTTTTTGAATAGAAATTTTGACTTAGTATCTTTTATATGTTTGGGTAAAGAGTTGTAGATCTGTGCTCCTTGATACAAAACACACTTTTTAACGTATTTAGTTCGCGGTTTATACAGTTGTACATCATATGCTCGCCTAGAGCTGCGTATATAATCGTGATGAAACCAGAATCAGGTGTTTAAAAGTAGAAAATCAATTGTTTCCTAATTACCACGGTTGAGTATCTACTTGCTTGTATGTTGCGAATTTTATTTGTGTGTGTATGTTTTTGTGTGTGTATGTTTTTGGTAAATTTGTGCAATATTAAATAATTTTGTCTCATTATAAATTTTGATAGTAGGAGTTAAATAATTGTAGTGCAAGAGGACTTTTATTATTCTATTTTGCGCTCTTGGTAATTTATCAAGATGTGTTTTCGCAGCTAATTCCCACACTTCTATCAAGTAATCAATGTGAGGTTTTACCAACGAATTATAGATAGTGTACTACTTTTAGGGGAAAATATCTTACAATACCCCGAAGGGCACCCGTAAGACAGTTTATTTTCGATCGTAGGTTTTCAATATGTGGTGTCCATTGCAGTTGATTATCTAATGTTAGCCCTAGTTATTTCTCCTTGTTCACCTTGGTCAATACAGCTCCATTTATAAGTATAGGTTGATGATCCTGAAGCGTGTTTTTCGCTGAAAATGTTATGTAATTAGTTTTCGACGCGTTTACAGTAAGTAAGTTATTCTAAAACCATTTCTCTACTCTGCTACCCACATCACGGATTCTGTTAAATGACCAAAGTAAAAAAGGTATGTATCGTCGATTGAATGGTTCTCATGGAAATGGTACCATCGAATGATCTAGTGATGAAGCCGAAAGGTAGGCACCAGAACGACATAATAAAACAATGTATCCCAGACGTGTTTAGGCTTATTGGAATCGTTATGAGCTGGCTATAAATGATTTTCATGGTAATATAAGGAACAAAAACTAAAAGGAGAAAAAATAAAAAAAGTTAACAAAAGTTTAAGTCGGAGTCAAAAACGAAAAAAAAAGTAGGTACCAAAGACACCAACTTCCGAAAAGAAAGTTATTTTTCGCTTTGTAATGTTTTTTTATAGCTAGCGATAGCTGATTTTGTAAGAAGTAACTTAGGTTACATTTATTTTAGAAAAAGAATTAGGGTGCCGCGCAAAAACTTACCGTTTGGTGTGGATTTTGGGCCGGCGGCGTCATTTGTCCGTTATTGTACTTACTTTTTCGAACTTGTACTATATAGTTGTTACTTTTTCGAGAACGACGCTGGTAAGGCGGTCACCGTCAACGGCAAGCGCTACAGAATGATAATAACCAATTTTTTATGCCCCAAATCGAACCATATGGACCTAGACGACATGTAGTTCCAGCCGGACGGCGCTACGCGCCACACAGCGGACGCCACGATTGATAGTCTGCATGAGCAATTTGCGGGTAAGGTTATCTCTCGCAGGGATGAAGTGAATTAGCCACCAAGTACATGCGATTTAACCCCGCTAGACATTTTCTTGTGGGGTTTCTTGAAGTCGCAGGTCTATGCAAACAAACCACAATCAACCGATGCCCTAAAGGTGAACATAACTCAGGCCATCGCCTAAATTCAACCGGATTTGTGCAGAAGAGTCATTGAAAATTGGACCTCTAGGGATCAGTTTAAAATAAAAAAAGAATTTTGTTAATACCTCACACATTTTTTTCATTTCAACATCAACTTTATTGAAAATCTCTTTATTCACTATGACTTTGTTTGTTGCCTTACTTTGTTTAATTATACAAAGACTAACTGAAAATAAACACTCCATTGCTTTATTACTTACCTTCTAAGCAAATAACACAGCTAAAGAATTACGAGAATTTACTCCATAAATAGAGATAGATAGAAATAAACATTCAATATTATGATGAAAGAACTCGTAGTAGGAGCAAAGCGAAGCCGACGCACAAGGATTCTTAGTAAATTCCATAACGCGCTCCTTAGAAGTTAAATTGCATTTTTATCCTTCGCTTTAAAATAAAATACTTTTATAACTTACAAATTTTTGCCACGACTTCACAAAAAGCCTATCAAAAGCCATTGATTCCCAATCATCCCACTTTTCTTTGGTCTATGGTTTCGGCCATAGATTAAGCATAAATTAACTAAATCGGCTTCTCCACTTTGCGCCATGTCTCAAAATGTTCTGCTAACTATTCACAATGTCCCAGCGGCATCATTATTCGTGGGAGCCGAAATCAATAACCAATTATAAATGCTGAGTGGAGAATATTGTTAGCTCGTCTTCAATAGCTTGCATTTTTTTATAAAGTACCTACGCCATGATTAAATTTGGAATTAATAGTTGGATAATTATTCAACATGAATTGAGCCGACAGGACGGTTGACGGTTTTACCTGTAGAGTTATTATATGTAGGGTTGTTATTTTTATCACTCTAAGGTTTGCTGGTAGAAAACTCTTTTAGAGTTAAACTCGCCTTTGTACATCAACTTTATAATCACTCAAGTTGAACATGTAATTTTTTTTTGTGTCCGATAAAGAATTAAGAATATATTTTTTTATTTTGGGGCTTCAACTAATATGTTGGTAAATTGATCTATTGGATCCTGTTATCCTACATCAGTATAAGGATATTACCTAATTTGCAGGTTTCATGTCTTAGCACCTAAACGGATTTGGAGGAAACTTGGCGTAGGGTAGACCAAGTCCTGTATTAAGAGGACATTCCAGGACGAGGTTTACCCGGGATTATTGAGATAATGTTCCACATACACGCGGCCGTAGCCACTGTCAGAAGCTAGTCTATTTAATAAAACCAAAAACGCAGACATAAAAAAGTTCATCACATAATCAAACAATGGAATTCTTTAATAAAATATATTTCTAAATAAAAAACAGTCTCGCCGAAGAGGGCAGGGGAGTGCATCGCCAAGTTTGGCGCTAAATCGTTAACTTATGACGGCCGTAAAACGTATGGCAGTCACTCGAAGCCATTCAATTTGATCTCGCAGAGAAGCTGGAGAACCTAGCTAGATATGAAGTTATTACGGGATGGACGTGACGCGCTTCAACAAGTTCTAAGCTTGATTAATGAGCCTGTTGTGTCTGCAGGCTGGATTATACAAATGCAAATGCATATTTTTCATGGGGATACTGGCTAGTATCTATTTTAGTAGTATACATTACACATAATATTAATATCTTGTACATGATGGCCCTTATTTATAAAAATCTGCTTAGCAATTGAAACTTTTTATTTTAAGTCTCGAAAATGGAATATGCTAAACATTGTCAAAATTTGGATCAGGCTTTCAATAAATTCGGCATCTTAAATTAAGTTTGTGTATGTTAATTATGATATAAGCATTTACTTAATAATAAGCCAACCATTTGCCTACCTAATTGTGGCTGTACAATTGTTGACAAGTATAAACATGCTGTACTGTTTTACCCCGGTATACGGTTTTGTTCGGGTCTCCCCTAACAATTATTATAACAGCATATTAATATTTGAATAACACCAACATAATCGATCAAAGGATTCCATAAATAGGAACCACAAACAAGGAGCTTCGATTATATTATAAATGGCAACTCTTTTTGGATTTTATTTAGTTAAAGTGGCTTTGGAATAAGGATTTAGTGAAATCAATTGATTATTGTATAATATGATAATCTCGAATAACGTTAGCGAACTTCGTTTTGTAGTATATGTGTGTGATAGAACACAGTCTGAAATTAAAAGATTTTATTGTAATAAAATGATTCAGAATTTTCATCACTGTTGTGTTCGAATAGTTCTAAGCTTCATAGCCTTAACTAGCAGTATCAAAAAGAAATTGAAACGCTACGTCCATCAAATGTTTATCCTGGACATAGTAGATGGTCAGTGGACGTCACTGGTCGTATAATTGTGGACTCAGTTCCTACTCGTTTCGTCCGTAGGTGTCAACGCAAATACTGAAGTGTCCGTATTCTGGAAGCTTGTCAGCATTCAACGTATTTACTTCCAAAACACCGTTTTGTTTGGATTCTGTTACTGCTACGCAAGTTTTCAAGATTGTAGAACTTCTACTTGATGGTTTTCTTACAACCCATGTGATTAACAATTATTTAATGTTTAAATTTAATCACGAATTATTTCATAAGTAGGTGTGGTTCCACGATCAACAAAAACTTCTGAAGTATGTATTTCTTACACCAGATTACATTCAGAGACTGAGACGTCTGAGCTATCATTAACTTCAATTATCGATATTGTTTGTTAGTTGAATAAAAGTTTACTGAAGATAACTGAAGAATAATTTCTTAGAATTTTAAATAAATACAGCATTAGTGCCGTAGTTGTTATTTCTAAGAAGTTAAACCATTATATTTTTTTGCATTTATTTATTACAAAAGGTGTAAAAAGTAATGTTTGAGTTTGTTTATTATTAATTGGTTTAATACTATACCATGACAACCGATGCATGGGACACAAATATGTCCAAAGGTTGGAGGAATATTTCCCTTGTAATAAATCTTCTTTTTAAGAATGCACAAGGAGGTCCGACCCTAAATCTTGGGGACTGAGTCACCGTAGGAGTGTACCCCATTTGACTCCCTATACGTATCCCTGGGCGGTGAAAATCAGGTGACACTAACGGTGGTGGTAGGTTTCGGCCGAAGGCTTGTAACCACCCACCTGCAAAGACGTACCGCCAAGCGGCCTTACCGTGTTCCGGTACGATGCTCGGTGTAGCCAATTAGAGCAGTTGGGTCGAGATAGCTATTCCACTGCAGGCGTACTAGCCTGACGCTCGCTGTTATGGACGTATCGGGAGACTGCTCGCGAAGGGTAGCGGGATCCGAGGCACGGTGCTTCGGATCCCGCTATCCCGCTATCCCGATCGGTTACATGCCGTGGGTGTGTGAAATGGGGAATTGCATGATCTAGTTCCGCCTAGCCCGTTTTATCATCGAACTACACGGTACGGTACATTGTGGACATCCCACCACGCGTTTTGTACCCTTTGTATGAGCCTATCTGTACGAGCTAACAGGCGCTAGCCATACACAGTGTCAGCGTAGTTCAACCTAGACAGAACCAGTATTTCAACCAGCTGTTCCCGCAACGACTCAGATAAGTAAGGCCTCACCCTGTGTTAAACTTTTAAGCGATAAAAACAGTTTCTTATAGAGAATGCTACGTGTTTCTCAAAACGTAGATCTTTGTCCATGATGAGACCTAGATTTCACGCCTCAAACACTCGTTTATTTTGTTCGCACATTAGTTGTACGTCAAAAGTCGAGACCGCTGCTGTCTGGTGCCAAACACCACATATTTTGTTTTTGTAGGGTTTAGCGACAGACTCCTCAGACCAAACAGCGATTCGGTGTAGATCTTCGTTAAGATCCTTTATGGCGCTATCATACTCGTCTCCTTTAAAAGAAATTTACAGTTGTAAATCGTCGGCGTATGTATGGTATTTGCATCTCTGGAGGCATCTAATTATGTCCGCACAGTATAAAATAAAAATAATTGGACCTTAGATAGAGCCCTGCGGGACTCCTCTGTCTGTGGGAATAGATGCAGATCTAAGAGTAGTACCGTCACTCAAGCGCAGATCAACTAGTTGTTCCCTATTAGTCAGGTAGCTACGGAACCATTCAATAGCCTTGGAGTCGAAACCGTAATAATTTAGTATTGGGATATAATATGTCTAATTTTGTTATTGATTGTTTCTATGTGTGACATTTGAATTTAATTTATATATTTAATTTAATTGTGACATTGGTTATGTAATTCTAATGTATATGATTGTGTAATTTTACTTTTGTGGTTTGTTGTAATTTAATGTTTTTTGGATTTAAATTTTAACTTTTGTAAAATGTATGGACTGTGTCTGAAATACCTAAATGAATTATTATTATTATATTAATTGCGTCGAATGCTCTGGAAAAATCTAGCAAAACCAGCAATGTGCACATTCCCTTATCCTGGACAGATAGGATATTGTCAGTAACGTCTAACAGAGCAGTAGACGTACTGCGTTGTTTTCTGAACCCACATTGTGGTTCAGGTATAATGTTATTTTGTTCAAGAAAAAGCATAAGTTGGCGGCTGACGATTTTCTCTAACACTGGACATACAGTCATGGCAATATACCTACAGGTCGCAAATCTTTCAGCGTAGATGGATTTGGAATTTTTGGCAAAGGCCTAATACAAGCAATCTTCCATTGTTCTGGAATAGATGACGTCACTATTGAGTGGTTTAATATCTCCGTAACTACATTTAATGTTTGCGGCAGAGTCAAGTTAATCATATCCAGGCTAATATTGTCATAGCCATTGTCATAGTGCGTGAGATTTCGATTTGTTCCACTGGAGTAATTGTGAAAACAGCTTTACCATGTTTATGACTTTCGTAATAGTTAATAAGCGATGAGCTTGCCACGGGGTTCCGGGGTTGGGAACAATCACAAAGTGTTTACTTATGATGTCAGGATCTGTAAAATGCAACGGAAGGTCTTGTCTAGTATTAAAGGAGTGTATAGTGTATAGTATAGTGTATTTCAGGTTTTTCCAAAGCAGTTTTGGGGTTTGAATTTTGTTATTAATATTATGTTTGAAATAAGCAGTTTTTTCATTGTATAACGAAGCAGTTACCAAGCGCTTTAAATATTTATAATATTTTTTTTAGATTCAGATTTCGTTGCCCTATAACTACTCAAAGCCTCACAATGTAAACGCATCATAAAAAAAAAAAAAAAAAAAAAAAAAAAAAAAAAAAAAAAAAAAAAAAAAAAAAAAATCATAAGTTTGATCGTATCCGTAGTCCACGGATACGACTTTTCCCTTACGGTACACGATTTGATCGGCGCGTGAACATCAAACAGTAAAGTTATATTTGTATTAAACGCACGCACCACATCATTAACGGTGTCAAGCGAGGGCATAATACCTAGGTTTAAAGGTCCATATTAAATCTCTCCATACACACATTTTTAAAAGGCCGATATCTTACAGAGTACGGTTTGAATTTTTCGCGCTTAATGTTAAACTCGCTTATTACAATAGAGTGTCCGTTGATTGTACCGACAGATTCCACCGCTGTGCATCTATGTTGAACATCAGTACATATGAGGTCAATGAGAGTTTCACTGGATGCTGTATAGTGAGTAGGAGATGCGACCAACTGTGTAAGGCTGAGACAATTTAGAAATTCATTAATATTTTTAGTTTTGATACCATTTATGTCTAGCATATTAACATTGAAGTCGCCTGGTAGTATGTAATTGTCGCAGTTTCCTAACGAACTTATAGAATCTGTTATGACATCGAGGAAAAGGGGAAGCTTGAGCCAAGTTAAGCAGTTCCAATGGCAATTATTTTGCCGTTCAAAGAGAGCGTAAGCCACATTCGACCGAGCCGTGACAAGTACACGCGCTCAGACCCTGCCGCAGGTAAATCCCAACGCCCCCACCACGGGGCCCGCGCGGACACTCTGGCCGCGGGGTGTGACGCGGACGGTAGCCCGGTACAACCAGAGCGCACACCTCCTCGCCCGGTCGGAGCCAAGTTTCGTTAATGGACATAATATCCAAGCAATGCCTGTCGAGCGCACCAATCAAGTCATCATGACCCGTACCTAATGAGCCAGCGTTAAGAAAACCAACCTCAAGATACTTTACTTCTTTAGTCGTCATTACGATAGTATAACATGAATTTCGTCATCAATAAAAATCAATATCATCAGTGTACATTTAATAATTTTCATTTCGTATTGTATTAGTTGAAGTCGAGTTATATATATACAAATAGTGCTTAAACTGTAATTTGTAAAAAAATGATGAATAGGTTACTTCTTGGCAAGCGTGCTACACATGCACATCATCGCTTACCATCAGGTGAGATAGTTACCAAGCGCGAGACTATCTACAGTAAAATAAAAATATTAGGAAGTAGACATCTTTTTTTAAGGATAATATTCCGGTAACTTTTGGACTTCCCTCTTATATCTAGAATAAGTCCTCCCCAACAGCCCAATAGTAATTATCCAGTTCAGACGGACGCTCGAAGGGATGACGTGTCAGTTTCAAACAGACGGCTTGTTTGCTCCTCGCCACCAATTGCCCATCTAAAACGGGCTCTATGTGCTTATTAGGTAACTAGATTACCTAATAAATCAGAAAACCCACATTGGGCTTATTAGGTATGTTTCAGTAACATGGGTACAGAGAACGAGATTATTGCAATATGTAAGCACAAATACAAAATTCGGAGGGTTCTAGAGAAGTAACATTCTATCAACTAAAGCGTTGTGCTAGTGCGATTGGAACAAGGCAAAAATGTATGAGAATTCACAGCACTATCGAAATGGCTCGTGATCAATGCCTTACATTTGATATTTCGATCCCATCACTGATAGAATTACACTTTATCTCCTCAGCATACCATTGAATATACCTGCTAGAAAATAACTACTATAAAATACCTGCCAGAAAACCTGCTACAAAATCGTCTTTAAATGAGTAATTTTCGTATATAGTGTATATATATAATCTGAATCTCGGAAACGTATACATTGAGGCATAGGCTCAGCTGACCGCCAAAAAGTTGGGGATCCTTGCGAAGGTGAGACGGTACCCCACGCCAGAACAGCTGCTTAACTTGTATCAAGCGCAATCAGCATTATGCTGAGCCCGCTCCTTTTGCCATACTGAAATAATATTGTGCCTCAGAGTTAATTTGTGTTTGTTCATGTTCTGTTACAGTTGGCAATAAATGTTTTCTTTCTTTCTTTCTTTCAAGTTCGATCATGCATGGAGTACTTCCTCATCTCTGGGACGGATCTGCCAAATACCAGCTTGATGCACTTGAATCGATAGAAAAACGGGGCAAGAGGCTCATTGGCAATGACAAACTGGTCGAGTCAAGGCTGCAGAGCCTTGGACATCGACATTGCCGAGTTGCCAGCCTGTTGATATTTATCGGTTACATTTCGGAGAGTGTGCGATGGAACTACACAATTTGAATCCGCCTAGCCCGTTCCATCATCGGACCACAAGACAAACGGCGATGCGTCATTAGTATATGGTGGACATCCCACCCGTACGCACTAATAACGATGCCTGGCATAGCCCCCCCGGTAGGTTCCCGCATTGTCGAGGTGAGGGGGCTCAGTAGCCGTGGCTTGGTCACCTACGGTGAAGCGAAGAGGAACCCGAGGAGGGGCCGCTCGTCAGGGCTTCTGCTGATCAAGCCGACGACGTAGCGGCCAATTAGTAGGTTGCGGTGCCGCTTGGTAACAGGCGACATCGCAACTGAAGTAGGCCGCGATGTCTTATGGAGCGTCCCAGGTCCCATACGAAGCCGCGGCTGAGGGTTGGAGGCCGCGGGTGGAGACGAGTGCCAGTATTGCGGTGCGCCGCTCTTTCTACCTTCCGCGGCCTGGACGGTATCGCCACCGTCTGATGGCGGACGTGGTGGGGCCGCAGGGGAGGAGGAATGTCGGTATTGCGTTAGCCGCGCTCCCTATCCCCAGAGGCCGAAAAATGGTAAGTGGCGGGGTCATTGACCTTAACCCGTCACGGGAGAACAAGGGTGCCATACACGGGTTCGAATGGCGCCCATGTGCTGGTTTGGTCCCTGGGGTGGGTACGACTCTGGTGCGCCGGTGATGGGGGGTACACCCCCGAATAGGGTCTGGTGAAAGACAGCCGCGGCAGGTTCGCGGTGAGTGCTAACGCGTGTCCGTGTTAGTAGTATGCATGAGCATTTCTCCAATCAAAAAAAAAGAAAGCCTTGCCAAAGTAATATTCCGTTGGCGATAATAGCGATTGACATGCGCTAGTGGAATGTCACGTGGCCAATCCTAGACATTTTGGACTTTTCACTCAAATCACACTTGCCAATCGCGTGACCAACTTAGGCAGGTATAAATACGCAGGTAAACACACGTATCTTCTACATTGCATACGTATATTGCGCCCGTGTTGCCACGCATGCAATCAATTCCGAATTGTCTAACCAGATTAGCGTGAGTACACACTAGAGGTACTTATGCGCACCACTAATGCCTCTTAGATTATCCTGCCTGTTGCTCTGTGTGA
Organism: Orthosia gracilis; assembly: GCA_947562075.1. Classification (NCBI taxonomy): domain Eukaryota; kingdom Metazoa; phylum Arthropoda; class Insecta; order Lepidoptera; family Noctuidae; genus Orthosia; species Orthosia gracilis. The sequence goes on along the minus strand of OX387274.1, from coordinate 927,597 downwards.
GTTAGATTGGTGAATTAAGTAGCTGTCTGGTGGCTATGTTAGCCAGTTATGTAGAATATATGCTTAGCTTTCCTGGAAAAGAAATTTGCAAGGGTGATACTTTCTGAATTTTCCACGTAAACTGAAATGCGGTTTAGACATCTTCTACGGAGTCGCTTTTTAAAGTTACTGTCTGTCTAGTGCTTTTCTGTGGCTGAATTCTGGTCAAAACGTATATAATTGAAGAATCATTGATAAGACGAAGAAGAAGAAGTGCTGTTCCTTGGATCATTATACCTCATTTCTCGTAAACCTTCGGGACTACAAACGAGATGTGATGTTAAAATAAAAACTTTTAAGAAAAAAAAATTTAATTCAAAAAATCTAAAAACCCGACTATAAAATGCAAACTAAAAAGACGTAAACAAGAAGAAAATCATGCTGTGCAGTCGGAGGATACATGTTCGTGTTTCGCCATTTTTTATTTTCCAATTTTAATGTAGTGACACTCGCAGGGTTAAGACAAATCGATTGACGTAAGAATCATCAAAATCGGCCAACGCGTTTGGTCTCTAGAACGCCACATAGGAACAAACATACATACATGACATAAATACGTACATAGACTGTTAAATACATTACCCTCCTTCGGTAGTCGGGTAAAAATACAACTGACTTTCAAATTACACTAAAAAGTGAAAAATAACTTCAATTTCGGAAGTCGGTGTTCCTGTTTTTGTTTCTTCGTTTTATAACATCAAATGCCGAAATTGAAGAATTTTTTCACTTTGTGGTGTATTTTGGAAGTCGGTTGTATTTTTTTTTGTAAAAATCTTTTTAGTTTTCACTTTTTAGGTGTGGTGCACAATGGGCAAGTTATCTAGTAAGGTACCTATAATGCCCAAAGTGATGACAAAATAGATTACCCGAATAACATGAAACTTGAACCTAGCCGGTGGTTGAGAGTATACCACGGTGAACTGTCCACATCTGCATACCCCATTCGAGCGTAACGGCGTGATGTTATGTTATAGAATGGTGTAAACAATAAACAGACATGCGATTGTAGCAATCTCGGAGTCTCTATTGCCTGATAGCTAGAACCTGGGAGTATTTAAGTCAAGAGTGAATCGGTTTCTTCTAAGCAAGCGTGCCTTGTCCTCCATTGTGGACCATACCATCGTTTACCATCATGTGAGATAGTGGTCAAACGCGAACCAATAAATAATAAAAAAGGAATACTCGAGAGATTGGCCGTCATTCATTAAAGAGTTCTGTTGTATATCTCCGAACTTCTTCACCAGATCTTCACCAAATTTGAGTGGGACCAATTCGGAACATACTCGGTCGGAGTCATAAGTCGGTGTCTTTCATAGGTACCAATTTCTTCCGTTATGGACACCGACTTCCAAAAATAATGTTATTTTTCACTTAGTAGTTTTTTTATTTGGAAGTCGGTAGTATTTTTTTGTAAAAAGGTTTTTTATTTTACACTTTTTAGTTTTACTTACCTAATAGGCAAGTTGTTTAGTAAGGTACCTATTACGCCTGAATAGATTAACCGAATATCATGAATCATGAACAGAACCGGTGCAATGAGAGATCTGCGTACCCCTTAAGAGCGTACTAGCGTGATGTTATGTTATGAAATGGTATAAACAATAAACAGACATGCGATTGCAGCAATCCCGAGAGATTTGCCGTTATTTATTTAAGAGTTCTGTTGTATATCTTCGAAGTTCTTAATCAAATCTTCACCAAATTAAAACGGGACCAATTTATAAATATGCTCTTCCAAAATAAAAAATAATTTTCAAAATCGGTCCACAATTGACGGAGATATCGGTGAACAAACGTAAAAAAAAAACTTACGTAATGTCGAACCTCCTCCTTTTTGGGAATTCGGTTAAAAAAACAAACATGGAGTCGAACATAGAACCTTCTCCTTTTTGGAAAGTTGGTTAAAATAATCAGACTAGTCGGTAAAAAATAATTAGTCTCCCAAATTGAAATTTCTTGAGCATAACACACTACAAGGACATCCAACAAAAAACATGGTCGTATTATTTCTGGGTCGGTTTGGTTTTTCAATTGATTTTACTTGAGAAGGGACTATTGTCAATAAACCATGTGACAGATATGCTTTGCGCACATAGCCAAATCAGCCTTTGATATGCTCACTACTGGGACACAGGCCTCATCTCTGTGAGCGGTCCTTCCCGGTGAGTCTTCGAATTTTAGTTCTAGGACATGCCGGTTGCCTCATGATATTTTCCTTCACCGTTTTGAGAGCAGGGGTGATGATTTAGGGATATGACTTTAGGGATATATGTGTTGGCAGTAAGAAGACGAATAACGATCTATATTATTTATTACAAAGCGCTGCTAATATACATTTCTAATTCACAATAATCAAATTAAATAGGGTACATAACATAAATAAACTTAGGACTAACAATATTTAATTTTGGGTTATGGCGGTAGAATGTGCCGCGCTCCCTTCGGGTTCGAGCGCGATGATACAGCTGGCTAGCCAACATTCCTTTCACCTTGTCTAGCTTAGCACGCGCGGACGCACGTTTGTATGCGCTTCTTCTACTTTGGATATTTATACTATACGTAACGTAAGTATGAGCTGCTACAACGAAATAAATCACACAAAAGTGATGCATGCGCCTGCCTGGGTTCGAAGCCACGACCTCCGAGTTGTAAGTCAGGGCCGTAACCACCGGGCCACCATTGCTTGCGCACATTTATAAATAAAGTAGTACTTATGTCAATGAGTTTAAATCGTGTCCATACTCTAATTTGTTTACCACTCACACAATACTTTCTAAGCCTCGCACATACTCGTAGTTCTCAACATTGTCCCGCGGTTTGTCCCTCAACAACGGGTTCAATAGCCGTTTGTAGTTCACTAGCAAATAGAAGGAATGAAATCTCATTTAAACTTCTTTGTAGCACATTGAGCTGTGTAAAGGAGAGGAAAAGAGTAATGAATCTTCACAATGGCTCATGTTGCACAAACTAAAGTCCATTGGTAGGTTAGTTACAAGTTGATCGAACTTCTTGATTGTAAATAAAATTGTGGACGTTGAAGTATGTAAGTATCGGAATGGAATACAATGGCTTTCTTTGCAAAGTTATTACTCACTGAAAACATGCATTAAGACACATTAAACAGAACATAACGCTCTGTTTAATCACTCATAGGTCTGACAGTGCCTGAGGCTTTTATTTGATCGTAGCATAGAAAAAGCAATGTCGTAGCACTGAACGAGAACTACATTTTAGCATAGATGAAGCTACGTCCGTGTCGGTCGTAGCATAGAACGTATGCCATAGCCCAGAACGCAGATCAAGCTACTTTGTAGCATAGAAAAAAGCTACGCTGTAGCCCAGAAAAGACTAAACACGCAGTATCGTAGTTCAGGACAAGCTATCTCGTAGCGCGGTAAAAGCTACGACGTAGCACATAACAAGTAGTAAGTCTTGTCAACTGCACAAAATCTGCAATTGTGCAGTTGGCGTGCTGATCAAATGCAGCCTGCCTGTTTAGAGCCTAAGAACAAAATGAATTAATGTAATCCACTGTTTTACTTCTTTGTTGATAGGTATAACGTAGAATTACTGATTTCCACAATTTGTAACATACCATTTGGGAAATCAACGGAGCGTAAACTTTGTTTGCTGAACTGAAACATCGTTATTATAGTTTGTGTGTGTACTTCTTGTTTTATTAGCCTGGGATACTTTTGCGAAAAAAGCCATCTGAGATTGCCTATCATCATCACCAGCCTTTTTAATGTTTCCACTGCTGGGAAACAGGCCTCCTCTCTGTGAGAGGGAATGAGCCGTAATCCACCACGCGGGCCCAGTGCAGATAGGTGGATGTAACATGTATTCGAATTTATTGTTTCTAGGACATGCCGGTTTGCTCACCGTGTTTTCCTTCACCGTTTTGAGAGCAGTGGTGATGAAAAATTTACACAAAGTAAAGCGCCTGCCTGGTTAAATAGTGCCTATTCCTAAAAAAATATGTTTACGTTTGACAGACAAACGAGGGGCACATTCAATGGGACTTTAGAATGAGATTCAAATTAATTACAATTTCAGACGATTAAACCCTGTAGATGAGGAATCACTTTTATTATGTGTACAGCTAAGAAGTGTTGCCCGATAGCTACAATCTAGGGATCTTTATGTCAAGAGTGAATAGGTTATTTCTAGGCAAGCGTATTTCACCGTCGACCTCATCTTCGCTTACCATCAGGTGAGATAGTGACCAAGCGCGGACTATAAACAATAAATTTAAAAAAAACAATCTTAGAGTAATTTTACTGGAACCATTACATTTTCAAAAGGTCTACTTCTTAACGTGTCGGTGGCAAATATAAAAAAAAAATGTAGTAATAAGTTTTGACTGCGTCACCGAATGAAGATACCAGATTCGTGGTTAAACATGATCAATTACCGTCTTCCCCAGACTTTTTAAACATAATATAGATAGTCTGAGCATTAAGTTGCGGTGGTAATATGTGGCGAGCATTCTACTAGGGTTGCTGCACCACCCGGAGGTGCTGGAAGCGCTGCGCCTGCGCGCGCCGGACGTGTGCGTGGGCGTGCGCCCGCCGCCGCCCGTCCCGCTCTGTTATATACAATTTCCACCAACTGCGCCCGCCGGAGCGCATTTCACACTATGCTACAGGAAATCCAGACTTCTATACAATAGTTAAGTGTCATGTATGCATGGAATTGAAACTGCGTGGAACTCGGTTAGTTCCACGCGTATGCCGCGTCAGCAAGTCGTCTCCGCTCGGCTACCGCCGTGCGCGCTTGTGTGTTGTCGCCGGCCGGCAAGTTGAATCATTCAATTTGTGCGTTGAACTGTAGATTGACGTGTTTCATTTATTGTTTTTCGTGCAAAATGAATATGGATACAAATGAAATATTTGCTTATCAGTTTATTTGAAAAAACTGACTGCGACACGAAAGCATTACTGGTTGCTGAGAACATGCTCGTGCATCCGCTGCGACGCACTGCGCTGCGCTCCTGCGTAGCCCGGTTGGTGGAAATTGTACATTAGTCGTGCCAGCGGCTAGGACCTACCTCCTCAAGTTTGCCCCTATGTCACAAGCCGCGCGTATTATTAACGTCACAATCTGTTCGTGGTTACAAGTCACAACAGATCATTGGCGTAACTAGTGTGTGTGTATCTGTGTAACATAACAAGCTCTTCTCTGGAGTAGGGATGTTTACGTTGTTAGAAAGAGACACAAACAAAAATTATCTGCCATCTATCCAGTTTGGGATTGGAACTAGCTATTTTCTCTTCTGATGTATTCTAATAGAAAGAGATGGCTACTGTTCTCTGCCTGTCACTGTTACCCATTCGAAAGCACACACAAATTATGAACTTACTATTGAACAAAACGGGCGCACGGTTGGCGCAGTGGTTGAGCGATTGACTGCTGCGCTGCGTGTCGCGGGTTCGATTCCCGCACGGAACAAATATTTGTATGACCTACAGATAGTTGTTCCGGCTCTGGGTGTTGTGTATGTGAGTTTATATGTTTGTAAACGCACCCACGATACAGAAAGAAATTTCTAGTGTGGGACAAAGGTAAAAAAAAAAACTATGTGTAAACCATCGATTTTATAATGTAATAGTGATTGTATTTATTTATAATATTTTATGTAATGTAAAAATAAAAAGATGATGGTGAAATATTTATTTTAACCCACACATCACATTGTCGTGCTAGAAATAATAATAGAAGCATTGTAATATCGTGTGAATATTGGGCATTTTGTTCACAATATTTTCAAATATGTAGGCCATGGTAAAATTATGAGCAGGTTTATAAAATACATATTAAAAGTACCCAAACTGCATAAATAACTCTGTTATCGCAAATTTTTGTATATGTGTAAGGTTTTTTTATTACAAAATACCACCAAAAAATATGGGGCAAATTTTATGAAAGTGATATAATTTTGGGGAACATTTACTGTAATGAAATCGTTCTACAGGACTGGTCTTGGGGAATGGATAGTACTAGTAGCTGTTGCAATGTAACTGGCTGTTATTTTGGATCAGGAATTTGGAGCTTTCCCTGGAACTGATACAGGTGTAGCGGGTCTCTAATTTTACCTGTTACAGACCACCTGCATGGTTAATTTAATTTATTGATGTGTACTTATTATTATTTTATTGTGTGAATTTTGCTGCTAGGTTATTATAGTTGTTCGGGATAATCACCGAACAATAATAAACATGTCAGCATAATTGCGACATCGCGCGCTATGCCCTGAATATTTTATGTATTACCTAAGTAAAATAGTCAGTACGCTTTCGGCCAGCATATCGGGCGCGACTCAACCTCATCTCATTCACCTCATTAGTTTTAATAGTTATCCCAGTTAAGTTACTGAATTATACCTATCTTTATAATCTTTAATCCTAGTTTATATTTATCTCACCCCAACCCCGAACATTGGTCCTTCGAGCCGTCGGAGCGGGATCATTACGCGCGCATCTACTAACTGTGCTGTGTGGGTGTCTCGCTTGGAATTTATTACCAGACCCTGGTAAACAGAACTGATCGGATTTACTTTCCGAAAAGTTCATCATCCTGCTGATCCTGATTGAACCTGGTTTATACGAAAGCATCGCGTCATCTCATTGCGCTGCTACTCCAGGTTTGTTCTTGCAGCCATCGCAAGGACATTTGATCTCCAAAGAAGCCATCAGCACAAGTAAGGTCTCTTTTATATCTTTAAAATGTCGGAAATGGATGACATTTTAGCAACCCAACAACAACTAATCGAAGCCGTAGATAAGCTCTTCACCAATTTCAAGAAGGATGGTGCAGAGCGCAAGACCGCAGAATACTTATGTCGTCGATTAGCTGTATTGGAACAATACTTTACAGAGTTCCATAATAATCACATGACTTTGATATCTTTTGGTGATCAATCTCATACATATTTCAGTACTGACCAATACGATCAAATGAAGGAGAAATATAACAACATTAAGACTATTATACAAAGCTATAACCCTCTCGCAAACAGACCGCAAACCCCGGAATTGAAACCTCCTTCGTTCCAACCTACTGCGGAATCTCAAACCTCGAACCTCGCATCCCACGCTGCTTCTAAAACCCCTGCTCTTGAAGAGAGTAAAGCTGAAACTCTCTTCAAAAAGCAAGCTACCAATTTTAAGGCTTTCTTGAGAACTTCTTCCAATATCAACCTTGATCTCGTCACGGAAAAATGGGAATTTGAAGATATCCTGAAGACTATACAATCCCGTTGGGCGGCTATTGACTCGCTTCATTGGGAGCTGGACAACGAGTATGGCGGATCAAACCCCAAATACGAAGAGCAATTCACCCATTACGAGGAGTATTATAACAAAATAAAGAAAGACATCAATAAGAAAATGTGGTCCGTTGCGCATATTGAAAAATCTACTCCCAAAATGGAGATAGTCACCTTTGATGGAAACTACAATAAGTGGATTTCGTTCAAAGACCTTTTTACCGAAGCAGTGCACAACAACCCCTCTTTGTCAAATGCACAAAAGATGCAGTTTCTAAAGAGTAAGATCAAAGGTGAGCCCGAAAAATTGATCCAACATCTCCAAATAAGCTCCAACAATTATCCCGTATGCTGGAATATCCTCAATCATCGTTATAATAATAAACGACTGATCTTTACATCTTATCTTAACAATCTCATGAATATCCCCGCAAACCAGCATCAATCATCAAATCATATAAAACGCATTCACGACACTACATATGAGAGCGTGAATGCTATCAGGAATCTGGGAGTCGATGTGTCTTCCTGGGACCCATTCCTGGTATGTTTATTGTCTCAAAAATTGGATGCAGATACATACGAGGATTACCTACAAGCCTTAAAAGCCCCGCGAGAGTTGCCCGTCTTGGAAGATTTCCTTAATTTTTTGGAAACTAAATTTATGATGCTGGAAACTTCACGTAAGAAGATTGAGAATTCCACGCAGAAATCACCCCCATCGCAATCCAACAACAATAATAAACCATCATTTTCAAAGGGTTCCAATTACAAACGAAATTATAATAATCCTATAAAGAATTACTCAACAAACCAAGTTTCGCAATCGTCAAAGTCCAAACGCAAAATTAACTATCGCAAGCAATGCCCTATTTGCGACTCCAATGATCATCGAATTCATGCATGTCTAAAGTTATTGGAATTGCAACCTAATGAACGAAAAAATGCTATTGATAACTTGAAACTTTGCATCAATTGTTTACATTATCACGAAGGCAAAAAATGCCTTTCCGAAATAAGGTGCAAAGAATGCAATAAGGAACACAATACCATTTTGCATGAATCTTTTACGTCACATCGATCAGGGTCAAATGCAGCCACGATTACGAAATCGCCTCCTCAGCAGCAAGAAACTAACACAGTTGCATCGCTTCGTAGAGAACCCTCAGAAATATTGCTTGCCACAGCAATAATTAACGTACAAGCAGTGGACGGATCTTACCATAAAATGAGAGTTCTTTTAGATCAAGGGTCACAGACATCCATTATTAGGGAAAGCGCAGCTCAGTTGTTAAGACTACCGCGACGGAAATGTAACGGCTATATCTCTGGAATAGGCAATAAGGAAAACAACTGCAAGGGCATGATTACCATCAAATGTTCGTCGCTGGTTAGCGATTTCACCTTTGAAACGGACGTTTATATAATGAATAGACTCATAAATAACTTACCCAGCTGTACCTTGCCTAAGCCAGACTGGCCTACTCTGAACCAAATAACTCTTGCAGATCCCGAATTTTACAAAAGTAGGCCTATTGATATCTTATTTGGGGCAGATATCTATTCCACTATCCTTATGGACGGTATCTGTCGATCAGAAGGTGTGTTGCCCATTGCCCAACAAACCCAGTTGGGATGGATCTTAAGCGGCAACTACAAAACGTACCATTGCAATGTGACCCTAAATAATATCGAAGATATGCAGCAATTTTGGGAAGTGGAGGACATACATGAACCTCTAGCAATATCAGAAGAAGATCAAAATTGCATCGAATTTTACCAAACTTCGACCTCCAGACGGGCAGATGGAAGCTACGTCGTTAAAATACCCTTCAAAGAAGATTTTGAGAACAATTTAGGCGAGTCGAAAACAAAATCGATTGCTCAATTTTTCCAAATAGAGCGGAAATTAAGTAAGCAACCAGCTCTGGCATGTGACTATAAAATGTTTATTTCTGAATACTTAGAGCTCGGACATATGACACCCGTTGCGCCACACGTACAGCCGGACTGCTACTTGTCGCACCATTGCGTCCAACGATCTGAGTCATCAACTACCAAATTGCGTGTTGTCTTTAATGCCTCGGCAAAAACCTCGAGCAGATACAGCCTCAATGATCTCATGTGCCGAGGACCCAATTTACAACAAGACCTTCAGAGCCTTATCTTAAAATGGAGACAATTTAGATACGCTTTTACAGCAGATATAGAAAAAATGTTTCGCAAAATCTGGCTACATCCCGATGACCAGAAATATCAGAAAATTATCTGGCGAAACCATCAATCTCAACCTTTAAAAGAATACCAGTTAGCGACAGTTACCTATGGCACTAAAGCCGCACCATTTTTGGCCATGATGACACTGAAGCAACTGGCCATCGATGAAAGGCCAAACTATCCACAAAGTTGCGCTCCTGACATCTTAGAACACTCGTTTTACATGGATGATCTCATGCATGGTGAACACTCAGCGACAGCAGCTAAACAGCTCAAAGCAGAGATGATCAGCCTCCTCAAATCAGGCGGATTTAATCTCAGAAAATGGCGATCAAACTTGCCGGAATTAATAGATAGTTCAGATGCACTTCAAAAGGAAGACTTTGACTTTAAGCAACCGGAATCAACCAAAACATTAGGTCTTCGGTGGGAACCCAAAAATGATCAATTCATTTTTCATCCTATAGAATTTATCTCCAGAAACATCCTTACAAAAAGACAATTCCTATCTCAAATATCTAAAATTTTTGACCCCTTGGGCTGGTTAGCACCAGTCACAATAAAACTTAAGATCTTGTTCCAAGAATTATGGAAATCTGACCTGGGTTGGGACAACCCTGTCCCTCAAGAAATCGCGTCAGAGTGGAATACTATTAAAGCCGATCTATCTCATATATCTCGATTTAAAATACCACGTTGGATTCAAACCCAGGCAAAGGATATCATCGAACTCCATGGCTTTTGCGACGCTAGCACAAAAGCATACGCATGCGTCGTGTATTGCAAAATACAGAGAGAAAATGAAACTCATGTGACCCTTATTGCAGGGAAATCAAAAGTAATACCGCTGAAAAAACCACAATCGATACCGCGTCTGGAACTCAGCGGCGCTCTCTTGTTGTCAAAACTTATGAGAAAAATCATCTCATCCCTATCGAGCTACAAGGTGCATGTTTATGGTTGGATTGATTCAACGGCTGTTCTAGGTTGGTTAAGTGGTGAACCGGAGAAATGGAAACCCTTTGTTGCGAATCGAGTGAGGCTAATTACTGAAATAATCCCTAAAGATAACTGGAGTTACGTAAAATCCAAAGAAAACCCCGCAGATTGCGCAAGCCGCGGTTTACCTGCTGCTCAATTAGCCTATTATTCACTGTGGTGGCAAGGGCCCGACTGGTTACCACAATATAAGCCTACAGAATCTCATAATATGCCGATTTATACGAGCATTACAAACGCAGAACTCAGAAAGAAAGAGGCAGTAAATACGGTCATTTTTAACCCCGAAAATTCAATAATCAATCAACTATTACCAAAATATAGCACTTTAAGGAAAGTTACCCGAGTATTAGCTTACATCAACAAGTTCATCGACATTGTTGCTTACAAGAAAAAACGCACAAGTTTTCTTACTCTGCAAAATATAAAGACAGCAAGAGAAATGGTAATTAAGCACGTCCAAAACGAATATTTCTACGAAGAAATATCACGGCTGAAAAGGAATGAACCACTAAATAAGAAAAGCCAGATTCTTAATCTCAATCCCATACTAGACAATAATCAAATGCTCCGTGTCGGTGGCAGACTTAAACATTCGAATCTTGATCCAGAAATGAAGCATCCTATCATAATCCCGAATCAATCGAAACTGGCAGATCTAATCATAGATGAATCCCACGAACTTGTATTTCATGGTGGAGTAAAAATGACTACTGGATTTATAAGACACAAATACTGGATTCTTGGTGGAAATAGAGCCACAAAGAAACGAATAAGAATGTGTGTCAAATGTAAAAGAAACAATCCAATACTACAACATCAAATCATGGGTGACCTACCTCCAGCACGATTGATTCCTAACAGACCTTTTTACCACACAGGAATAGATTACACCGGACACATCCTTATTAAGGCCAACAAAGGCCGTGGCATTAAAACCAGTAAAGGATATGTCGCAGTTTTTGTTTGTATGGTGACCAAAGCCATACATTTAGAAATTGTCTCAGATCTCACAGCGTCAGCATTTATTGCCGCGCTTCGTCGAATGTCGGCTAGAAGGGGAGTTCCAGGGCACATCTATAGTGATCAAGGAACCAACTTCATAGGAGCCAACAAAATTTTAAAACAAGAGCTTGCCGAAATCTCCTATATCTTGTCGGACCAAGAAGTAACCTCGACAATCGCTGAAATGAATATTGAGTGGCACTTTAACGCTCCATCATGGCCATCTGCTGGCGGACTCTGGGAAGCTGCAGTGAAGAGCCTAAAACATCATCTCAAGCGGGTCGTGGGTGAGCAAAAATTAACCTACGAGGAATATATTACCCTACTAACCCAACTCGAGGCTTGTTTGAACTCCAGACCACTGTGCCCTCTGACAGAAGACCCTGAGGATTTGGATTTTTTGACCCCGGCTCACTTCTTAGCAAGTGGCCCCAACTTAACGATTTTCGAAACAGAGCATGACCTCAGAACACGGTGGCACTTGACGCAAAAAATCTATCAAGATATATGGGATAAGTGGAAGACTGACTACCTCTCGCAGCTTTCTACGAGAGTCAAATGGCGACAGCAACAAAGGAATCTCAATCTTAATGACATCGTCATTATAAAGGACGACAACCTTCCACCAGGAAAATGGAGTCTAGGTCGCGTAATAGCGCTGCATCCTGGAAGTGACGGACACATAAGGGTCGTCACACTTAAAACCAAAAATGGGGTCTTAAAACGCCCAGTTGTAAAACTGTCCTTACTGCCAACAAATAAAAATGATCAAGATCCAAATGGCCCAAAGGTTGATAATAAACTGCCAGCGGCGAAGAAAAAACGTCCTATCTCATTTTCAGCAATGGTTTTATCTTTGACATTATTTATGCTGACACTAATAAACACCACTCAAGCATCCTATAACTTCACCCCGCTGACAAACAATAGTGTATACTTTGACAAAGTATCTAATATGCACTTAATTAGAGATGATTGGCATTTAATAGTCTATTATGACACAAATCCATATCAAGAAGGAATGGCGGCACTAACAAAGTATATCAAGTACCTTGAAACCTTATGCTCAACGATTAGAACACAAACACCTTGCGACGGCGTCATGTTACAACTCGAGCACGAGTTCGAAGAAATCAAACATTATGATAATATTGTCATGATAAATGACTCGTTTATGACTAATAAGAAACGTCGGCGACGCGGCTTGCTAGACGGGGTAGGCTACGTTGCAAATAGTTTATTCGGAGTGTTGGACCAACGATTTGCAGAAAAATATGAGAAGGATATTGACCTTTTAAAGCATAATGAAAACCACTTATACAACCTCTGGAAAAACCAAACGTCGGTCGTAGAAGCTGAATTTAATTTAATGAAAAGGATTGAGAATACTATAAACAAACATCACAAAATAATAAATCAAAGGCTTAATTCTCTCCAAGATTCTTATAAAAATCTCGCTCAGCAAGTGCAAAACATAACCATCGTCACTGACTTCATAACCTCGACTTTCACTGCCAACAACTTGTTGTATACCCTTCGACGAATCCAGGACTCAATTTTAGATACAGTAACTGATATTTATAGTGGAAAATTAGATTTTCACTTGATATCGCCGAAACAACTCAGATCTGAGCTAAACATAATATCAGCACAAATATCTGGAGACTTGGTAGTTCCTGTCGACAACTTTAATCTTAAAGATCTGTACAGCTTGCTCAAAGTAAGAGCCAAATACTCTGGCAAATACCTAATAATAGAAATAAAAATACCCCTGATTGAAAGAGATATTTACGAGGTATTTAATCTTATCCCGGTTCCACGCATTGTGAAAGATAACAGGATGATGAAGGTCGAAACTATCTCTGAATTAGCAGCCATCAACATGAGAAAGGATTCTTATTTAACTATCACAGACACGGATCTGCAGTCATGCGTATTACAAAACCCTGTGACTATTCTGTGTCATATCAGAAAGCCTATTCACCACATGAAAGATGATCATAGTCTATGCGAGACGATCCCAGGCACAAGAACTTGTAAAACTAAAACTACCCCGTGCAAGGATGACTGGAGAGAGTTAACATCAGAAAACAAGTATTATTATTTATGCTGCAATGAATGTAACGTCAAACTTCTATGTGAAAATCAAGTTGAGGCAGTTAGGTTATCAGATGCTGGTCTGTTGCGTGTTGGGGAAGGCTGTCTAGTAAAAACAGAAAATTTTATGGTGTACTCAAACAAAAGATTGTCTAGTAAAATTAGTACGACGAGAAATATTATCTCACCTGAAATATCACCAATTAATCACATAATAAATATCACTATGCCAGAAATCTCATATGAGCATAATCCCAATAACTCAGATGACCTCAGGCAATTTGAAGCCATTAAGAGAAGTCTTGAGATCATGAAGCAGAGTGAACCTTTGAGCACTAATATCTCCTACCACGACGTCCACCAGTATACCGCTATATATCTCATCATATTGGGCATCTTGTTATTGGTGGCAGCTTACTGTTTTAAACGTTGGCGTCAAAGGCAACGTAAAGGAAATCGCTCCAATTCTGCAGCAGAGCGGTCTACAGCCCCTGCGGCAACTGCGGTGCCATCTCCACACACCGTTGCTGATAGTGTTGTGATTGAGTGTAGTGAAATTAGGGAAAATGGGCAATCTAGTAGTAAACCAGTGAAAAGTGATCCTAAGCGACTAGCGCTATCTAGTGAGTGCTTACAAAAAAAGGAAGATAGAGGTTCTTCACCGATCTTTCGCGTGTTCTCTCTTCCTGATTTACACTGTAGCGACTCTGTTTAATTTGTAAGGTTAACTTAATCTCACCTACTAACATAACTCACCCTACATAACTATTTTAGTATTAGTTGAACATTGTTTTCACCTTGTTAGTATTAATTTCATTACCCATGTAACTATACCTACCTACTAACCTCATCCTTTTCTCCCTCGGGAGCATGTTCGGGATAATCACCGAACAATAATAAACATGTCAGCATAATTGCGACATCGCGCGCTATGCCCTGAATATTTTATGTATTACCTAAGTAAAATAGTCAGTACGCTTTCGGCCAGCATATCGGGCGCGACTCAACCTCATCTCATTCACCTCATTAGTTTTAATAGTTATCCCAGTTAAGTTACTGAATTATACCTATCTTTATAATCTTTAATCCTAGTTTATATTTATCTCACCCCAACCCCGAACAATAGTTTTATGTAATTTTAAGTCTTTGTGACTTGTAGCATCATATTGGAGCAATCTGTAAAGATACAATGGTGATTATATTAAAATAAAAGAATAAATAAATAAGTCAAGAAAGTCGTACAAATGTTTGTAAGATTGAAGTTTACAAGAGAGTTTACACTTTGTGTAACTATTTGGTACCAGGCACCAAGTGTTGACTTCCGAAAGGAATTGTCACGAAGTCATCATCATCATATCAGCCGAAAGACGTCAACTGCTGGACAAAGGCCTCCCCCAAGCGTCGCCACATTGACCGGTCCCGTGCGTCTCGCAACCAGCGGATCCCCGCAACTTTCACCAGGTTATCGGTCCACCTGGTTGGAAGCCTTCCAACGCAATGTCTTCCGGTTCGCGGTCGCGAAGTCAGAAGAATATAAAATAAACCTTAACTTTGACAAATTCTTGCTATTCATTCAATAATAATTTCATATTTAAATACTTTTGATAGCCTAATGACCTATTTTGATTATTTTCAAATCGGGAACTTCTCCACCAAAGATCAAAAGATTTTTCAAAGAAATTGAAAGAAATATTAGAACTCTAAGATTGATCAAATTCTTGGTGCCCGAGGGCGGCGAAGAGCTGGTATTACAGAGATCAAAAAGAAACTGCATCCTGCTAAATAAAAACAAAAGACTACTTATCTTCAATACACGTATTGTTATAAACGAAAAATCAGCTTAAAGTTCTTCGAATGAATGAGGTCAATTACTATCGTTCATTCTCTCATTCAACCGCTATAAAAGAACGAACATAAAAAAGTCCCAATCTCTAGTATGAGGGATGTAGCCTGGCCAGAGACGGGCAATTTTTCACATTCAAATTCTTTTTGATTTTTGTTAAAGCAGTATTTTTGGCTAGCTGGCACTCTGCCACTAATGAAACGGAAAAACTGCGGTTTTATTGGTACATTTCTCTTTATCTCTTATGAATACAATGCTAGAATCATAAAAGTTCAAATGTTGGCCAAATATTATGTGCAGTTTATAGTTTGAATGGTTTGTCTGCAAGCTTATCTCCAGGCTGTTATTAATAATCTAGTGCCGGAAGATGGTTTATACACCACGGCTTGGTCAACATCGCAATAATTTATTTAAATGTACTTCTTAACACTCGTGGAAGGATTAGTCGATCAGCGAACTTGGTTGCGGGTCTGACGGCCCAGAAAGGTTCTATTATTTATTAATATATTCAGGTTAGATTACAATTGTTTACACATTACATTTCATATAAGTACACTATATACATTTATAAGTGCAACAATTATTTACAAGCTTACACCACATGCACTTACTAGATTTTATTATTAATATAAAATATTGCAAATAATTATGGATAATTAATGATAAAAACAGTTTACGAATTAAATTAAAAATATTATATTGATTGATAATAATGATGACCAAAAAAAAACAAAAAGGAATGAATAAATTAAATTAAACCAAGATTAAATATATTGTTTACGTTTGATAAAAATTAAATACGAGTAACGTTAAACTAGTATATAAATTAATAAATTGGCAGTTCATATTATGTTTTATTTGTGCAAATAGTATTTAATAATTAATTTACAAATTTTGCCTATGCTGTCGTGGTGCTCGTCAATCAGGTCACTGCAGCTATTTAAGATTTTACACATTCGCGGGATTGATGAGTTAGCACCTAAGACAGTTCTACGCAAAGGCGGGTAAAGCGGAGTAATAGGATTTCGAGGATAGCGGGTTGGGGCACGAAACATGACGCGACTCTGTAACTGTGGACAGTCTATTTGCTTTCTGAGCAGTTTCTACAGAAACAGGCCATCCATGACTTCTCTTCGAATAGATAACGAGAGCATTCTGAAAGTTTGCAAACGGGACGCATAAGAAAGCATTCAACTTACCGGCCGGTGACAACACACGAGCGCGCACGGCGGTAACCGAGCAGAGCCGACCGGCTGCCGCGGCGTCCGAGCGCAGCCGACTGGCTGACGCGGCATACGCGTCGAACTAACCGAGTTCCAAGCAGTTTAAATTCCATGCATACATGACACTTAACTATTGTATAGAAGTCTGAATTTCCTTTAGCATAGTGTGAAATGCGCTCCGGCGGGCGCAGTTGGTAGAAATCGTATATAACAGAGAGGGCGGGCGGCGGAGAGCGCGCGCCCACGCACACGTCCGGCGCGCGCAGCCGCAGCGCTTCCAGCACCTCCGGGTGGTGCAGCAAAGTAGAATGCTCGCCACATATTACCACCGCTACTTAATGCTTAGACTATCTATATTATGTTTAAAAAGTCTGGGGAAGACCTTAACCTTGTATTCAAGACACAATGAAAAAACCATTGTGTCTCGCGTAGCTCTGCGTTCCGGCACACGAGAGGTTAATTGACCATGTTTAACCACGAATCTGGTAACTTCATTCGGTGACGCAGTCAAAACTTATGACTACATATATATTATTTTTTTAATATTTGCCACCGACACGCTAATTGAAGAATTAGACCTTCTGAAAATGTAATGGTTCCAGTAAAAATACTACAACTTTTTTTTTAAACTTTTTTTTTTAGTCCGCCCTTGATAATGACACAAGTACTACTTTATTTATAAATGCGTGTGCGAAAGCAATGGTGGCCCAGTGGTTACGGCTCTGACTTACAAGTCGGAGGTCGTGGCTTCGAACCCAGGCAGGCGCATGCATTATTTTTGTGTAATTTACTTCGTTGTAGCAGCTCATACTTACGTTACGTATAGTATAAATATCCAAAGTAAAAGAAGCGCATACAAACGTTCGCCACCGTGCGCCCGCGCGTCCTAAGCTAGACAAGGTGAAAGGAATGTTGGCTGGCCAGCTGTATCATCGTGCTCGAACCCGAAGGGAGCGCGGCACATTCCACCGCCATTACCCAAATATTGTTAGACCTAAGTTTATTTATGTACCCTATTTAATTTGATTTTTGTGAATTAGATGTATATAAGCAGCGCTTTGTAATAAATAATATAGATCGTTATTCGTCTTCTTACTGCCAACACATATATCCCTAAAGTGGTTCCCCGGTGATTGAAATGGCTACGTCCGTAACGAGAGAAGACAAGACTACTGCGCCTGAAGGTGTCGAAACAATTAGCGTCCAGTCACGTACTCGTATCCCTGAATTCTGGTGCGACAGACCTAAGCTATGGTTCGCCCAATTTGAGGTTATTACACACAACCAGAAGCTCAGTGATGAAGGCAAGTTCGCACTCGTAGTGGCTCACCTGGAGATCAAAGACATTGACCAAATCAGCGACATCATTTTGTCACCGCCCAACTACGGCCGATACGACGCTGTAAAAAAAAGACTGTTGTAGTTTTATGAAGATAGCGAGGGTATTCAGCAGAAAAATTAAGTGATATGGAACTCGGTGACCAACGTCCATCACAGTTGCTCCGCCGAATGAGAAACCTAGCTGCGAAAAAGATGCCAGATGACACCCTGAAAATGTTGTGGCATGGACACCTACCTGCTTCTACCCGCACAGTGTTGGCAGTAAGTGAAGAATGCAAGTTGGACTCATTGGTTGCAATGGCAGACAGGATGCAAGAACATCTGAAAGTGGTGAACGCCGTGTGCTCCTACTAGTGTCAACCTTTCATGTCAAGAGCCCCAGTGACAGTGGCGCCAGCCGAAATAGCGGCGACATCTGAACCTACAGAGTAGAAACTCTTCAACATGATTGAAACCCTGACCAAGGAAGTTGCAGCGCTGAAGACGAACCGATCTCACAAATTTCAACGACGATCCCATGATTTCAGAAGCCGTGCCCGCTCGAAATCACGGGACAGAAGAAATGCCGTGTGTTTCTTTCATAAGAAATTCGAAAAGGCAGCATACCGATGTAGAAGTCCGTGCAGTTTTAAAGGCATTTCAAGTGAGAAGCCGGAAAACTAAGGAAGACTCAAGCCATGACGGTGGCGGAAGTCGACGATATTATAGACCCACAAACCGCCTATTTATACAAAACAAATCATCCGGAAAAAAAATCCTACTCAACACAGATGCAAATGTTTCTGACCTACCCGCCTCTGCACGCGGTAAACAGCGAACTCCAACCAACTACTTGTACGCAGCGAGCGTTCACAAATACCCACATACGGCGAACGAAACATTGTTCTCAACATCAGAATGCGGCGTGCCTACAATTGGTAGCAACAGTCAGTCGGCAAATTATTTTCTTTTAATAATGAAAGAGTAAGATCAAGGGGAGGCTGGCGACTATCAATAGTAGTTAAAGAGATAGTGGATTCACTCACTGTGCAAGAAGGAATACTAGATGAAACTAGGTCCGAAATATGCGCAGAACAGTTTTTAACGAGGTTGTGCTGTGTTAACTTACTAACACCCATGATCTCCAATAGTCTTAAACATGTGTTGGGAAGTGAACTGTTAATTGCCTCTGGGGTTCAATTTATTATGCCCAAATTAAAACCCCCTACTATACAGGTTGGGATTTTTGGTGTTCTTTGTTTCTACAGGTGTAACAAAAATAGGTAATCATATTTTATAACGTTCTTCTGCCCATGGAAATAAGAACATTCTTCAACCTAGCCATGGTTATTCTTAAAGAACAAGTGAACCCTCCATACTATAAATTTCATCAGCTGATAATGACTGTCTTGTATAGAAAGTCCAATCGGTTTTTGAAATTGTCTATGAAATCCTTGGTGCAAGTTGATCATTTTCATGTGCAAAAGCTGTTTTTAGAATATGACTTCTCATTTCCGTTACTCAATCTGTATAGTATTGCTCAAGACTCTAGGCTAATAACAGTCATACCTCATTAAATACAACTCAAAATGCCTACATTAAAGTTATTTTAATTCAACATGGGCCTGCCCCCTACTGAGTTAAACTTACTTTACTGTAACATTTCCGTATGTATGTTTCTTGCCATTGTTAGTTGTGTCCGTTAGTTCATATCCTGTTGCCACAAAGTAAGCCCAAATACAAGACTGAACAAAAACCATCGTATCAACTCTGGCTAAATTAATGACATCAGCTGTGAAGGTGGCTGCTCCCGACAGATACAAACGATGATCTAGCAGCCATACGTCACGACTGCGGGGGTAGGCAGAGAGGGAAGTGACGAAAACGCAATGTTCACAGTTATTAATTGATTACTAGACAGTTTGGTAGCTGACGTTCATTTGTCACAGCGGGAGAAATGGCGATAAATTGTGAACCCATGACAATTCGTAGAAATATAGCTTTTATTTTAAAAGGTTATTTCTGTCTTTTATTTTTGCACCCTCCACAAACCCAATGGAATGGATGGGAGTATTTTTTGCGTGAGCTTTTGAAAGATAAGCGAATTATGTGTGGCACACGTGGGTAAACAAAGTCGGACATGCTTTTATAGCATTAGGACCTACCTATGTACGGTCGACCGCGTGGTGACAAGCTTACAGCTGCAGGGGCCGAGTGTAACATCCAAATGGAATGATTCAACATTGGTTTGTGGAAAGTGACTTAGCAACCTCCTTTCTAATAAACGTTGCTTAAAGTTTTAAGTAAGTAAATAAACTTTAAAGTTAGGGCTCGATTTCTGAATGCCAAATATCTGGTTGTCAACTACTGATTCAGAAACCAGAATAAATATATAGTTCCACGGTTCTGACGTTAGTCTTAATGACTTATCTTTAAGTATGGTGGATAGTTAATATGAAAAGGTGGTGCACGGCAACTGTCAGAAATCAATAGAAATACGCCTCTCTTACCAGCAAGCTCAATTAAGCAATAAGAGGAGCAAGGGTCACAATCCCGTGATAACTTACCCAAAATACATAATATCATCCCTTCAATATCCGAACTGCGCAAACAAATGGGGCTCGGCAAACATAACCACTTATCTTTCTCATAAGATTTTATGTGCAAACAATAATCAGGGCGACATGTGATGACACAATCACGACGCGATTATCGTGCGATCACTGCGCGACCGTCAACATCGTTACTTGTAATGAATGGGACGAGGCGAGGCCGGGACACTAGCTAGTGTTTGAATACGAGATTTTGTATGATTTTATTACTAGAGGAAAGGTTCGGGCATTGAACTTCGGTCAGGGTTACTTCTGGGAAATGTCTGTCTTTTTTGCGCGAGTTACGTAGATATTAGAATAAGGAATAAGAGTGAGGACTGACTTTCGGGAATTTGATGATTTCATTTTTTGGTTAACTAAGAAGACCAAATTCAAAACATTTAGGTATTTGCCAGTAATTCATAATTCGGGTATTTTGGGAACAACTGAAAAGTTTGATTCCGGTGTAAAAAAGGAAAATATGAAAATACTAGAAACAAGTCTTTAAGACATTATATTACTCGCAGGTAGGTTCCCAATTTTCTACAATGTACTTTTTTGTAGGTATTTTGACGTATGTAGTCAACAAATTAATTGGACAATCTGGTAAACTCATTACTTTACTAAATCAAAACATAAATTTTGTAAAATTTAGGTAAACCAGATTTTTTTTTAATAAAACAATAGAAAACGAGTTTTGTTACTACTAAAAAAAAATTCGCAGGATACAATTATTTTTATCAGTGATGTAAGATACGCGTATAATCAATTCAAAAACGGTAATAGGCTGTCTCTTCATTGTTGTGGTAAAGCTAGCTTTGCGGCCAAACAACTCAGCTACCGCTAAGTAAATCTATCCTTTTGATAAAGCTCTATTGTATAGTACTCCGGCTTTTGATTAGTTGAATCGACAATACCCTTAACATAATCTGTTACATCCTGGATGTAAATTAATAAAACAAATACGTCCCTATATCGGCAATAATATAACATAATAATATAAATCACCCCCTGCCATTATATAGCCGTGTAGTTCAACAGTGGTCAGGCAGGGGCCAGTAGCCCTCCTATAGTTTTAGGCATTCGATCTACTAAACCTACCAAACCCATAGCCCAATGCATTTCTCTCCATATTTTGCAATAGTCCTGCACCAACCGGGGATTGCCCTTGGGTGCTCTTGCGTATTGCACATAGGGATAATCGTCGGTTGGTGTCACATTGCCTGATACATGCCTCTGTAAGTTGTCTTCGGCTTCTCGCACACTTTTCAAAGGACTGGGACCCCAGGGTACCGAGAATGTCTAAGTCATAATCAACTGGACACAAATCCAAACCCCGGGTTGCTATTGAGAAATTTCAGATGGAAAAACCCAATAACACTTTGCCCGTCCAGGGAATTGAACCCAGGAACTCCTGCTCTGCAGTAGCGCTTGCGACCACAATACCAACGAGACAGTGAACATTAACATATACGTACCTTAATATTACCAACATCGCGCATATTACTCAAATACGTGTATGTTTATTTTACGAACTAATATGTAAGCTCTCTTTCTCAGTAATTACTGAAAGCAATCGCTCTATTGATCGCTTAATCCGTTACAATATCGATACCTATAAAGCAGTCGAACCGATTATCCGGTCTAATTTATAGTCAAGCGTACTTCGGCCGCACTATTTGATATTTTGACTATGGCCTTGAGCCGAGGCCAAAACGTTCTACTAGGGTTGTCACTGATTTTGTGACAAAATGTTAATTAAGTCATGGGTGACAGACGCTACTAATTTTCCACATCGCTCGCTCTAATTGTAGATGTCTCTTAGTCAAAGGCGCAATTACGTTTTTTGGTGTTGTTTCTTAGAAGTTTACGCTTAAAAGCAATGTCAAAGTTTGACTATTTTACGTGCTAAGTCTTCTACACATGAATACCACCAAAAGCAATTTCTAAACCACATCTATTAACTTCTAAAAATAGTTCTGTCTATAGGGAGACCTAAATCCATAAGAGTCTTCGGACCACAAGCTCATCAATTATTTCAACATATAATCTATCTTTACCAAGAAAGGCAACCCCTATACTTTTTCATCCTCTTGTGAATACATATCAATGCCTAAAAAAGAAGATCGATTATTTAGAAGTCTAACACTAGGCTTACAACCTTCAAAGTCTGGCAACCTTGCGATGTGCCACTTAGCAGATGATCTATAGCCGGTGCGATCACAATGGAGTTGTTTCTCATACATTTGAATGGTTCCCATACATCAGCAGCATCGCTAATGGCCACATAAATGTTCTTGACGTAAAAAAAGTGTTTGAAGGTCGCTCGGGACATTTGAGAGGGTTGGGGAAACAAATGAGCTATTGATTTGAAGTGCGGTAGGAGCGTGAACGTGTGTCTTGTTTTTTTGAGATGTATTTGTTTAGTGGTAGAGTTAGGTGGTACATGTATAAAATGCTACAAAGGTTAGATCATTTTGATCAACAACTAGACCGGAGAAACCAATACGAGGCAGAGTCTGACGTAAAACTACATACATAGAGTAACACCTTTTTTTTGTTAGATAAGAATCCTTCTTAAGTGAAAATTAGTTGCCTAGTTCAAAGCGTCAAAAAAAAGAATGAAAGACGGTGCATCGTCTTTCATTCCTTTTTTGACGCTTCATTGTTCTCACCTCGTCGCTAGATAGTGGAACGATATAGGAACTACCCTTAGAGGTGATAATATCACTCTAAGCAAATTCATTTAACTATAATTACTTGAAATAACTTTACATCTTACCTCTAAAATTTTATTAACGTTCCTTTGTCTTGACAGGTTGACAACAGACGTTTGCGTGCGTTCCTATAGCGTTCGGATACATGTGAATTCAGCTCGAATTGTTTGTTGGACGAATTGTATATTTAAAATCATTTTTATTGGTCGACGATCGGGTTCAGTTTAAGTTTTGTTTTAGGATTACAGGAGAATATTGTCCCGATTTAATTTGTGTGTCAATCGGGGGATTGCATTTATTTCATTTAGAAATTTGGCCTTGAATGTTCAGGAATGGTCGGCTCATTGAGGTGAATTGGAGCGGCGCAAAACCGCAAAAGCGTTTCGTTCCTCCGTCAGTGATTTCATAGTTGATTAATGTTTTTGACGTGACAACGTCTTATAATTCGATGGAGCTGGCTGCATGCACGAAAAAACATGACTCATGCGGCGTTACCTCGCTCTGAGGCGTTCCATTTAAGGCTTGAAGTGCAAGCGAGAGCGCGGAACGAGCGACAAAGAGGCACAATCGGTCTCCGCGTTCGGCAGCGTTCGAGATCTGTCTCTCTCCTACTTGAGTGAGCGATGCGTCCACGTGGACAGCTGTTTGCTATACAATAATACATTTACATGTTTTCGTTAAGTATAAAGTGCAGTGAAAAGTGAATGTGTTGTCAATTGTTTATAGCAACGATAATTGCGGCAATAAAATGCAACCATTCCATCAGTATTTTCTTATGACGTTGTCACGTTCAACTATCGTCAGTAAACCGACTTTACAGACAACCGATTTTTTTTTTTTATGTAATATAATTGTAAAATGAACTTAAACGATTTGATGGATGGGATTGGAACCGAGGAGTATTTTACTGAAGGGTAATTGTTCTGTGTGATTTCTTCAAGAATTCAAATTCTTGAAATGGTTATATGAAAACAGTAATCTTGTTTTGATTTTTAGGCGATGTGTGCTAAACGCATCTTGAAATTTTCTCTTTCTTGGGCGGCGGTGGTCTTTTTTCTTCTGGGCAGCAGGGTTTGGGTGCGCACCGTTTCCTGTGAGCCGCGTGCTTTTTGGGGCGAAGACTTGACAAATATTTGACTAATGTCTTGCTGATTGTTGCAACAGCAACAGAGAGTGGCCGGTTTTGCTGTGGGACGCGTGAATGCGACCCGGCGACCAAGGGCTGCTCGTGATTCGTGATTGATGTGATCAATGTCACTTGATCCACGTGTTCCGTGTGCCGGCAACCTGGGTGCTGTGTGTTGCTGCTTTGTGATCTGGGCGTGGACTGTGTTCTCACGTTAGGCTCATTTTCCTCGATGAATAACGTGGCGTGGAGTTGACATTGGGCCAATTCATCTGGATTTCTTACCTCCGACAGGAGGTGTTAAGTTGGGGCTATCTGAGAAGGAGACTGTATAGTTGGGGCCGACTGTTAAGTTGGGGCTATCTGAGAAGGAGACTGTATAGTTGGGGCCGACTGTTAAGTTGGGGCTACCTGAGAAGGAGACTGTATAGTTGGGGCCGACTGTTAAGTTGGGGCTATCTGAGAAGGAGACTGTATAGTTGGGGCCGACTGTTAAGTTGGGGCTATCTGAGAAGGAGACTGTATAGTTGGGGCCGACTGTTAAGTTGGGGCTATCTGAGAAGGAGACTGTATAGTTGGGGCCGACTGTTAAGTTGGGGCTACCCGAGAAGGGGACTGTATAGTCGGGACCAACTGTGACCTGTGACCGAGGCAGGGCTTCGAGGTGTGGAGTTGGCTGGCTACCCTGCATCCCTACCGAGTGACTTTCTGTTTTTTTTTATTATTTCTTTATTTTATTCTTCCTCCCTCAATGTGAAAATATTTAATAAATATTCCATATATAAATTTGACCAGCCAATTGCAACCAACGACCCCATAATATAACTTTAACTAATAGTTAATGTGACGTGTTTCGGGGCGATTAGCAGAATAAACCACTTGTATATTGGGATCTTACGCTTTATTTTTCCGAACCGATCCTACGTTACTATAGTTTAAAATACAATAAATACTGATATCATGATATGTGGTGACGCGCCTAAAGTAAAAAATATTTACAATACTTCTAAATATTAATTACTCGTACGAATATGACAATGAGCGATAGTCACACAAGCAAACTTTTATTAATTTTGGTATCGGAGACTGATTTTAAATACGTGTGTGCATGTTTTTCTCCGTCATTAATACATCATCACCTCAAAGATCCTACTACTATTATAAACGTGAAAGTTTGGAAGGATGGATGAATGTACGAGTATACATGTCACTCTTTCAAGCAAAAACTACTGAACAGATTTGATGAAACTTTACAGATAGCTTATACATTAGAGTAACACATAGGCTATAACTTATAAAAGATTTTGGGAGAAGTTCTAATATAAACGCGGGTGGATCCGCGGGTGGCAGCTTGTCAAACATTATTATAGATCCCTAAATAGCTATCACGTTTCATGACCCAACTAAGCCGTGTGTTGACCGTCTATCCCGCCTGTGAGCTGTGCATACGAGTTGACGGCGCAATGAGGTCTGTTGTTGAGGTTCCACAAATAGACGCAGCGTGGGACGCACGGCCCACTGCACACACTGGCATGTATTGAAAAAATCTTGCTCATATAACGAGAAAGTTTAACAGCGATAGTTCAAAAGACCGGGCATAAACACTGCTGGTCGTGTTCATATCAGCTTAATTTCTTAATAAGATTATGTAGTGGGGACAGTGGAAGAAAAAAATATGTTGCATCGTTGTGATGCGTCTACCCACAGTAACATGGGAATAGGACAGGAAGATGAATACGAGAAGGAGTGGCAGACAAGAGTAGAAAGATTATTATAACAGTATGTAGCGAAGACGAATACGACACAAATACGTCGTCGGTCTAAAATACTGAGGTAGTCACTCTCCGAAGATTCTTGCTTTAGTCATGGCTCTGGTGTTCATGTAAAGGAAGTTTTATGAGTATAAAAGGTGCCGGTAGAACCTGTAGGTTCCTACATCAATGATTTCGTCATTAGCTCCCAAACTATGTATTAAAAACCCACCGTCACTAACCACACAAGAGAATGAGTAACGTTATTTCGTTTTTAATTAAATACAACTCATTAGCCTTTCATCAGTGACGTCATAAGTCTAGCAGATTACTGAAGTATTTGTATAGAGAGTGATTCACTGCGGTGTGCGGCTGACGGAGTAGTGGTTGAGAATTAATCTGAAATAGTTGGCGTAAACAATGTTGGAAAAAAGAACACTCTACGTGGTCTATGTGAAACTGTGAATGGGTGCCGTGATCCCGTGAGTTGACTTACCATAAGGGCAGAGCATAATGATAATAGTACGAGTGCCAACAACCAACATTACTTCGTTTTACGGTCAAAATCGTATAAAATTTCTAGACTAGATGAATCTGAACTTGGCTGTGGCTAGTGGCAGTACCGACCAAAAACTTCACAGAGTTATGGGCGTGTCATTTCTACTATGTCAAAAAAATAAAAAAGACGGTTATATTATAATATGTCTGCTAGTAAAAATATACATAGGTTTCATAAGATTGTTATGAAAAAGTTTGCGCGTCAGATGTGGCTTGAGCGCATTTTTTAAAATGTTAAAAAAATTAGCCGACCTGTCTCATTTTTTCTAATTTTGTTTGGTCCAATTGATTTTACGGTTGCCAAAATATTAGCGAAACTTGACTTACTTGCGTGACTTTATTGGCGTAACTTTTGTGGATATTTTTTTAGATTACTCTTCTAATACATGGACACGCATTTAAGACGCTGTAAAAATAATAAGTACAGTTTTTTTGCTTGTCGGTGCATAAACTACAGGGATATTCTATTATGAAATTTTGGTGTACGAAACTTATGAAGACATTTTTAAGCAAGAGGGATGCAATTGGCAAAACAGCCCAGTTTGGGGCGGTCACCCCGCCGACTTTTAAATTGGCTACGAAAACACATACAAACAGAAACACATTCTACAAGTCGTTACAAGAAGAAAAATTAAACACATACATGCATATAAATACCTACGCAAATACATAACACCTCTCTTTTGAGCATTGCGACAATCGACTAAAAACATCTGCGGCATCACAAAAAATCTATAGTTATTATTTAATGGAGATATATAACTTTCGCGGTGCGCTAGCTTACTTTCGTGGACAATTAACCAAGAAATTTGTGCCACGAAAGTTACGAAAATTCATATTTTTGAGAATTACGATTAAAGTTGTAGGTAAATTAGCGAACAAAGTACTTGGGAATAATCTGGAAGATCTATTTTATTCCTTATTTCAAAATGATTTGGAAAATAATAAACATTTATCCTTCAAAATATGCGCATGAAAGAGTCTTGACCAAGGCTACTTGAAAATATTTTAAGAATAACTTATCTCGTATTTTTTTTGTTTAGAAGTAACGAACGTACGTGTCTCGCCCCCTGACTGTGGGATACTACTGACATTTTATATATATATTAGTTCATGGCTACTGAGTACCCGCGCAGCTATAACGTGCAGCGATAAATTGGCGCTCTTGGAAGATCGGTTCAACTTTGTTGCGCGCTCACTAAACTAGCAAAATCGCGTGACAGAGACATAATGTCTATTAAATATTGTAACTTAAGAGATAAAACTGATTTTCATTAGTAATTATGATGCAAAGTTAAATACGATTACTTTGATGTAAAATAAATAATATTCTTATGAATTGAATACAAAAGTTTTCAAAGTTTGCCGTGAGCGCGAACATAGTTTGATGCGCACAGAACACCTATTTTGCTCCCGTTTTCGATTTAGTTTTTTTTTTATAAACGTTAATTTTAGATGTTCAATTTTGAAATTATACACATATAAATAAAGAGCAATCTGTATAGGTATGGTCCTAAGACTGAATGTTTAATAGGTTACGAATTAAGACCGTGTGACCGCGTTTTGAGGGACCTCGAAGAACTATACCCCTTTCAAACATTATAAATGTCACCAAAGATGAAAATAACATTTAGGAGTCGCTTCAAAATGGTTTCAACACATGGAATGCTCACATCATCATCATCATTTCAGCCGAAAGACGTCCATTGCTGGACATAGGCCTCCCCCAGGCGTCGCCACATTGACCGATCCCGTGCGTCTCGCATCCAGCGCCTTCCCGCAACCTTAACCAGGTCATCGGTCCACCTAGTGGGAGGCCTTCCAACGTATCGTCTTCCGGTTCGCGGTCGCCATTCCAGAACCTTTCGGCCCCATCGGCCATCCGTTCTGCGAGCAATGTGCCCTGCCCACTGCCACTTAAGTTTAGCAATTCTCCGGGCTATGTCGGTAACTTTAGTTCGCCTGCGGATATCATCATTTCTGACGTGATCACGCAAGGAAATGCCGAGCATAGCCCTCTCCATTGCCCTTTGGGTGACTTTAAGCTTTCTGATAAGGCCCATTGTGAGCGACCATGTCTCGGTCCCATAGGTGATCACTGGCAACACACACTGGTCAAAGACTTTTGTCTTGAGACACTGCGGTAAATTGGACGAGAAGATACCACGCAACTTCCCGAACGCCGCCCAGCCGAGTCGGATTCGACGGTTGACCTCTTTCTCGAAGTTGGACCTACCCAACTGGATCGTTTGTCCCAGGTAGACATAATCGTCTACAACTTCGAGTGTAGAGTCTCCGATCTTGATAGGAGTGGGTGCTACATGGGCGTTCACCATGATCTTGGTTTTGTCCATGTTCATTTTAAGACCCACTCTTTCGGAAGCTTTACTGAGGTCATCCAGCATTTTACTGAGGCTTTCCATGGTCTCAGCCATGACCACTATGTCGTCGGCAAACCGAAGGTGAGTGATGTACTCGCCATTAACGTTGATGCCTAGGCCCCTCCAGTCCAGAACCTTGAATACATCCTCCAGCGCAGCAGTGAACAGTTTCGGAGAAATGACGTCTCCCTGTCTCACGCCACGCTGGAGAAGGATTGGTTTCGAGGTCTGATCCTGAAGACGGACTGACATGGTGGCGTTTTTGTACAAACACTTCAACACCTCAATGTACCGGTAGTCGATCTGGCACCGTTGGAGAGACTGCAGTACAGCCCAAGTCTCGATCGAATCGAAGGCTTTCTCGTAGTCCACAAACGCTAAACAGAGAGGCAGGTTATACTCTTCGGTCTTCTGTATAACCTGCCGCAGCGTATGTATGTGGTCTACGGTGCTAAAGCCTTTTCGGAATCCGGCTTGTTCGGGAGGCTGGAAATCATCAAACCTGCGCGCGAGACGATTCGTGATGACTCTTGAAAACAACTTGTAGACATGGCTAAGAAGTGAGATGGGCCTATAGTTCTTCAGCCGGGCATTGTCGCCCTTCTTGAAGAAAAGTACCACCACACCCCTGCACCATGCCTGTGGCGTTTTGCCCTCGAGTATGGCGGAATCAAACAGCATCTGAAGGGCCTTAAGGACCGGTTTTCCACCCGCCTTCAGGAGTTCAGCCGTGATTCCGTCATCACCCGGCGCCTTGTTGTTTTTAAGCTGTTTCAGAGCCATCCTAATCTCGTACAGGCTGACATCCGGGATATCTTCGGTATAGTGACGGGTCAATCTAGCTCTTGGGTCGTTTGCTAGACTCGCAACGGGCTTGCTGACTGATGTGTATAACTGCCCATAGAATGTCTCGATCTCCCTCAGAAGCTCCGGTTTGGCGGATACGGTCCTGCCATCGTCGGTCTTCAGTTTCGTTAGCTGGCTCTGCCCAATAGCCAGATCCCTTGAAAAAAAAACCTTGGAGCCTTTATTTCGCTCAATCGCGTCTTTAATACGCTCGGTATTAAAGCGGCGGAGGTCTCTTTTCAAGGATTTAGAGATCTGTCCATTGAGCTGCCGGTATTTGCACGCCTCATCTGAAGACTGCAGGATCATCTCACGCCTCTCCTTCATAAGCTTGAGGGTAGGATCAGAGATCTTTTTGTTTCTATCTGTACGACGGGTCTTGAAAAACTTAGACCCGACCGTATGGACAGCTTCCACGAACCCGTCGCTATATTCGTCCACTGAGCTACCTAGGCACTCGAAACGATTCTGGAGTTCGAGCTGAAAGCTCTCGGGGTTTTGGACCTGGATCTGTGCTGGACGGAGCGTGGACTTCATCAGTCGAGACCTTTCAAGCTTAATATTAATGTTCAATGTGCCTCTTACCATGCGGTGATCGCTCCCGGTTTTTACCGAATTGATCACAGAGACATCATTGAACATTTGCTTCCTGGTTGACATGATGAAGTCAATCTCATTTTTTGTTGCACCATCGGGGCTCTGCCAGGTCCACTTCCTGTGTTCACGCTTTTTGAAGAAGGAGTTCATCATATAGAGGCCCTCCTTCTCCATAAAACTGGCCAGTAGGTGACCCCGGTGGTTCCGACGTCCAACTCCAAATTGCCCCACTTGCAGCTCATCCTCGTCTCGTTTGCCCAGTTTCGCGTTGAAGTCCCCCATGACAACGGTGAAGTGAGTTTTGAAACCATGCATGGCTATGGAGATATCCTCATACATGGTCTCTACCTCGTCGTCGGGGTGTGCCGAGGTTGCTCACATTGAAAAATGATTTATTCTCATCAACTAAACAATGCTGTTCGTCGTCACAGCGCAGCTACTTAGTGTGTATTTCAGAGTTTTCGGATTTGACAATGGATTGAAACAACCTGTTCGTCGCCGCAACGGAGCTCCGACAGCGCAGCTCAACACATAATGGGGCATTCCACTAAAAAAACATGTAAGACGACGCAGCATCGACGCTGCGATGACGCAAAACAACGCACTCACTCTACGGGATTGTTCACGTGGGTTTTTGAGAGTGCTTGCCCATATATTTTTAATTTTTTGACTATTGCCACACTATTGCTGATAGAATGACTCTTTTCTAGAACATCTGGAATATCATACCCGCCAAGTTAAAACCCTACAAAATAAACAATAATAATAATATGGCTTCGCATTATGCTGGATATTTTTAAGGAATAAATACAACAACAAATCACATAGAGCCTAACTCATTTCTGAGAAGTTTTATATTTTAATATTAGATCCGAAATTAGCTGTTGACAACACAGCAGCAATGATCAAATAACTCACGCAACAAGTTGGTGGTGTATCATCCCATACAAAGAAACCGTGCCGACGTTCTATACTGATTATACTGATTATTTTTTGTACATCGATCGTGTTCGGTTCCGTTCCGTTCCACGGATATAGATGGTGATCTATCTATCGCCGTGGAATAAACAAGAAAGCGATCGATTAAAAAAAAAATCGGTATAATCAGATAAAAAACGCTAGTTACGTCGGCATGGTTTCTTTGTATGGGATGAGGCAACTGTATGCTAGTATTATATTATCTGGGCCTAAGGCAATATTGTCCTCTGTATCACAAAAATACCCTGTTATTTTAGTACACAATTATATTCCCAAGTCACAAAACATAATTATGTTTACGAAATTTTATTATTTTTCCTCGAAACACAATAAAATATATTTTATTAAATCATTGCCAATTAGGTACATTTCGCATGAATGCCGGCGAAAATTCACAATACGAATGGAATAACAATTTGGTTGATATTCGTGAACATACATACTAATAACAAATGCGAAAGTAACTGTTTGTTACCTTTCACATAACGATTGAACGGGTAAGTATGAAATTTAGCATACGGATAGACCATGTGCTGGGCTAGGATATATGATATTATGATCTTTATCTCGAGACTACCTCTGACTATCTCGGGGTTCCCTTATCTTAATTTCCGAATTTCACGCGGACGAAACAGCTGGCAGAACTAGTAAATACCTACATTTTGTAGAAAAAATCGTCCCCGTCTGGCGTGTTTGATACAGATATTGTTGTGACATAAATTATCATAACTTTTATTGGAATCGGCGTTACGAGAATTTCAATAAGCGAAACGTATGTAAATTGTGTAAAAAATAAGAAACCCTGAGACAGCTTGTTACTGATGTTTGTAGGTGGGTACTTGGTACGAGTAGATACATAATAATTATGAATGATGCTGAAATGAAAAACATTTCAGAACATTTCTAATCATGCGAAAAAGTCGCTGATTTTGTTGACTTTCACATTTTTCCTCAACAATATTTTGGTATGTTTAGATATTTGTTGACTGACAGGCAAACCAGTTCAAAAGTTCATTCAGAAGCTAGTGTTTGCAAAATCTTACCTATGATGACTTTTTGATTTTATTTTTTGAATTATAGAAAAGTGTTTGTTAAATTCTGATTTAGCATCAAGATCCACTCTGATGGATATTTGTCTTAAGATTATTTTAACCCCTGACGGAAAAAGTGTATTTGTGTATGTCTGTGGCATCAGGGGGGTGACCATAAGCTCTTAGAGTTATTTTGAGTGTGTGTAAGTGACAGATGTATATGACTTGTATACATCTGTCACTTACGCGATCTCAAAATAACCTTACTCTAAGAGCTTATGGTCACCCCCCTGAGCTCCTACCGATTTTGATTTTGTTTGAAAGGTGACATTATCTTTTGTTCTTAGCTATGTTTGACAAAAATCGATTCAAAATTAATTTAACTGTTTGAATCAGGGTGTTTTCGCAAGATATCGTGTCATAATTAGGTGTTCAATATATTGTCGATCGAAGCGTGCCTACTACTAGATACATTTGTAGCATGAAAGCAAAATGTGGCGGGATTGTTTTTTATATTTTACTTTTCTCAGTAGCATTCAAAGTATGAACTTGCGCCCGGTTGATGACAATAAGCTTGCATAATCAAAGTCAAAGTCAAAGTCAAATATATTTATTCAACTAGGCCAATAAGCGGCACTTTTGAACGTCAAAGAATTAAAATTAACAAGTAATAAAATAAAAATTGACTCTACCGTGCATTCGGAAAAGTAGCTTGTTATGGAGAAGAACGCACAAGAAACTCCAAACATATTCTTTAAAAAAAAAAATGTGTTTTACAATATTTACATAAGTACATACATTAATAAATTCATATATGTAAGGACGATGCACCCATAATAGCACTATACACTATACTACGTACAGGTATAAATTATTAAAAGCATTAACAGGTAAATTCATTAATTTGATAAATAGGAACATGGTTCTCACATGGAACCTACGCATAATCAGCGAAATGTGGGCGATCCACAGGTATACCTCTGCTTAACCCTTTGGTGAATACAGATGTGATGTTTTACTAAGCATCTGCTACCATCCAAACCTGCAAACTTGACACAACTGTACCTATCTGTGCTTTCAGCAACAAATCTGCATAGTTGCCGTGCCACAAAGTTGTCTCCGTATTTAGAACAATGTGCACTCTCAGCCACATTGTTCTAGCAACTAAGTGCATTTGTCAACTGCACTCGATACTACACTCTTCGCTAGCTATCCGGTGTTGAGTGCTTGCCGTGTTTTAATACCTTTTTTTCGTTCTGGTTGAAAAGGATGTAGTGTAGGTATAGAGTAGAAACAAAACAATGTTCCGATAACAGCTTATGCATGTGATAGAATCATGAAGGAACTCCATGTAAAAGTATCGATATAATATGTCAAGATGGTCACTGGTTATTTACTATGTATCAGAGTTCCTATGTATGTGGTGTATAAGGGAAAGGATTTATGAATAAAAGCACAGAAAGACAAGACTAGGTATTTATTTCAATTAGGCTTGTCAATTAATTCATACCGAGGCTCAAGAGAGCTTACCGCCCGTTCGCTAAACCTAGTTCTCGTGGAGAAGAAGGGCAAGAAACTCCACGGAAGCTCTTCTATAGTATTTATAGATATCTTTTTATAATCATATAAATATTGTTTATCACAATAAAGATCTAATTCCACTATTACTATTATATGATGAATCTTGTAGCATTTCACATGACGTACCATATTATGGTCATTAGGAATAAATACCATAATATGAAACGGATAGAGTTTCAACACAACCATTAGCAATAATCAAGTTATAATATGAAATAACTTACGTGTAGCTGGTGTAGTCCATCTTTCACAAAATATAACAATTCAGGAAAACAATATCACAATATAATAACTGGTCTATACTGGCTTGTAGCTCACAACCAAGTGTTCAGTCAACTTACAAATTACCCACTATTTATAGTAACGAGTCGACTTGTCTCAATACGTCAAATGCTAGAAAATGGCGCGGTATCCCCACCATTTTCCACACTGCTATAAATAACCTCACAATTAGGTCAATAATCAATTCTTAAGTAATGAAACCTTTTTAAAACGTATCAAGTCAATTAAGGAATTTAATATCGCCCATTTAGTCATTCTTAATCAATATTCGAAAGAATATTGATACTAACTGACAGTCTTGTACCAATTGTCTCAAATGACTTTTAATACTAAAATAGCAATATAAAATCCAGGATATATCATAATGATCATTACAAATTACTTAATATTTTATAGGAATATCATGACTGTGGGTTTAATGTAATTTTAGAGTTATTTCCTGTCCACACAACAATATTTACTTAAGTGGGTACTCTAACAATTGTAGGTATTTGAAAATACAATAATAATTTAGATAGGTACTTCGACATTTGTCGGTAGATGCTTAATAAATATGACAGTTTGTATTTTGTAAAGAAAGAAAGAAAGTTCTACCAAACCATTGTTCTTAAAAAGTGAAAATTAATGATTTAATGACGTCCCACGTACTTCATATTCTAACACGGCCAGACTGACCTGTACTTCGCTCTCGAAGTACCTAATTAATTATATTTGTTTTCAAGAAGTCTCTGGCCTTGGCATATTAGTTCTATCATTTGCTGCACATGAATTTCAAACTAATATCAGGGCAGTGACCGACCAGCAATTCATACAATAGCCTCTGGCCTTGACATACCAGTCCTATCACCTGCTGCGAATGAATTTCAGACTGGTATCAGGGCAGTGACCGACCAGCAGTAATGTTAAAACTCAAATCAAACTCAGAGGTCACAGATCGTAGCTTAATCATAAAGATTCAGAGGCTAGTCTGGACTTGTTTTGACTGAATCTTATTTAACCAACTAATTCAAATCAAACTCAGAGGTCACAGATCGTAGCTTAATCATAAAGATTCAGAGGCAAGTCTGGACTTGTTTTGACTGAATTTTTATTTATTGTTTTGCCAATTGCCTAGACGTGTCAAGTCCCCTCCACCCGCTGCTAGTGGGTTAGACTTGCACCAAGCAAATGACCGACCAGCAGAAACAAAATTTTACTTTTGTTTTCTTGCTCTTTTTTTTTTGGGTTTCACTTTATCTATACAAAAATAAAGTATACATCACTATTTTAAATATTATTACACCAACCAAAAATACATCGCTCGGCCAATCTGACTATATCTTTGCAAATTGTACCAAACGTAGATATTTTCTTCTGACTAAAATCAGATCAACAGAGGGTATATATTTAAATTATTATCTGGTCATAAAAAGTACCAACCATTATTTTTGACATTTAGCACCAGAATGTCAAGCTTCATTGTAATGACCGAACTTTTAACGACCCTTTTCTATAATTAAATGTTTATAAAACGAAGCAACCAATTTACACTTGGCATCGTGGTCTCCTTCAGCTGCACCGAGACAGGCCATCAAAATTATTTACTTCGACATATCTACCACATTCACCATCGGTGAGATTTATCAGATACCAATTTAACGATCCATTAACAAATGGTTGAGCCAAATTAATAGACACGCCAATCGCTTTCACCCACTACCGGTGAGACTTCATGGCTCCAATAAAAAGGCCTAGTGGTGGATATATTATAACTGTATCATTGTAGCATAAAAATTCCGATTCCATTACCGAATTGTGGAAAGTTTTTTTTTTTTTTTTTTACATTTCATTAATTATCTCAGTGGTATCAATGTCAAAATAAATGGGAAATCAATAATTGAATATGGGTAAAAACTACTATTCTGCCTCAATTAAGTACTAACGATTCTTTGAAAATCCCTTGTACCTCTCAAGTACATATGTGGCCATTAACGGTTTTTCTACCAAGTTGGGTACATTTTTGCAAAAATACCCTCCGATAAAAATTTCCATAAAAAATCCAGACAAGTTTCTGATAAATAAACTGAAAACCTTAGGAATTATCGATTTACGCTGTTTCAATATAATATTATACATAATACCAAAGATATTCAACAGTAAATAAAAACGAAGCCTCTGAAGGCCTTACCACTTTTAGCCGTTTCATGCTGCAGCTGTCCATAGTCAGAATCCGATGCTCTGACCAAAGTTTGCAGATCCATGCCGTACAGCTTCTAGATCCGCAAGATAGGCAGCTCGCAGTGCCATCGGCCAGGGCAGCATCACGAGAACATCGTCTTGGTGCGAGTGGAGTCGGCGACTCGTCGAAAAGTTGTTTATGAAAATGACAAAATTACATTGATTAGAAATCTTGTGTAAGCTAGAGCTGAATCCCACTTCTGATGATAGAATCATGAAGGAACTCCATGTAAAAGTATCGATATAATATGTCAAGATGGTCACTGGTTATTTACTTTGTATCAGAGTTCCTATGTATGTGGTGTATAAGGGAAAGGATTTATGAATAAAAGCACAGAAAGACAAGACTAGGTATTTATTTCAATTAGGCTTGTCAATTAATTCATACCGAGGCTCAAGAGAGCTTACCGCCCGTTCGCTAAACCTAGTTCTCGTGGAGAAGAAGGGCAAGAAACTCCACGGAAGCTCTTCTATAGTATTTATAGATATCTTTTATAATCATATAAATATTGTTTATCACAATAAAGATCTAATTCCACTATTACTATTATATGATGAATCTTGTAGCATTTCACATGACGTACCATATTATGGTCATTAGGAATAAATACCATAATATGAAACGGATAGAGTTTCAACACAACCATTAGCAATAATCAAGTTATAATATGAAATAACTTACGTGTAGCTGGTGTAGTCCATCTTTCACAAAATATAACAATTCAGGAAAACAATATCACAATATAATAACTGGTCTATACTGGCTTGTAGCTCACAACCAAGTGTTCAGTCAACTTACAAATTACCCACTATTTATAGTAACGAGTCGACTTGTCTCAATACGTCAAATGCTAGAAAATGGCGCGGTATCCCCACCATTTTCCACACTGCTATAAATAACCTCACAATTAGGTCAATAATCAATTCTTAAGTAATGAAACCTTTTTAAAACGTATCAAGTCAATTAAGGAATTTAATATCGCCCATTTAGTCATTCTTAATCAATATTCGAAAGAATATTGATACTAACTGACAGTCTTGTACCAATTGTCTCAAATGACTTTTAATACTAAAATAGCAATATAAAATCCAGGATATATCATAATGATCATTACAAATTACTTAATATTTTATAGGAATATCATGACTGTGGGTTTAATGTAATTTTAGAGTTATTTCCTGTCCACACAACAATATTTACTTAAGTGGGTACTCTAACAATTGTAGGTATTTGAAAATACAATAATAATTTAGATAGGTACTTCGACATTTGTCGGTAGATGCTTAATAAATATGACAGTTTGTATTTTGTAAAGAAAGAAAGAAAGTTCTACCAAACCATTGTTCTTAAAAAGTGAAAATTAATGATTTAATGACGTCCCACGTACTTCATATTCTAACACATGCTACTTCAGTTCTGTTATCAATAAGAATAAAATAATTAACCAAATTATTATTAGTTTTTTTTGTCAACTGTTTCACTAACGTGAAATACAGTAAAGAGTTAATATATCACTACTCTCCGTCCAGCTTGTTTTTCTACTTTTGACAGCCCAAAAATAATGATTTAGTGATAGACTAATGCGGTACCGATTCGATTTTGTTATAATAATCGTCGTTGCAGATCTTATTACATTATTATGTAACAAATACGCAATTTACAATGTGATATTTACATTAAATAAACATTTTCAATTTGTAGAAATATATTTTTTATATGTTACACAATGAAAGACGAATGTCACACGTCGTCAACATGACAGGTCTGGGTTCTAGATGGCCAGTATATAATAGTCCTCCGCAGTGATTCCTAGCTGCCGTACAACTGGGGTCGGCAGCAACTGCTTCAAGTATCATCATCACCTACCGAATAAGCTCTGACGAGAGGCGGTGTGTTCTCTGATCTGAATGCTGTCGGGCAGTTGACTCCCTGAACATCACGCGTGCAGCTTTGTGCTAACGTCCCAACTGAACATCACATATTTTCGCACTCTTTATTAATGCTATCACTCAACGACTTTCTTCTTTCTACCATCTGTATGCTGAAGATCTCCAGATCCAAGCCCCTCTTCGAGAGTTACAAGATGCCGTTGAGGCGATTAATATGGACCTGGCTCGAATAGGTGACTGGAGTGCTGAGTTTGGGCTGAAGATTAATCCGACGAAGACTCAGGTGACTGTTGTTGGTAGTTCCCGGACTGATCCTGGAATAGATTGGTCGACGCTCCCCCAGGTTTCTTTCAACAACACCATTATTCCTATAGCTAACACTATGAAGAACTTGGGGATTCATAGCGACTGCACTCTTGCCTGGAACAAACAAGTGCAGGAAGTCAGTCGTAAACTGTTTGCTTCTGCGGGTTCCCTGAGACGTCTTCGTAATTTTCTTCCCATCACCACTAGCACAATCTCTTATTCTCCCTATCCTGGACTATGCTGATACCAGCTATCTTGATCTCACCCAAGACCGATTGGACAAGCTTGAGCGACTTCAAAATCCCTATATCAGATTCATATTTGGCTTGCGCAAGTATGATCACGTTTCTGAATTGCTGCCGGAGGAGCTCGTGGCTAAATAATAACAGCCACACGGATCGATCTTCAAGGTTAAGCAACGCTTGACGAGGTCGGTCTGTGGATGGGTGACCATTTTCAACATACTGAGTTTCCTCCGTGCCTCGGAAAGCACGTTAAGCCGTTGGCCCCGGCTGTCATTTGAAGATCTTTGACAGTCGTTACGGGTAGTCAGAAGCTTGAGATCTGACACCAGTCTTGCCAAAAGGTTACTGGGTTGTGGTGGTCAGATAGGCAGTCGCTCCACGTAAAACACTTAGTGCTCAGCTGAATCCGGTAAGACTGGAAGCCGACCCCAATATAGTTGGGAAAAGGCTAGGCAAGAGAGAGAAGTATGATCACGTTTCTGAATTTCGTACTAAGCTCAAATGGCTTCCTATTCGCCTTCGCTGGAAAGCCCATATACTTTCTTTGCCTTATAACGTGCTATTTAATCCTTTTACTCCCTTTTATCTTAAAGAACGCTTTCAGTTCCTCTATGATACCCATTCTAGGTCCTTGAGATCATCGGAAATTTTAAGTTAAATATTCGTATGCATTCCACTTCCTTTTTTGACAAATCTTTCACGATTCAAGCGGCTCGGTTGTGGAATGTATTACCAATTGAAATAAGACGTGCTCAATCACTGCCAACGTTTAAGAAAATGGTAAAAGAGCATTACCGGTCACTATAATTTTTATTCATCTCCCTTCTCTGTTATATATTTGATATGTATTAGTACCTATATTATATTATATTGTATGTATTTATTGTAGGATATTATGACTAAGTTATATTATTTAAGTATGTCATTTTGTACACCGACAGCCGTAAATTCTTATCCTATCGTACAGTCCATCCAAAGGTTGTCATTGTACTACTACTTGTTTGTCCTGTACATATTCTGTGATGTACAATTAAGTATATAATAAATAATAAAAAAAACAGTCCATATGTAGGGAGTATGTGCATCCTGGTATGGTGTGCGTCTGAGGCGAGTTTTTAGCAAAAGGAGCTTACCCATAAGGTTGCCCCTCTAACCCTCCATTGCACGTAGTGCTTTCTTAATAGTTTGCACGTAACGTTCAGCCTGACTGTTAGTTCCTGGGGTGTACGGAGCTGACGTCAAATATGTTACTCCACAGCTGGTAAATTAGGCTTTAAATTCTTGGGATACAAACTGGCGTGCGTTGTCTGATGCCAGTGTGTACGGTATGCCAAATGTGCAAAATAACTTCTTAAACTTAGCAATGCACCATGCGCTTGTTGTGGTATTTGTGGGGAAAACTTCAACCCACTTTGTGAATGCATCTACGAAGATATTAGAAGTTGGCGTCCTAGAACAGGTCCTGCAAAATCTATATGAATTCGTTGCCAGGGGCCGCTAGGTTGTTCCCAATGGTGTACATTCTGTTCTAATCGGCACCCTCTACAAGATTTTACCTTGTTCTCAATGTCCATGTCTATATTTTTCTAGTATATGTAGCTGCGTACTAGCAATTTCATTTTAAGTATACCGATATGTCCCGCATTCAGTTCATCAAGAACACGAGCACCTAAACTTTTGGGTATTGCGACTCTGGTTCCTTTCAATAAGCAGTTATCCTGGAGTGTTAATTCATTATCACCATAACCATATTGTTGTAATGAGTGACCTGTCTATAGTGCTTGTAATAATGTATTTAAGTCATTGTCTTTTCTCGTTTCACTGGCTATAACTTTTGGTCGGATATCTAAAATGTTGATCTGTTGCAATTGATACGCACAATGTTGGTCTATTGATGTTTCTTTTGATATTTCAACTGGTAATCTTGATATTTGCGTTTGAATGTTTCACCGAAGCTCTGCATTCCAAGTTATAGTCAAATCTCAATGGAAAATGTGCGTAATGGAATAATTTTATTGTGCTTAATGCAGGTAATGTCTGGTGTGGATGAAAAATGGAGGTAAGCGGCTTATGATCAGTCACTAATACGAATTTCCTGCCGTAACAGTAGTGGAGAACCTTTTGAATGCCCCAATAGATTGCCGTAGCTTCTTTGTCGATTTGACTATTCTTTTTTTCGCTAGTTGAGAGTGACCTTGAGGCAAATGCGATTGGTCTTTCTGAGCCATCTGTTAGTTTGTGAGACAGAACAGCTCCTAAGCCTGTCGGTGAGGGGTCTGTAGCTAGTATCAGCAGTTTACCTGGGTCAAAATGAATAAGAACTCTGTTGCTCAAAATCTCTTTCTTTATATTGTTAAAGCTTTCTTCACATTAAGAAGTCCAGTGAAAATCTTTCTCTTTCTTTAGTAATTCATTTAAAGAGCTCGTTAAAGTTTATACCGAACCTTGCCTAGGTTCGGCATAAACTTGTTGTAGTAGTTGGCCATACCAAGGAAGGTTCGTAGTTCGTTTATGTTTCTTGGTCTTTCGTGTATTCGTGATGGGCTTTGTTCTTATGTAAACCCTCTTTATCTATTGTTTGTCCTAGGTAGTTAATATTACGTATAAAAAAAAACTTTTTACAAAATTTACAACCGACTTCCGAACAAAAACACTACAAACAGAAAAATAACTTCAACTTCGGAAGTCGGTGTTCCTGTTTTAGTTTCTTCGTTTTTTGACACCGACTTTCGAAATTGAAGTAATTTTTCTCTTTGTAGTGTTTTTGTTCGGAAGTCGGTTGTAAATTTTGTAAAAAGTTTTTTATTTTTCACTTTTTAGTTGTGGTACATAATGAACCAATTCTATAGGCTAGCTACATTTAATGCCCAAAGTGAGTGCAGAATAGATCAACCCAATAACATTAAACTTAAACAAACCTGTGGAATGAGAGTATACCAGGGTGAACTGTTCACACCTACGTACCCCTTTAGAGCATACCAGTGTGATGTTATGTTATGAAATGGTGTAAACAATAAACAGACGTGCGATTCCAACTATCCCGAGTGATTTGCCGTCACTTATTGAAGAGTTCTGATGTATATCTCCGAAGTTTATGATCAGATCTTGATAAATATTAAATGGGACCACATGACAAGCACCGGCGTTCAAATAAAAAAAAGAATCATCAAAATCGGTTGACCCAATAAAAAGTTCTGAGGTAACAAACATAAAAAAAAATACAGTCGAATTGATAACCTCCTCCTTTTTTGCGAAGTCGGTTAAAAAATATACATTTTTCTCTATTCAAGCAGAGATTCTTTTAGTTTTTGCAAGACTTGTCTTAGACGTGTTAAAACGTGTTGTTTGGTCTTCTGATGCTTCTTGAACTATAATGTCATCAAAAAAGTATTTAATTCCATCTAGTCCTTGAAGTAACTGATTCATAAATTTCTGCCAAAAGCTTGGTGCCACTTTGACTCCAAACATCAAGCGATTGACTTTTTAAGTACATTTGTGTGTACTATATGTTTGTAAAAGGGCGCTTTCTTCGTCCATGACCATATTAAGATAGGCTTGGGTAATGTCTAAAGTACCGAAGTATTTGCCTACGCTCATTTCCGCAAATATATCCACAATTATAGGAATTGGTTGGTGTGCTCCAGTTTGATTGGTCTACTTTGGTAATTCCCTAATTGCACACAGTCGTTCAATTTCTTTATCGAGTTTTTCCTTTAAAGTGTATGGTATACGT
The DNA here is from genome assembly GCA_947562075.1 of Orthosia gracilis. Classification (NCBI taxonomy): domain Eukaryota; kingdom Metazoa; phylum Arthropoda; class Insecta; order Lepidoptera; family Noctuidae; genus Orthosia; species Orthosia gracilis. The sequence continues at coordinate 884,757 of OX387274.1, read as the reverse complement.
CGTGGTGTTGTAAATGTTGGTTGTATATTTTCTTCGAGATTTAAATAACCTTCGTAGTTGGGTACTTTTATTAGGTCTGATCTAAAACCAGTTGATGAGAATTCTTCTAATAATTTATCAAGTTTGTCGGATTGTTCTGAAGTTCGTACATAACTTAAATCTGCAATTTTCATATTAATTTCTTTAATTCAGCTTCTACCAAAAATTGGCTCAACGTTTTGGTTGATTATGTAAAGCTTCACGTTGAAAGTCTTCCCATTCAGTCTAAATCTTTATAGGTCCCTTTGATGTATGTTGCTCCTGCAGCTTTGATAATTTCATCAGTGTAGGTTCTCAATTTCGTATCATTATTAAAAAAAAAAATGGTATTTGTAGGCTTTTGTGTTGTTTGAATGACATTGTTGACCAGGCCGCTCCCGTGTCAAATTCCATGCTTGCTTGTTTGTTCTCATTTTTTACTGTGATCATATATTTGTCCGTTACTTCACTTTTGAGTAAATTGATATCTCCAATACTGTCGCAACTCGTGTTACTTATAGTGTCATCTAGTAGATTGGTGTTTAGGTTCCGTTGCAAAAAAACTCGTGCCAGATGTCCGATTTTCTTGCATTGCAGGCAGGTCGACGTGATGGCGCCGCAATCATTAGATCGGTGGTTGTCTTTACCGCATCGGAAACATTTTCCTTTTAAATCTCTTACAGTTCACGGAGACGATGATGAAAAAGTTAACTTTATATTCTGTCGTGTGGATGATGTTCGTAATTCGTTATTTCTACTTGTCAATTTTGTAATCTTGTTTACTGTGTCCAAATGTTTGTGCATATCTGCGGTATATTTTCATGTTTTCTGATTTTCCCATTTCCATAAATGTAGCAATGTGAACCAGTTTAATAAAAGGTGGTGTATCTCTTTCTTGAAGAATTTTAGTTCGTATCGCACTGTCTTTTAATCCACGAATAAATTGCAGGACTAGGAAACTTTCTTCTCTTTGAGGTAGACTTTTGACAGGGATGGCACTTGAATTCGTAATTCAAAGATTTTTTCTTCAATTCTGAGGTGTATGTTGCTACTGTTTCATCTTCACGTTGTGTATGCGCAAAAAATCTGTGTTGTAACGCCTATATTCTAGGCTAAGGATCTATGTAGTCGTCAAGAATCTGTTTGAGTTCTATAAAGTTCATATCAATTGGATCCTCCGGAGAACATAAATCATGTAAATCGGGTGATAACGCGGCAAGAAAGGTGTACACTTTTATTTTAGGATCTTCGATTTAATTGAGCAAGAAAAATACAGTTAGTGGTTTAATAAAATTTGCGAAGGTCTCTGTTTCTTGAAGGGCTGGAAATTCATTTTTGGCCCTCGTTCTTGTTGTGTATTCGCGCTCATATGTGATGCCAATTTTTGCAGCGGTGTGATTCGTTGATTTACTCTGTTTTGTAATATCAGAAGTTTCGTTTTTATGATGACACATTTCTCTTCAAAATTGTACCTGGTTTCTATCTCTTAGTCTAGTTGTTCGTCTGGTATTTCTAATCCTATTTCATGTTGTATTCCTTGTAATTTCTGTGCCGTTTCTTGAAGCGATTGTAGTCTCGACTCTGTTTCTTCGTTTGGTGGAGTTTCTTGGGTGTTTACGTAGTTTTCAAGCTTTGTGATTAAATCTCGCAATGACGCGCGGGTTCTCTTTTTTTGTTATATCATTAGTCGACATCCTCGTCACCAATTTATTAAATATAATTTTATATGCTAGACAGTGAAAGATGAATGTCACACGTCGTCAACATGACAGGTCTGGATTCTAGGTGGACAGTATATAACACTACGTTAATTCGATTTAACTAGGATTTTTAAATAATTAGAATAACGGAGCGAAAAAGCACGTTGTTTCACTACTGTAAACGTCCATTTTATTTTCTATAGTTGCCGGTTAATAATTATGAAATTTCATAGGCGTGCAGGGTTGGGCAGTATTTGAATTACTTGTAATTAAAATACGTAATTGAAAAACAAATACGTATTTGGTATTTGTAATTCAATTACTTCTTAAAAATATAATTTATAATTGGTATTTCAAATACCTGACGCTGAGGTATTTTATAGTTAGTATTTCAAATACTTATGGCTTCAAAATACATTTAGCGATCTTATTTAATGGGAGCGTCCTGCAGAAAATATTTAGCGCTCTATAACTTTCGTAAGAAAAATGGAGACCACGTACGTAGGTCAAATTGTCAAGTTTTTTTTTCATAAATACAATCTTGAGTACAGTTTTACAATTTTTCTTGTACCATTTAACCTGGATGGGTTTGTGTTAGTACTCACATTCGCTAAAACAACCATAATTATTATCACTAACTATTCACTAATCCTAAAAACTATTCACGCACTTGTTTGAGATATAAACATCAGTTGGTATAATAAGCAAATTGTAACTCATTGTGAGTTTGATTGTGGGTATGTGATTGTTTAGTATGTAATATTTCGTGTAAGCAGCGCGCTATTGGGTGTCTCATTTGAAAACGGGTTCTAGTATACAGGTTGGTATGATTAAAATTTATTTTAGAGTTAAGCTAATTTATTAATATAGTCGTAATAGTATTTTTGTTTGTGGTTTTTACAATTTATTAAGTTTTTCTACGTTTGGCGGGATTTCATTTAATTGAGTGGGAATCAAGAATTTTGTCGTTCGCCTACCATAATAGTTTTTAGCCTCAGGTACGATTAATTGATTTTAGTGATACTCCTGGTGTTTATTTTATGAGATATTAGTCTTTGAATGTTTTTATTGTTATTTTTTTCGATTTAATGGGTCATGTAAAGTCTAGTCCGTACTGGCAAAATTTTGCATCTATGATATAAAAATGAATCGCAAAATGTGTTGGTAAGCGCATAACTCAACAATGCTGGGACCAATTTTACCAATTCTTTTTTTTAATGTTCGTTAAAGTCCAAGGATGGTTTTTACGGCGAGAAGAATTCGAATAATTTCCGAGAAAATCCTAAAAACAGCCCTTTTCTTTTTTCTCATACAAACATTTTCTAAGTAAACTGACATTTTCATGTGATCTGACGTCTGTCTGTCTTTAGGGTAGGTAAGATAGATTAGGTAGGTTAGGGTAGGTAGGATAGATGCGGGAACACCCCGGTGGGTGCCCGCATTGTCGAGGCGGAGGGGCTCAGTAACCGTGGCTTGGACAACCACGCTGAAGCGAAGAGGAACCCGAGGAGGGGCCGCTCGTCAGGGCTTTGCCGACAAGCCGACGACGTAGCGGCCAATAAGTAGGTTGCGGTGGCGTATGGGCGCCATCGCAACTGAGGCGGGCCGCGATGTGGTACAGTAGGCATCGTGGCTGAGGGTTGGAGGCCGCGGCGGGAGAGGAGTGCCGGTATTACGGAGCGCCGCTCGCCCTACCCACCGCGGCCTGCGCGGGGTCGCCACCGTCTGATGGCGGATGCGGTGGGGCCGCAGGGGAGGAGGAGTGTCGGTATAGCGTTGGCCGCTCTCCCTATCTCCTGCGGCCGAAAAGTGGTAGGTGGCGGGGCCACTGTCCTGACCCGTCACAGGGGGACCAGGGGTGCCATACACGGGGTCGTCTGGCGCCCATGTGCTGGTTTGGTCCCTGAGGTGGTCACGGTGTACAGTGTGTTCTGGTGCGCCGGTGATGGGGGGTAAACCCCAGAGGAGGGTCCGGAGACGGACAGCCGCGGCGGGTCCGCGGTTGTATGCTAACGCGTTCCCGTGTTCCCGCCATAAGCGGCACAGGAGGACACCGTGGAGTTTTAGTGGGTTAGAGTCCCACATAACTGCGCTATCTCCCCGTGGTAGCGCAGTATGCATGAGCATTTCTCCACGCTAAAAAAAAAAAAAGGTAGGATAGGTAGGGTTGGGTAGGTAGGGTAGGGTAGGTAAGGTACCTAGGGTAGGGTAGGTAGGGTAGGGTTGGTAGTGTAGGGTAGGTAGGGTAGGGTAGGTAGGGTAGGGTAGGTAGGGTAGGGTAGGTAGGGTAGGGTAGGTAGGGTAGGGTAGATAGGGTAGGGTAGGTAGGTAGGTAGGGTAGGGTAGGTAGGGTAGGGTAGGTAGGGTAGGCTAGGTAGGATAGGGTAGGGTAGGTTGGGTAGTGTAGGTAGGATAGGGTAGGTAGGGTAGGGTAGGTAGGGTAGGGGAGGTAGGGTAGGGTAGGTAGGGTAGGATAGGTAGGGTGGGGTAGGTAGGGTAGGGTAGGTAGCCAGTTGACGGGAGCGAAGCCGCGGGGGTCAGGTAGTTATTTATATAATTCTTTGATGTTGTCTTTGTATTGGTGTTTTATTTTTTTGGGTACTATTAATTTTAAAAGTCTTACTTGTAGTTAGCTGATATTTTCAATATATGATTTAAATAGTAAAATTGACTCTAGTAAAACAGTGTACACGTTTCGCAGGAGTTTTAACGGATCTTAAGGTATGTTTTTTTTTCTTTTGGGAAAATCCCACCGCACTATTCCCAAACCACTGCAACTCCTGAAAGCCAGAATCAAAAGTGGCGACCACCTGAAAAGCGTCGAGGCAATGGAGCTCGACAAAATCCCGGAGAATTAATTTAACTGTCTTGGATCCCGCAACGAAATTAATCAGAAAAGAATAATGGAGGAGTAGGGAAAAATATTAATTTCCACTTCCCTCCATATCAAGCAGGAGACAGAACAAACAAGACCAATAGGCACAAAAGGTCGTTTACAACTGGGTTAAGAGGGGACTCTAGTCACCAGGAATTTGAAAAATAGGTATTTGAAGAAACTATTGCCGTCGTGCTGCGCCCGAACAAGCGAGCTATGAATGTGTGAACGAGTAGTGTATTTGTGTGCGTAAGAGCGTGCCGCAGCGGCCGACCGATACCGGTGCGCGCGCCCTCGCCCCGAGTACCGCTTTTCACTTTACGAAAAAATTTAAAGAGACTATAAATTTTGGAGAAATGTCGAACCAAAATTAGATTTTTTTTAATACCTTTTGCTAGATATAATTGATGTTCGTATACCACGAAATTTTACCTGTAATTGAAAGGATTGAAAATACAACTGAATTAATGCACAGTTTTACACGACTGCCTAAAAGAGGAGTGTTGTGTTTTTAGGGCTCATGCATGTTTGTGAGTTTGTTTATTCCACCATAACTTCTAAACGGCTTAAACGATATCAATTAATGTGGTATCTTTAGAAGCGTAGCGGCGTTTAAAATTAAGAAAAAAATAAGGGCGAGCCATAGCTCGCCCTTTTTTTTCCGTTAATGTAAAAACGGAAATATTTTTTCATAAAAAGTTTACTACTTATACTATCATTGTCTAGCTAGTCTGGAGCTTGCTTAGTACGTAAATAAAAATTTATAACAGTACATAGTATTCAATAAGCATTCATTCACTAATAACATAACAAAAGAAATTAAATAAATATAACAGTGGGTACTAGTCAATAACCCATAGAAAACTTCCAAAAAAAATGTATGCGTTTGCAAAAATATCGTTTTATTACTAAAACGTATGAAATAAAATATAAATCATAAATAATAATTAAAAACACGCCTTTCTTGCAGTCGGGGGACCGTTCCTTGGAACAGTTTTTTATCAGGTCACCCGACTTTGCTGAAAAGATTGGTTTTCAATTGTGCCCATTCAACACTAAAATAATTTAGCTTGTTTTTATTTATTTTTTTCAATTTATTAATTAACTTTTTGAAAAGGCAGGCGTTTTAAATTATTCTTTTATTGTTTTAATTTAAAATTCAATGTTTTAATTTAAATACCCACAAACCTCACTTCTCCAAAGTTCATAAACATTTCTAAAAGTATCTGCTTTATAAGAAATCAAAATTTAGTTTGCATGATACTGAGTATAAGACCAACCGAAAGAATGCAAATCAGCAGACAGGACGTAAGCTGAGCGAACGATTCAGTACATCAAAGCCATCATTTTGAGGGCCCGAGTCACCCGCGTCCGTTGGATAATAAGCGTTTTGAATCCCTACACGTCCCCGGATGGCGCTAATCAGATGACATACTGGTGGCAGGTTTCGACCGAAGGCTTGTGACCACATGTCGGACAAGCGGCCTAGCCGTGTTCCGGTGCCAATGCCCGGTGCAGCCATTAGAGGAGTTGGGTCGAGATAGCTGTTCCACTGAATGCAGGCCGGCCAGACTCGCGCTGTTATGGATGCATCGGGAGACAGGTCGCGGAGGGTAGCGGGATCCGAGGCACGGTGGTATGGTCGGCCGCAGGTAGTTGGGACCCCAAGCTGTGTGCCAGCTACACACGAAAGGCTGCTCCGCCAATTACTATCGAAAAATCCTGGAATGCGCCATCGTGCTGGTGGCCAGAAGACAGTGCCCGATGGACATTTCCGGGGGAGCTCGCGCATCCCCGCAGTCTCCAGACCAGTCCCCCAATGATGGCGTCCTGTCAGCGTGTTTCTCTTGGTTACCTACGTGGAAACTCACCTCACTTCCTTCTCCTCTCCTACCTTCACTCTCAACCATGGCAAGGAACTGAAAAAAAAGGCTGCACAGCGGCAGCACTCACACAGTCACATTTGGTGCACTTCTGTAACATCAGAGGTCTACACTGAAACCTTGATGCAGTCTACCATCATCTAGAAATTGACATAGCAGCGCTTTCATTCCTTTCTCAGACGCAGATCGGATGTCCATCAGACGTGGCGTAGCTGTTTTACCCAGGGTTTACCCTGGAGCACAAGTTCAAGCCACGCGCGGGTGTATGCATGTCCGGCCGTGACGACATCTGTTAACGGCATCCCCGAAATCATGAAGACTCGATACTCAGCGCTCTGGGCCCTGGTAGACACTAGATAAGATTATCTATGCTTGTGTCTACCAGTCGTACAGCTTAGATCAGGGGCTTACATAATACCTAAGTGAGGCGGCTGATGAGGCTCAGCAACGGCATCCTTCTTTCCAACTGGTGATACTGGGGAATTTTAAAGCCCACCTCCAGGAGAGGCTCTTTCCGTACCAGTACACTGACCATGCTGGTCGAAAGGCGCGAAAGCTGGCGCTACCATTAAACTTCGCTCAGCTGGTCCAGGAGGCAACGAGGGTACCGGATGTTGATTCACATACAGCCAATGTCTTGGACCTTTTGCTGACAGCAGATCCAGACCGTTACTCGGTGTCGGTATCCCTGCCTTGAGGTTTTCCGATCACTGTCTTGTGAAGTCTGTATCCGTCCACCACCCGCCCGATACCAGCCCAAGAGGTTCCCGGCGGGTATGGCGATACAAGTCAGCGGATCGGGATGGGATGCGATCTTTCTTCGCATGCTATCCTTGGCAGCCTACTTGCTTTTCTTCGGCTGATACTGAGCCGTGCGCGTACGCCGTGATGGATGTTTTACGTAACAATGTCTAACGAAGACCGACCTTGGTTTGGCGCGGCGTGTGATGCGCTTACACATGAGGCGTACAATGCCTGGGTCGACGGTTTAACGCGCAAAACAGGTGACGTGGGTCAAAGGAAGAAAGCCTACAACAGGGCTGCTAAGTCCTGCAAGAAAATGTTGCGAAGGGCTCGGTTCGATCACATTAGCCGAATAGGGATCAAACTTGCTTCCTACCCAGCAGGTAGTAAGCCGTTTTGTTCCCTGGCTTATCGCTTGAATCGAACTTCTGCCGTCCCTCACTACCACCACTGCTGACAACCGCAGGGTCGCTGGCCCACTCCGCTGAGGAGAAAGCAAACTTGTTTGCCTTTCTTTTAACAAACTTTTTTTGCGGAATCTTCGCGTTTGAATCCTGGTGGCCTGCGCTTCCCTTCTTCCCTTCTCCAAAATGTGTATGCGAGACGAGTATGTCGGACATTTGCATCCATCAAAAGAACGTACATAGATTGCTGCGGAAGACCGCGAAAAAAAAAGGTGTTCTGCGCAACCTCGATGCGAATAAGGCTAGCGGCCACGACGGTATACCAGCAATTGTTCTTAGAACCTGTGTGCCTGAATTGTCTCCGATCATCACACGCCTGTTTAGCCTTTCGTATGAAATTGGAAAAGTGCCGAATGCTTGAAAACAAGCCAACGTATAGCCCGTGCCCGAGAAATCAACATTCGGGCATTCGAGCTGACCCGGCCAAGATCCATCTCCGTACGTGTATTTAATAGTAAGCTGCTGGCATACCTAGTCGCTAACGACATCCTTAGTGTCTGCCAATACGGCTTCCACCGAAATCGGTCAGGGATCTTCTAGCGTATGCCATTCACATCTGGAGTGAGGCCATGGTGGAGCGTTTGAGCTTGTCCTTGGAGGCAGTCTCCGAATGGGGCGATGCCAAGCTGGTCAAGTTCAATGCCGCTAAAACACAGGTGTGCCTTTTCTCCACTAAAAGAGCCAATTTCACCCGGCTCCATCTTTCTGAGATGTAACCATACAGATAACGGACCATATTGAGCTTCTTGGCGTAACGTTGACATCATCACTCAATTTTTGACATTATATTGAGGTAAAGCCTCAACATGCTGCTAAAAAGTTGTGGATTGTTGCGAAGGTGAGACGGTTCTTCACACCAGAACAGCTGCTTAAGTTGTATCAAGCGCATGTTCGATCTTGCATGGAGTTGTTCTCATCTCTGGGACGGATCTGCCAAATACCAGCTTCATGCACTAGATTTGATCGAAAAATGAGCCATCAGACTCAAAGCTTCAGAGCCTTGAACATCGTCGCAGAGTTGGCAGCTTGTCAGTTTTTTTTCGGTTGCATTTCGGGGATTTTGCAATGGAATTGCATGATCTTATTCCGTCTAACCCGTTTCATCATCGGACTACAAGACGTACGACGATGCACTATCGGTACAAGGCAGACATCCCGCCCATACGCACTAAACATTTTGGAAATACTTACTTTCATTATGCGTACAGCTAAGAATTAGAATTCACTGAGGAGTCTGAGTTGCCCGATAGTCGCAACCTCGGGTTCTTTAGGTCAAGAGTGAAGTTACTTCTAGGCTAGTGTGCTACACCGTCGACCACATCAACGCTTACCATTAGGTGAGATAGTTGTCAAGCGCGAGCCTATCTAAAATAACAAAAATCTGCTACAACAACATTTGTTAGTTCGTTCGGTTGGTCTGTACCTACCATTATTCTGGACCCTGGCTTAATTTGCTTAGCAACTTGTGATAGTGTATTCTCAATTGCACTTTCCTGTTCTTATACATGCTTAGGATAATCATTCGGCAAGTGTCTTCAACAATAAAAAGTAATACTTACAGACACACGATTTAATAAATAAAATCACTGTATAGTGTAAATATCGACATCGGCTTATATCACTAGAGTATCGATAAAAATATCGACAATTACCACTTCCCTATTAGTGTACGTGTAAGCCATACCCTCTTCATCTCCAACCTCCCCCCGAAAAGTGCGAAAGGGACAACTGCAGCTCAGGCTGATTTTACCTACAAAAACCTTGACTAAAAGACGTTTCGTATTCTGCTGTTTTCTTCTTCAAATCTGGACTGATCTAAAACATTCTTCTATCAACATTTAGGGATTTAGAGGAAGGATATGCTTCTATCATTTTCTTTTTTAACCGACTTCGCAAAAAGAAGGAGGTTTTCAATTCGACTGTATTTTTTTTTTTTTTTATGTTTGTTACCTCAGAACTTTTTATTGGGCGAACCGATTCTGATGATTCTTTTTTAATTTGAAAGCGGGTGCTTGGCATGTGGTCCCATTTAATTTTCATCAAGATCTGATAAAGAATTTCGGAGAAATACATCAGAACTCTTCAATAAATGACGGCAAATCACTCTGGATAGATCCAATCGCATGTCTGTTTATTGTTTACACCATTTCATAACATAACATCACACTGGTACGTTCTTAAGGGGTACGCAGGTGTGAACAGTTCACCCTGGTATACTCTCATTGCACTGGTTTCGTTTAAGTTTCATGTTATTGGGTTAATATATTCTAGCTTCACTTTGGGCACTATACGCGTAGGTACCTAGCCTATAGAACTGGTCCATTTTGTACCACAACTAAAAAGTGAAAAATAAAAACTTTTTTACAAAAATTACAACCGACTTCCAAACAAAAACACTACAAAGTGAAAAATAACTTCAATTTCGGAAGTCGGTGTCAAAAAATGAAGAAACGTAAACAGGAACACCGACTTCCGAAATTGAAGTTATTTTTCACTTTGTAGTGTTTTTGTTTGGAAGTCGGTTGTAATTTTTTTGTTAAAAACTTATCAATTTTGTCTGAAAGTCGTCTGAACATGGCGGTAAAAACGGCCATTTTTTTTGGGTTTTCGGATTGTCATATTTCTTTTAGTGATTATGTTTTCGAAAAAAGGAAATGATAGAGGCAAGTATTAATTAGACCTTGATTTTAACCTTGCTAACTGGTTTTAACTGGGCTTAAGAGGGGACTCTAGTGGGCCTTTCTGTTTTTGTATGGAGAAAGGCCCACTAGAGTCCCCTCTTAAGCCCAGTTAAAACCAGTTAGCACCACGGGTAAAATTAGCATTAATATTAATGGGTTCTAATATTGTGAGCTTACATTTGATTCCAATAATAAGTATAGCAAAAACCATATTTCCTCGTATATGGCGACGCGGATTTATACGAATCATCCCGAAAAGTGGCGACAAACCCCCGGACGACCCAAAGTCGTACCGGCTTATAACATTACTTCTATCTTTGGGAAAACTTCTGGAGCGCCTTATCGTTTCACGTTTGCTACCGGACGGACCAAATATTAATAATAACCAATTCGGTTTCACTAGGGGTATTTTTTTTTTTTTTCAATTTTGAATACACTTAAATAAAAATAAAATACGACGAACACGTATAAAAGTGCAGGGGTCATAGGGCGTCAGAAAATTCGTCCAAATCGCTGTCAACGTGAAAAGTGCCCAGAACGCTGGCAGCATTGCCACGTTGGATGGCAATGCTGATTCTCTGGCCAAGGAAAAGCCCAGCCCTCTGGTCACGTGAAGAGTCGACTAACCGCTTGCTTACGTCTCGAAATACTCGAAGAGCACTCGGACCCCATGGACCTAATGTTTCAACCCCAAATGGCTCAAATATATAACTTCCAATAAGGTTGTTGTATTTGCGCTGTTTGAGGTTTTCTGCACTAGCAGCAGCTGCCCCAGCACAGCCCGCCGTGCTAAGAAGATGGGATGGCGCAAGGGTGTCGACAATGTGTTTCACTATTGGAAAATCTACCGTAGACGCGGCCCTTACTGTTAGGAAAATAGTTAATACATCTGAACATTAGTACGTAATTGGAATTTTCTAGATATTTCTGGGGTTTTTGATAACGCATGGTGGCCAATGCTATTACTTAAAATGAAAACTCGAGGCTGCTATAGAAATATATACAATTAAGTTTACTCTTACTTTTTAAATGGTTCCACGAAACTCAAACTTGGCCATCATACCATGTCGAAGTCTCTCACCATGGGATGTCCTCAGGGTTCGATTATTGGTTCGCTTTTATGGAACTTAGGCTTTGATGATTTCCTCGCGATTCCGCTTCCAAGCGGCTGTTCATTAACCGGTTACGCGGACGACGGTCTTCTACTCATTCAATCAAGTACTCGAGCTGGACTCGAGAACTTGGCTGACACTTGCCTACGATTAATATCTCAGTGGGGCGATCGAAACCGCCCGACCTTTGCTCCGCACAAAACTTATCAACTCATTTTGAAAGGTAATCTTAAATCGTGTCCTACTATTAAATTTAATAACGATCCGGTAAAAAGGAAGCAGTCTGTGTGCTATCTTGGTCTGGCGCTAGAGAGGAATTTTGCATTTATAGATCATATTAGAATAGTCGGTGAAAAAGCAAAAAAGAACTTCTATGCCTTAACTAGAATATCTAAATCTACGTGGGGTCTGTCTTTAATGACTTTAAAGACTGTTTATGGGGCTACTTACTCGGGTTGTATCTGCTATGGGCAGGCCTCCGTCACTCCATGTACTTGCGCGCTATAAGTGCCTACCGCCCAGCCGAGCGGTCTCGGTCCGCCGGCGGATCAAATTCAGTGCGGTTTTCGCAAGCGAAGTGCGCGCACGCCGTTCAATTTTAATAGTGCTGTTCGTTCGTACGCGTATTACGATGCCGTGTGGTGCCTTATGTGCTGTAGATGGGTGTAAATCAAGCCAAAGAAGGGATTTTGTTTACAAGACGCCTTAATCAAGATTGCCTAGAAAATTTCTTTGGCACCGTCCGTCAACAAGGTGGTAACTGTCGAGACCCTACACCCATACAATTCATGAGGGCATTATATTCACAAAATTATTCCTGTGTAACATGCTGAAGATCTCACGGTCTACTAACTGTGAAGAAGATATCTGCGAGTTGCTGCAGAAAAACGATGGATTTTTGAGACCACAGAGACATGCAGATAGCTCGCGCCACAATATACCTTCGCTTGTAAATTTAAGTGGTGAAATTGATTACCGCTTCGACTTGCCAACAGAAAACGCCTTAACATATATATCGGGTTATTTACTTTTAAATGTAGCAAAAAGCATACCTGTCCTGACTTTGCTGCTGAATTACAGAACATTCCCGATTTAAATGAATCTATGAATAGATTGTTTATCCATTTTAAAGCATTCAACAAAACATCGTCTTTTTACGGAAACTTAAAAGTGCCAACAGATGCTTTTCATAATTATGTAAAAGAACTTGAGACTATGTTCATTAAAAATTTTGAAAAAAATATGAAACAAAGACCGGGTAGTACTCTTTATGAAATTTTAAATGACATACATTTTAATTCGCCCTGCCCTTGTTTTCCAAAACAATATCTCATAAAACTTTTTATTAGATTCAGGATTTTTTCTACACTAAAATGTAATAATCGAGAATTTAGAAAAGGTAAGAAATTTATAAAAAATTATATAAAAATAAAACACGTGTAACTTTAAAGATTTTTTTATTTTACCTACACACTGATGTCTATATTTATGTTTTATCTAGGTTTCTTCCACAGTCAGCACCAATATATAAAACAAAACAAACTTACAAATATAATAAAACAAAGTTTAAAAAAGAGCTTCAAAACACTAAACCGTAAGAAATAATTTCTTCTTTGATGTCGGTGCTTTTTCGATTCGTAATTACCAGCTGTTAGCACTAAAATAAAAAAAATAAAAACAAATTATTTCTAACGGCTTAGTGCTTTATTTGAAGTCGTTTCTCTTTTTTTAAGGCTTTTTTTTTCATTTCTAGTGAACATCTCCGAAGATCATCATCAAACTAAGAAGTATTATACTTATTTTAAAACGTTCTCCTAAATGTAACAAATCCTTTTCTGAAAACCGCATCGATATCGGTTTAGCCAAACGCGAGATTATCGCGCACAAACATACATACCTACAAACCATACAAGTCAAACTTCTCAGTTTGGCCTGTATGTCTGATCACCTCCTTTTTTTTAAGTTGGTTAAATATTTTATAAATGATAAAATTTTTAACTGCCACATAAAAGTCAGAACATATTCACAGTTCTCAATAACATAGATAAAAAGTTATGTTAATTTAATTTTATCGAAGAGGCAGCCCTGCGATTACTGTGGAATCTCGCGGTGCGAAGCAATCACTGCTGTACGCTTGAGCATTTAGGCGCATTTTAGCATACAGTGGTTGTTGACGCGAGGGAGTAGGCAATTATCGTAATAGGTATTGGAAATTTTCTACTGAGTGAAGTATCTGTTACGTAGTAACTATTCAGTAATCTGTGCTATGGGGCGCTTGTTTGGGCTAATAGGTCCACAATAGGGGCGGTACGACGTAAATTACTTCAGAGTCAGCGTTTGGCTTTGATATTCTTATGCAAAGCATACATGACGGTTAGTATTGAGGCCTTACCGGTACTTGCTGGCGTACTTCCGGTCGATCTTGAAGGGCAGCGACGTTCTGCAATGTACTATTCCGCACAAGACACCAGGGACGCGGACTTTTTAACGCGGAGTGACCTTGAGAAAATCTCTAGATTATTTAAATCACATATTGACGTCTGGGAGGAACTTTTATCCGAATGGCAATGTTGGTGGGATAATTCCATCAAGGGCCGCCACCTCCACCAATTTTTCCAACCTTTCGCGTGCGGCTGGCCAGGACGTGGGTGGAGGTGGACACACTGGGTGTTGCCTAATTTCTCACAGCGCATGGTAACTTTAAAAGTAACTTATTTTCCTTCAAGCCTTTATTTCTGTGTTCTACATCTGACTGCGAATATGTACAATCTGCACATATATCTTATGGGAGTGTCTTCTTTGGCAGAATTAACGCAATACTACGTTAAATAATGTACAGGCTATATCAGGAGCTGTTTACTATACGGACCTTGTGGAAACTAGAACATATTGCCGTGCGTTCAAGCGCTTTTGCCATACCTAGGTTTTAATATAATATATTAAAACCTAGGTATGGCAAAAACGCTTGTTTGTTAAGTTATATATTATATAACTTCGCCAATCGCAATCGGCTCGCAATTTATCACAGGCTGGGTGTATGTAAAAGGGCCACTTGAAACGATTGTCTACGACTAAACCCACGTGTGTTACTTGATCGATTGCCTCACATCGACATGTATTTGAAGAAGCAGAGAGAAGACAACTTCCGATTATCATAAAAGAGGACATTTGTTTTAGATGGCTAGAATGAACACAAGTAACTTGTCAATTGTCATTTTAGTTTCAAACGGTTATTTTCACGAAACTTCTGTGTATTAATTTAGTTTATTAGTACCAATCTCACGATGGATGATCGACTGTATATTGTGATATAATAAAAATAGTTAAATACTTACTGTAATTTGTTTTTTATATTTCAAATACACGACTTATAAATATTTTGTATTTCGTATTTTAAATACAGGTGAGATAGTATTTAGTAATTTGTATTTTAATTAAAGAAAAGCATGTATTTTGCCCAGCTCTGGGCGTGTATTTGTCAAAAGTAAAATAATAGGCTTGATGGTCTGTAGAAATTACTAACGGGATATAAAATTATTTATGCCCACAGTTTACCCGTTTTCCAACATCTAAATCAGTTGAGCCTTCGATGTGTGATTGATTAACAAACAAAAATACTTTTACTTAGTAATGTATGAATGAACACCAACAGCAAACAAATGCAGTCGATTATCGTTAGAACATTGAGCGCTCATACAGGTACTCACAAATGCAGAATATGAAACACCGCGGCAATTGTGTACCAAAGAATTGCAGAATAATTTCATTTGCAAACAGTACAAAAATAAAGCGCAACACTACTGGTAACAGGCATTGCAAATCAGGGTTCCGTAAAGAAAAAAGTTCGTGCTAAAAGCGAAAATCTTAAAATATAATATTTCATAGTAGAACATCAGTAGATACGATAGACAGAACCCAATGCACACATAATGAGTTTAGCATAATATCACAGTTGGATGCCGATACGACAAACAAATGATTATTGCACTTTGATTGCAATCCATTCTGATAGTGACTGAAATTTATTCGCCTGATAATTGGATCTGACTGAAGGGTTGTCCTGATTTCAGCATTCAGTAAAATGTTTGTATTAATTTCAATACAATTACGA
Organism: Orthosia gracilis; assembly: GCA_947562075.1. Lineage (NCBI taxonomy): Eukaryota > Metazoa > Arthropoda > Insecta > Lepidoptera > Noctuidae > Orthosia > Orthosia gracilis. Next base: position 869,169 of record OX387274.1, on the reverse strand, counting down.
TGTTCATTAGTGTGTTTTCGTTTATTTTGCGTGTTATTATTAATTTTGCTGAAGCTTCGGTGCCGAACGTGGAACCCCTTGACAAATTGTTGTGTTGCGACGAATACAATAAAATGAAATTACGTTGATTTTCAAATTGTTTGAAGTTTTCTCTAGTTGATGAAATGTTACCACCTTGTTCGGATGAACCCTGAGTTTTAACAAATTCTATTTTTACGTGAACGACTTCTGATATAGGCACTTTACCTTCGATTGTAAGTAAGGACAGATTTTCGGTGTCATGTTTATCAAAAACTAAATGTGAGTCAAAACTTTGAATTTTTAGCATTAAGTGATATGATCAAGAATCAGTTCGTATTCCCCGAATGGGTAGGATGTATGGTATGTTGATTGCAACACAAAGTACTTATTATTTCTAGTTTGCTCTTTTATAATGTGTGTTCTGTTGTAAAGAGCTGTCATACGCTTTCTTCTTATTTTCTCGTGGTCTATGAACAACACGTATTCATGTGAGTTATAGTAAATAATTAATAAAACAAGTAAATTGTATCAATTTACCAGCCTATAACATCAACAGTCGACTACAAAACCATTCCCAAGAATATAAAAGCTAGAACTATAATAAGCTTTTAACATGGTTTTTATACCCAAATATCGTTATTAATGTTTTAGTCCCAACCGGGCACAAAAACAGACTTTAGGCCGGTCTTTGAAATTCCCAAAGGATTGCAATTCACATCAATTGGCTGCACAACCTCTTAACTAACTGGCTCTGGAACGATTCCAAGAGCTGAGGTCAGATGGAATTCTGGATTCCATTGGCTGAACCTCGCCAGCATCGATTAGCCACATTACGTTCAATTAGATAGGGATCGAAGGGCTGTTAATCATCCTCGGAGTTGGCCGCTGTATTATCTGGGTGAAACCGGTATTTGAATATTTAATACCTGTCAATATTTAGAGCTGGGGCACGTGCCAAGCGGTTTACGATATAAATTGTTCCTACGTTATATCCAAAATTATTTCACACAGAACGATAAAAGATAGCGGTTTTTTTTTATAATATCTTGATTTTATAAAATTTGATTAGTTTACTGATTAGCAATTTTTCTATGGAGTATGTGAATTTAGAATCTGCTATTTAATCGTAATTAGTCATTATGACTGGATTTTTTTAAGTACGCTGGTTTTTTATAGATACAAAAATCCAGTCCAGATTGTACTTATTTTTTTTTGTTATTTTTATGGTATGCGTCGTGCCTGGCGCAAATAAACAATTTTTCTTTCTTTCTTTCAGTCCAATATAAAACGTCGAAGCAACGCTTAGTTTAAAAATTGTATAAAAAAATTGAAATAACGGGGCTCCAAAAATTGAGTTTGTTTCCTTGAAGAAAAACCAAAGTAAAACTCCTTAAACTAAGATTATATCAATAAAACCGGTTGTTTGTTCATCTAATACATCTATCTATAGTAAAAATACATCTATCTTTACTATTGTGACAGGATCCATTCATAAAATAATTAATACGCACCTAAAAATAACCCTAAATCTTCGCCCGCTCCTTTTGAACCATCCCACATCCATCAAGTTCGACCTTAACCCTCACCCGCGCGTGTTCGCGGTAACACTTGCAAGGTTGAGCTGATCCCAGCAGTCGTGTGTTAACACGATAGTACTAAATAGATAGGTGCAGAAGGTGCGCTAAGACGAGCGTAAAATGTACGCACCTCTATGAAACCAATTTGTAAAGGAACTCGTAAGAACATGTAAGTATTTTTTTTAGTCACATAATAATTACTTACAAATCAGTAGTAAATTGTAATGTATTAAAACAAATTTTTCTACGTTTTTATTGATTATACTAGAGAAAATTATTGTGTGTTCATTTTTAAACTAAGTATATCTGATTCTGAAACTAGCTTTTCACTAAATAGTAGTGCCGGGGTAGAATGGGACTGGTTGTAACCGCGAAATTACATATATTTTGCTAAACATTCGACCACTGAATCATCATCATCATCTTCAGCCTTTTTTATGTTCCCACTGCTGAGAAACAGGCCTCCTCTCTGTGAGAGGGAATGGGCCGTAATCCACCAAGCGAGCCCAATGCGGGTTGGCCACCGAGTATTCGATATCTATTCGACAAAATCACCATTTTTGGCATCAATAGCTAGCGAATGGCAGTTGTTTTACGTAGCGCCTGTTTTCGCGCGTTTTTTAGAGTCGTATTTCTGTACCTATCTGTGTTTTGCCCATTGTATTAAAACCAATAGATTTGGTGAGCGAGCCTTCCCTAATCTATTCCATAAGGATCCGCTGGGCAGTGTGAATAGCGGTATTACGAGGACTTTTAGCAAGGTGGTGCTGATGGAAAATATTGAGCGGGTAAGCTGTTTGTTATTGAAATTGTAATGGGTTATAGATGCATACACATTTCTGAATAGGCTGCTTTAAAAATAAGAATATATTTAGTACAGAAGAACTAAAGGTTACGAGTCTATGTTACATTAGAACGTTTGGTTTTCTTTAAAATTAAGCACAGCCAAATATCGTAAGGAAGCCTTTTTTTTTGTGAAATCATCCATTGACTTCTCTCAATCTCCCGGCGCAGGATGGCGTGGAGTTGCTTGTGCCAGGGCAGCGGTAACTCTCTTTCAATTTTTTCCGCGACCCAGACAGGCATCGGCCTTCGGCCGAAGGCTTGCGACCACCCACCGGGCAAAGACGTACCGCCAAGCGGCCTAGTCGTGTTCCGGTATGATGCTCGGTGCAGCCACTAGAGGAGTTGGGTCGAGGTAGTTGTTCCACAGCAGGCAGGCCGGCCTGACTCGCGCTGTTATGGACGTATCGGAAGACTGGTCGCGGAGGGTAGCGGGATCCGAGGCACGGTGCGCCGCTGGCCGACCGCAGGTAGTTGGGGGCCCAAGTAGTGTGCCAGCCCCACATGAAAGGCTGCCCCGCCAACTGTCGAAAAAGCCCGGAATGCGCCATCGTGCTGGTTGGCGACCAGACGAGAGTGCCCGATGGACATTCCTGGGGGGGCTCGGGCGTCCCCGCAGTCTCCAGACCAGTCCCCCAATGATGGCGTCCTATCGGCGCGTGTCTGTAGGTTGCAAGCGTGGAACCTCATCTCACTTCCTTCTCCTCTCCCTCCTCTTCACTCACAGCAATAATGCAAAGGAACAAGAGAAAAAAAGCTGAACAGCGGCAGCACTCACTCTCACATAAGGTGCACCTCAGCAACATCCGAGGTCTGCACTCTAACCTTGTCGCAGTCCATCACCATCTTGAGACTGAGAAACCAGCACTTTTGTTCCTTACGGAGACGCAGATCGGATGCCCGTCAGACGTGGCGTACCTATCTTACCCGGGGTTTACCCTGGAGCACATGTTCAAGCCACGCTCTGGTGTAAGCATGTACGCCCGGGACGATATCTGCTATCGGCGTCTCCGTGACCCTTGAAGACTCAAGCTATTCAGTGCTATGGGCCCTGGTGGACACAGGTCTGGATAAAATCATCTATGCCTGTGTCTACCGATCGCATAGCGGTGATCTGGAGACAACCAGGCTCACACAGTACCTGAGTGAGGCGGCAGATGTGGCTCAGCTACGGTATCCCTCCGCCCAACTAGTGTTACTGGGGGACTTTAATGCCCACCACCAGGAGTGGCTCTTCCCATACCAGTGCACTGACCATGCTGGACGAGAGATGCGAAATCTTTCGATTGCGCTAAATCTCACCCAGCTGGTCCAAGGGGCTACTAGGGTGCCGAATGTTGATTCACATACAGCCAATTGCTTGGACCTTCTGCTGACAACTGATCCAGACCGATACTCAGTGTCGATTTCATCACCTTTGGGTAGTTCCGACCACTGTCTGGTGAAGTCTGTATCCGTCTACTCCCCGCCCGATCCCAGCCCAAGAGGCACCCGGCGGGTTTGGCGGTACACGTCAGCAGATTGGGATGGTATGCGTTCTTTCTTCGCATGCTATCCTTGGCGGCCCACTTGCTTCTCTTCGGATGACCCATCGTCATGCGCTGACGCAGTGACAGATGTGTTGCGTCGGGGGATGGAGTACTACATTCCGTTCTCTGACGTAACGGTGTCCAGCGTTGGCCGTCCATGGTTTGGCGCCGAGTGTGACCGCGCAAACGCGGTTAAACACAAGGCGTACCTAGCATGGGTCGACGCTCGTGTGCGCAAGGCAAATGACGTGATTCAGAAGAAGAGAGCCTTCAACAGGGCTGCCAAGTCCTGCAAAAAGGCGATGCGAAGGGCACGGTTTGACCATATTAGCAGAATCGGGGACAAACTTGCTTCACACCCCGCAGGTAGCAAGGCGTTTTGGTCCCTGGCTAAATCGGTTGAATCAAACTTCTGTCGCCCCTCACTACCACCACTGCTGAGACCTGACGGGTCGCTGGCCCAATCCGCTGAGGACAAGGCAAACTTGTTTGCCTCCCTCTTTGCGGAATCTTCGCGTCTGAATACTGATGGCATGCGGCCCCCTCCTTCTGCTGTTCGATGTGAGACGAGTATGTCGGATATTCGCATCCATCAGAGGGAGGTCTGTAGGGTGCTGCGTAACCTTGACGTGAACAAGGCTAGTGGCCCGGACGGGATCCCGGCAATAAAATTGTACTTAAAACTTGTGCGCCTGAATTGTCTCCAATCTTGACACGCCTATATCGCCTTTCGATGGTGACTGGAAAAGTGCCGAAGGCTTGGAAGCAAGCTAACGTTCAGCCCGTGCCCAAGAAGGGTAGTCGAGCTGACCCGGCCAACTACAGACCCATATCAGTAACGTCCATCCTCTGTAAGAGTATGGAACGTGTACTGAATAATAAGCTCCTGGCATACCTAGAAGACAACGACCTTCTTAGTGACCGCCAATACGGCTTCCGCCGAAACCGGTCAACTGGGGATCTTCTAGCGTATGCCATTCACATCTGGAGTGAGGCCATCGAGAACCACGGGGAGGCGCTTGCTGTCTCCCTTGACATATCGAAGGCCTTTGACAGGGTCTGGCACGAGAGCCTTATTGGTAAGCTTCCTTCCTTCGGTCTGCCTAGTGGTCTGTGTGACTGGATTGCAGACTTCCTGAGGGATTGGTCCATCCGAGTGGTTATCGATGGCTGCTCGTCCGGTCAGTTAGGTATTAACGCCGGAGTCCCTCAGGGGTCAGTGCTCTCGGCAATATTGTTCTTGCTGCACATTAATGATCTGCTAAAACCCGGAACCTTTGGGTATGCAGACGACAGCGCTGTTGCTGAGAGATACGTGTCTGGCGCACGGGCTACTGGGCCTCAAGTCCGGTCTCTTCGGGAGGCCATGGTTGAGCGCTTGAACCTGTCTTTGGAGGCAGTCTCCGAATGGGGCAATGCCAATCTAGTCAGATTCAATGCTGCTAAGACCCAGGCGTGTCTTTTATCCGCAAAAAAGAGCCAATTCCACCCGGCTCCATCCTTTCGTGGTGTAACCGTGCCGATAACGGACCATCTCGACCTTCTTGGTGTTACGTTGACATCGACCCTCAATTTTGGTCATTTCATTGAGGCAAAGGCTCAATTAGCTGCAAAAAAGTTTGGGATCCTTGCGAAGGTGAGATGGTACTTCACGCCTGAACAGCTGCTCAACTTGTATAAAGCGCAAGTTCGGTCATGCATGGAGTACTGCTCTCACAAAAAAAAATCTCTCAAAAAATGGCCTTAGCGGACCCCGTCAGTTTCTGCTGACATCTCTTTGAGGTTCGCGTGGAACACTACGCGTACATATCGCACGCGTACGTATCGGACGGGAAGCTACCCATTATTCGCCGTCCGCAAGCCCGCGCCTACACTGGCCGCGAATCGGTTTGCAACTCCCGACACCCAGGGCGTCTCCTGCGGCAACTAGAGCGTGAAGCTTGCCTTGCCCTCTCACTCCTCTCCGTACCATGGCCTGGGCCAGGATTGGCCGCGACAGGTCACTACCGCTGATCGATTCTCCGAGGGCACGGCGGTGCTCCGCCCAAGCAAGGCAGACCTCCACCGTTTGCTCCTCCGTGTCCTCCGGGCGATCCAAACAATGGTAAAATCCGGGCGTTACCTCCCGTCTTTTCCTGAACAGGAACCACCTAAAACAGCCGTGACGGGTAAGTACCTGCGTCAGGCGGCTGGTGAGGACGTTATGGCGTTTCTCAAGCCCTCAAAGAGGGTCTAGCATATTTCCTTGAATATGCTAGGAATGTACATCGCTCACTGACGTGTGTCTAGATTAATCTACCCACTGCCGACAATTAATACAACCAATAAGCTAAATTGAAAAAATAATAACCAGCCAAGTACGAGTGTTCCGTAGGACATAGGATTTTCGTTTAAGTTTCTCTGTAAATTATGAGTGAGGCCCATTATACTTCAAATTATAAATTAATTAAAATAGTCGTTACTATTTTTAAAACAATAAAGTGCATTTTATTATTTTATTAAAAAAACTTTTTTACAAAAATTATAACCGACTTCCAAACAAAAACACTACAAAGTGAAAAATAACTTCAATTTCGGAAGTCGGTGTTCCTGTTTACGTTTCTTCATTTTTTGACACCGACTTCCGAAATTGAAGTTATTTTTCACTTTGTAGTGTTTTTGTTTGGAAGTCGGTTATAATTTTTGTAAAAAAGTTTTTTATTTTTCACTTTTTAGTTGTGGTACATAATGGACCAGTTCTATAGGCTAGGTACCTACGCGTATAGTGCCCAAAGTGAAGCTAGAATAGATTAACCCAATAACACGAAACTTAAACGAAACCAGTCCAATGAGAGTATACCAGGGTGAACTGTTCACACCTGCGTACCCCTTAAGAACGTACCAGTGTGATGTTATGTTATGAAATGGTGTAAACAATAAACAGACATGCGATTGGATCTATCCAGAGTGATTTGCCGTCATTTATTGAAGAGTTCTGATGTATTTCTCCGAAGTTCTTCATCAGATCTTGATGAAAATTAAATGGGACCACATGACAAGCACCCGCTTTAAAATTAAAAAAGAATCATCAAAATCGGTTCGCCCAATAAAAAGTTCTGAGGTAACAAACATAAAAAAAAAAAATACAGTCGAATTGAAAACCTCCTTCTTTTTGCGAAGTCGGTTAAAAAAGTACTTCCGTTTGTTAAAAAATTAAAGGAGTGGTAGATTAGAATATTATTATTGAAAATATGGCACATGTACTAAAAAATATCTGTGAATGACGTGACAAAGGCCCGCGCTAGCACTCTCTAGTCGCGACAGATTTACCTATTTGTATGGTATTTCGCATATAATTCGGCCGAAGAAGGTTTCGTTTTGTGAGATTTGTGGTTTGTGGGTTGTGTTGTTTTATGCAAGGAATTACACAACAATTGAGAATGCAAAGAGCCAAAATAACGTACAGACTATTGTATGTAACAATTAGATATTTGTATCGAAACCACATGCCATTAACTGAAACGACCGCAATGAAAGTTAACGGAACAATATTTTCAACAATATTCTCGAGATTACAGCTAAACTTGTTCAGTAAACAAATTCTAATGTTACACTGTGGGTATTGCGAACAAAAACTTCTTCTTAGTTAGTTATTCAGTTCAGTTCTCAACTTCAGATCCGTGTAAATAATCTGGATCGATACGAAGTTTCCGCCATTCACGGTTCTCAAAGGAACATCTGGCGAAGTACTTGGGCGTACAAACATAGCAGTAACTATCAATATACCCGCAGCGCGCTTCTAACCGGTTTCGACCAGATTTATCCACTTCGAACAGGTTCAAACTGGCTGAAGGCGGAATTATCTGGTTATTTACCGACAAATTTCACGTTGACATTTTGCGCAGGTAAAAGGCACTTTTATTTAGTACAAAAAGTATGAGGTAATATTGTAAAGGAATGTGAGATAAATTTTCGGACACAGTACTGTACTGCTTATTAACCGACTTAAAAAAAGAGGAGGTTCTCAATTCGTCGTAATCTTTTTTATGTTCCTTTAAGTTGCCAGATTTCTCCGTCAATTGTGGACCGATTTTGAGTTTTACTTTTTTTTATTTGAAAGCTGGTGATTCCCATGTGGTCTCATTTAAATTTGATCAAGAACTGACGAGTACCTATTTTAAGTTATCTAATATAAGGTACTTAATTAAAAAAATAAAAATAAAGGCAATCGGCGTCTTTGGTACCGTAAGAACTATATATTCATAAGGAATTCTTATAGTTTCGCCATGTCTGTCAGTCCGTCGTCCGCAGCTTAGCTCAGAGACTCAATCCACGGAACGTTTCGTGAATTAGTGAAAAATATCAAACTCTCTGTTTAACAAAAATAATGCATGACCGCTTTTTTCCCAAAACTTTCAGAAAGGAAAATGTACTGCACAAACAATCGGTATTAACAAATTTGATAATATGGCAAGAGAAATTGTGAAATATTTACGAATCGGACATGGCCGGTTTTTCGTTTAAATATGACGGTTGAAGGTTATATTCACTTTGTAGTATTTTTTTGGAAGTCGGTTTAATTGTTTAATTTAAAAGTTTTTTTTTGCAATTCAAATACGAATAATTTTCACAAAAGCTAAACCTAAAATTTTATTTGACATTGCGATTTTAACTCTTTAGAAAGTTGAATATTTTGTTTTGTGGAATGTTAAGCAAACGATCAAAGCACAGTTTATTTAGTTCACCGCGTGGCAGCAGTTCACTGATCCTGATTAATCAAACATGGCATCATTTTACAAGCCGTAGGACGTTGATGGAGAGGGTATTACTCGTACCAGATGACTGAAATAAATGATAAATGCACGTTAGATACCTTGAATTTGAAAATATGCGTGTCATTTATCAGTTAAAACTATGTTCACTATATATTAGGGGAACTTTTTGCTTTAATTTTATTCTGCACATTTTATCGCGTGTGTTTTTGTACAGATATACAGAAAACACAACTGAATGTATTTTCCGCATAAACTAAACGCAATTCATCTTGCACTGAATAACACTGAACAGTTTAATAAACTATCAATCACAGCCGGCGACAATTACGTTTATGTTTTCGTCATATCTCCAGATCCTTTAACATGTAACATCTGTTCAGCAACCTGAATTTCCGTGAAAACACCTGTACCTGTTACCCTAGCTTGAGGGTTTCCCCTGTCCGTCGAAGGTGTGTGATGTTTTAATACCGGAAAAGGTCGTTTTACACCATCTTGACCTGGCCATGAATGTACCCGATATCTTAGACATTAAATAAGGATTAAAAAGCAATTAAAATTCCACATGGAGGTTAGGGAAAGCTAATATTTGTAAAGCGTCGACTCTGTCACTTCTTAAGAATCTTTTCATAACTTGACCTATAATACACAGTGCCATAACTATTACGGTCGTATACTGTACTAATAAAGGTAATATCATTTCACTAATAATACCTCCACAACCCGTTCTAAAGTGACACGATACACGTCCAGTTGCCATTGTTTTAGATAAATCTAATACCTTTAAACGAGCAATTCTTGTATATAAACGACTTCAACGATTTTCATGAAATTTAGTATGCAGGGGGTTTCAGGAGCGATAAATCGATCTAGCTAGGTTTCATTTTTACCCGAGCAGTCCTCGGTCATCCAGGTATTTATTATTATTTACAACAGATAGGTAGATAGGCAGTCGCTCCATGTAAAACACTGGTACTCAGCTAAATCTGGTAAGACTGGAAGCCGACCCCAATGTAGTTGAGAAAAGGCTAGGCAGATTGATTTACAACATTACATTATACATACGTACCGATCAACAAACACTGCGACGCCGTAGTCGGGTAAAAAAATTGTTTTCATGTCTTTGACGGGATATATCTTGCAAACAGTATGCATGCCAAAAATATGATGTACCAAAACCTACCTTCATTTTAAAATCCCTGTTCAACGATACCAAACGATTTTTTTTTGTTCTTGGTTTCGGGCCCCCTAGAGTGGACGGCGCCATATTCAATTTAAGGTGACGACACACAACCTATACCCAGCGGATAAACAAGATACTTTCAACGACACCTCATCTGTCAAATTATGTTAGTAGTTTAGAAGTTATGAGGGAACAGATGAACATACATACATACATACACACATACCGGTCAAAACATAACCCTTCCTTTTGCTTCGCTGTAGTTGGGTGAAAAATTGGGTTTTCTAAAATTTGGTTTGAATATTTTTTAAACACATACCGGTCAAAAACATAACCCTCTCTTTTCCATTTTTCACCCGACTACAGCGAAGCAAAAGGCAGGGTTATGTTTTTATCCGGTATGTGTGTATGTGATTTTTCACTCGACTACAGCGAAGCAAAAGGGAGGGTTATGTTTTCGTCCGGTATGTGTACATGTGATTTTTCACTCGACTACAGCGAAGCAAAATGGAGGATTATGCTGTTTATCCTTCCTTTCTCATACTTATTTCCTTTATCCTTGCTAGGCTATGTAAACAATTCCACAGATAACTTTGACTTATGTGGTTTCTATTAGTCAGAGCCTGGAGTCCTACAATGAGCTTTTATTTTACTAGTGCTATGTAAACAATTCCGCAGATACGAGTAACTATGACCTATGTGGTTCCTATTAGTCAGAGCCTGGGGCTCTACAATGAAGCAAATGAAAAAAATACTCTTCTTTCCATTGCGTTTAAGCTAGGGACAATATGTTTGACTTTTACATCTGTCCCTTATGTAATTGTACGTGTAAAAATAATTCTTCCTTTGAAAAAAAAATGTTTTTACAAGCTTATTTTATACTACAATATTTATTTACTTTTACCTTTCCCGGTATCTGTAATCAAATCTTGGAAGTTAAATTTGTCACTCACTTCCCTGTTTATTATTGAGCAGGAAATTTGCACACAAGTTTGGTTCTCGTGACAACGCATTTTTATTAAATATTTTAGCTTGTTATAATTTTTCTGCCTCTCGACCGAATTTATATAAATAAAGGTAAAAAATAAAATGTCGACACTAAAACTTTATTATGCTTTGTATTTTATGAACACAAAATTATGATTTTTTAGAAATTACCTACTGATAATTCCACGAACATCGATTGTGTATTTTCCTGGTTTTATACAAACAAATTTCAGGTTTTCATACAGCTGAGATTATCTTTTTTTTGATCTTCAGTTTCTGGCTCAGTGCATGAATTAACAAATTCGTGCTCACAAATGAAGAAGCTCTTCATGTCGCAGTCTGTGCTGATCAGACGACCGTTGTAGAACATTGAGCCGCACTGGTCACGGTCGTCCGTAGGCTGGTGGCTGTCCCACCATGTGTCAGCATCTACATTCATCGGTGTTCCTGGATATTGAAATCATCAGTCAAAACAATTATCTAAGACAACATTAGGTATTATAACGTTTGTGACTTTGATATACCCCATTGCTGTGTTTCGACCCATGGCCGTAGTGGCTTACTTTTTTTTAGGTTAGTGGAAATTAATGATAAAAACATTTACCCTAACGCGTGTTTAGGTGACGCGAGCTTGTAGGCATTTATTTCAAGGACAGGGCCGTGTCAAAATACTGTTACATATCTTTACCGTGATAATATTCAGTTGCATAAGTAGATAAACACTCACGTACCTTTAACTGTCTGCCAACCCTCGGGGAATTTATTATGAAAACCCACATGATATATGCCTCTTTGGTAGTTTTCTTTGACCCTAGGGTTTGGTGTGGAATCTATTAAATTCACAAGAAAATCCGCTTCCTTCCGATTGCTGATCACAGCCAAGTGTGATTGTTCCAGTCGGCAAACGGCATACGAATCTTTCCAGTTCATTGGAGTAGTGTGCAACTTGAAGCATTTGCCATTATCTTTATTGAAAGTGTAATCTGAAATAATAAAGGTTTTGTGTTTAGGTATCTATTCGTATTCTTCGATGGTCTCGCCATCGCAAGTGCTGAGCGTGAGGTCCCGGGCTCGATCTCCAGGTGAGGCAGACTGTTATTGAGTTTTCCCACTAGGAATTTCTCAATGGCAGGCCGGGGTTTGGCAGTTGAGATGACTGCTCGTTGTCCACGCGCCTACAGCTAGCAGGCAACTAGCTGTGCCCGCGCTAGCTTGCAGTCAACTACACTGTCCACGCACCAAACGCTTTCACCTTTCCTTTTTCTACAAGCTAACAACAGTTCAAGCGAGCAGTCTGCGGCGTACTCCGCGCGGTCTTCCGCTTGAAGCGCGTGGTAAGCATGAGGTAAGCCAGGCGTCATCTATCGAGTGGTACGATGGTGGTAAGCTCGCTTACAACGAGTGAGCGAGCTGTCTGCTAATTTGTGTAGTCAATGTAAAGTATGTCTACAGCGGACGTCCTGAAGCTCACATTTCAATGAACATTATTTTGCCATGTGGGAGCGGTGTCAGCTACGACCTTAAGCCAATCCTACACCTGGTATCTCTTCTGTCATGTTACATTGCAATCTTATCGGACTATGAGAGTGCGGGAACAGAGAGTGCACCTGTGTATGCGCACACGCCTGCACTATAGGTAATATCGCCCGCGCTTAGATTGACCGCCGTGGTTGAAATTCGAAAGGTGCACAGGTGATTGACTAGATTTCAAGGTATTTTGTTCTATACGAAACAAAACGCATTTTGAATATATTTAATTTAATTATTATGTAAATAGTCTAACAATCATTTTTGTACGAGTATGTAATGAGAAGAGATGCAACTGAAGTGGTAAAGAGCTGTTGCTTGCACTGATCAGCATTTATTTATTTCAGAGCAAGGCAAAGATGGCTAGAACGCGGTTACCACTCGAAAATTTTTCGGCCCTTCGCCTATTCGATCTACTGGCATGTAATTCGTTGATTCAACCACGAATTGATTTAAAAAGCGCAAATGTTGGGATATAGAGTTTACCTTAAAATTATACTTTTAAAATAAAAAACTATAGCCTACCTGAATCTGGATTATTGCAGTGATAGTTCCACTTTACTGACTCGAAACTCTTCTTGCAAACGAAAGATTGATTCAACCACGAATTGATTTAAAAAGCGCAAATGTTGGGATATAGAGTTTATCTTAAAATGATACTTTTAAAATAAAAAACTATAGCCTACCTGAATCTGGATTATTGCAGTGATAGTTCCACTTTACTGATTCAAAACTCTTCTTGCAAACGAAAGAGTACTTATCGTCACATTCCCAGTCATCAAGATGACCCTCTTTGTAAATATACACACAGTCTTGTTTACCGCCTGCGTTATTCGGCTGACCTGGCTGCCAGTTATTGTACACTTCAGAGACTGATTTCCCTAAAAAATACCAAATTAAAAACTACTATTTAATGAATAATCTAGAAATATAAATGATCATCCTTAAATGTTCACCAAAATAGCGAGAAAATTAATTTCAGTAACAACTATATAGGCATATAATTTTCGTAATAATCATAATCGTCGGCTTAAACGACGGTCGTAAATAAGGATCCTAACAGGAAGGGTTTGATCGAAGCTAGGGGGGCCGGGGCCGACCAAAGCAAGCCTTCAAACCAAACGTCTGCATTGGTATACCCCAAGTTCCCGAGCTCGCTTCGTCCGTTCTTGGGCTAATTAGTTTTGGGATTTTCGGGGTCGAGTGGTCACTCACTCAGTATCAACACTCAACCAAGATAAAATGCCGCGGCTTTTATTAAACTTCTTACATATTATGGCAATTATAGAACAAATTTTAGCGCATTAATTATGCTCTCCAAGGTTTGGTGATCAATATTACTAAATTTTGATGTTGACTATATATTTTTTTGGAAAGAAAGCTCTAAGTCTCTAAAAGTATTTTTTGTTGGTCATTATATTTAATCGTATCTACTTACCATCAATGGTTTCAAACAACCTATTAGCCATTACGTCTGACATCCCCACATACACCCACCCGATATGAGGTTGGATGGTGTTCCAGAACGATATCACTGCGCGTGCCTCATCGTCGTTGTCTGGGTGCCAGAAAGTGGCTCCTTCCAGTGCACACACTCGCTTTGCGCCAGCCCAAGTCCTTGGTGTCGTGTGAAGCTTATAGAAACTATCTTCAGTTTCTATATAACTGTAATCACTCCGGAAAAACTTTTTAGGTCTTTGGCTATCTACGAAATAAAATAATTAATAGATTTTACTATTAATACATAATTTTATTTAAATATCAGTATAGACCATCAATTTATTAACATAAATATGATAATAATAACTAATAATAGTAACAGTCCCACTGCAGGGCAAAGGCCTCTTCTCATACAGAGAAAGCACGAGTTAATCAATATCCTGACAAGGCAGATAGGTGACCCCCACCGATGTCAGTGATATCAAAGATTATCTTGAAAGTACTTAAAAAATAACACTTTATCCCTTGCCGCCGGATTTGAATATTTAGGACGTTGTAAAATAAAATGTGTCTAACTCTGTTATACTTATACACTTTTTCATGCCTTCTTTTTGATTTGAAGTTTGATTTGGCAGAAATTTTTTAGCTGTAAATTTATTTTAGGTAATTTTTAAGAATCTTGGCTTTAAAGCTGGCTTAATTTTTATTAAAAAAACCGGCATAAACTTGCCTCCTTATGAGGGGCGAAAGCCATGTGGCCGAGAGATCGATTAATATATATGTTGGAGAGGGACCAGAAATGGATAAAACGTATGATGAAATATAGTTACATGCTACAAATGATAAAGAATTGAATATACTATACTAGAGCTAGCAGGAAAAAATAAGGAAACACATTTTACCGATCACTAGTCACATGAGACACGAGGTGGAGGAAAAAATTATAGACAAATCACAGACGAGATCTAAAGTTGTCCAATTAGCATATAGGTTAGCCAAGCTGGACAATCACTGGCTATTTCAGCCTTTTTGACACAACAACGAAATTTGTGTGGGTGGTCAGCTATTGACGGATGACATTGTTAAGTCAACGGTGAATAGGTTATTTCTAGGCAAGCGTGCTACACATCATCGCTTTCCATCAGGTGAGATAGTGGTCAAGCGCAAGACTAGCAATAATAAAAAAAAGTGTGTAACAATGATTGGGAATAAAAATTACTAAAATAACAATCGGTGCGGATCCTTTTTTAATAAGTTTAAAGTCTTTTATTTTTTATTACCTGGATAAGAAATATTGCAGTGATAGATTGACTGTAGTGACTGAAGAGTCTTCTTGCATATGAAAAAATATCTGCCGTCACATTTCCAATCATCCAAGTCGTTGTTGTCTATGTATATGTACACACAGTCCTGGTTACCACCATAGTTGTCCGGCTGACCAGGCATCCACTTGTGATACACTTCAGAGATAGATTTCCCTAAAAAAATAGAATAAGGATAATTTTTAGGGTTCCATACATACCGGTACCTCAAACGGAAAAAAAACACCCGGTAAGTTAGAGTTGAACTCGCTGATAGAGGGTTCCGTAAAACTAGCCACATTCACCAAAAAGAGTTCATTAACAATGAAAGCACCGATCATTAGCTCTTACGAAAAAATAAACTGGATTGAGAGACAAAAATAACTTTGCCGTTGGAAAAGTGTTGTTGTGTAACTCATACATCGACATAGGTCGCGGTCAGTTTACCAGATATTTTTTCATGTAGGTACAAATTTACGGTTTTTTGGCGTAGTTTTCTTTACTTTTGCTATAAGACATTACTTCTTGCCAAATTTCATGATTCAAAGACAACAGGAAAAACTCTTTACGTTTTGATTACCTCGCAATTAGTCAACCATGCGACATAAACGCCCGTATGTTTTGATTGCTTTGATTTAGAAGTTTTATTTTTCACAACTCCAAGGGATTGCAGACCTGAGTATATGATGTTAATTTCAAAATTGATACCTCCGTGCTTGCTTGAGAAAAAGGACTAGACATACGGAATACCGATCTGCGTGTATGAAAGAACTTCAAATGCACATTACATAATAATATTTTAATTTTCATTAAAGCCGACTTATGATGAAAAAGGTTCGCTCCTTTCCGGGTTTGCTACCTCCCTATAGATGAATTTAATACATTTTTTTCTTGTAAAGGCTGTTCCGTACTGTTCTTTATTTTGTAAACATTCTGAATATTAGTGGTTTTCTGAGAGTGTCTTATCAATTGTGTGTAGTAAGAACCAAATTACGGTGGATTTGAAACGTCCCGCCATCGTCTCTTTGGATACTCGCTGACCAATCCGAGCGGCGAACCACAATGCAGCGCTATCTTTATAAAAAAAGATGGATTGTCTACGCACGTCGAACAAGCGGCGGACCTCTCCGCGCTTTTTTCTGTTATTCCGATTTTCTGGTGGTTAGTAGTGCTCGCAGGTGAACAATTTGAAGGACTTATGCCTATGGACTTGTTTTGATGACGATATCGTGTGTGTGAACGGCTGGATCCAGACCCTCGCTGCCTGATACGACGCCGAGCCCCAGGAGCGCGAAGCAGTATACCTACGGAGGCGAGAGGTGAGTGCTTTTCGAATCCACTGTTCACAAATCTTCTACACATAATTGTTTGGTCCTTCGAGCCGGATTGTTCATATTTTTTCACCTGTGAGGTTTTCCATTCCATATTCCCTTGTTGTTCGAATTTCAAGTTACGACGCCACGCGTCTATCAATATGGCGGCAATCCAACAAGATTTTTTTGAACGAGAAATAATTCTCGATGAGCTTCAACGAACATTACAGTTCATAGATTCCGACGAACAACAATTTAAATCTCGATCTAAAGATTTAACTTCACAACAGCGCAAGTTTTTCAAACTTCAAGCTAAAATTGAAAAATCCCTCATTAAGTCTAATACTTTTGATAAAGAGGAACAGCTAAGAATTCGTAACAGTTTTAATGATTGCTATTATGATATTGTGGTACATTTAAATAAAATTAAAGAAGATGAAATTGAACATAAACGTAGGATGTCGTCACTCGGATCCCCTAATAATGCTGTTGTTCACGTGCCATCGTCTAATAGTTGTGCTAGTAGATTACCTACTCTTCCAATGCCTACCTTTTCAGGAGAAATAACAGATTGGCCTGCCTTCTACGATCTATTTCGGTCACTAGTGCACAACAAAAATACCTACTCAGACTCGGAGAAGTTCCGCTATTTGCTACTTTCTTTGAAAAATGAACCCTACAATCTAATTAAATCTATTCCAATAACTGACGAGAACTATACGGTCGCGTTAGGTATGCTACAGTCTAGGTATGATAACGAACGAGCCATTGCTTCCGCTCATCTAGAAAAAATATTCGATATTGAACCTTGTCAGTCCGATAAAAGCGACAAATCAGTTCAAGGGTTAAGAAATTTACTGAACACTTATCATGAAAATATCATGGCTTTAGAAGTAATGCACTTTCCAACGAAGGAGTGGAGTTTCATGTTAGTGCTTCTTTTCTTACGTAAGATTCCACCAACATTACGTAGACGTTTCGATTTGTCGTTGTCCCAACCATCTAAGATACCCACAATTAGTGAATTAATAAATTTCTTAGAACGCGAGTTATCTGCAAGTGAATTTGCGTATCAAAACAAACCCATTTATAATGCGGAAAAGGTAGGTAGTTCTAGGACTCCGCCCGCATCGAACGCGCGCCGTGCGCTCTCGGCCGGCGTCGCGGCGGGCCCGGAAACAAGGTCAGACAATTCACAGTCCAACAATTCAAATAGTAAAAGGATATCTTGTATTAGTTGCGGTGCTCAACATACGTTGACGAAATGTGCGAATTTTCTAAACTTATCCCCTCAAGATAGGTATTCTTTCATAAAAAACAAAAATGTTTGTTACAATTGTTTAAGTGTAGGACATGATGTGAAACGTTGCAAATCTAACTTTGTGTGTCGTTCGTGTCATAAAAGACACCATAGTTTAATTCATTTTAATCAACAGCATAGCTTTCCGGTTGTCAGTGAAGCAGATTTGAACGCTAGTGCTGTCTCACCTACCGTGCATCAAACGACAGAGACAGATGCGCCCGGTACCGCGCCAACCGTACTGACAGCTGTGAATCATACGTCGAGAGATAACGCGATCGCTCCGCAATCCATTGCGCCTTCCGTGCGCGCAAGTACCGTGCTTTTGTGTACAGCGCTAGTTAATGTACACGTAGGCTCGCAAAAACAGTGCCGTTCGGTGTATTATAGATACCGGTAGTCAAGCGACTTTTATTACCGAGACTTGTGTTCAGCGGTTAGGATTGCAGCGTAGGCATGCGCGCGTTCCCGTGTTCGGTATAGGAGGTAGTGATCCTGTATACCCTAAGGGTGTTGTTTCTTTTTGCGTCACACCTACTCATGTTGATCAACCATCCCTTTCAGTTGATGCATTGATTTTACCTACACTTATGTCACGCATGCCTTGTGTAACATTACCATTTGGGGATTGGCCACACATAAAACACTTACATTTGGCAGATCCGAAATTTTATCTTCCACAGTCGGTGGAAATGCTTTTAGGTGCGGATATTCTATCCCAGGTGATATTAGGTCACGTGATTACGGGCCCTTCCGGGTCCCCAATGGCATTAAATAGTATCTTTGGTTATTTATTAATGGGTGATGTTTCTTGCAACCAAAATACGCCTTCTTCGCTTCAAGTGTGTTTCAGTAGTTCTAGCTCATCCTACGATGACGTCATAAATCTGAAACGATTCTGGGAATTAGAGTCCCTTCCTGAAAAAAGAGTTTCCAGCCCTGACGAAGCCTTGTGTGAGTCTATCTTCGTAAAATCACACACTCGCGACGAAAATGGGCGATATGTAGTTTCGCTTCCATTTAAACCCGATGCACCTGCCCTCGGCGAATCACGAGATACGGCAGTATCTAGGTTTAGAAAATTAGAGTATAGGTTAGAACGTAATCCACAACTTAAGGTTGATTATCACGCGTGCCTCCAGGAATATTTAGATCTTGGTCACATGGAGCCCGTGAATTCCTCTCCTTCTATCAGTACCTATTACATTCCGCACCACTGCGTGGTCAAAGATTCTAGTGAAACAACTCGTACCCGTGTTGTTTTTGATGCGAGTTGCAAAACTTCTAATGGTATTTCACTTAACGATGTTTTATTAACTGGGCCTAAATTGCACCAGGACATCGTAGATGTTTTATTAGGGTTTCGTATTCATGCTATCGCTGTCACTGCTGATATTAAGCAGATGTACAGAAACATTTTGTTACAACATTCTGATTGGGACTATCAGCGTATTGTTTGGCGACAATCTCCAACCGAATCTTTGCTTGATTATCGGCTGCGAACCGTCACTTTCGGTGTTAGTTCATCACCGTACTTAGCACTTCGTACGATTCAACAGTTGGCGGATGATGAAGCTACTAACTTCCCGTTAGGTTCTAAGGTCCTCCGCGACCAAGTGTTTGTTGATGATGTGGTCACTGGCACATGTGACGTCACACATGCTCTGATTTTACAACGAGAGTTAGTAGGTATTTGTTCATCGGCTGGTTTCGAACTGCGAAAGTGGCAGAGCAATTCGCCAGCGTTACTCGCTGCTGTACATACATCAGAGGCTCATGGCGAGCGGCCCGTTAATGTTTCATTTGCATTAATGGAAAGCGATAAACAAACAAAGGTTTTAGGACTCCAATGGAACCCAAAATCAGATACATTTTCCTTTAGTGTTCAAGCAACTTTAGATAAAATCTCCAAGCGGACCATATTATCCCAAATAGCGAAAATTTATGACCCTATGGGCTGGTTATCTCCTATAGCTATTTATGCAAAACATCTTATTCAGCTATTATGGATCTCCGGTGTCAATTGGGACGAGTCACCTCCCATAGATATAATTAATTCATGGTCTAATTTCATCAATGAATTATCATTGCTATCAAGTTTTCAAATCCCACGTTTTGTTTTTCCAAATGTAAGTTCTATTCAGATTCATGGGTTTTCGGACGCATCTGAGCGTGCTTACGCTGCGTGTGTCTATGTTCGTGTGACTGATAGTAGTGATAACGTTAAAACATTTCTTTTACTAGCGAAAACTCGCGTAGCGCCGCTCAAACCGGTTCTCACTATTCCGCGTCTCGAGCTGTGTGCGGCTGTTTTATTGTCACAGCTAATTGATAAAATTATGAAGGTGTACGGTGACCGTGTGAACTGCAATCATGTCTATGCATGGACTGATTCTCAGATTGTGTTAGCGTGGCTTCGTTCGCCACCACATGAATGGAAAACATTCGTCTCTAATCGTTTGAGTGAGATTTTATCCCGGCTTCCTGCCGATTGCTGGAGACATGTTCCCTCTGCTGATAATCCAGCAGACGCACCTTCTCGAGGAATGCTGCCTGCTAGTTTTATTGAAAATTCTTCAATGTGGCTCCAGGGGCCCTGGTGGTTGTCACGTGATTTTAAGTGTTGGCCAATTTCTAAAGAGGTATCTAAAGTTACCGAGGAAAAGCGTAATTCCCCACTATCGGTGGTAACAAACTCGTCCATCACGACGCCGGCGCCTCCTGATGCTACGGATTACATAGAAAGATTTTCTAGTTTAGGTAAACTTGTTCGAGTCACCTCACTCATATTTCGATTTTATAATAGATGCAAAAAGGTTCAAATTCAATATCCAACCTACATAACAGTTCCCGAATTTAATTTTTGTCTAGGTCGACTTATTCATTTAGTTCAACATTCATCTTTTCCCGAAGATATAAAAAATATTGCATTAGGTAATTATCCTTCCCTTAAACTACGTAGGTTAAAACCATTCATTGACAAACAAAATAGTTTACGTGTCGGTGGGCGGATTCATAAGTCATTGTTGCCGTTTGTTTCTAAACATCAATTAATTCTGCCTAAAAGGCACCATCTCACCAATCTACTTATTGACCATGCCCATGTCAGTCATTTGCATGCCGGTCCACAGGCTGTACAGTACATATTATTACAAAGGTACTGGATCGTGTCTGGTCGCGACGCTATACGTATGCGTATACATCGCTGTGTTCGTTGTTTTCGTGCGAAGCCCATGCACCCGCAGCCAGCTATGGGTACCCTACCCGCCGCAAGAGTGCAACCTGAGCGACCTTTTCTTAAGACATCTGTTGATTTTGCAGGCCCGTTCTACGTTCGGGCAAATAAGGTTCGCAATGCAAAAATAGTCAAATGTTACGTTGCGGTTTTTGTGTGCATGTCCGTCAAGGCCATTCACCTTGAACTCGTATCCGAGTTGTCAACTGATGCTTTTTTGGCAGCTTTACGACGCTTCACGTCCCGCAGAGGTTTATGTTCTGATATTTACTCGGATTGTGGAAAGAACTTTGTGGGTTGTAATAATTACCTACAAGATTTATATAAATATTTACGTAACGATTCTGTCCAAACCGTTCTTCACAGTAAGACATTAGAACAGGGTATCACTTGGCATTTTCAACCACCATATGCGTCACATTTTGGTGGTCTTTTCGAATCTGGAGTTAAAAGTTTTAAACACCATCTTCATCGAGTACTTGGCACTCAGACTCAAACCTATGATGAGATGCATACTCTTCTTTGCCAGATAGAAGCGGTACTAAATTCGCGCCCACTTTGTGTGTTAAGTGCTGATCCGTTAGACCCTTTACCCTTAACCCCTTCTCATTTTTTAATAGGAGGTCCTCTGACGGCCTTGCCTGATCTTTCTTTATGCGAAGACGTGTCAAATCGTCTCACTAGATGGCGTAGAGTGCAACAGTGCGTACAGCATTTTTGGAGGCGTTGGAGTCGTGAATATTTACACGAGATTCAACAACGCAATAAATGGTTTAAGGATAGCGGCTCTCCACTCCGAGAGGGTATGATTGTTGTCGTACGTGAAGACAACCTGCCACCCTTGCAATGGCGATTGGCTCGTGTACATGCTCTTCATCCAGGGTCAGATAATATCACCCGCGTCGTAACCCTTCAGATGGGCAAAACTTTTGTAAAACGTTCTGTAGTTGAAATGTGTCCTTTACCTTTCGAATAATTAAGAATACCTATTTCTTACTGTTACGTTTCTTAGCTAAGTACCTACCTCTTAAGTATTAATTATTTTTAATAGAATTTATTTCAGTTTTAAATGCGATTAGCGACTATTTTCGTTTAATCTTTCATTATTTCAATATCTTTAACTTAAGGTTAAAAGAATTACATTCTTTTAAGGCGAGCGGCATGTTCCGTACTGTTCTTTATTTTGTAAACATTCTGAATATTAGTGGTTTTCTGAGAGTGTCTTATCAATTGTGTGTAGTAAGAACCAAATTACGGTGGATTTGAAACGTCCCGCCATCGTCTCTTTGGATACTCGCTGACCAATCCGAGCGGCGAACCACAATGCAGCGCCATCTTTATAAAAAAAGATGGATTGTCTACGCACGTCGAACAAGCGGCGGACCTCTCCGCGCTTTTTTCTGTTATCCCGATTTTCTGGTGGTTAGTAGTGCTCGCAGGTGAACAATTTGAAGGACTTATGCCTATGGACTTGTTTTGATGACGATATCGTGTGTGTGAACGGCTGGATCCAGACCCTCGCTGCCTGATACGACGCCGAGCCCCAGGAGCGCGAAGCAGTATACCTACGGAGGCGAGAGGTGAGTGCTTTTCGAATCCACTGTTCACAAATCTTCTACACAAAGGCTTTTTCTTTAGTGTCTAAATTATTATAAGACGAGGTCTTTGTCTTGATAACTGGATCGAACATAAAACCAATTCACAGAAGTATGTAGTAACATTATTCACGGATACCTACGGATATCTTATTTTCCCCGAATGGTAAAGTTATAGATGATAGATACAGAAACGGATATTTGACACATCGCTAATTATTATGTGGTAGTAAATGATCGAAATACATACCGTCAACGGTCTTAAACTCTCCTTTTGTTTGTACATCTGTTAGTCCCACATACACCCACGGTATATTAGGCTCAGTAGTCTGCCAAAACGATTTAACTGCTCCTAGCTCCTCGTCGTTTTCGGGGTACCAGAAAATGGCTCCTTCTTGAGCACACACTTGCTTGGCCTCTGCCCATGTCCAAGGTGCTGTATGGATCTTATAGAAACTCTCTACAGCTTCAATATAAGTGTAGTCGTACAGGAAAAACTTTTTAGTTTTTACTCCATCTGAGAAATGAAGTACATAATACATAAATATAAGATTAGTCGGACTCGGGTATCAAGGATTCCGTAAAAACAGCTATATTCACCAAAGTAATAAGTTAAAATGACCGAAGTTCTTAAAACTATGAAAGCACTGAACTGGATTGAGGGACCAACTTGACTTTGCAATTGGTTATTTGCAAAAAATCCTAAATTTGCAGGCAGCAATGAAGGGACCACCTTAAAGGTACAATACTCACTTGAGCAACCAGATAAAAAGCACACTCCCAGAAAGAGTAACAAAGTTTTAGAAAACATTATTATAACTACACAACATGCACCTTGACTCTTGTAGCAGGTGGAACAATGCTTCGTGCTTTGTACACGGTTGCTTATACAGTGCGTCGTATCACAGTTATTTTTATTACATTTACATCTTGAAAATAATGAGCATTACATATCGCAACTAATCCGTAAATAGTTGCATTGAATGCAGGGAATTACTATTTTTTTTAAACTATATCGATTATGCCGATAGTGTTGGCATATCACAAAGGTTCTGAAGTAATAATTAGAGGTTTTCTAATTAGAACAAAGGAAACATAAATAGACTTTTAATGATAAAATTTTTATCTTACGTGGGCTGGCTTGTATGGATTAATCCGTTTGTAAATTCTAGTTTAATATCGTTCAACCATTCATTTTTCTTTGAGCAGTCAGAAAACTTGCATGGCCGCATTCATTTTGCCGCAAGTTTTCTTGAGATTGCTCACCGCTACACCCAAACGCAGTAAAAATAAATAAATAAACATACGACAAAATAGTTTTATTGGCCCAAACATACAAGAATAAATAAATAATTCATGTATGCAGTACTAGAACTCCGCCCTCGACTTCGTTCGCGTGATTTAGTATTTATACTACAGATGACTTTCTTATGTGCAGTTTGTAAATGCAACCATTTTTAAATCAATAAAACATGGGGTATCGTAGATATCTAGGGTTTATTGATTTGGGACCATATCTTATTTGAATTAAAGAATACTGCCACAAAGTAAAACCCTCTCCTAAAAACTTAATGCAGCACTCTCCTAAAAACTTAAGCAAAGAGGGGTTCTCTTTGCCCCGTTGAGGGTCGAGTTTTTAACAATC
This sequence comes from Orthosia gracilis, assembly GCA_947562075.1. Taxonomy (NCBI): domain Eukaryota; kingdom Metazoa; phylum Arthropoda; class Insecta; order Lepidoptera; family Noctuidae; genus Orthosia; species Orthosia gracilis. The sequence goes on along the minus strand of OX387274.1, from coordinate 844,922 downwards.
CAAATATGTTATTCATTCTCTTTTATTTTTCGTTTATTTTAGTCAGATTAAGCAATAGGATTCATCAAAAAAACTTTAACACCCTTTACATCTGGAGGTACTTTTAAAAACTTATTATGTCAATTTTGATTATTCACTTTATCCCCAAGGAACTAAATTTGTCATACAAACAAATTTCCCTTTTTCTCCCCCTTAAAAGTCGAATATCTGAAAATTCCTTCTTCCTGCTCCGCCAGACCCGTCTGCAAAAACGAAACCCTGTGCAGTAAGATTATTAGAAAACTTTTACACCGAATAATCGTATTTTGTGGGTAGTTTCGAAAAACTTATAATGACAACCCTTTATTGTGTACTTAGGTGGGTATTTGTGCCAAATTTCAAGTATTTACCCAAATAATAAGATTATTCAAAAAACTTTAACACACCTTAAATCGTGTTTTGGGGTATAGTTTTACAAAACTAATAACAAACTGTATTATTTATTTAGGTTAGTATTTATGCCAAGTTTCAGTATATTAACCCAAGAAATAAGAATCTTTTTTACAAACTTCACCGCCCCCTAAATCGTGTTTTGGGGGTAGTTTCGTAAAATTGATAATAACAATCTTTAATATTTATTTAGGTTAGTATTTGTGCCAAATTTCAAGTTTACTCACCCAAGAAATAATATTCTTCCATACAAACTTCAACACCCGCGAAATCGTCTTTTGGGGGTAGTTTAAAAAACTAATAACGACAACCTTTGACGACTGCCCAAAAAGGAGGAGGTTCTCAATTCAGATGTTTATTATTTTATACCACTATTTGTGCCAAGTTTCAAGAATATTAGCCGAAGGAATTAGATTTTGATACAAATTTTCAACCCCCTTTTTACCGCCTTAGGGGTGGAGTTTCCAAAAATCCCTTTTTAGTCCTCACTTACTTCAATTGAGAAATCTTTCTGCCAAATTTCACGCATCTAGGCCTAGCCGAATTGGCTGTGCGTTGATCGATCAGTCAGTCAGTGTCTTCTTATATATATATTTATATAGATAGATAACATAAATAAAAACAAAAGGATTAGACATGTTTGCCACATACACTCTATGGTATGCAAATATTATGAACGTTAATAATCAATTTAAACAGAATAATTATACATTTCGACAGTGAAAAAGTAAATAAAACACATTTGCAATGGATTTAATAACTACTACATTTTTGTTAAGGTTTTTTTGCAATGGATATAGGCTATAGTTTATCGCGAAAACGGGTCCTGTGTGGTGGGCCACGGGAGCGAAGCCGAGGGCTAAAGATAAAATCATCTAAGTCCCTGTAAATATCGGATCGAATCGAATCTTACTAATATAATAAATGCGAAAGTTCGGATAGTAGTGTGTATGTTTGTTACTCAATCACGCTAAATCGGCTGAATGGATCTGGATGAAATGGGAATTTACCATAAACCATTAGAGCTATGTCCCATAAACCATTATGCTATCCCATAACCATAGCTAGGGCCGCTGTTTTGATACCTCAGTTGAGTAAGCTCTACAGAGCCTGCTTTGCCTTTGGGTACGTACCCAAGGTATGGAGGGAGGTCAAAGCCACCTTTATACCAAATGCTGGTAGACTGACTTACGAAGAAGCTAAAGCTTACAAGCCCATCAGTCGACCACCCTTTCATTTAAAAACTCTGGATAAACTGGTAGACAGGTGCATAAGAGAGGGACCACTTAAAGCACTATCGCTTTTTCACAGCGGAATCATGATGGCGTTGACACATTAAAGTACGGCCCCTGAACTTTTAAACGCTCATATACCTATTTATGTTTACTCATTATTAAATTTTTATTCATAAATAAAACTGTTCACTCCGTCACTTGCCACTAAGGTTTCATTGGTTCGGAATCACCCAGTCAACCAGCGCTGTGGTTCTGTCTCGCACAAAAGTCCCAGCAATATGCTGAGCGATGACCGTTTTGCGTAGTTGTGACGCATACTTTGTAATGATTGTGTTTAAGTTTTATTGTTCTTTTTATGGTATGCGTCGTACCTGGCAAAAATAAACAATTTTCTTTCTTTCTTTCATTCCCTCTACATAAACTGCAGAGCGCCTACAGCCCTGACAAATATATGGAAACCGCCTTGCACTATGTTGCAAGTCGAGCCGAGGCTGCGCTAGAGGGACAAGATATTTGTGCCGGGACCTTCCTCGACATAGAGGGAGCCTTCGACAGGATAACATTTGAGTCTATACGCATTGCTGCAAAGGAACATGGCATTGTTTTGCCGATTAAGCAGACGAAGTAGCGGCCAGCTAGTAGGTTGTGGTGCCGCTTGGTAACAGGCGACATCGCAACTGAGGCGAGCCGCGATGTCTTATGGAGCGTCCCAGGTCCGATACGATATCGCGGCTGAGGGTTGGAGGCCGCGGCGGGAGAGGAGTGTCGGTATTGTGGTGCGCCGCTCTCCCTACCTTCCGCGGCCTGAACGGGGTCACTGTCTGATGGCGGCCGCGTTGGGGCCGCAGGGGAGGAGGAGTGTCGGTATAGGGATGGCCGATCACCCTATCCCCTGCAGCCGAAAATGGTTGTAAGGCTGAGGCGGCAGGAACGGCGACACAAGCTCGAGCGGTGGCGAGAGCGGCTACAGCAGCAGGAAGCGAATGAGTCTCCTACGGGTAGGATATCCAAGACCAGACACCTATAGGCTCATAACTCCTAATCTCGTGATAAAACTCATGAAGAGAGTTTTCAACGAGATTGTGGAGGAGTAGGTTAACTACCACAAAAGATTCCAATGTGTCGGAGTATAAGATATCCATCCTCCATAAGACACAATAAGATAAACACTAATACCATAAACATATACCTGGATTGGACTGTTTGATGACACAACTACAGTTCTGCTTTAATGGCGGCAGAGTCTTCTTGCAAATAAAGCTATACTGTGCGTCACATGCTATATCATTTATGTAGCCTTCTTGATTCAAGTGTATACAATCTTCATCGCCACTATTGTCCGGCTGACCTTTCTTCCAGTTGTTGTACACTTTAGAAATTGCCTTACCTAGAAAATAAAATATAAAATAATGTATTAGACTATGTTGGCCTATGCGGTGCGGTTGTTATGTTAAAAGCATTATAGAAGCCAAATTAACTGCTATGTTTATATAGTGATAGTGTTGTGAAAAGCCTTTTTCTCAATCTATTTAGGTTCGTCACTAGAACAAATTGCACACTTACCGTCAATGGTCTCATATACTCCTTCAGTGATTACGTCTGATATACCAATAAACACCCAAGTATCATCAGGCGGGGTGTTGTTTTGGTATAGTTTCCACAACGATACCACTGCATTAACCTCATCGTTTTTTTCTGGGTAGAACAAACTGGTTCCTTCCTGAGCACACACTTGCTTGGCATCACGCCAATTCTTTGGTGTCGTGTGGAACTTGTAGTAACTCTCTTCTGCTTCTATGTAAGTATAGTCTTTCAGAAAAGATTCTTGAATCCGCTTTCCATCTACGAAACGAATATAATTAAAACGAAAAAAAAAATACGAGCTAAAAATATTGAATGATGCTGTACGAAAGCGCTAACAACGTAATACTTACATGTAAACTCAGATAATAAGTACACTATGACACAGACTGACAAAGTTTTAGAAGACATAGTTGAAGCTGTTACATGCGGCTTGCCTGAACACGCGACAATGTGTACCCTTACGTTGAAACGAGTTTTTACTTATGTAGATATGTTTATCACTTTTTCTGTTATTGAACTGACATTTGTACGGTACATACCTATAAAATATATATACAGTACGTAATTTATGAGAATTTGAAATTAGGGAAAATCGAAAATCGTTTTTAGTTACAGAAAAACAAAGAATGTGTCTAACTTCTTTATGTTTATACCCAGCGCTTATGTTGCTGTAGGAATCAAATGCTGGCAAAAATAATAATTTAGTATTTATTTAAAATTACCAAAAATATAAATTCTTCTTTGTTTTTTATTTGTGTCTATGGGGAATTCTTGAAAAACTACTGCTTTTTTCCAAAGTTTAGCTTTTATTCTTGTAACAAAAGCATCTAATATATATTTGTAAGCTAATGTGTATTCGGCATTATAACTCAAATAACACCAGAATAAAATTCATTTTTTTGAACAATAAAACTTTTAAAAATAGTATATTAATAATAGTACGGATCGTTTCTTCCTAACCCAATGAGAAAACCGACCAAGAGCGAGTCTGACTCGAGTACGGAGGGTTCCGTATAAACAGCAACATTCACGAAAATAAATTAATATGTAACATTACTAATGTTTATAAACAATGAAAGCACCAAACGTAGCTCTAACTAAGAAACAAAATTATCTTGGATGTAAACTGTTGTCCCCATACATCAAAATATATTTTTTTTACTTTTGCAAATACATTTTATAAGTTGATCGACGATTACTCTTAAACATGTAAAGTCTACTTAGCTGTGATACTTTTCCTTTTAATTTCGTTATATATACTATTTTGTCACATAGCCTAAAGCAACCATTTAACCGGCAGGGCTCTGGACTCAACAAAAATTAGCCATTTCAAGCTTAATTTACCTTACCCATAATATTTTTGAATGCCCTATCCAAAGATACCCCACACCATAGGATAGACAAGAAAATGCATCCCCACTATACGTATACCTATACGTAAAGTGGGGATGTAAGTTTCTCGGTAGGTACAGGAAGTACGCTAAAACATCTTTTTCTTGGTTTTATTTCAACACTTTTTCGGCGTGATTAATATAGGTATATATATCTATGCCAAATTATAGCTTTCTAGTACTAAGAGTCTCTGAGCTAAGCTGCGGACGGACGGACAGATGGACATGGCAATATTATAACGTTTCCTTGTGGACTACGGAACCCTATTAGGCTTCCGTAGTCCACAAGGAAGGTTTGACTTTAGGTACTATAAGTATGCGTCGGTACCTAAGAAATACACATAACTACTTTTAATATTTATTAGAAGCTTGAGCCTCATGCTTCCAACCTTAACAACGAAGCTTTAAAAATATTATAGTTATATGTAATACGATCGTACTGTCCTGTTTGGTTGAGAACCGCCTTGCAACTCCATCAATAGACCCTGGGCACCAACTAGTTTAATATCGCCAATATTTATATCCAATGATCCCTTACTAGTTGGTGCTATCATGTTCGATTAAGGAGTTTCTATAAACACCTTCCGGCTCCTTCATCAGACCAGCTACATAATGCCTGAAATTGTATTGTTTTCAATGTTATATAAGTATTTCAAGTTTCAGCTTATTTATTTATTCATTTATGTACACACATAGGAAGAAAAATAATACAGATAGAAGAGCACAAAGGTACTGCTTATTTCAATAGAAATTTCATCCAGAAGACCTGCGACAGGAAAGTTGGATGATAAACGAAGACACAGTGTGTAAAAAGAAATAAGGAAACTTAAAATAGACTATTATAACTTAACTAATTATATTTAAATTACCATATGCCTTAATAATGTTAATATATATAAATTACGCGTCACGTTATTTGTCCGCGATGGACTCCTAAACTACTTAACCAATTTTAATCAAATTTGCACACCGTGTGCAGTTTGATCTAACTTAAAATATAGGATAGCTTACATCTCAATTTATAGCCACAATATTATTTTATTGCAAATATTTTTTTTATTATTTGACAGTCACAAGAATTTTTTACATTGTGTCACAAAACTGATATTTTTGGCCAATTCGCAAAGACATTGATATATTAAGAGCCGACAAGTCGACATCTTTACAGGTATTAGTGGGAGATTTGCCGATACCGACAGATTTTAGAAATCTCCAGATGTCAGAGGACTTGCGATCGACTAGAGATTCGTGGAAATAGCATCTCTTAGCATCCCGACACAGACGATTGCAGTGGTTACGTAAAGCTTTGAAATGAGTGAGATTCTGATCCGTGGGTGCGCTTGTATCTGTTCTTTGCCTTATCCTTATGAGCAAAGGTATCTTTAATTTGAGTATTCGTCCACTGAGCAGAATTATGCTTAACTTTAACTCGTAGACGCGGCGCATGCTTGTCGTAAAAACTCAGCAGTTTGGCATTGAAGAAATTGAGAAATTATTTCACCTTATCATTCATACAGGCGCTATCAACAACGAGCGACCAGACGATATCACCTGCATCACGCTTCAACGCCACCAGCTGGGTGAGCATGGGCGTACCGTACGATTGTGACATGACATGATAAATTATGTCATGTCTTACAATTTGTCATAAATGCTAGCACGGGTCAAACATCTTTTGTGAAATTGCTTTTTCTTTGTTTCTTTGATAACTAGTCAGTGTTTGATATAAAAATGTTATTTAAACCGCATATATGTCCGAAATAAGCGTCACGAAGTTTTGTCACAGGTCAAGAAATTATCTCACGCCGCCGCGCCGTGCTAGCATTTAAGACAAATTGTAAGACATGACATAATTTATCATGTCACCTCTTGTCATCTTTATCATGTCAGTCTAATGGCTTTATCGCCCAAACTGTGATAAAAAGTGTGACTGAAGCCATGTCACAGTAGGCCATACTCGCCGGGCAGATCAATCCCATTATAATTGCGCAAATAACAGAAATGAGCTTTTCGTTTAGGAGGCCGGATACAATAAGACAGATAGATGAGGTCATGGTAAGAAAAGGTTTAGTAGGATGCCAGGAAGTAAAAGACTTAAAAATAGTTTACTGGTAACCGGACACATACACGAACAAAGTAAGTTAATAAAAAGAATCAGCCTGTTTATCATAAAATGTATAGATCACTGAACTCCCAATTAAAAAACGGTTTTGTTGATTAGCAATATCAATACATTACGTATAATTAGGAAATTTACCTGTTTGCCAGGATGTCTGCATGTTTGGTGCACGCTTCTTCGAAAACTATTGTATATATCATCAATCTGGAGGTGAGTTAGATATGAATGTATTCAACATCTTACAAGGAGCACCTTTTTATGGTTCCGTACCCAAAGGGTAAAAACGGGACCTTATTACCCCAAGGTCCCGTTTTTACCCTTTGGGTACGGAACCCTAAAATGGACGCGTTAACGATTGTAGAAAGAGATTCGATACGAAACGTTTGTAACTTTGATGGCCTTTTCTGGTAGTCATATTTATGTTAGGCTCAAAGTTTGAAAACGCTGATTGACGGATGAAAGGGCGCCGACGAGAATTTGCATATTTTTCGTCAAAGTTGTTATTTTCATGGCTTTCGGGGTCGCTGGTAACTGATAGATAGTGTCAAAATTAAAATCCAAGATGGTCGCTAATTGCGAATATGGGTTGGAGTGTACACTTACGGGCACTATGGCGTGTGGACTCGTTTTTTTTTCGGACATTGCCTTATTTTATTACAGTATCGTGTTGACTTTGACCTACGATTTCAGATGTTTTACCTTCCAAACCGAAGAAATGTATATAAATAAAAAGACAAGTCCTGACTGACTGACTGATTGACTGACTCATCAACGCCCAGCCCAAATTGGACCTAGAAAACTGAAATTTTGCACAGAGGTTCCCTATTTAATGTAGACAAGGAATAAGAAAGCATTTTTCAAAATTCAACCCATAATTAATTTTAAAAATGAGGTTGCTATTAAATAAGGCTGTTTAATAAGGGATGAAAGTTTGTATGAAACTCTGTCATTTTTAATTGGAAATGTATGAAATATGGTATTTAGCCTCTAAATATAAATAAAAAAATATTTCTTAAAGGATTTTTTGAATTTCATCCCCTAAAGGGGTAAAAAGGGGTGTTAAAGTTTGTAAGAAAAATAAATAGTTTATCATCAAAATTACTTGAAACTCAGTATTTCTGCTCTTCAATACAATTAAAGAAGATGTTTAAGGTTTTTTTAACACCGTTGCTCGTAAAGCTGATGTAATTCCACCGGTTTTAAATATGTAAAGCGGGTCATAAAAAACGCGTGTGTTACCAAAGCAAATAGTTAAGTTATAGTCCATACAAATTCCATAACAGTATTATTTGCCATTTCGCGCGCTGTTGCTATTCAAATTTCGAACTAATCGCCGCGCGGCGCCAGTCAGTAGGCAGCGCTAGCGCGCTGTTAAAATGGCGGGAAAGCAACAGTGTTTATTTAAAATAAAAAAAATCAGTTTATTCGGTAATTTAAAAACTTTGCTGCATGCTCTAACGTCTTTGCCAACATTTTCACGCAGCTACGGCAGAAAATAATCCGCGCGCCATTTTTCTCAAATTTTCTTTTCTTTGTACTTGTATTGTGAAAATTTAAATATGACAACTATCAATAATGAAGAAGAGCCATATATTACTTCAACTCCACCGGATATACTAACAGAAGCACGAACCGCATGCGACAGCTTGCTGCCGTCAATATCCAAAGACAGATACATAACCACGTATGAAAATTTTTTGAAGTGGAAAAAATGAAAAATGCCAAGTCATTTTCCGAAAATGTAGTTTTTGCGTATTTTAATGAACTAGCTAGTAAATATAAGCCTAGCTCGTTGTGGACAACATATTCGATGCTGAAAAGTACCCTCAAGATGAAAAATGGTGTCGATATTAATTTATATTCAAATCTCATTGCATTTTTAAAGAGACGCTCTGATGGTTTTATAAAGAAAAAATCTAAGGTACTGTCACCAAATGACGTCGAAAAGTTTCTAAGAGATGCTCCAGATAGCCAGTACCTGGCAACTAAGGTCAGTTTGCCTCCTTATTTTATGTATTGATCTACCTACTGTACATACTCTTTTATATATTTTTTAACGACCGTCTGTAAGCTAAGTACCTATACCTTATCTTACACATTTTTATTTCTTTTCAGGTTGCGTTAATATTTGGTTTTGGTAATACACCGATCTTTTATTATCAACGGCCCATTTTATGACGTGGTCAAAAAATATGAAGCTCTGCGTACGACTAAGGCAAAAAATAATCATTTCTTTCAGAATTACCAAAAAGGTAAATGTACTGCGCAACCTATTGGCATAAATAAATTCGGTGCCATGCCAAAAGAAGTCGCCAAGTTTTTAGGATTGCCGGACGCTGATTGTTATACAGGGCACAGTTTCCGAAGAACGTCAGCTACATTATTTGCTGATTCGGGAGCTGATATATTGACTTTAAAGCGGCATGGCGGGTTCTAACGCAGTAGCAGAATCTTATGTAGAAGATTCCATCCAAAACAAAGCAAATATAAGTGCCAAAATAACTCAGGCAATAAATTTGGAGCCACAAACGAAGAAGTTTTGCCCTGAGCCGCGCCCCTCTACTTCTACTGAGGATATTTTTTTATTTACAACTAATGACGAATTACAATGCTCTTCTGCCGCCTTTCAAGAAGTTTCGTCGTCTCCAACATTTACCCTAACACAAAACAATGACATTATGAATAGTAATAATAATAATAAAAACATAATTAAAAAACCAACTACAACTACGTATCATTTTAATAATTGTAATTTCACTAACTGTTTCAATAATTAGAAATGAACAAAATATAAAATGTTTTGATTTCATATAAACTTGCGAGAGCCCTTAGTCCAGGCTATCACAAAATTCTTTTTTAGCTTATGTCTCCTACTCATAAACTCTAGGCTTGCTAAATTTCAGGACGGTAGGCCAAAAATATCCGAACTGTCATACAAACTTGCGAGAGTGCTTAGACCTCTTTGATCCGGCCCTGACCCAAAATCTTTTCTTAACGAATGTCTACTAACTATTAAATACCTCCCTGCCAAATTGAAAGCTTGTAGCTCAGAAAATGAAGGACTTTCATAAAAACTTTCAAGAAGTCCGTTCTTAGCGGACGTCTACTGACTATGAACTACTTCCCTGCCAAATTTCATCTTTATACGTCAAGCAGTTTTCGATATTTCGTGATAGGTGAGTGAGTGACCTTTCGCTTTTATATATGTTATGGAGTTGGTTTTATGGAGTTGTTTATCAATTTTTTTTACTTTATTTTAAACTTATAATTTTTTTATTAATAATATTTTTTTATTATATACTTAGATATCAAATGCACTCTTTTGCAAAAAAAAACGTTATCTGTATAATAATCGTGTAAATTAATACGCGTGAAGTGAATACTGGCATTTAAAAAAAAAATCGATGGATTCTTTAAAACCGATGTACTCGGCAAAACAATAAGAAGTGGTTGGCAATAAAGACAAGAAGATTTTTTACTTTTTGAATTAAATAAAGTTACAAATGTAAAAACCTGATTACGAGTGTGAGTCTTGCCAAAATCACAGCTTGAATTCTTCTGGCCATGCTTTCCACGATGTTTTTAATAACGCTTTAAGGAACGTTCCCACTCTTCTGCAATGACTCTTTTTAGTTCCCTGATGTTTTGTGGAGCAGGTTGAACTAATCTTACCCGTCTCTTTAGAACATCCCAGACATGCACAATTGAATGGAGGTCAGGACTACGAGCTGGCCAATATAAATAACGGATCCCAACTTCTTGCATGTACGCTTCCACGTCACCAGAACGGTGCGGGCGAGCATTGTCGTCCATAAAAATGGAATTTTTCCCAAGTCCAGTCAATGCGGCATGTGCATATGGAATTAGGACTTCCGTTATGTACCGGTGTGCATTTAATGTTCAATTTTCTATGAAAACTAACTCCGTACGCTCCGTTGAATTAATTGCTGCCCAAAACATAACGGAGCCTCCGCCATAAAGAGTGATTTCTTCGAAACAGATTTCCGCTTAGCGTTCCCGTGGACTTAGCAGCTCTTGCCGGCATCGGTCCTCTCCACACAAAGAGAATATAGCTTCATCAGAAAACAATACTTTATTCCAGTCCTCCAGAATCCATGAAGTACAGTTTCGAACAAACTGAAGTCGAGCAACACGGTGCTCACGGAGTAATTTAGGGCCCCGAGCCGGGCGGTAAGTCCTTTTATTGCCAGCCAAAGGCCTCTTCCCGTAGTTATAAGTATTATTGTAAAAGAGATGCGTAACTTCATTTTTTGGTGTACAATAAAGAATGATCTATCTATCTATCTGCCTGACCGTCCACAAGCTAACTTCTACTCCTCTTACTTCTTGGAGGCTCTTCTTCAGGTCCACACAGGCGACGCTTTACGATTCCGCAACACCGTTTCTTCCCGAATCGGGAAGTAAACGATGAACGAGTACCGTTGCCAAGTCCTCTGGACAGTTGAACAACTCACATTTAGCCGCTGAGATACGTAAGTTTGCGAACAACCTTCTTCAGTAGGGCTATAATTTTACCGGCCCTTATCGCTTTATCCCTCATATCAAAAACTTGTTTTTAATGTAAAAAGAAAGATTAAATTGTTTAATTTGCAGAAAATATCCAAAAAGTTTTAAAATTTTAGAATCAGTAAAAAAATCGTTTCATCAGTTCGCGCCATTAGTAAAGCAATTTTACAATAATCCACAATAATCAAAATATATTTCTATTGTTAATTACAAAATTTAAATTTAAAACGTAAAGAATCATGCCAGGATGCTTTAAATAACATGCCAATACATCGTCAAATTAATAAAACCTCATTCTTGTTCTTCTTCATTGAAGTAGAGAAAAAAATCTAAAGTACCCGTTTTTTTTTGCAAAAGATTTTATTAGCCTAAAAACTTTAATTCTACTGAATCAATGATATCACTTTTTCATAAAGGTGCATTGCAATTGTAACGGCTCAAGATTGTTTAGTAACTATAACTAAAAACAAACCTTGTTCGTGGCTTACCTTTTGATAGACCACTGTCGAAAGAAACTTAAAAGGGACAACATAATATTCAACCCAGACTAGAACATATTGGCGCAGATACAAGGAGGCAAGAAGAAGCAGAAGTCTGTTCTTAACACCCCAAGTAGAACAAGTGAAGGTCAAGCACATTGAATAAGGCCCCTCTGATCAACCAACTGCCATTATGAATGATCCCCTTCACCCTAAACCTTTGAACCTAATTAAGTTCAGAGTCTCCTAAAATGGACTCACTTAGTCAATATAAACGGCTAAAATTGTACCAACAACTATCTACAGGTTGTTTTTTCTCCGCCAACATCCCAAACGGCTAAGCAAACAGGAGGCTTGGCTTTCGGCACAATGATATTGCGTCGCATTCAATCTGGGAGTGTGTTTGGACTCGTTCATCAACACGTCTCGGTGATGGATGGCGCCGCAAGCGTACGATATTCGAGTGATAGGCCCTAGGGTTGGGCAATTTTTTAAATATTCTGTTCGTATTTATTTAGGGCGCTTAAGTTACAATAATGGAGATTGGTTTTTATAACGTATGTGATTTTTTCAACGCTTATTTGTATAGCAACGTTTTATAAAGCCGATTCCAATCGCTGGCAATAAAGAAATTCTTTTACAATGTATAAAAAGTCTAGCACAACTCATTTAGCTCGACTTTTCTCACATCGACGGCAAATCATTTTACTGTGGGCATAAACTTAACGGTAAGAAGCTTAATTTTGGCACTATCTTAACTTCATTTTCTTAACCTCTTAAGCAGGTTTTTATGTTACTTCTTCTTCTTCGTTGTTTTTAGTTTTTGTGGTTACCAAAACTCTTTCCCGCGCCAGCCCTACTTGGAATCAGTTCCGTAATAGTTTGCTGTCAACAGTCGCGACCTCTCGCCTGGTGTCGGCTTACGATGACGTCCGCGTCACTCACGTGCGTACGCTACAGCCTGTATCACATAGCGATCGAAAACATTTAACGATGGATCGACACGGTAACAAGTTATAGCACTATTTTTATGTCACGTAGCACGTGGAGTTTCAGCTGAAACTGATTGTATAATAGTTTTCAGCTGCATCAGGTTGCACTAAAGTCACCGAGAATCTCTTAGGGAAAAATTTAAAAAGATTAAAATTATGACAGTTTCTTGCCATTTATGAAAATAATTTGTATGTAAGGAAAAATATACATCTCTTTACTCGTAGTAAAGTTAGTGATAGATACAATTGTTATACTATAAATAAAGATAAGTTAGATCAACCATCTTATAAATTAGCTAAAGTACACACTTCTTTCATGGAGTACTGTTTTAAATGATATAACAAATTACCTTGTCATGTATTAAAATTGAATGAAAGAAAATTTGAAACTTTAGTTAAAAGCACACTGTGTAAACAAGCATATTAATAGTTAGATGATTATATTCAAGATAGAATGCTTGGAAACATGCTGCCCGTGCTCCATAGGGCAATCATTAGTGTTGGCAAAATCACACTGGTTAATCTTATTTTATTTTATTGTTCTTTTTTTGTTTAAAGACTCACAAACTGTTCCGTTGTTACTATATTAGGTAATTTGCCCATGTTTGCAATATTTGTAAGTATGTGAGAATCATGTCCCTATTTATCAAATGAATGAATTTACCTGTGTGTGTATGTAATACTTTACATCTATACGTAGTATAGTAGTGTTAGTCTGGGTGCATCGTCTTCACATATATGAATTAATGTATGTATATAAATATTGTAAAACACTTTATTTTAAATAGTAAGTTTGGCGTTTCTTGTCCGTTCCTTTCCATAACAAGCTACTTTTCCGAATAGACGGTAGAATCCATTATTATTTTTGACGTTCAAAAGTACCGCTTAATGCCCTAATTGAAATAAAGAAATTTGACTTTGACATTGGAAGTAAAAATACCTGTAAAAAAATGTGTAGTTTCTTTTTATTATTAGTGATAGGCTCGCGTTTGACCCCTGGAGAGCAGGTCGGATCACCTGCTCCTCTAGCCAAGTTAAAATGTCTCTTATGGAATCTCTTTCTACAATTGTTAACGCCTTCTATTTGTATGGTCTGACCACGTGATCGAACGTTCAGATGTGTGTCATTCTCATACATTGATTCTTTTTCTAATAACGTTATCGATTGTAAACTTGGTTACATGTGCTGATCGTAAGCGATGATGTGGTCGATGGTGAAGCGCGCTTGCCAACAAGTAACCTATTACTCATTACTTAAATACTAGCTCAGTATCTGGAGAAACAGACTCCGGTAGGGAATTCGACTCCTTATGTAGACGCACAATGAAAGTATAACCTAAAATTTTAGTGCGTATGGGTAGGATGTCCACCACGCACCGGTAGCACATCGCTGTATGCCTTGTAGTCCGATTGTAGAACAGTCTAATATATCAAACGAATTTGGTTTTCATATTATCAAATCAACGCAAATTAAAATCATTTTTCGCTAACAGTATTGAAAATTTTCACATCATATAAAAATATTAAATCGAATTTGGCTTTATATTTGCATTAGAAAGGGGGAAATATTTTTATTATTTTAAGTTGGAAAAATAATACAATAGGTTTTCTGAACACGCGCCTCGTTAGTTAGCAACCGTTGAATATGAACGATCCTTCCTTTATGAAAAATGCTTTTTACAATAGAAATAACATGGATGAGAGAAAAAATTAAAACTCCCTATTGCTGATACGATACCGAAATAAAAAGCCCTCTGAACAAAATGATAAAAACTTTAACAAGCTGACATTTTAAAAACCCCATTTTTATTCTGTGGTAGCGTGAAATATCGCCGACAATTTACGTCGCAAAATATAAATTTTTTCTCCTATGATAGTCATGTTTACCTCATAATACCTACCTTTTATGCGTGACTAATGAACCTACATTAATTTTTAAATTACGACACGGTTGGCGTTATGGTTGAGTGATCGGCTGCTGTGCTGCGTGTCGCGGATTTGATTCCCGCTTGGAATAAATGTTTGTATGGCGTACGAATAGTTGTTCCGGATCTGAACTGTGTATGTCCTTGTATATTCTCATATTTACCTAGAACATAAGAAGTAGGACATTATTTATTTATTTCAAAAGTTTTTTCTTGGTATTACCAGTCCTTAAAAGTAAATTATGTTACGAAATGTATGAACCTGGAAATCATCAATAACTTCTCCCGCTCTGGGTGAAGCGGGATGTCAGACTTTTACTGACTAAAACCCACCCGTGTTCCTTCAGTTGCTTGTGCTAGGGCCGCGGTAACCATCTTTCAAATTTTTCCGCGACCCAGTTAGGCATCGGCCCTATCGGACCCCACAATTTTTTTGCTGACATTTCTTTGAGGCACGCGTGGAACACTACGCGCCGTCGACTCGAGCCTGGTCCTTACCGGACGGCGAGCTACCTAGTATTCGCCGTCCGCAAGCCCGCGCCTACGGTAGCCGGGAATCGGCTTGCGACTCTTGCGGTGGCTAGGGGCGTGAGGGCGTCTCCGTTGTGTCTCCTTCACGCGTTCCGCCTCCTCTTTCGCTAGCATTACTGCTTCGCAAAAGGAAGTGACAGCTTCCCATTCCCTCTCGCTCCGTACCAAGGCCTGAACCAGGGCCAGATGCGAGAGGTCGCCACCACTGATCGCCTCCACGAGGACACGGCGGTGCTCAGCCCAAGCGGGACAGACCTCAACCGTATGCCCCACCGTTTACTCCGGGCGATCCACCCAATGGTGACACCCGGGCGTTTCCGCCCGCCTTATCCTGAACCTTCCGAAGCACCTGTGTCGGGTGAGGACCAGCGTCAGGCGGAAGGTGAGGACGCCGTGACGCCTCACAAGCCACTCCTCAAAGAGGGGCCTTACCGCCGCAACTGTGGCGTGCCCAATGAACCAGGACTGCGATTAAATTAAACAGTCGATTAAGAAAAATTTAAATATTTTTAAACATCATGTTTATTCAAGCACAAAACTAGCCACAAAAAACAGGTAATAAAGTACCTGAAACAGAGACAACAGTTCTAAACATTTCCTATGCAAATCCTGGGAACTTGGGACTCGTGCATAATCCCGGACACCGGGCCTGCGGGACATTATTCACCGGAATTTATTGGTCGGTCGAGACAGGTGGAGATTTTTAGTGAAAAGTAAAAACATGTTTTGTTATATATCGTCGGATTTTAGTACAATGCTCCGAAATCGTGATAATGCCTTCGGATAGAATAACGGGCAAGTGAACGCCTTATTGGGTTTTATACTGTTTTTACATCCAATAAACCGACCTTTTTATATGAATATGCATGATCGTTTGTTTTTTCAAACGTATATAAATGCAAATGTCTATTCAAGTTGTTTGCTGTTATTTTTCGTTTGCTTCATTTAATTAAATTGTATGTTCGTACTAAGTATTTGAACTCATTTGATTAATTTTATGTAAAGATACATTGTGTTGTTTGTTCAACCTTAATTAATGTGATGAGTATACAACATGTTATGTATAACTAATCTTAAAATAATATTGGTAATGAATGTTTTAATAAATTTCTCTCGCAACTTAATCCTCGCAGTCAGAACGGAAGCCCTCCACCAGAGGGAATCTTCTTGAGAGCCACTCGAGATGATTCCCTATCTCCCCTTTATGCTGTCTAGAACACATTTGTTTCAACGTTGAGATTATAATTAACTTATTGTGATGTTAGTTTAATTTAGGGACCTATTTGTTTGATGTTGATAGAGCATAAATCCTCTTAGATAGCTAGATGGCGTTAAATAAATCTTAAAACTCATCCACTATATTATAACTAACATTATGGTAAAGTGAATTATATGTTTGTAAAGAGTAATCTCTAGAAATGCTGGTCTGATAAAGACTTTTTTTTTTTACTGATGGAAATCTAAACTGTTGCTGCGGGTTAAAAGCTTGTTTTTATCGCAATCAAACGCACGGATTTTGCGGTGTAGGTCACGCGAGCGAAGTTGTGGTAAATAGCTAGTTACGTTTATAGCTGAATGAGTATAATTAAATACTTAATGTATACTTAGGTGTATCACCGTAGCTAGGGTTGGTTCTAAGTACAATATACATGGTTCAAAATAGCTAGTTACATTTATAGCTGAATGAGTATAATTAAATACTGAATATATACTTAGGTGTATCACCTTAGCTAGGGTTGGTTCTAAGTACAATAGACATGGTTCAACATCAGTCTTCGAATCAACTTAACAGGTAGTCAGGGCTATTTACTTTATTGAGAACAATGAGGACAGAGAAATCGACAAAAGACTCACGCGTGGGTGGTTCTAAAGTCTCACATACATACTTACGTCATTCTACTCGTAGATACTGAAAGCGTATTCAATTTAATAATTGGTTGAGAGGGCAGGTACTTCTCTTTCATACTTTAAAAATGTGATTTGACATCATATTCATTATCATCATATCAGCCTAAAGACGCCCACTGCTGGACATAGGCGTACCCCAAGCGTCGCTACATGGACCGGTCATATTATCTTGATACTTTTTATGCTGGGAAAGTGTGTTTTCTTGTGATAATTTCAGAATTTGAAATGGGTGCCGCTGGCAAAAGCTAGGTGGTTATAAATAACCCACTGAGTATATTTGGTCACCTGTCTCATTCTGAGAAAACTGTGCTTACCAACTTTTGTTCTATTATTTTACTTAAAAATACAGACACTTCCAGAAAACAATCCAGCATCCCAGCTTAGATCGTAAAGACACCCCATCCATCGCACACGCTCTGCAGCCACCTGTTGTACTGAGGTGAAGGAACGCATACGTCTCGCGGGCGAGCATTAGTCCGCGTCGGCTGAATGTTGGCAACCACTGACTCAGGTGTCTACGGCGGACGCCATTACGAAAGGATCGCACGGATTTATTTGGATACGTTTGGCTGTCTAGATAGTTCTTTTTAAAGTTAAATGGAATGTTTCTGCATTGAAGGGAGAAAAAAGCATTTCGAAGTTTTCAGTTCTGTTAAGTTTAACGCTGTCCTTACGGCACTATCTTTTTCTTATTCACCTATAGAATATATTAATTTATTATGAGTTTAGGCGAGGGTACTTTGGATCACATTTTCAATTGGATCACATTTTGGATTAAATTTAAGATTCCTCTCCCAATAAATTTCCCCTCTCTTCTGACTTATTCTTCCCCAGAACTCCTCGTGACGCTGATGATTTTCATCCGTCGCAACAATATAAAATTAAGAGTCACACAAAACTTTAAATTACCTCCTATCTCTATGTGGCATATAACGTATCTTTAATGTGTTAACAATTATAATCCTATTTTTGTATTTTGATTTTTTGTTTGTTTCAGTCCTGTACTAACCCAACAAGACAAGTGTCAACTGTATTAATTTGAAGAATGTTGTTTCTATCTATAGTTCCTGTTTTTAAATCTATACTAATATTATAATGCTGAAGAGTTTGTTTGTAATCTCAGGATCTACTAGTTGGAATTGAAAAATTCTTTTTGTGTTGGATAGTCCATTTATTGAGGAAGGTTATAGGCTATATAACATCATGCTACGACCAATAGGAGCGGAGCATTAATAAAAAATATTGCAAAAGCGATACAAATTATTCCTTTTTGAGAGTTTCCGTTGCGTGCGCTGCGTAACCGGTTAAAGTTACGCAACAATCATGTATGTAGTGTAGGTAGGGTAGATGGGTAGGTAGGTAGCCAGTTGACGGGAGCGAAGCCGCGTGGGACAGCTATTTTTAATAAAACATTCTTGCTCTTCCTTTTAACTTTAGACATTGGCAGAATATTCGACATCGGCTTTGCTAGCCATAAAAAATATAGAATAGAAGTTGTCGATGCATGTGTTACTTTTTAACTTGGTTAAAATTAAGTGGCAAACATTCTAGATCTAAGGATATATTAATACACTAGCTGTCCCATGCGGCTTCGCTCCCGTCAACTGGCTACCTACCTACGCATCTACACTACCTACCCCACCCTACCTACCCCACATGCATGATTTTTGCGTAACTTAAACATTTTACGGAGCGCACGCAACAGAAGGTCTCAAAAAGGATATTTTTGCCCGTTTTTGCTACATTTTTCATTTATACTCCTCTCCTGTTGGTCGTAGCGTGATGTTATATAGCCTGTAACCTTTCTCGATAAATGGGCTATCCAACACAAAAAAAAATTCAATTCCATCCAGAAGTTCCTGAGATTAGCGCATTCAAACAAACAAACTCTTCAGCTTTATAATATTGGTATAGATTTTAACGTGTCAATATTGAAATCTCCGCATATAAAATATTTTTGGTTTTTTTTTTTTGTTGCTATCTTTAATAACTTTTCCAAACGGTAAAAATACGGTAAAATTATTCGTTTCTGTAAATACAAATAAAAGTGGTGCTTGATTTCGTTTATTCGATAGCACAACATTCAAACGATTTACTAATTCCTAGTTTATTTATATCGAGTAAACCTAACCTGAAGTCTTTTTTTAACTAATATACATGTTCCACCTCGTTTTGTTTCCGCCATACTAAAAAACGCAGCCAGATTGTAGTTTGGAATAGTCAGAAAGTCTTCTTAGCCCAATATAATGAAGTGTTCAGAGATGCAGATGACGTCAACACTGACGTTCTTCGTGATAAGCTTTTCTAGACACACAGTAAGAGCATCTGATTTACTTAGGAGCCCTGCTATATTTTTATGTATGATATGCACATAGTATTCGAGAAATTCGTCAGTTTGTTATGACGTGGCTTCTATATTAAATAAGTTATATTTTTTAATCCCTTGAATGAAGTTGTCAATATCTATGAAGATTGTATGCATGCCATAGTTATTGATTGATCCAGTTCGTTTTAAAAACATAGTGTAGTCATTTGACAGGTTCTTAGTTGAGTCCAGAAAGTATTCATGCTTAAGAGTCAATATGTCTAGATATAGTAGGTTGTTAGATACTTCTACTCTCAAGTTGTGCCTAGTTTTGTAGACATTGTATTTGTAAGTCGGAACACAGAGTATAACATTAGTATGTTTTGGTTTTTGTAGGGTCTTCCAAATAGACAGTACAAGCTGGAAATAGTCCTGTTGTGTTGAATTTTTTCTCCCCTATCAATATAACACAAAAATCCTTGTATGTATTTTTTTTTAATTCTATGTCATACAATAACTGTTCGGTTTTACAGTTCGGCATTAAGTAATGAATGACATGTTTTTCGAATGTTTACTAAGTGTAGTTTCTGCAATGTATATTTTGTTTTTGTTGTTCGTACTCAAGACCCGTATATTATAGTCTGTCGTTTCTATTTTTAATTTTTGTTGAGGTTTAGAATTTGCTATTGTAGTAATTGGTTTAGTTTGCTTGTTGGGGTAGGCGTTTTTTATTTATTTTGTATGTCAGGGGTAGGCATTTTTGTTTGTGTCTGTAAAGGTAAACAATACAGAGATACCGCTTCTGGAGATAACGCTGCTTCGTGATGTTGTGATATTTTATGGGGTGATACATTATCAGTCTGTGTTGCCTGGTGGAATTTCTGCAAAAAAATGGTATCTTTGTTTGGGGTGGACTTTCTAGCTTTAATCTTCTTATTAAGATTTGATGTTAAATTTGTGTTATCTGTTAAGCTTTTGTCGAGGTCAGTATACAGGATCTCAGTTTCATGGTGAGCGCTAGTCTATCGGTTTGTTAGTTTAATTATCTTGTCATTTAAATCAATAACCGCTTGTCTTTCGTTAAGTGACGTGTTCTGGAGGCTTATCATGGTGTTATCAGAAATACGAGTAGGAGACTCACTTGTTGAAAGATCATTGCTCGTCGGGATTTGCGATATGTGGTGTTTTGCTCGAGTACCATAATATATATATGTTACGGCTAATACCCGAAGTGCGGCTACACCTAGTATTAGTGCGGCTACACCTAGTTTTAGCCGGTTAGAACTAGGTGTAGCCACGCAACATAGTCGACGGAGCCCCGCTGCGGGGCTCCTATTTCCGTCCGCAGGGTCTAAAGTAACCTAACACGAACGAGATGACGGGAGCTGAGTTCGTTCGCTTTGCTCGCTCACTTCAATTCCCGTCATCTCGTTCGAACCTAACCTGTCCGTGTCGGGGTGCCCTAAGCTCCGGCTAATACTAGGTGTAGCCGCACTTCGGGTATTAGCCGTAACATATATATATAAAAAAAAGTCTTGGGTGCAAACACGAAGTCAAATAACTTACAAATATGTCAAACAGCCATTGTTAACAACCCTGGCTGGCACAAGCGGGCCTAAAATGTTTATGTTGTTATTTCTAAATAGCTGTTATTCTAAACACCTTATTTGTGTGCGTCCAAGCGAAAATGGCCTTTTTGACAATCACTATCGCCAAGCATTGATATATTGTCACTTTTCTAGGGCCTTAGTAGTGGCACAAAGTACGCAAGCGGCGACGCTCCGAACAACTACGAACAAAGCGCCATTTTGCACGCACACATTGACATTATGATTTTACAGGGATTCTTGGGCAGTATTGGAAAATCTCAGTCAGGGATATCACGAGTGCTAGCGCGGGCGTTTGTTACGTCATTCAGTCTTTTGGAAGAAATTCAAAATGTATATTTTTCAATGCCTTGCACATGTTTCCCCATCATGTATTTAAAGACAATACGAATTTTCTACACGTTGAAATACAATAATCGTGCATTTAAACAAGGTCGCAATCGAAGAATTCTAATTCTAATCTAACCATCTTTTATTTTTTTAAACACAATAAAGGGTCTAAAACTATTTTTAAAACGAAAACATACTATTTTATTTAAATAAAATAGTATGTTTTCGTTTTAAAAATAGTAACGAATAATTTAATTAATTCATATTTTTCAAGTATAAACGGCCTCACTGATAATTTACCGGGAAACCTAAACGAAAATCCTAAGACCTACGGAACACTCGGCACGCGGGTCCGACTCGCGGGTACTTGTCTGGTTTTTATTTTTCCATTTAACTTATTAGTTGTATAATTGTCGGCAAAGGGTGGACAGCTTAATCTAGACAACCGTCAGTAAGCGATGTAGGTACAGCCAAAGTAAAATCTGAAATTACATAAAGTAAGCATCTTTATATATATTCTCCTACACTATGCACTTATATTATAAAGAGGAGAGATTTGTTTGTAAGTTTGTTTGTAATGGATTAATACAAAAACAAGTAAAACAACTTTGAAAATTCTTTAACCAGTAGCAAGCTGCATTAACCTTGAGTGACACAGGCTATTTTTTTAACCCAACAACGGTTCCTGTTGGGTGGGCCATGGGAGTGAAGCCGCGGGGAATAGCTAGTCTAATTTATAAAGGTCAAAAAAATTGAAGATGACAAGTTAAAAATTCAATATCTAAGAAAATAATAAAATATTTTAAATCCATAGAAGAAAAAAATGTACATTGTAGTTTTGTTTAAAGAAAGGCTATGAAACTTGTCACCTTTCTAGATTTTAACTCTTCTTCGTCCAACTTGGCGCCTTTTTTACGTTTATATTATTGTCGAGTTTGGTGCCTGTAGGGGCAGGCATGTAAATAGCCGCGCTCCTAGGAGCTGGATGAGAACTTATTACGACTTCACACGTGGATGCGTGGAAGTCCAACTTCGTCTATATGTAGCCTGTAGTCTTATCCAGTCAAACAAACGCTGTTGATATCTGGGCTGTTGCGGGTTATAACGTGATGATTTTCAAAGTAGTAAGAAAACCAAATTCGACGCTCAAAATAGCGTGCGAGCGCGACGCGGTGAGTTTTTAGACAAGTGAGGTAAAGAGGGCCGTCACATGCACATATGCTGACATTGAATCCATATTTATATTGCAAAAGAGAGCTGTCAGAGCAATATATAAGTTAAGTCATCGAGAATCTCTTAGGGAACTATTTAAAATATTAATATTATGATAGTTTCTTGCCAATTCATTTATGAAAATATTATGTAGGTAAGGAAAAATATACATCTCTTTAGTAAAGTCAGTGATAGACACAATTTGTAATACGAGAAATAAAGATAAGTTAGATCAACCATCTTATAGACTAGCTAAAGTAAACTCATCTTTCATGGGGTACTGTGTCAAATTTAACAAAATACCTTGTGATATATTAAAACTAAATGAAGGTAAATTTAAAACTTTAGTTAAAAGCACACTTTGTAAACAAGCATATTACAAATTAGATGATTATATTCAAGATAAGAATGCTTGGAAACATGTTGGTCCTGCTCCATAGGGCAATCTTTAGCGTGGACAAAATCAAATTTGTTAATTTATATTCCTATTCATAGTTATTGCATTATTTTTTTTAATTTGGCTCACACACTGTTCCGTTGGTGTTGAATTAGGTATTTTACCTATGTTTGCAATATTTGTAAGTATGTGAGAACCATGTTCCTATTTATCAAATTAATAAATTTACCTGTTAATGCTTTTAATACTTTGTACCTGTACGTAGTATAGTATATAATGCTATTCTGGGTGCATCGTCCTCACATATATGAATTTATTAATGTATGTACTTATGTAAATATTGTAAAACACTTTTTTTTTTTAAAGAGTAATTATGGAGTTTCTTGTGCGTTCTTCTCCATTTCAAGCTACTTTTCCGAATGCACGGTAGAATCATTTTTTTTTATGATTTGTTAATTTTAATTCTTTGACGTTCAAAAGTGCCGCTTTTTGGCCCAGTTGAATAAATATATTTGGCTTTGACTTTGACATATTCGATTCTGCTAGTGTGGCGCCCTCGAGGAGTTATCGGTTTACGATAGCAAAATCTCGTAAAGCAGATCTCAAAGTTTTCTCAAGCCATCACATATGCATATGCATTGCTATTAGGGAGCGAATATCTGTCACACCATATTCCCCGCCTTGAAAGGTCCCCCGGCTTCCAAAATATTTATACCCTATCAGTAGTAACCTAACGGGGTGAAGATGCGATAAGCGGTAAAATGAAAAGGGAAATTATATGTGCGGCAACAAAAGTTTTCTTTAGCACCTGCAACCTAAAGTCTTTTTTTATATGTGGGCGACGAGTTAATAGAACAGCCTCAATTATATTAATTCATCATCTTTACTATTCCAACAGAATATCAAAAAACCAGCGTCAATTTACGAGCGTAAATTAGAATGACTCCGAGCTACCGATAAATATATTTACTTCTGATTTGATAACTCAGCGACTAATGTTGTAAGTGAGCTACTTTATATATTTTAGAGATTCAACATCTGTCTGCTAATAAAATCAAATTCCAGCCTCAAAATTAGCAATCAAAGTTTTTCATTCAACAACTAAATTAATAAACCATATTCTTTTTACGTGAAAGTTTGCAACACAAGCGCGGGAGTGTACCTGATGCTCGTTGGGAATCAGAGGGGCGCGACCGGCCATTTGCACCAATGAGCGAGCTCTATTCGGTGCGTGCAGCAACGAGTTCACGTGTATTTGTTTACATTAATGACACGATTAAGGAGTATAATTGTGTTTTCAACGAATTGGTACAAGAGCAAGCGGAGCGAGTTCGGGAGCTTAGGGCACCCCGACACGGACAGGTTAGGTTCGAACGAGATGACGGGAGCTTAAGTGAGCGAGCAAAGCGAGCGAACTCAACTCCCGTCATCCCGTTAGGTTACTTTAGACCCTGCGGACGGAAATAGGAGCCCCGCGCAGCGGGGCTCCGTCGACTATGTTGCCAAAGTAATCAAGTCGCTGTTTTAAACATTTGTATTCGCCCACTGTTTGTCGCCCACTTAGTATTTCAGTAAGCCATATTCAGTATTTTGTACACCTTTAATTTGAATTTATTTTGGCTCGTTTAAATACTAGCCAAATTATAACTTTCATTGACCATTATTTGATGACAATAATAAGGAAATTTTATAATTTTTTTTTTTTTCTTGTTCAGATATAGTAGATTCACTCATCAATTACTTATGCTAAAGTATAAAAATAAAGGTGACTCTATGAAATTAGAGTACGTTGATATTATTTTATAAATGAAGTTGATACACTTATTAGAAGCTGGCAATGAGTAGACATATCACAAATTTAGTTGCTTGAGAATTATCACCATGTTGCGTCATATTAACAGTAGCTTGTTTTACAATATATGGTCGCTTATAAACCATTTATTAGACACTAAAAGTTCGTCGCTGACCTATTAATTCATCGAGAATGACATTTTAAAGAAGCTGCCTTAATTAGCACCCAAATAAAAATATAGAGGTCTGAATAAATTACAGAAACTGACAATAGTAGTCTGAAACGATTTTTTCAATGCATATAATAGCACTCAGAAGTAATCGGTTTAATTTTTATAAGATTATTAATTAAGTAAGCGGTTTAATATTGAAATTCTAAGTTAAGTTATGATAAAATTATAAACTAGATATATCCTATCCTACTAATCCTACTTCCTACTAATATTATAAACTAGCTAACCCCCGCGGCTTCGCTCCCATAATTTGGCTACCTACCCTACCCTACCTACCCCACCCTACCTACCCTACCCTACCTACCCTACCCAACCTACCCTACCTACCCTACCCTACCTAACCTACCAT
Source organism: Orthosia gracilis (assembly GCA_947562075.1). Lineage (NCBI taxonomy): Eukaryota > Metazoa > Arthropoda > Insecta > Lepidoptera > Noctuidae > Orthosia > Orthosia gracilis. The sequence continues at coordinate 819,578 of OX387274.1, read as the reverse complement.
ACCCTACCCTACCTACCTACCCTACCTACCCTTCCCTACCTACCCTACCTACCCTACCCTGCACTACCCTACCTACCCTACCCAAACTACCCTACCCTACCCTCCCTACCCTACCTAACCTACCCTACCTACCCAACCCAACTTCTTTTTTTTTTTGATCTCGCTGGGGAAAAATGCATTACGCATACCCACCCATTGGGGGAATGGGGGGCTATGTGGGACTCCCCGGAATGAATCCGGTATACCCACTAAAATAACCCAGCGGCACTCCCGCATCGTCTTGAATTGGAGGAGGACTGGGAAACTGGCAGAGCCTTTACGTCCAGTCCCCCGCCGACGACCGCCCGCCTTTACAGCGGGGCCTTCACGCCCCTCCCTCAGTGGAGGGGCCCGGGAACGACCGCGAGTGCTCGGCCGTTCCCGCCCGACGAGGGTGGTGACATGTGCAATGCGAGCGAAGGCGCCCCCGCGCCTGTCGCCCGCTAGTCACCACCATGAGGTGGGAGGAGACGATCGTACAACCGCCTTCTCCCACCCCTTCTTCGCCTGCGGTGCGGCGGCGCGAGAGGATCGTCCTCCCGCGCCCGCTCCGCCGCCTCCTTTTGCGACATCACGGCCTCGCAAAAGGAGGCAACCGCCGCCCAGGCCTCCTCACTCCCCAACATGGAGTTGACCACGCTGGGAAGTGAGAGGTCCTGCCCGACCGCTCCGGTCATCACACGGCGAAGCTCAGCCCAAGCTGGGCACACCTCGAAGGTGTGCTGCGCCGTGTCCTCTTCCGCGCCGCAGTCATGGCACGCCGGGGTTTCCTCCCTCCGGATCCGGTGCAGGTGCGTTCCGAAACAGCCATGTCCGGACAACACCTGCACCAAACGGAACGAGAGGAAACCATGTGGCCGCTCGAGCCAGCCCTGCAGGACTGGCCCGAGCGCGTCCAGCGTCCGGCGTCCAAAGGCGGCAGTGGCGAGGTCCTCCGCCCAATGGAGGACGATGGCGTCCCTCGCCTCCCGCCGCATGGCCTCCCGCTCTTCCGCTGCGGGGCGCTCACCTAGCGCCTTACTCCGCGCCGTCCATTCGTACACTCTGGCGAGCACCCATGCCTCCAACTCCCAGGGAGGGGTGCCCGCCAGAGCGCACGCCGCCGAGAAGCCCACTGAGCGGTAGGCCCTCGCCACCCGCTGTGCAATGGCCCTTTGTGGCCTGCGGATGGCGGTTGCATTCTCCCTCCTCTGGAGGGAGTCCGCCCAGATGGGTGCCCCATACAGGGCCATGCTTTTGAGAATGCCGGCATACAATCGCCGGCATCGCTCCTTGGGCCCCCCGAGGTTGGGGAGGAGCCATGAGAGGGCGTCCGCGGCTTTCAGCAGGCGCGTCGACAGCCCGCTAAAGTGCGGGCCGAAGCGCCACCTGCTGTCCAGCACTAGGCCCAGATATTTCATCTGGGCCTTCACCGCTATTCGGACGCCCTCCACGACTATGTGGGCATCTGGAGGGTAGCGCTGCCGAGGCCCGTGGAAGAACACGGCCTCGGTCTTGTTCAGCGCCACCCTCAATCCCAGGCGGCGGATCCTCTCTGCGACCAAGGATCCGCCCGACGAGGCCAAACAGGCCGCCTCCCCAAAGCTCCTCCCCCGGGCAGTGAGGAGAGTGTCATCTGCGTAACAGATGACACTCGTGCCCTGGAGGAGGGCTCCTCGCAGGAGCCAGTCAAAACCGATGTTCCACAGGGGAGGGCCTAGAACCGACCCCTGCGGAACACCGGACTCCGCGCCATAACGTCTGATCCTGGCCGTCTTGTCCACGAGAAGGACCTCTCGGTCCTCCAAGTAGCTGGCCAGGATCACCCGCAGATATTGGGGCACTCCGTGGTATCGGAGTGCCTCCAATATGGTAGAGTGGGGCACGGAGTTGAAGGCGTTGGCGATGTCGAATGATACCGCCAACACTCCGCCCCCCGACTCCACCGCCTCCTGCACCTGGACCTTCAGCAGGGCCAAGGTGTCGACCGTCGAACGCCCCCGTCGAAATCCGAACTGGGCGTCCGACAGGTCCGGCCCTTCCTCCCGCAACTGGTTATTTAGCCGGGTGGCGATGATCCCCTCGAACAATTTACCGACCTCATCCAGCAGAACGATGGGCCGGTATGCCGAGGGGGAGTCCACCGGGCGTCCCTCTTTCCGGAGAAGGCACAATTGCCCCTCCTTCCACAGTTTCGGGAACCTCCCAGCCGTAAGACACGCGCTGAAGAGGTCCCGAAATCTTTCCTCCATGAGGGACGCTGCGATGGCCACCACCCGTGCAGGGACGCCATCCGGTCCAGGAGCCGTCTTCTTCGCGCGGAGGCTCAGTATCCCCGCGCGAAGTTCCTCCACCGATACCGGAGGGACCTCCTCCTCCGGCGCTGCCACCACCCCCCCCCAGGGTTCATCGTTCGTGGGGTGAAGTCGGCCCTGCGCGATCATACGTGCCCATACGGATCCCTGTCGAGGCCCTCCAGCATCTCGGCCCTCGCCGAGTCCTTGGCGGCGCACATCGCCGACTTGAGGACCGTCTTTGCCTCCAGGTAAGAGGCATAGAGGCGGTCCTCCCCGGCCTGTGATCGGTTGGTGCGCCGCCGACTCCGCGTGTAGGCTCGTCTGGCCGCCACGCAGGTGGCCCGGAGCCCCGCCAGCCCCTCCGTCTACCAGTATACGGCGCGAAGGGGAGGCGGGCGGCGAGACCGAGGCATGCTGGAGTTGCATACCTCGGTCAAGGACCCTCGGAGCTCGACCGCTGCGGCGTCAACGTCCAGGGCCTCCACAGGGGAAGGGATCCCTCCCCGCGGGCCCTGGGTGGAGATGTCGAACCGCACGTAGCGGTGGTCCGACATGGTCTCCACCATCTCCACCCGCCAGTTCACAACGCGGGCGGCTAGCAAGGGGGTGGCAAACGAGACGTCAACCACTGACCCTCCCCGCTGCCGCACACACATGTGAACATTCCCCCTGTTTAGGAGGGAGACGCCGCACAAAACCGCCCAAAATTCGGCGGCGCGTCCCCGGACGTTGCAATAGGCGGCTGGGTTGCCCCAGGCCGCCGACTTTGCATTCAGGTCGCCTAACACGGCGACCTGGCGTGGTGCCGCCCTCCCGACGACTGCCGTAAGGACCTCGAGAAAACTCTCGAAGTCCCTTACAGGGCGGTTTGGGGAGAAAAAGACCCCCACCAGGGCTATGTCTCCCCACGCGGCGGCCACATATCCCGGTCCCCTCTCTAAAAGCGAGAGGGGAGGGGAGTCCGTGGCAGGCCGCGACACCAACGCCACCAAGCCGTCCCGATCACCCAGCCAATGGCCAGGTATCGAGTACGGCTCGGCGACCACCGCCACGTCCACCAACCACTCGGCCACGGTCTGCATCAGCAGATCCTGAGCCGCTCTGCAGTGGTTGGTGTTCGCCTGAAGGATGCGATGTTCGACTCTATGCATTAATCGGACATCGCACCCCCCTCCTCAACAGCTAGCGGCCCCAGCGTCTGGGACGGCGGTGGCGGCGACAGGCCGGGTCGGCGCCTGCGCTTTGCCCCTCTTGAGGGGAGGACTGCAATTCCTCCCCTTCATAATGTGGCCCGCAGGGCGGCCACTGGCGGCACACACCGCGCAGTGCGGCGTGGCGGCCTTGCAGGAGGCGGCTTTGTGCCCCTCCTTGCCGCAGCGGTAGCAGCTGTCCGTCCTGTCTATGCTGGACGGACAGAGGGCCCGGGTGTGACCGATGCCGAAGCACCTGAAGCACCGCAGAGGCTGGACTTCAAGTGTCCGGACTGCACCCGAGCTGAAGCCGACAGCTAGCCGTCCTTTATCGAGGACGGCTTTGGCAGCGGCGACTGGGCACTCCAGGCAAATGGTGCCCATGCCGCCGCGGCCGGGTCTGATGCCCCGACCTTGGACCGCTGCGACATCGCAGCCCCCTATGGCTGCGACCGCCGCCACCACCTCCTCCTTGGTGACCGAGTCGTCTAGATCGGTCACCTCTATGGCCGCGGACTTCACCGGCCTGGCCACCTTGGCCGCGTCCGCGATGACCTCCTGCAGCTTAGCTGCAAAGAGGTCCGCGTTCTTGCCGCCCTCTACCCCCGGGAACTCGAACATCCGAGCCCCAGCCTGTGTCCGGTGGCATGAGACCTTGCCAATCCCCAATTTGGTGGGATCGGCATTGGTACGCGCCCGCATCATGACGGACGCGTAGGTCTCACCGCGCTCCGCAGCCTCTGCGGTGAGCGTCACCACGACGGCTGCGGACTTGGGAGGAACGAGTTTCCTCTTGGCGCCGGCTGGGGGGAAACTTTTCCCCTTCCCCTTTCCCTTTCCAGTCGACTGCGACTGGCTGGGAGGGGTGGTGTCAGGGACGGCTGGGGGGGAGCTTTTCCCCTTCCCCTTGCCCTTGGCACTCGACTGCGACTGGCTCGGAGGGGCGGTGGCGGGGACGGCAGGTACGACCGCTGCCGTCTTTTTGCCCTTGCCCTTCCCCTTGCTGACCACCTTCGTCCAGCCCTGCTGGTTGGTCGGGGTGGTGGAAGGCAGGAGGGGGTCCTCTTCCCTCTGTGAGGTCGGCCCCGGCTCACCCCTCCTCTTGTCCGCCGCAAGAGGCAGCCGGTAGCTTTTCTCCGGCAGGAGCCGGTCCTCTATGCCCGCTATGCAGGCCCTCGTGAAGGCCCTCTCCTCCATTATAACCTTGCGGATGATATCTTCAAGGTTGGAGGAGGCGGGGCCCTCTGCCGCAGGTCTCGGCTCAGCCATGGTTGGCCGGGCCGTGGCTTCAGCCATGGTCGGCCGGGCCGTTGCATCAGCCAGCTTCTGGTGCAGCTGGCTGACCTCAGTCTGCAGGCGATCGACCCTCGCCTGCAGTTGCCTTGTCTCGTCGGTCGCCGTGCGCTGCACCAGCTCCGCTATAATAGACCGCATGCTGGCGGCCCTGCATTTAAGGGACTTCTGAAAAGTCCCTTTCAGGTTGGAGGACTTGGAGGCGACCACCACTATCTCCTCCTCGTCCTCCACCGCCATCCGTTCCAGCTCGGCCAGGGAATGGTCCGAGTAGACGCAGGCGTCCCGCGAGGGTTTAGGCATAGCTCCGCAATGATCGCAGTTTCCGCAATAAGATTAAAATGATAGCTACGATCGCACAGTGCACTTTGGCCGTACCCAGTCTGCCACTCCGTTACGGTGGTCAGAACTGGGACGTTTCCAGGGGATACGACGTGGACGTAAGCACTGTGAGGGGATCCCCCTACCTTAACCTACCTACCCTAACTTAGCTACTCTATCCTACCTACCCTAAAGACAGATCACATGAAAATGTCAGTTTAGTTAGAAAACGTTTGTATGGGAAAAAGAAAAGGGCTGTTTTTAGGGTTTTATCGGCAATTTTTCGATTTTTTCTCGCCGTAAAAACCATCCCTGGACTTTACCGAACATTTAAAAAAAGAATTAGTAAAATTAGTCCAGGCGTTGTTGAGTTATGCGCTTACCAACACATTTTGCGATTCATTTTTATATTATAGATGCGAAAGTTTGTGAGCATGGATGTATGTTTGTTACTCTTTCACGCAATAACTACTAAACGGATTTGGATGAAACTACACAGTAATATAGGTTTTACATCAGAATAACACATAGGCTACAATTTATAATGATTTTTTGTAATTTGGTCATAATATAACGATAAATATCAAGTAAGTCGGCAAAATATATTGATGATACATAAAAAATATGTACTACATGATTAGGTGGGGTAGGGTAGGTAGGGCAGGGTAGGTAGGGTAGGGTAGGGTAGAGTAGAGTAGGTAGAGTAGAGTAGGGTAGAGTAGGTAGGGTTGGGTAGGTAGGGTAGTGTAGGTAGGGTAGGTAAGTAGGTAGCCAATTGACGGGAGCGAAGCCCCGGGGTTCAGCTAGTCATATTTATATTAACAAATTAAAATATTTGTGTTAACTACTCTATTGGGTTGGCAAAGGATAAAGCTTCGTGACAGGATGTTTATACGTACCTGACGCGACTTTGACTGAAGCTACTCGAATAATGTCAACCGAACCAGGAAACACCTGTGTTATAATTCCTAGTGGCCAATTTAAAGGCGGTATACTATCTTCACCCAAGAGAACGACAGTACCAATCTCTACAGGGTGATCAGGCGTACACCACTTCTGACGAACCTGCACGTGTGCAAGTACTCAATTCGCCATTCCTACCAGTATGATAATATAAGCTGGTCTAACAGCCTTTTGCGATTTTCAAATAAGTGCTTTCTTCTGTTAGTTCAGAAGAAGGCAGATATGTAAGCGGACTGGACATTAAAAAATGCGCCGGCGTGAGCACGTCCGGATGCGGATCCGTCTATAAAACACTAAGCGGTCGAGAGTTTAGCAGACCTTCTATTTGTACCAAAATGGTCAAAAGTTACTCTTAAGTGAGAAGTTGTTTCCCTATGACTCGGTACAAATGAGTCTTGACACTTTTAATATTCGACTCCCAAAGACCTCCAAAGTGCGGAGCGCGGGGTGGGATCATGTTCCATTCAATGTGGGTTTGTCAAGAATGACTCCCAAATACTTGACCTCGTTGGAAAGCTGGAGCTCTGTATTGAACAGCTTAGGCAGGCGGAAGGGGCCTAGTGCCCTTTTCTGGATGAACATGACCAATTCAGTTTTAGTGGGGTTTACTGATAGTTCATACTCCCTGCACCATCGCTCCACATTACCAATCAATCAATCAATCATTTATTATTTGTAAAACATAGGTAACAAAAAATACAGGTCTTATAGATAAAAAACAGTGCGCTATGTTTTGTCTATGGTAAGACTTACAAATATGTTAAAAACAAAAGTAAAAAATTGGTACAGATGAAAGTAATGTTTAAGCATTGTTTAAGTTACTTATCGTTCAAGAACTCGTCAACCGTGTAATAACATTATTTTGTCAATTAAAATTTGTTGGACAGTTTTTTTGAACTTGCTAACTGGTAATATTTTTATCTCATCAGGTATCTTATTATAAATTCTTGGAGCGATGCCAAAGAAACTTTTGTTCATTAGAGCTGTTTTACATTTCGTGTGACATAATTGATTTAAATTACCTAGCGCTTGCTAAGTAAGGTTGCAAATTGTACCAGTCACCTTCCCAGGTACATGGATTGCGAGGTCGTCCGCATAACCTATTGTATAAAAACGGTGTTCGTTTAGTCTGGTGATGAGGTCGTTAATTACCAGATTCCATAGAAGGGGGACAAGCATCCCTCCTTGTGGGCAGCCCCTGGCTATCAAGGCCTGCTGCTGCTCTTCTTCTAGACGAACCGCTCGTTTGCTAAGTATATTAGTTATCCAGTCAACTAGCACTTGCTCTACGCCATGCTTGGAGGGGGCAGCACCAATGCTGGAGAAATTTGTCATGTCGAAAGCCCCTTCAATGTCTATGAAAGTGCCCAGGCAGGTACCTTTCTGATGAATTGCTGCTTCTATTTGGCTTATCACCAAGTGAAGAGCGGAATCAGTAGACTTATCCAAGCTGTAAGTATGTTGGTTGCCATGTAAAGGTATTGTTATTAGAGCGCCGTCTCGGAGCTCCCTTTCACGTAGTCTTTCCATGGTCTTTAGCAAGAACGAGGTCAGGCTGATGGGTCTGTAGGACTTGGCGTTTGTATAGTCACTACTACCTCGCTTTGGGAGGAATATTGCTTTTACTTCCCTCCATCCTTTGGGGACGTGTCTAAAGACCAGGCACGCTCTCAACAGTGGCACCAGTCTTTCTACTTCAGGCATACCCCCCCATTGTAGTAGCGCAGGGAACACCCCGTCTGGACTGACGGACGGGGTGTCCGTCTGGACTGGGCGCCTTGAAAGGATGGAAGCTTTGAACGGGGTTCCCTCTATCTGGCAGAATCTTGATGCTCCGAATTTTATTTGACATAACACACTTGGCATGGCATAATCTTCTTTAAACGAATATTTTTAAGTTATATTTTTTTTATGTAATTATTGTTTGGCCGAATGTTTGTATGTCCGAATTTATAATGGTTTACTTTTAAGATGGCAGAATTTTATTAGGCATTTCTATAATATAGTATTTTATATCTTAAATTAAAATAAAATGTTGTCTTAAAAAGTCAATATGTTGTGTTACAAAAGTTAGTGACTGAAACGAATCACTGCAAAACCGACTCCACGTAGTCTTGTCTGCCCTACCCCTGAGTGTTATTTAAGCCCGCGTAGGCGCGGTGGGGCGTGGCGGCCTGCGAGCTGAGGGGCAGGTGGTTTAATAACGCTTGCCGCCGCGGCTGAGGCTGGCCGGCCAGCAAGCCTAAGCTGCGGTGGTGAGCTTTAAAACCATCAGCGACGATAAGCTTGCGTGGGACTGCCGGAGCCCCGCAGCGCCGGAACCGTGACAGAAACCAATGCGTGCTGCATGCTCACTTGCAAGCTCGCTTGCATGTTGCATTCTTGTTTTCATTATGCTTGCTTGCTGCATGCATGGTGTATGCTTGTTTGCATATTTGCATGTTGCATGCTTGCTGTATGCAGGTATATACTTGTTTGCATTTTTGCATGCTTCATACAGCGAAATAAAAACAACACAAAAAGAAAATGTTTTCAATAAGTTTTATTATTATGGTAAAATACAAAATTATTCAATGTATGAATTTTCTTTTATGTAATATATGAGTATTTCAATTAATATGGATATTCAATGTATGCCAAAAGACGATTCTGACTGTGAACTTTCTGCGATATGATGGTTCTGATGATGATTATCGATATGAAATTTATGCCTAAAGATGATTCTGACTAACAGAATTATGAGTTTTGAATGTTTGATAAATGACTGTATGCCGAACGATTTTCTGCGACATGAAGTTTATGCTATCCGTTGTTATGCATAATAATTTTATGACATAAAAAGTTCTGCTATAAAAGACCCCTTTGGACGGCCCATTGGAGTTTCTCCAGCGTGATCATACTTCGTGCATAGTGCCACACATGTGGTACGCCTGAATCTGATGTATTTTTTGCAGCTGGATTTGGCTGCGTAGTAGGCGTCCCAGTCCTCATCCGCGCATGTGTTCATGGCTCTATTCAGGGCCTTCCTTACCTTACTGCGCATGCGTTCCATATCTTTATCTCACCAGGGTTGTTTGCCCGTTGTTTTGCGTGGAATAGTTTCTGGGCAGGCAGTGTGGTAACTGCATATCATAGATTCGGTAAGTTGGTTTACCATTGGCGAATCTATCTGCGTCGTGTTCACATAAGCCAACTCCTCGTATATGGGCGGAAGCTTGGAGGCGAGGGTGCGTGTGTAGACAGCTTTGACTGTGTAGCGCGGGTTACGTTAAAGTGGTGTAGGTGTAACATAGACCTGAATGTCGTAGCGGATCCATCTGTAGTTCGAGCAGGAGGCCTCACTGGAGACCTGCCACCCAGTGATGTTTTCCGTTGCGCCTTCTGTCGCCAAGGTCAGGTCTGTAATCGTCCGATTGCGGCTGGATACAAACATCGGTTCCGTGCCTGTGTTTAGTAGAGAAAGGTTAGTTGTGAACAAATATTTTACTTAAGCCTTACCACTTTCATTTTGTGTGTCCATTCCCCACAACGGGTGATGTGCATTCGCGTTGGTCCCGATGATGACCTCTTCTCCACTGGTTTCGCAATGCGTTACGAGGCGGACCAGGTCATGTGGGGGCGGTGCCTCCGCCTCAGGCACACGACATCATCGTGGCACCACGCTGTATGGTCAGCCTAGCTGCAGAGATATCTCTGCAACAGAAATCGATTAAAAGCTGTGCTCTGATGTTACCTGTGACATATATACAAGATCTAGGATGTCATGGGTTGAAGTACCAAGGATCTTACCGCCTTAATTGGACAGTCCTCGTTTTTTGCCGCCCCTAATCCATGGCTCCTGGATCAGGGCAATGACCGTGTGTTGAACCTCCACTTGCGTAACTGGGCCGTCGATGTCTGACTGTGGTGGAGGTTCGTCTGTACAACTTTACAGGCCATCGCAGATGGCCCTTCTGTATACTTTATATTTTGTGGTAGTGGGTTATTGAGTTAAGACTAGATTCTGTATTTAAAATAGTCAATTGATAATAAGGTTTAAAAAAAAACCTAAAGCCGTCAATTTTTTTTTTTATCAGACATTTGAAGTTGAAACTGTACCTTGTGTTTGTATGAGGAGGCAACTTTACAAAACTGCGTATATCTCGGCAACTAAATGCCAATAACTGGATACTATTAACTTGGACGCATTTAAGCATTCTAATTCTTAATCTTTATTGTACACAAAACAAACATACAAATACAGTAGGACAACTTATGTTCAAAGGCGAGTTTAACCCATAATAGGCATGTTCTTCAAAGAGTTTTCTAATTAAATTATATGTTTGTATGTAAGGGTCGTAGAAGGTGAGATTCTGTAGTTTCTACCTACCCCATGGGAAAAAGACGTTGGTATATGTAGGACATCTCTAGAAAGTTTTTATGGAAATTCGAAGTTTTACCGATTGGCAATTCCATTGGGCGCCAATTGCGTTTTCTTTTGTTAAAAGGACTCGTATGTTGATTCCTACTTACAAGTATTTTCCCAAGGGGCGTACGGCTTTTTTTATCTTCAGAAATGCTCATGCATACTGCGCTACCACGGGGAGATAGCGCAGTTATGTGGGACTCTAACTCACTAAAACTCCACGGTGTCCTCCTGTGCCGCTTATGGCGGGAACACAGGTACGCGTTAGCATTCACCGTGAACTCGCCGCGGCTGTACAGCTGTCGCTCGTGCGCCACCGGACTCTTCTCTGGGGAATACCAACTATCATTGGCGCATCAGAACACACTGTACGCCGTAACCACCCCAGGGAACAAGGGCACTCTTGGTCCCCCAGTGACAGGTCAAGGTCAATAGCCCCGCCACCTACCATTTTTCGGCCGCAGGGGATGCCGATGCTATACCGACACTCCTCTTCCCCTGCGGCCCCACCGCGTCCGCCATCAGATGGTGGCGACCCCGTCCAGGCCGCGGAAGGTAGGGAGAGCGGCGCACCGCAACATCGGCACTCCTCTCCCACCTCGGCCTCCAACCCTCAGCCGCGATATTGTTTGGGACGTTCCATAAGACATCACGGCCCGCCTCAGATCCGATGTCACCTATTACCAAGCGGCACCGCAATCTTCTAGTTAGCCGCTACTTCGTCGGCTTAATCGGCAAAAGCCCTAATGAGCGGCCCCTCCTCGGGTTCCTCTTCGCTTTACCGTGGGTGACCAAACCACGGCTACTGGAGCCCCCCACCTGGACAGTGCGAGAACTCATCGGGGGGAAGGGGCATACGGCTGGTACCAAACTGTAATTGCTAAACATGAATTTTCATAATATAAGAACACAAACTGAGAGGAGGCAAAACACAGAGAAGACTGGAAGGTTGTGCGGGACACCCGTGCCCAGGATACCCTCAGCCTAATTGCGTAAGTGAGTTCGGCAGGGCAAATGGAACAACTCCATGAAAAAGTATAAAACATTTCTTTAAATGTCTTCGGTATTGCGTAAATATTGAGACAAAGGCGTCTAGAAGAAAGTCTATGACCAATGTGTATTGCCAGTGATGACCTATAGCTCTGAGACGTGGCCGCTCACAATGGGCCTCATCAGAAAGCTTATATTCACCCAAAAGGACAATGGAGAGGACTATGCATGGAGTTTCCTTGCTTGATCGAATGAGAAATGTATAATAGAGATCCGCAAGAGAACCAAAGTTACCGACACAGCCCGAAGAATTGGCACACTTAAGTTGCAGTAGGCAGGGCACATTGCTCGCAGAACGGACGGCCGATGGCGCAGAAAAATTTTGGAGTGGCGACCGCGAATTGCAAGGCGTTGCGTTGGAAGGCCTCCCACTAGGTGGACCGGTGACCTGGTGATGACGCTTGGGAGAGGCCTATATCCAGCAGTGGACGTTTTTCGGCTAATATGATGATGATGATGATCGCGTAAATAATTTGGAAGGGGTAGGTCCTCCACCCTAAGAGTTGAATTCACATAATTATCCTTTCCATGTCCTATTCCCTTTCGAGTGTATTACATCGTTGTTGTAAAGGTGTCGTTACCTTAACCTATACGTGTTCTTTGCCGAATTCACTTACGCTGTAAGGCTGTCGGTCAACATAAGTTGAAAAACAAAAACTAACTCTTGTTTGGCAGTACCATACTTAGGTGAAATCTAATCTAGTCTATTCATTTAAGGTTTTACATTAACTTAGGATTTAATAGTGGTTTGAAGATTGATAGATCCCTGATAATAAATCTTCTTCACTTTTGACTATGATTAATATTTCGAATTCAAGATTTGAGACAGCTAACGAAATAATTTTAATTTAAAGTTGAAATTGAACTTGTTTGTAAATAAGGTCTCTACTGGAACTACTTTTTGAGAGTTCAGCAAGATTACAAAAACATTTTGGTTTCTAAATTTGACTATTTATCAAAAACAAATCTCAGTCAAATATAAATCGAAGCAACAAAAAACACACACAACAACAACACACTGAATGCTTTCGTTGTTTTATGATCAAGAGCTCGATTTCATAATGTAAAATTAATGGTTAAAAACTTTTTATCGATGCGATCGTTCATCAGCCGGGCCGGCACAGACCGGCACGTCACGGCATGGATCCGGTTTATCGGCTTTATCTTAAACTCAATTCGGCACGCAGATTATAATCTCGCGAAGCTTTTTCCAATTATTTCCAACAATTAGGGCACTTCGCAATATACTCGTATATCTAATTTCACGTATTTTTGTAAGTTTTCTCACAACCAATTTATTTTTGTTTAAGGCTTCGGACGGTTTTAGAATATATATTCGTTGTTTACAAACAAACCTTAATTTATAATAGGTTTTTTTCGCAGGTTTGTGATCTGAATAACAATTTTAATTGCAAATCGTATTTACAAATTTTATCTAGCAATACGATAATTTACAAATAAAAAAATAGATTTAACTCATTTCACAAATAATTGGTTCTCGAATCTTCAGAAAGGAGAATTGAATCAATATATATAATAAGTCTGTAGAAACGTCGTTTTTGTAAATCTAAAATATTTCCAAAATAAATGCCAGGTTGTTAAAGGATAACCAACAGAACCCATTTCCAGCATTTTTGGAGTTTTAGTCTGTTTATCTGTTTAGTTGTGCACGCATCACGTAAAATGTAGATAACTTTTATACAGAAAGCTTTTATACTTGTGCGAAACTTGAAGTATTGCTTAGTTGTTTCATCGAAATCGGTTCACACTATAAAAATCACAACACGCGCCTCTAACAGTTCGATAGATGACGTTGTACATTAGACGTCATTTACTGAATGGCGGTGTTGAGAACCTCCGTGAAAGAATGACACCAGAAAAAAAATATTAGGTAGATTCTGTAGGTAGGTAGCAAGGCAAGTTGGGTAGGCAGGTAGGTAAGAAGTGTAGGTAGGTAGGTAAGTAGGATAGGGTAGGCAGTTGACGGGAGCGAAGCCGGGGGCACAGCTAGTTCTTAAATAAGTCTCTCAAAATAAATTAGTCACAGTTTACGGGATTATGAACAAAAATAAATCTAGAAATAAATATGCTGCTTGCATAGATAAGTCGTGTATCTGAGTAAACATGCATCGGTCATAAGCACCCGTCTAGACTACGTTGTTTAGACGTACGATCGTACGCTACGCTTATCAGACGTATGGCAGCACATACTTCTTAACCCTATCTACTTTAATGTTACAAATATGGTGGGTCTGTTTGTGCATAATGTGACAACTTTTTGTCTTTCTCAACTATTGTCTCTGTGGCACTTGAAACTGGTAGCATTTGTCACATGACTGCTCCAGCATTTAAACTTTATACTACGATTCAACGTTTACGTATAGCGCATTTTTAAAAGATTTTATTTAGTTGCACCTGTGCTGCATGCTTATTACGTGTCATACAAGAGCAAACCGATAGCGAATTTTGCGTAATAACTGCTCTTCAATATAGAAGTTAATTAGAAAGACAGCAACCGATTAGCAAACGATTGTGTAGGACCTACCATAACTATACTGTAGGTAATTCCGAATTTTATGACATAAATCGTTTGATTGCGGAATGATTGCTGATTGCTATTTCTTACGAAATAAACCTGCCGATGTCTGTAATCAAATCTTGTAAGTTTTGAACCACTTTGCAGTGTCAGAATGAGCTAAAATTTGGCACACACTGCTAACTCGTGACAATGCAATTTTTAATAAAATTTGTATTTTATTATAATAAAACTTGTTTAAAAAACTTTCTTTTAATATAAAAGCTTGTTTATAATAAAAACCTCACGGTGTTAAGCTATTGCTGAGACCGCAGATTCTGACCTTGAAATTAATGGTCAAAGATCCCAAAATTGAGTTTTTTTTTCCTAATTCTCGGTAAGTTAGGATGTCTGCAATTTGTGCTTAGGCATGTTTATTCATTGTGCACAAAAAAGTTTCTGCAAACACCAGATTATATGAGACTTTTGACACGACACTTTCAAAACGTCAAAATGAAGGTGTATACGAGTATTCAGCTTATTATCTCTCATTCCGAGTTTGATCCCTAATTTGACTGGGCTAGATTAAGTTAATCCGATTAATAGGGAACATTATTCCAGTCCAGTTGATACCTTTTGAGAAAATTTAATTGATAGAATTAGATCTCATTACTCATTCTTCCTAATTAGACAAACCAATCAAGGAATGAAAGTATATAAACATAAATTAGACTACGCAGAACTTAAAGCAATCTATGCAGGAAACGCAAACAGATCTATCAGCCTACTTTTCAAACTAAAACGTAATGTGTAGACAAAAATAGCCAAGTTAATTACTTAGTTATAGGGGGTCATGTTCCACAACTTAGACAAAAGCCTATTGGCAAAAACGATCGTATGCTAAATAAGTTTTCAGGTCAAATAGTGCGTGTTTGTTCTTGTTAGAAAAGATAAGGTATGGTTTCGCATGCAAACATAGTTGATTACTATTACTAACTAAAAGGTTTCGTACCTACCCAACCGTACCGATTCGTATCTACGCAGGTCTGTGCAGAATGTGCCCTAATAGCGTTGCACAGACTGAGTCCTGGGGTTGACTTTTAGAAAGGACGACAAATCAAGCTCATATTAATTAGCCGATGAGCAGTACTCCTACGTTACTGCCTACCCGAGTACCGCTACGGTCGCTATGTTGCCCGCAAGTGGGCAATTATGTGAAGCAGCGCACTCCGGATCAAACCCGCTGAAACAGCTACGCATATCCGGGGGACATACTGTAATGGCCAATGACGAGCAACTTAATAACGGACTCCCGGGTAATTCCACTCTATAACTGTATGCACAATGAAAGTATCCCCAAAACTGTTTGTGTATATGTTACGGCTAATACCCGAAGTGCGGCTACACCTAGTATTAGTGCGGCTACACCTAGTTTTAGCCGGTTAGAACTAGGTGTAGCCAATTTGTCTATTTCCGTCCGCAGGGTCTAAAGTAACCGTGTCGGGGTGCCCTAAGCTCCGGCTAATACTAGGTGTAGCCGCACTTCGGGTATTAGCCGTAACATATATATGTGTACCGATAGTTCATCGCTGAACGTCGTGTAGTCCGATACTGAAAAGGGCTCTGCGGAATCAAATGTTTCGATTCCATCGCACTCTCCCCAAAAAGTACCTAACCGATAAAAACCGAAAGGCTGACAACTCAGCCTCGATGTTCAAGGCTCAAACCTCGATGTTCAAGGATCTTGACTCGACCAGTAACATATTAGATTTTGGTAACCCGACCGTGACCTACGAGTATGTCGATGTTTGGGGACAACAGTTTTCCAATGGCAAAGTTAAATTCTTCCTTCAATCCAGTTTATCCTTTCGTTAGATTAACGTTCGATGCTTTCATGAACTTAAGAAATGTCACCTAATTATTTTTGTGAATGGAGCTGTTGTTTGGAACCCTCGGTGCGCAAATCCGAGTCGCGCTTGGCAATTTTTTTTAATCAAGTCAAAGTCTAATTTCTTCATTTCAATTAGGCCACTAAGCGGCACTTTTGAACGTCAAAAATTAAAATTTGTATGTAACTAGCTTCGGCCCGCGTCTTCGCCCGAGTAACAAGTGTTTTATCATCCCAAGGGAATACAAACTATCCTATGTCCTTCCCAGGATCTCAAACTATCTCCATACCAAAATTTTATCTCAGTCGGTTCAGTAGATCCAGAGATTACCTCCTACAACATCACAAACTCACAAACATTACTCTTCTGCCTAGCCTTTTCCCAACTATATTTGGGTCGGCTTCCAATCTTACCGGATTCAGCTTAGTACCAGTGTTTTACATGGAGCGACTGCCTATCAGACCTACACAACCCAGTAACTGGGTAACACGGTACCCCTTGGCAAGACTGGTGCTTCTGACTACCCGTAACGACTGTCAAAGATCTTCAAATGACAGCCGGGACCAACGGCTTAACGTGCTTTCCGAGCCACGGAGGAAACTCGGTATGTTGAAAATGGTCACCCATCCAAGGACCGACCTCGTCAAGCATTGCTTAACTTTGAAGTTCGATCCGTGCGGCTCTTATTATTTAGCCACGAGCTCCTCAAACTCACAAACATTACCTCTTTATAATATTAGTATAGATTCGTTTTAGTAAAGATAATTATTGATTCTACCGTCCATTCGGAAAAGTAGCTTGTTATGGAGAAGAACGGAAAAGAAACTCCACAATCGAATCAAAACTTTTTGAGATTTTCTAACAATTTTCATCCGACTTCCCAAAAAGGAGGAGGTTCTATATTCGACATTATGTATGTTTTTTTTTGTGTATGTTGCCCGATATAAAGTAACTTTAAGTAAAAAATATAAAGTAATATAATATACTAATATAATATAAAGTAACTTTACTTTAACTTTAACTTTACTAACTTACTTTAAGTACTACTAATACTACGGTTAAGGGTTTAGCATAAGCATATATTTATATTGTATGTCGTTTTGTGACAATTAAATACTTTTTCTTTCTTTCTTTCTTTCTTTCATATCTCCGTCAACTGTGAACCGATTTTGGAAATTCTTTTTTGTTTGAAATATGTTCCGAAATTGGACCCATTTTAATTTGGTGAAGATCTGATGAAGAACTTCGAAGATATATAACAGAACTCTTCAATAAATAACGGCAAATCTCTCGGCATTACTGCAATCACATGTCTGTTTATTATTTATACCATTTCATAACATAACATCACGCCAGTCCGCTCTTAAGGGGTACGCAGATTTCTCATTTCACCGGTTATGTTCATGTTTCATGATATTCGGGTAATCTATTCTAGCGTTAAAGGTACCTTACTAAACAACTTGCCTATTATTCAGGTACAACCAAAAGTGAAAAATTAAAAAATCTTTTTACAAAAATATACTACCAACTTCCAAATAAAAAACTACAAATTGAAAAATAACTTTATTTTTGTAAGTCGGTGTTCATAACGCAATAAATTGGTACCTATGAAAGGCACCGACTGCCAAAAATAAAGTTATTATTCGCTTTGTAGTTTTGTTATTTGGAAGTCGGTAGTATTTTTTTGTTAAAAGTTTTTTTATATATTTATATTAATTATACTTCAATTCATTGTTTCTATATTATTAATATTGCGTATCCTTGCAGAACGTATGTCACAAGTCAGTATCTCGTCCGATAACCCGACAGCGGTCGTCAATTAAACCGCACAGTGCGATCACTCACACTAATAAAACCAATCGTATACTTATAAAATACTCGTAATTTACGATCATCAGAGTTTTCACAGTTCACTGAGGGCGGTTAAGCACTACATCCGATCCGAGTCCATGATTTGAGTTCCAAGTTCTACCCGAATTTAAAATATTCTGAATTATGACGGATAGAGTTCGGGCATTGTGCTTCCCTACAAGAAGTAATACGGATACTTCGGCACCAAAATTTGTCGGATTCGGATCGGATGCAGTGCGTAACCACCCTGAGAGTTTAAGTAAGAAAACTTTCAGTCAACCGTTTTTCGGCCATTAATTTTTAGTTAGAAAAGAGTTGAGAGGCGATTTACTGAATTAAGATAAGATTGTAAACCTTTGACTGTTTGTACATTTCCATTATCAAATCCTCATTTGAAACTAATACACACTTGCATATTAACCACTTAATTCATAAGTCGTTGCCTCACCATTTCAGTCCAGTCCAGGCGACCATAGACCAGTTCAGTCTCAGACAAATTATCTCAACCCTGGCCACATTTATATGCTAATGCGTCATACATATGCAGATAAGGCCTGCTTACCCGTTATCGTCATAAAAGGACGAAGTTTTGATTTCAGACGAAATATGATGTGATACGTAGCGAAAATGTGGTGTTTATGAAATACAAAGGATGCATTTCCCTCTGGGCTGAACATTATCGTTTGCTAAGCTGTTGTAGCTCAACAGACCTATTTTTGTGTTTTGAACTTTGGCTTCATTATTTTATGAGCGCATGAATACACGCTGCTGAAAAACAGTTTGCATTTTGAACGGTCAATAGCAAGGTCACTTCTGCTCTTCAATAAAAAAATTCAATCAAAAAAACATATGCAATCTGCGATATGCTGACGATACCGTTCTCTTTGCTACAACTTTTGACGACATGAAGGAGATACTGCATAGATTGGAGATCGAGAGTGGCAAATTAAGGCTTGCAATAAATGGGCAGAAAACCAAGCTTGTGGTGATAGATAGTGCAAGAAATCTAGGGTGCCAATAGCATCCAGGGCATCGCTACCGTGGACAGTTTTATTTATCTGGGCTCTAGTATTTATATTGAAGGCAGCTGCGTCCCGGTAATAAAGCGACGGATAGCCATGGCTAAAGATGCTATGACGCGTCTCTAGAACATCTGGCAAAATCGCGGTGTAAGTTTTAAAACCAAAGCCGAAAACGTTTAGTCAGCGCACTGGTTTTCCTGATTTTCCTCTATGGAGTTGAGATGTGGACAATCCGAGCAAGAAAAAGACAGAGGATAAACGCATTAAAAATGTGGAGCTGGGGGCGAATGCTCCGAATCCTATGGACAGCCAAACGCGCAAATGTGTCTGTCCTTTCACTACTCAATTTCAATTCAGTTTGCTTACAGCGTGTTTTATAACCATTTTTTTATCTCCTTTGGTCACATAATGCGAAGGGGAGTTAGCAGCCTTGAAAAGCTGTTCACTGTTAGCAATACCAAAGGAGAGCACGAAACCGGTCGCAAACATGATGGTCTGCCCAAGTGAAAAAAGCTACGTCCTCAAGCAAATTCTAGCAGGTGGTGAGGCAATTTTGGACCGGAGTCGATGGAGGTAGATTGACCGCTTAAAGGGGTCCACTGACCACGATCCTCATTAATGAGGGGCCGACTGCAGAAGAAGATACCGCATGTCAAAATTGTGTTGAAAAGTGCTCGCCAAATTTTTTTTACGGTATTCCAAGGTGTCAAGGAATCATTAAAAAATATTTTATAAGTGGTAGAAAACTTAGCAGATTAATCGGAATCTAGAGAAGATTATATATTCCACCATGCTAAGATATTCATTTGTCCTCGCACCAGAACGCCTTGCAGCAATTACACCAATGAAGTACATTCTTATAATAAACTCATTGTAACTCCAGGTCTCCTCAAGATGTTTTCCTTTACCGTTATCAGCGATGTCAAAGATAAACTTAGAAAGTAGACATGGATTGAAAAAGTCACATTGGTACTTGCCCGAATTCGAACATACGACCTCAAGCACGAGAAGCGAGGTCTTAGCCACTGGGTCACCATGAAATGATGTATTGATAAATATATATATAGTAGAAGGAGTTTAAAAGATATAATAAAGTATCATGTTAACATGAATAATGAATGTTGCAAAGGAGAAATCTTATGCCATGTAATCAACGCCATGTTTAGTTATGAAGCACAAATTTCAAGGACTCACCCAAGGCCTGAGCGAAAGATCTCAAACCGGAATACATGCAAATACAATGCTAGAAGATCCATGAATTATGTTCCAACAACATTGTGTGGGTGTTTCTGAAGCGAAGAGATAACATAGAAATAGACAATGACACGCTCTTAATTCAAATTATGAAATGGTAACGACTAGTTCTAATGCATGATGCTAATGTACTGTATAAATACTGGAGATGGAATATCTATATGTAATTGTATTTCATTTCAAGAGTGAATGCTTTCAAGGTTAAGACATCTTCATGTATTCTTTTATTTTCTAGATGTGATTTTAAATTAGGTTTATAAAGTGTAGCTTTCGCGAAACCTTTTCTTTTGTCATATTCGGATCAGTTTATAGACACGAGTTTAGCAATAAAGGATCAGGAGTAGGTGTTGATCACGGTTTCAGTTCAGCTCACGGTGCCTACGGTTACGCTGTGGTGTTATCTGCTGTTCTACAGGATAGAACAACACAAGGGTTTGGCAGAGGTATGGGTACCCATATCCATATTTCACCAGTATTTCAGCCCCATATAATACTTTTAGGTAGCGAAACTACTGCCAATAACCGAGCTGATATCCAGACTGCGGACTGCTACTGACAAATTCCAGATAGTCAAAACCCCATCTTTCTTTACCCGCTCAGTAATCAATCTCTGGACCTCATGTTTGCAACCATTAGACCAGCGAGTCAGGTTGACCTACACTTCTCTCTTGCCTAGCCTTTTCCCAACTATATTGGGGTCGGTTTCCAGTCTTACCGGATTCAGCTGAGCACTAAGTGTTTTACGTGGAGCGACTGCCTATCTGACCTCCACAACCCAGTAACTGGGTAACACGGTACCCTTTTGGCAAGACTGGTGTCAGATCTCAAGCTTCTGACTACCCGTAACGACTGTCAAAGATATTCAAATGACAGCCGGGACCAACGGCTTAACGTGCTTTCCGAGGCACGGAGGAAACTCGGTATGTTAAAAATGGTCACCCATCCACAGACCGACCTCGTCAAGCGTTGCTTAACCTTGAAGATCGATCCGTGCGGCTGTTATTATTTAGCCACGAGCTCCTCAGGTTGACCTACACTTAATTGTACAAAAAATGATCCGAAGTGGGATCCTCATAGCTCTGCTTAAAATAAGTATTACTAAGCAATTCTCTGTGCAACTGTAGCAGCTGTAGGTACATTAATGTCACGTACACTGTACAGGCTACTACGGATGTACTGGTTTCCAATCCGATCTAATTGGGTCAGTCCAGCTGCGGAGCAAAACTAATTCCAACTAGTTAGTACTTATTGGAGCAAACCAAACATATATAACAATAGAAATTAAATACTATACAACGTTTCTATACGGACTCATTTATTCACAAGACGACTTCATTTGGAGATTTAAACTTATTTTATTTTGTAAACGCTGTCGAATTTAATCCTCGAAATTTAGCAACTTTATCATTCATTCACATACATCGTTAATCTTCACAAAACAAAAGTTTGTCAGCTTTTGAAACATAACTCTGAATCACATATTTAAAATGAATGAGTGCTTCAAGCGATTCTGTTATATTCAAAATGGCGCGGTGATTTGAGCCGACACGTGAAAGTTGCACACTAATCCACTCTCATACAGTTCGTTTGAATATGCTCGCTACTTTCAAACTGGAGCCACGTTTTAAATGCTTCGCTATTTCGTATAAACACTTTTGTTTCTGAAAATCTGAAATTTTGGCATTATTATACATAAAGTTAGTCAAAATGCTCTCTATCTTAATTTGAGCATTATAAGTAGATATATTAATTATTTTGAGAGCACATGCCCAGCCTCATTATAATATGAAAAGTACCTACCTTATTTATTTGATGAATTAGTTAACAACAAATTAGGTATATTTTAAAGGTATTTGTCTGGTGTTGTCTGTTTATAATTTTGTATTTGTTCCAGTTCAGCATAGCATGCGTTTATGTTGTACTAAAGTTTTTCTAGCAGCTCTGCTCCTGTATCCTATTTTACAGGAACCATACTTTTTTCCGAAATGAGGCACTCAACAATTAGGATGGTGGACTACCTACCTTTTGGCTATAATCAACTTTGTAGCTCTGATGACGCTTTAAGTTTTTGAGTATACAAAGTCAAATATATTTATTTCAACTAGGCCACTATTGCATGGCGGCACTTTTGGATGTCACCAATTAAAATTTACAATAAAATAGATTCTACCGTACTATACGTACTACACGACCAAAACCTTAACCAAAATACGGAATTTATATAGACAAAACAACAAATTATTTAGTTTAAATTGTTTTGTTAGGCAATGTTACAAATTACACGATTAATCCGTTCGCATTCCTCCGAACTAGACGCGCGTCTAAAGATTCTTCTCAAGCAAATTAATTGTTCCAATGTTTAGACATTCACATAGCTGGCCGCCATTATTTTGAGCTATTGACATTTTTATTACGTCAATATTTTCATCATAAACATTTTAATGCCAACATTCTAGGTCAATCTATTCAGAAATAAATACCTTCTCTATTATTTATTTTTCTTAGCTTTTGCGTATGCAACGTAATTAATGAATTTAGAAAAAGTGAGACCATCAGTCGTTTCTAAATAAACAAAATCTAAAAAGTGGGTACGTATTGCTAATCAGCTACGGGCACCCAACGCGAAGAAAGAAAATTTGGTTCAAATAAATTGCACTAGATGGCGTGATAAGCCTCGGCTCGTTATTTAGTTTTGTGAAATATTAAGGTTTTCTAGAGACGATAAAAAAAAACATGTTCTTGTTTAATTAACTCTCCTAAGCACAAAATTAAGGCATATTGGGCTCTTAATTCACATTTCAAAGAATATTTGAATGGATCATTTAAAATTGATTCCAATAGATGGCGTGGCTTTAAATTTCTGAGGCATCCACATGATTTTTTAATTTATTATTAACACTTTTTGGTACAATGAAACTGTGTATGGTGCAAAAAAATAAAGTAAAACGAATCAAAGTCAAAATGTTTATTTCAACTATGTCATCAAGCAACACTTTTGAACGTTAATTAAAATTTACAAGTAATAAAAATTGATTCTACCGTGCATTCGGCAAAGTAGCTTGTTATGGAGAAGAACGCACAAGAACCGCTTATTATTTTTAAAAGAATAAGTACTCCATACTTATTCTTTTAAAAATAATAAGCGGTAAAGTAGTAAGCGGTAGTAGTAATAAAATAATAAGTACTCCATACTTATTCTTTTAAAAATAATAAGCGGTTTACAATGTTTACATAAGTACATGCATTAATAAATACATATTATGTAAGGACGATGCACCCAGAATAGCACTACATAATATACTACGTATAGGTATAAAGTATTAAAAACATTAATAGGTAAATTCATTAATTTGATAAATAGGAGGATGGTTCTCATATATTTACAAATATTGCAAACATAGGTAAAATACTTAATTCAACAACAACGGAACAGTGTGTGAGTCAACTTCTTAAATAAAAAAATAAAATAAAGAAATACAGTAACTATGAAAGTTACATAAATTAACAAATTCGATTTTGTCCACATTAAAGATTGCCCTGCCCTATGGAGCAGGACCAGCATGTTTCCAAGCATTCTTATCTTGAATATAATCATCTAATTTGTAATATGCTTGTTTACAAAGTGTGCTTTTAACTAAGGTTTTAAATTTACTTTCATTTAGTTTTAATATATCACAAGGTATTTTGTTATAGAATTTAACACAGTACCCCATGAAAGATGAGTGCACTTTAGTTAATCTATAAGATGGTTGATCTAACTTATTTTTATTTCTAGTATTGCAATTGTGTCTATCACTGACTTTACTAAAGAGATGTATATTTTTCCTTACATACATTATATTCTCACAAATGAATTGGCAAGAAACTATCATAATATAAATATGTTTAAATAGTTCCCAAAGAGATTCTCTGTGACTTAACTTATATATGGCTCTGACAGCTTTCTTTTGCAGTATAAATATGGATTCAAAGTCAGCCGCTCGACGCCAGCCAGCCAATCGTCGCTGTATTTAAAATAAAAAGTATTCACGAACCGAGTAACATGAAACTTAAAATGCCAATGCTTAATATTTATTCCACTATCTTCCTAGACAAATCTTTTACTGTCCTGGCCGCTCGTCTATGGAATGCATTGCCTGTGACAATTAAACGCGCGCAATCACTACCGACCTTTAAAAGACTGGTAAAGGAGCACTATCTGTCACTGTGATCTTATTCTTGTTGGAGCTGTATTGTTTACTTGCCTGTATATTTATATGTATGTATTTATGTATACATTTTAGTATTTTATATTTTGTGCTTCCTATGTTTGTAAATTATTATTTAATTTTAAAATTACACCAAGTGCAACCCCATGTCATGTCCAGGTTATCTGTTTCCATTCTGGGTTGCCTGGAAGAGATCGCAGTTGTATGTTTGTGTTTATTTTAAGGTTTCTGTATGTATTGTTTTTTATCTTGGTGTACAATAAAGTATATATAAATAAATAAACCCTTTCACTTGCAAGTCGCTGCTAATACCATCTATATCCGTGGAACGGAACCGAAGGCGATCGATGTTTTTAGAAAAATAATCAGTTTAATTAGACGAAAACCGCTAGTTACGTCGGCATGGTTTCTTTGTATGGGATGAGGCATCTGTATGCTAGTATTATATTATCTGTGACTTAGTTAATATATTCCCTAGAAATTATGATAGGTAATGAAGAAGTTTAACCTTAACTCCCCCCAAAAGGCTGTGCCTGTGTTAAGTCCCTTTGCTGGATATAAAACACATCATTCCTTTCCATACGAAACTAAAGAAAGAGCTATCCAGAGGCTCTAGACAAATTTTCATTCGATATCAGCAATGGTGAAGGTTGTAATGCTAAAATCTAAGGGATTGAAAGAAAGAAAGAATAAATATTTATTTGTGACCCGCACTGGAGAGAAGATACAAGGAAAAACAAAAAAAAAGCCCGTGCGAGTCTAAAAAGGCTCCTATCTCAGCATGTGCAGGAATATTTAAAAGAAAATATCGCTGCGCTGGTATTCTGATCACCTGGCAATTACTACCGATCAATCCCTGACATTTTGATGCTTGACAGCCCATAATATATTTTTGACTATTTCCAATCACTATCGCGACGCTTTCGTTGGTACAATATCACTTGTCTATAGCCGCCAGAGGCTGATCGGACAAAATCAAGTTAAATCGAAGAAGATCAACTTCAATAATGCAATATCATATAGAACCTCATAGAAAAATCGTAAGGTTTACGGGTAGGTGTAAAATAACAATAGACGTATTTTCAAAGAAAAATTTATATTAAAAATAGAAATACATAATTAAAGTGCCTGATTTATTCAATTAGTCACTGCGTTACGTGCACTGTACGGGAACTCACGTTTGTAGCACATTTACGTGACTCCTAGCAATAATTTTTGCACCACCTGCCAGCACATCATCTGCACTCTCACTGATACCACTTTTACTGGGAACTAGAGGATCACAATGTCTCAACTTGACGAGATTGCATCAGCACAAAAAAGCCTTGAGGACAGCTTTAGCCGGAAAATGGGAGAATTGGAAGCTCAAATCCAGTGCGCGGGCCCTCTCAAGGATACTGTGGCGAGGGTTTCTGACGAGTTTCGCACCTTCAGAGAGCTAATCTTCAGCATGGTAAGCCTGCTCCGAAGACAGATCAGCGTGTGCCAGACAAGTTGATGGGTTGGAGACCAGACATCGGCGGAAGGCGCTGATTTTCCAGGGCATTGCAGAGGTTGACGGTGAGGTTAGCAGTACAGTCATCCTGGACATTATAAATAAGAAGCTGGCCCCTAAGCCATTGGCTGCATCTTCCATTAAGTCCTATCATAGACTCGGTGTAGCCAATAAAGATCATCATCGACCAATCTTGGTGAGATTTTCAGACTATGACGATAAATCTGCGGTCTGGAAGGCTAAGTCCCGCTTAAAGGGTTCCTCCATCTCAGTCAAGGAGTTCTTGACAAGGACCCGGCATACCATTTTTGGGAAGGCGCGGCTCCACTTCGGGATCATCTTGTTGGACTCAGGACGGTGTTATTGTGGTTAAGGCCCCCGACGGGAGTAAACACAAGTTAACTTCATTCGACGAACTGAGTCCACTGCTGGCGAAGTATTCGAAGGTCCAGGGAGGCGATAACCTGCGAAACAAGACGCATTAATGATGGTATTTGGCTACATAATGTATTTATTCATAATGTTTAATACGCATTAGAGAGTAAAATTGTACTTACCGTGGCAATCTTGTTGCTATTTTGTGTACTAATGTGTAATCTATCACTTTTCCTCTTATAACTTTGCTGCCTAGTTTGTTTTGTTTATCTATCTGTAAATCGAGTTTTTCTTTGTTGTGTTTACCGTTTACCCTCAACATTTTCTTTTTTTTTTTCTTTTCTCAATACCACAAAACGTCAAACCATAATTAGTTGTTTGTCTACCGTCAAATCAACGTATAAACTATGTTTTTTTTTAATTTTTGTTTTCGGATACGTTTATTTAAAATGATGATGTTAGCTGGCGGGAGGTGCAGAGATGCAAGCGCCAGCCTTTCGTATAGTATTTTTGTTTATGTGATTTCTGTTTATTTTTTTATATATATTTTATTATTTACTTTTTTTTATGACGTTGTCAGAAAGCGAATCCTTTTTTTCTGCCAACGAATCAACTGCCTCTTCTTGTGATAGTAGTTTTTGCTCTCTAACGGACACCCTTGGCGATCTATTGCGTCAAGTATTCAGCCCAAACACTGGCCGGCTGTTTAACGTTTGCCACATTAACGCCCAAAGTATTCCAAGTCACCATAGCGAACTATACGACACATTTGCCAACAATAACGTTCATGCCGTCCTGATTTCTGAGACCTGGCTCAAGCCTGAACTTCCATCTACCACCAACTCTCTCCCTGGTTTCGTTCTTCTTCGGAATGATCGAATTGGGAGGAGAGGGGGTGGTGTAGCAATATACCTTCGCGGAGATCTCCCTTATAAAATTCTTTTTTCTTCTGCTTCTAATGTGTCTGCCGAGTTTCTTTTTCTAGAGGTTTGTGTCAAAGGAGCTAAAACCGTTTTAGGTGTTGTTTACTGTCCCCCTTCCCTTGATTATTTCACCGAAATCGAATCGGTAATTGAATCTTTGGGTTCTGAGTATACACATCACATCATCATGGGCGATTTTAACACCAACCTCCTTTCCCACAACTCCCCTCGCTCCCGTAAACTCCTGCATATTGTCGAGTCAGCTAGTCTTCACGTATTACCTCTCCAACCCACTCATCATAATAAAGTCGGTGATGATACCTGGCTTGACCTGATCCTCACCTCTAATCCTTCTCTAGTTTCCTCGCATGGTCAACATGATGCCCCTGGTTTTTCCCATCACGACCTTATTTACCTATCCTATGTTCTTAAACCTCCTAAACCCAAACCTACGTTCCAGTACAGGCGTGCCTTTGCTCGTATGGATAGTGAGCTACTTCAAAAAGATGCATCGAATATTGACTGGACACTCCTACAGGAAGCTGCTACAGTTGATGACAAAGTTTTTGTTTTCAACAACTCTGTGACCAAATTGTATGACACTCATGCTCCTTTCAGGAGAGTAAAGCTAAAACGCCCACCTGCCCCCTGGATGAATAGGGGAATCCGGATGGCAATGCGACGGAGGGACCGCGCGTTTCGAGTATTTAAAAGGGATCGCTCGGATGACAATTGGACCTTGTTCAAGACTGCGAGGAATCGTTGTAACCAGATGGTACGTAACGCTAAACGCCGCCACATTCTAAATAACATTTCTTCTTCTTCTTCTGCCGACATCTGGAAGTTCCTTGGAACCCTAGGTATCGGCAAATCGCAGCATTCAGACCTTCCTAACACAATTGGCTTAGACGATCTGAACCGCTATTTCTCCACTGTCCCCATGCTAGATAGTATAACCAAACGTCAAACTATCGACTACCTTGCTGGTCTGACGCGTCCCAATACTGCCCCTTTTGTCTTCACACCAGTCGACCCGGCAGAGATCAAAAAGATTATTCTATCTATTAAATCCAAAGCTGTGGGCTGTGATAACATCAGTCGTCATATGATCGTGTCAGCTCTGGATCAGCTTCTACCTGCTATCTCCCACTTAGTTAACTTTTCTCTTTTCTCCGGCGCTTTCCCTTCCTTGTGGCGTAAAGCTCATGTTCGAGCCCTGCCTAAAATCCCCAATCCCACACATTCCAGTCACTTTCGCCCAATTTCCATCCTTCCCTTTCTGTCCAATGTGCTTGAGGCCTGTGTTCATAAACAGCTCTCCTATTTCATTTATCACAACTCCCTTATTAGCCCGTTTCAATCCGGTTTCAGGCCCGGGCACAGTACCGTGTCAGCTCTCCTTAAAGTGACTGACGATATAAGGCGGGGAATGGAGGAACTAAAGTAACTGCTTTAGTGTTAATCGACTTCTCCAATGCTTTCAATACCGTCAGTCACGATATCCTTTTATCTATCCTTTCTTATCTTATGGTCTCTGACGAGGTACGGGAATGGTTTTCCTCTTATCTTCGGGGGCGTCAGCAGTCAGTTTTTGCTGGAGACTCTTCTTCGGGGTGGTGCGACCTTGAAGCTGGCGTCCCTCAAGGCGGTATTTTATCTCCTCTTCTGTTCTCTATTTTCATAAATCTTATTACCACCGATCTTCAGTGTGCGTATCATCTTTACGCTGACGATCTACAGCTCTACTGTCAGGCAGGTGTTGGCAACTTATCGGATGCGATCGTGGGGCTTAACCGGGATTTAATGGCGATTAAAAGTTGGTCAGACCGATTCGGGGTGGCGGTTAACCCTACAAAGTGTAAGGCTATCATAGTTGGGAACCCGTTTAGCTTGAGAAAGCTCGATGCTTTAACTGTTCCGCCCATAATATTCAACAACGTAGCTATACCGTTCAGCTCCGAGGTTAAGGATCTTGGTCTGCTAGTCGACACTTGCCTTGACTGGCGCAAGCAGGTAACGAGTGTCAGCCAAAAGGTCACCGGAACGTTGCGTTC
Source organism: Orthosia gracilis (assembly GCA_947562075.1). Taxonomy (NCBI): domain Eukaryota; kingdom Metazoa; phylum Arthropoda; class Insecta; order Lepidoptera; family Noctuidae; genus Orthosia; species Orthosia gracilis. The sequence goes on along the minus strand of OX387274.1, from coordinate 790,455 downwards.
GCTCTATCGACTGAAGAACCTTCTCCCAGCTCACATAAAGGCCATGCTTGTACAGTCCCTTATCTTTCCCATAATTGACTATGGTGATGTGTGCTACTATGACCTGAATGCAGATCTACTCAATAAACTTGACCGCCTTCTAAATAACTGCATTCGATTTGTCTTCAACCTCCGTAAATATGATCATGTATCCGTACATCGATCACTTTTGAAATGGTTACCGATTCGCCAGCGTAGAATGCTGAGGGCCTTGACTACCCTGTTTTCTTTTATTGATAAACCCATTTCTCCTTCTTATCTGACTTCACATGTCCAATTCCTTTGTTCTGCCCACAGTAAAACTCTTCGTTCCGCCAAAAATCGTCTTCTACAATGTCCCTCTCACCGCTCTGGGTTTATCCATTCCTCCTTCTTTGTCCAGGCGATTTCCCTTTGGAATGCGCTCCCTCAGAACATCAGGATGGCAACCAGTCGGTTGTCTTTCAAATTGAAGGCACGCGAACACATTCGCAAGAAGTTTGCAGAATCATCACAGAGTTAATTTGTTGGATTCGATTTCTCAATAACATATTTTAAGTATGTTTTTATAGATATATATATATATTAAATTGAGGTATTTATTTTATCTTTACTCTATTTTTGTTTTTTTTCATTAATTTGCACGTACTCGTACCATATTTTATCTCTGCACCACCCTAAGGTCGACTGGTAGAAAATGCCTAAGGCATTAAGTCCGCCTTTGTACTTGTGCATAAAGTTTAATAAATAAATAAATAAATATTCGCTGACACGACGTCAAACTTCGTCGACTTCTAAACTCATTAGACACCTCATTTTAAAAAGCCAGCGTAAACATATTTATAAATAAAACTGCCTTCCCATACAAAATCATGTTCCACGTCAGTTAGTCGAGGGGCGACAGTTTCGCGTTTTTGCATATTCATTGAGGGCAATCGACGCGTCGTCCGGTACCCGTCGCTTGTCAGCCAGTGATTGATTGCCGCACTTTGTAGCGTCGCTGTGTCCCCTTGTACGCAGGTTGTGAGAAAGTGCGTGAGTGGTAGATTTGCAAAAATATGATGGATATGTTATGATTATATGATTAGCTTAGAGCCTGTTTGGGTTTACTTGTCTTATTAGTACCTAGACTATTTATTCACTCCGAAAAGAAATTGATAAACATACCAGGGTTAAAAGAAAATCAGTTGATCGCTTAATTTCATTTCCGAGATATTAGGGCTGGTCTTTTATTAAAAGTAGTTTGTATATATGAAAACTTTCACCCCCTACTTATTTTTACTATGGAAATCCTGAAGATAAGATAGACACAACAAACAATATAATATTATAATAATACACTTCATTTTGGAGGCACTTGTTTATTATTTGTAGAGGACAGCCTTTTGTCAGTAGGAGGCCGACAATCTGACATAACAACCCCGATTTACGCTACCTTTTCGCCTCTTCGCCTTTTCTAAGCACATGGAATCCACAGGGAAGGTCATAACTTTAAACATCGCGATTCACCATTGCAAAAATATTAGAAAATATTGCCACTGGCTTCGAAACTCCCGTATAAAGTAGGACGACTCCATAAAATATAAACGTATGTTCAAACTAACCTCATTCCAATATATTGATGGGGTATTTGCAGTATTTCCAATATGATAGGGAAACATGGCGTTCTTTATGGCATCTATATCGTAAAGTACCATAATATTGACGATCAGACGCGCACATGCATGAAACCTCTGACATAAACATTAAAGAGATTTAAAACTCTCTAAGAAGCTTTCTGATTTAGAAAATCTCTTTCGAATTAGATTTTTAACACACCTACATAATTCTTTATTACTTTTGTTTGCTAAATATAATATGTAAACTACATGCACATACTGCATACTTCTGAAAACCCTTCTTTGATAAAAATCTATGTAAGTACATTTATTTTCTTTATCATGCAAAGGAAAGGGCTCTTAAAGGCTCTTGTTTAGCAAAACTACGCGAGTATACAGGCGGTCCAATATTGTTATTAACATAAAAGATAAGTATCACTTTGCTTATACAGGGTGTTTTAGACCCGGACAAGCTTAATAGGTGATTCTGAATCTGATTTTGTCCTCTGACTGAATAAACGTTACGTGAAACAGTCCGGCTGGATGACTTCTAATATTTCGATTTAAATCCACCAGTCCCCATACCCATATCTGTCGAACTGATAGGTCTCTTCCAAGTTAGGTTATATCACTTCAATATATCTTCAGTTTTGAAGAAGTTCTTTCAATAATTTCTTTTAGGAAGGTTCTCCACATTTGAAACGTCGTTCATCATGATAGAAAAGAGCTTCATTTTTTTTTGTTATCTCGTGGAAAACTTCAAAATGCGCCTGGACTTGAAGGGATTTTCACCTTCCCTGAGCCTTGCTGTACACGGCAGCACGTGATCACTGTGCCACCGTCTTTCCTGGAGGCATTTGGTGGGCGGACAGAATCAATTCCGGGGTCACGTGCGCTCAGTTTGGCCATCCGTGGCCCCGGCATCACGCCTGTCGATCGTGCAGGCGGGCTTTCGGCGTTTTAAGCATCGAGGTGGTTGCGTCCATGACGCGTTCTTCTGCGAACGAGATCAGCTCTCTTACGATCCCGTTCGGCGGGCTCCTTCTCGACCATCACGGTCTCACAGAAGGGGGCCTCTCTCCAGTTTTATGTATCTGCCAGCTTGGCCCTCACAACCGCTGACAGGTCTCGTCCGATCCCAGCGACTAAGACCTGCCGCTCAGAGGCCCACGCAGGGCATTCCTCAAGCGTGTGCTGCGCAGAGTCAAGGTCATCTCCGCAGTGATGGCAATTTGCCGTCGTCTCTCGCCCAATCCCATTCAGGTACTCAATGAAGCAACCGTGCCCGGGGACAAGAGTTCCTGGGATTGAACTGCACTGCTGAAATGACACGTGGTCAATCTTAAATAACTTGGATGTCTGACAACGATTATATTATTAAGCATTATTTTTTTCTGTACCTAGGTATAGGTATCCCTTCTTTTGGATTAAAATTCACTATCAAATAGAAAACCTCTAATAAACTCACCAAACGACAAGCTTAATAAAGATATCTGCCAACAATCCGTTTAAGTTATTCAATTCAAATATTCCAACCGCCTATTTGGGCTCAAATATGCATCCTGTATATTACCATAGACCCACACACATTCTGTTCCCCTATTATTTATGGTCTGGCCGAAGATTTATGTCATCTGTAGTGGGTTCCAGTGGGTCCTAACGAGTGAAATTTAAGTGGATTCTTGAGATAGGACTGCGTTCCGACACGGTGGTACATTCGTCCTTATATGATTTATGGGTGATTCATTCTGGGATATAGAACGATTGATTTATTCGTAGTAAGCTTAAGAAAGTCAGAATAATAATGTTCACACTGCTAGGACACAGGCCTTCTCTCTTATAGCTAGTGGCACTAATGTAGTTATATCTACATATTGCATAGTCAGAATCACCTCTTGTCTTGTATACTACTTGCTTACGCTCGTTAATCCGCCTGCTAAGCGGTTAATACAGTTATCGTTTCTAGTTAACCTGTGGTTGTTTCTTAATCTTCTTTGCTACCCATTATACTTTGTATGCTGCTTTATTGATTGATGTTTAAGATAGATCTTTGATTGGAATATCAATCAAGATTAGCTATTTAAAACTATCTGACATTAACAGTCTATCATACTCAAAGAGTTAAAGGTGTCCAATTTCAGAACAATTAAAAAGTCACGATGGTGGTATAAATTAGGATACCTTAACGAACAATGGTCTGACTTACTCAAAGATAACGAATTCACAAAATCAACATTATTCTTTGAGCGAGCACTTTGTTAGACAAGTTGAAATACTCATCAATTACCGACTGCTCTTTTGTGAATACTAATGATCTTTAGACAATCTTTATGAACTCACTCCAACAATTAACTCTTTGATTATTTTAACTGAGGTATAAGAGATAATATTTAGGTCTAGTAAAGTATGAAAAGTTGGTGTTAATAAACTTTATATCCGCCCACATTACCATTTTACTTTATTACCTAAATTATATGAGAATTATATAAATTAAATGAGAGAGCTTCATAAAATTCCCCTTTACTGTAGGCAGTTTATCAGTTAACTCATCATCATTATCGTCATTTAAGCCAAAAGACGTCCTCTGCAGAACATAGGCCTCCCCGAAGAAGTGTCACCACATCTACCAGTCATGTGCGACTCACATCCAGCGGATGCAAATATCTTAAATATCTTAATATAAGCGTAAAAGACTTTCTTGTTTACCTCTCCACAATATAATAAATCATAAATGAGTTCAGACTATTTTTCTTGCCAAATGAACTTAAAATAATACAGAGTCTCTAATCCTTTGAAAAATTAATATTACTTACAAAAATCTCTCCGGATATTCTTCGGTACCCAAACTAGGTCATAATCCGGAAGGATGAGATACTTAACAGGATAATACAGAAGAGCCATTTCAAACATCCCATTCTAAGAAGTTTCAGTTATGAAGTCTTTGCTCAAATAATGGATCAAATAGCGGAGAAGTTTCGACAAGTATGTTAAATGTCTAAAGAATACAAATAATGTGCCCCGCAGGCTTACTACGTATGAAACAGCAATGAGCAATCATCGCGAGATCAAACGCATTATGTCATAAAAATCGGGATCACCTTAGCAATCGTTTGCTAATCGCTTACTGTTACTCAAATGTACAAATCTAAAGAAAAAAAAGAAAAACTAAAAACTTTATACATAACATTTTGGAAGCGATTGGCCAACAACAAGGGAAAAGGTAATCGCAATTTGACAGCAAAATAATCGCGATACCTATACGATTAAATGTACACGGTTAGTTAACTAATTGTTCCATAGAGGCAGCACTGTCGAAAAATTGCTAAGGCTATCGCTGATACATAGTTCGGATCCGGGATTGAAGAGCAATTGTTGCGCAAAAATTGCTATCGTTTTGCTCTTGCAAGATACGTAATAAGCTTGCCGATTTCTGAATTAATAATAATTAATAATTTACTTTAATTTTTTTATACACTATTATTTAAAATGTAGAAATATCATGCCCGTTGTATGTATTTGAGTTTTAAGTTCTTTTTCTATGTTTTAACTTGGTGTACCTATATTAAAGCATATATAAATAAATAAATAAATTGAATTAATTATTTAAAGTTAAGAGTAGAGTATTCGTCAATCTCTACTTTCGTCTGAAAACCTGTCAAAATTTGGTACTAAAGTAGGGTTCGACACGTTTTTATGTCGAAATGCTCAATTTAGAAATCGGTCTGGTGTATCACTATTCTGTATTCTTGTATCAGTTCTCTAAAAATTCAGCTCCGTCTGCTTTAAACACCTTTTTTTCACGGCCACACGTCCAACTTCAAATAAACTGGATATCAATAATAATAGATTTCTGTATGAGACTGAGACCACCACCGATATATATGAACTACGGGGGCCATGATTATTCATTCATTTAGTCTGTGTTACCGTGGAAATCTTCCCTTGTAGTCTGCTTAAATTATAGGGATAACTTAAGCAGTATAATATATTATATCATATAATATTTCGTTACGCTTTCAAGTTCAGTAAATCCTTCAATAAAGTAGACCTACTGTTCCTATTCTGTGTCCTGTCTGCCTACACAATACATTCACAAACTCACTCGGAAAGCGTTATTCTTGCCCTCTTGTATGTTTTGGCGAAGTTTCTCAACAAAGCGCGGCGTGGTGGCGTGGATGGAGCCAGGAATAACAGAATGTATTTTTGTACACGTTCGTTTTTACGCCTGATTTATGTCGGCGTTAAGAGTGCCCAGAGCTGGTCAACAGTCATTTGTTAATGTTCCCTGAGTATACTTTAACTGCGGATGGATCATCGCAAGACTTCCGTGGGTGGGTGCTGAGGCGGAAACCATTTTCCAGGAGTATGAGTAGACCAGGTGATTCTTGTGAATCACTTCTCTAATTCCTTTATTTTATGCTAACCGATTCTATAGTTGCGTATAATACATCCCGCGCGGGCCGACCTAGGTTTTTACACTCAAATTCGAGTTGAAAAGTTTTTCTATAAGCAATAGAAACTAAGCTAGTTTCTAGAGAGATTAAGACAACGATTATTGTAGTAGAGCATAATATGTTTTCGGAAACTTAGTATTTTTTCGGAAGCTCGATATTTTTTTGGAAGTTTGGTAGCTTTTTTTGGAAATTTCGTTGATTCTTTGAATGTACAGATTATTTTTCGTAGAGATGTAATTTCAATAGGATTGTTTCAAAGTCAAAGTCAAATATATTTATTCAACTAGGCCAAAAAGCGGCACTTTTGAACGTCAAAGGATTAAAGTTAAAATTTACAAGTAGTAAAAATTGATTCTACCGTGCCGTTTGTATATTAAATACAGAGATGTGAATTATTTTAAATACTTGTATTTAAAATGCAAATGCAAAATGCAGAATACCTATTTTCTATTTAAATATCTTTTTTTTAAAGCATTTAGTATTTTATTTGAAATACTTTTAGACGAGAGACGTATATTCTATTTGCAAAATACTTTACGTTTTACTTCTGAAAATTTTTTTTGTCAAATTTCATTTAGATGCTGGTTGAATATGTTAAGACCAAGCCAATAGCTGAAGCCTTGAAGCTGAACTTGTGGAAGGTGACCAGAGAACATTAATTTATAGATGCCTGCATACGGAATTAATTAGAATGCAAAAACGAAATAACTCAATGGAACTTCACAACCCTTTATAGGACTCACCTGCATTGTGGCATTTTAATCGATATAATAAAAGAAAGTATTCAAAACTGGTTTGAAAAAAACAAATTATAAGACCCTAGAGCCAAAAAATTGCATTTTAGCAAAAGTGTTCTTCACGTTAAAGTGGATACCAAAGACTAATAAGGAGCATTTGAAGCAGTTATTATTGCAAAAGTGTGGGCAATAGAACACAGAAGACATGAAGTGGTCCCCAGTCATCAGAAAGAAAAAAAGTCTTAACCTACATGTTTCACGATTCTGACTCCTCAGTAACCAGTAGTGGTAGTAGTGCAAATACTACCACAGACTTTGAATAAAACTCTTTGATGTTAAAAACATATGTAAAGACCAAAAAGTGTTCTTAAAACACAACACACTATGTTTAACAAACTCAAGACAAGTAGAGACTTTTTTTATATAGTGGTATACTTATGCGACTACACAGGAGAAAGATGAGTTTCAGTGTTTCTGAACAAATTTTTTTAATGAATAAAGAAAATCAACAAATAGTAATTATATAAATAAAGTATTTTGAAAATAACTATTTTGCATTTAGTAGGTATTTAAAATACAAAAAGTAAAACTATTTTGCATTTGAAATAGTTTATCAGAAAAGTATTTGCATTTTGTATTTAAATACTTTTCTTAAACCATTTTGCACATCTCTGGTTTAATTCATTTCTTGTCAGTTAATTTTGTATACATTTTTCGGTAATTCAACTAAACACGGCTTATTTAGTATTACAGTAAACCACTGATCGTTGGCAGTTAATTTGTTTTTCGGATGCTTTATTATTGCCCATTTATTATTAATTACAATCATTTCTCACATTACATAATTATGACAGTCAAGGGTCAAAAGTACCCAACAATTTATTCGTAGAAAAGAAAAAAGTCCATGACTAGTTTAAGCTGTACTTTAGATTCTATACCATAGATTAAATCAGTTCTAGACCATTTGACTCAGTTTACAAATAAATTATGCACTTCAGCTATGCACTCATATATCATTGTGGCTGCACTTTAGACCCTTGACTGCAATTACTGCAATCACAAATCCTTTTGGTCAGGGCTGTCACCATAGCCTAAATCAGTTTATAATGGTGATTTCCTAAGTCGATAAGGTATTGTAGAGGCTTTCCACATAGGACAAGCAACCTGTTCGGCCGCTGACACCTAATACTGGCGACTTATAAGTTTGGAAGGAAATCGAATACAGAATATTTGAAATATATCGAACGCGTGTAGTTTTTGTTTAGCTGGGACTTCTGTAAAAGCCGCCCGAGGGCAGGCACGTTGTTGATTCAATACAAGTTAAAAGTAATTTCTGCTTATTATTAGAGCTCCCTGAGTTACCCCTTCACAGTATTATAACCCTATTAATATATAAGTAGTCTTTATTCATATTCAGTAATTATTTTATACTTACGATCAGATCATTATCCGTCAAATTGGTTTAACCTCGCAGTAACTCTGCCTCGTTGGTCTTGCGGTTGCAGGCGCGACTGCTGATCGTGAGGTCCCGGGTTCGATTCCCTGGTCTGGCAAAATGATATTGAGATTTTCTATTCGGCATTTCTCAGAGCATCCCGATGTTTGGAGTTGACGGTGTGAACCACCCTGCCTCGGATGGAAGATAAGCCGTTGATCTTACGACTGATCTCTCTCCGGTCGTGTCGGCTTGCCGTCCCATCGTACTATGAGATTGAGGGAAAGGAGAAGATTGAGGGGAAGTTATTGTATGCGCACACGCCTACACTATAATATCGCCCGCACCGATGGCTAGTCTCTACTGAAATTGGCCGCCGTAGCTGAAATTCGGTCTAAAAACTATTTTGCTATGACATTAAGTAAGACCAGATTTTACTATTGTTAACAGCACAAACTCGTCCGTTTGTAGGCAGTAAACCTAGATTTTAGTCAAGGATTAGTGTTATATCTGTATTCAGCTCGTTTAAACTGAACGAGCTGTTGAACTAAGCCATAAACAGAGTGTTGTAACGGCCTCCAAATGTCAGACTATTTCCCAAATAGCATTCGTTTATTAATATCTACTTCTTGTCTTCACAGATAATGATATGGTTCCTATATTGTAAGAAATAAGGTTGAGAATGGATGTAAATAAAGCAACACATTTTCACGAACGTAATTTTATTACAACTGTGACATTATGACAAGTTACGAATATTTACACGATATGTACAATTTTTTACATCTTAATTACACAGTATACAAACAGTAACCTTACATTCGCTATGCGATAAAAAATTACAGTTTAGTAAATTCATCGTTACAACCCTAGGCCGAATCGACTCCATACAATGTTGACTTTATACAGAAACAAAACAGTTCATTACTTATCGATATCCACACTGCACACCTTACACGTAATATTAAAAACTTGAACCGTACAAAACTGGACCCTGGGGCAGGTCGGCGGCCGGGAGACAGGGCTCGGGTCTCCGCGGCCGCCGGCGACCTCATCAGTCTATCTCCCTAGTCGATGGACACGATCAGCGTGTCCTCCTCCAGCAGCGCGCTGGAGGGCTCGCGGCCGCGGCGCCGGCGAGAGGCCCGCACTCAGAGCTTCGTGTGCGACAACCCGTTGGGCGCTATCAGCGGCGCCAGCGTGGCGGGCCGCGCCTCCAGTGGCAGCGCCTCGCTGGCCGCCACCGACTTTGACGTCAGTACCGTGGACGCATCCGAGCGCGAGCCGCCTACGCCGCCACCCACCGACAGCCCCCCGCGCGACTCCGCCGCCCGCAGTTGTGCACGGGCCGCGCCGCCGCCTCTCCTCCGCGGTATCACACTGTTCTCCACATGCAGAGTTGCGTTGACGTCCTTCCCGGCTGCACAAGTGCACGCCTTCAGGAAACTCTTCTTGAAATTGTCAGAGAGGAAAGCATAGAGGATCGGATTCATGGCGGAGTTGCTGTAGCTGAAGCACGCGGCGACCAGGAACACCGTGATAGTGATGCGACTGGCGCACTCATTCGGCGGAGAGTATATGAGCGCCACTTGGAACGCCCAGTATGGCAGCCAACACAACACGTATACCGCAATCACAGTCAAAACTAATTTGGTCACTTTCCTGTGCGATCGCTTCTTCTCTTTGGACTTATTCTTTGGGCCAACAGTCTTCAGCTTACGGATGACGAGGCAGTAGAACACGAAGATAAGAGTGAGAGGTGCGGCGAAGCCAAGGGCAAACGAGTAGAGAGTGAAGGACGTCTGACCTTTGTTGAACTCTTGCTCGGGCCACACGATGTTGCACGAGAGACCATTGTCCGTCGGTATCAGCGTAGTGTACATAAAGATAGGCGTCATCACCAGCGCTGACGCCGTCCACGCCGCAGCGGACACCACTCGCGAGACGAACGGCGTGCGCAGTCTCGGCGCAGCTATGGGGTGACACACCGCTATGTACCGGTCCGCACTCATAATACACAGGAATATGGAGCTGGTGAACTGGTTGATACCGGTGGATATCATATACGCTTTGCACATGAAGCGACCAAAAGGCCAGGATCGGACAGACATCGTAGTGATGAGGAACGGTATACCGATGAGGAAGCATTCGTCTGCGATGGCCAGGTTCACTATGTACATGTTGGTGACTGTCTGCATCTTGGAGTAACGCAGCACAACGTAGATCACGAGAGTGTTGCCCAGAAGACCCACCACGCAGACGAGGGCGTAGAGGACCTGCGTTACAACGTACACGACGGGCAGGTTGATGTTGGGGCAGTTCTCGTAGGTTCCATTGTACGTGCCATTTTCATCGTAAGAGTAGTTGCCATCGCGGAACATCTCCACGTCTTCCAGCTCCATTGTGACGGATTCAGAAGAAGATTCACGTAGAGGACATTTACCTGGAAATAATAAAAATAGATAAGTACGCTTGGTACGTCTGTGCAAATGATAGACGACTGGTGTTTGGATATATTTTTGGTGAATTAACGTAATCAATAGGAGTCTGTTACGTTCTCGGGTTACGAAGTGTGGTCGAGATAAAAATACCAGGGCAATTACGTGTATTAAATAATATAAACAAACGGATAATGATGAAACGTGACCCATTTCACTGTGAAACTGAGATTTAATAACAATTATAATGGTTGTGGCAATGTAAATAAATAGTTTAAAAAAGAAATTATAAGGACTTTTTTCAATGAGCAACAAGCGTATGAAATTATTGAACCTTGTGAAGATTTTCCAATGTGACATTGGCATCATCGAAATGTCCACATTCATCGTGAATTCAATATCGCGAGTCCACATGAGCTCTCATTATTTTTACATCGCAATGATTTATCTGTATTTGCAGAGAGTAGTTATATCTCGTACTGCCTGTTTGTTGCTATTGAAAGCAGCTTGATAAATGATTGACGCGTTGTATTACTACGTTCTTCTGAAATATGTTCGTAATGGGGAAAGATGATAGAAAGAGCGTGGGATACGCCTACGTCACAGAGCGGACGGATACGCAGCTAATATTATTGTGTAAGTATTAGTTACGTAGATTCGTATATTTTTTTCAGTACACCGTTTATGTGAACGTTTTGTCTTCACTAGGATAGTTCAAGAACTTTTATTAAGAAAATGTTTTTATAAAAAAAAATGTACCAACTATTAATACTATCGAAAATGTTTTGTTCTGTAACAATAAAAACTTCTTATTTCTGTTTGTAGTCCGTAACTGAGGTTATTTTATTTGATTATTTTGCTCTGTTTATGATGCTCTAATTAACAGAGATTTCGAAAAAGATTTAGCTATACCGATCATCTCAGACAGAATGTCAAAAGGCTTCCTACAGCTGAATAAAAAACATAACCAGACAAAATTAAGAATGCTCCATTGATGAGATTTTCCTGGCGCAAAAATCTCTTTTACTTTCTGTCTTTCAATATTTTCTTTCTTTCTAGAAACGTGATGAAGATGATAATTTTATTTTTGATATATAGGCAGATACTTACATTTTGTGTCAGCAAACAATTATTTGGAAAGCTGTCGACGTGGCACCAGTACACATCTGTAACAATAACAAAGTGTCTGTTAGATTTATCTTTATTGTAGCAGAAAATGTTTTACAAAATTACTTTTTACATAATTTTTATGTTAATGCCTCTGTCGTCTCGTTAAAATTTCTATTACCGATCTCTGTGATAAGCAATCATTATTTTTTCATATAAACTATAATTTAATGGTAAAAGAAATGTAGACAGGAGATGCTTATTTGATTCACTCTATATAAAACACTGTTTCCTGTTATCTCCAGCGGTTAAGCGACAATCATTGCGTTAAGAATATCGCTTTCATCGTAAGTAAGTATAGGTTGGTTATCAAATTGCAAATCAAATTGGAAATAGCAGGGTTCAATTTTTTCCATTACAAGATTGTCTGTCTGAGTGCAATATTTATGCATGAAAAGTCTTTCTGCATGTGAAATACTCGAAGAATTAGCAATAAACAACAAACTCATTTGAAGCAATAAACTCGGTACAAAGCAGTGTTTGTGCCTGTAATGAAAACATCTCAGCAGAGTAATGATGTGTTCATAAATACGGCCGTCATAACATTAGTTTACAGACTCTACGAGTTTCTGCTTCAACAAACCGCAGAAGTTCCACTCTGACCATCTAAGTTGGCGTTACCTTCCTGATGGTGGAAAGGTGGACTGCTTAATTAATTGATACCAATCTGACCAAAGAATTAGTACAAATAGGTAAAAGTGTTTGTTTTGTTGTAGGCGGTATTCTCTGGCAGTTCTGATTCGATTACAAAAAATCTTTGAGTTGCAGTAAGCTACATCGGTGAGTGGCTTCTTTTTATTCCGGAAAAGATCATGTTTTCTGATGGATAGCGATTCCACGAGAGCCAAATCGAGTAAAAGCAAGTAACAAATACATAATTTAGGTTAATCTTCTATTTTTAATTTGTTTTGATCTAGCGCCTACGATGTGATGTTTGTCAGATAGTTGTTGCAAACATAATGTTCGTTTTCAGTTCAATTCAATCGATCGATCGGTACGGATTTGTCTGTTTCTCCATGTTGCCTTCATACAGTTGACTTTCTGCATGATATCCTGAACCTTAACATTATTTCCGAGAATATTCCTGTTGGTTTCCACTTCAGCCGCAGCGTGTCCGCGATGAGGTCAGCGGCGATCTGTCAAATGTAAGCGTTTACTCAAATTTGATTAATGCGGGGAATGTCTCGTTTAGCATTAGATCAGTATACGCGGCGTGACGGACGAGTTACTGGCGCGTGACGAGAACGTGGCGGCTGCGGTGTTTGTTTTACTTGTAGGTGAGGAAAGGGTTACTTGGTGGTGATTAATTGAAGGTGTAGGCACTAGACATATAGTTGTTATAAGCAAGTCTAACTTTTCTCAAAAACGTCTTTTGCCCTCGCCCCCTATTACATGGGGCTTATGTAATATAACTGATGAAATGTAGGTGTACTATTGGAGCACCTCTATCCATCCCTTCGGGTAACAAAGGTGTGATGTTATGTTATGTTTCATGGATGTGACAGTATATAAGAAAAAAGCACTTGAAATGTCAATCGAATATATAACAAGTAAAATCAAATAAAAACCGTAAAACGCCGATAACTTTTGAACGGCTGAACCGATTCTCATCAAACATAGCTAAGAACACTCTCGATAAACCGAAACATATAAAAAAAAACGAAATCATATTCGTTTCAGCCGTTTAGGAGCTATGATTCCACAGATAGGTACACACGTGAAACTTATAACACCTCTTTTTTTCCGTCGAGGGTTAAAAATCAATGTGTGTTGCCATACAACTTTGTCTCGACGAGACGGATTACTTGCATGTCGTAAGATAAGCAAGTGGTCAAATACGCATGTCGCCAGAAAACGCATGTTGATAGAAACGCAACTCGTCAGATTTGCACCACATCAAAGACGCAACTTGACAGATGCGCGTCCCGAAAAACACGCAACTTGAAAGATGCGCGGCTCGACAAACACGCAACTTGACAGATGCGCGTCTCGACGAAAGCTAAGCAAGTCAACAGCTAAGGAACTAGACATTCAATTAATAAATAGGATTTAAACGCTTGTAGTCTTAAAAATACGCAATTATTCAAATAAAGTAATCTTCAATTTCGTATTTCATCGGCAACACTGCCTCTAGTAATTTTTTATCTTTTTCTATAAAAAATTACTAAGGAGTCAAAACATTTTGATTATATAATGAACAATAGTTTATTCTGTTCACATTAAAAAATTGTCCTAATTATGTAGGTAATAGCGTTTGATGAAAAGGTAAAAAAATGTACAGCAAAGTTGGAGAAAAATGAGATCACTCCAATTCAATTTTTAAACAAGTTTATTTATTTTAAGCTTCTTTATTAAAAAAATTACCAATTACTAAAAATTGATTCTCATCCTGACGGTAAATAAATATGGGCATTTAAATCATATTTTGAAGTTACAAGCGATTTTAAGTTATAATAACATAAAAAGAATTGTTATTCTTACTTTATTTTTTATGATGATTATATTATGTCACCTGTTTATAATTGATTAAACGCTAAAGTAAATAAAAAAAACTAAATCTTATTCTGTTTTAATTAATGTGCTGAGTGCATTGTTATCTGATATTGTTTATTAAATTTGATCATTATTTACTCTTTTATTTGACTAATTCTTTTGTTTATTTGAACTGGGCGGATGGTTTCAAAAAGCTGACAAAATGCGTGTCTGTCGAGTTCCATTTCTGACAAGTTGCGAGTCTAACCTGAGAGATGACGAAATGCGTATTTGACCACTTGCTTATCTGACGACATAAAAGTAATCCGATGAGACGGCGGCTTTCAGCGATCTCTATAAGTATTAAAAACAATGTGAAGTGTTTACATGGCAGGTAAATCAAAGGCTGCCACATTACAAACATTAATATCAGAATTTCACCGATAAAACTTATCTTCTACAACATAATATTATTGATCAGGAAAAACCTCCAATCGATTACCCGATAGGAAATGCCTACAAAACAAGACAATTAACATGTAATCAGCGAGCAAACAAAAAACAACACAAGGAATCGATCTAAGACACATCACGGACAGTAATTGATTGAGACATTTCAGACTGACCACAACACATAGCACAGATTCTCCGACGTCACAAGAAAACTGTTTTATGTCTCACATCCCTCCTAATAAAATATAATAATACATTCCTAGCTTATGTTGTGCTATAAACCCACTGCTACATAGAACGCGGGGAGGCTACGTCTGAGAGGTCAAAGTGTAAGTGCAGCGGTAGCGACAAAAAACATCTTCTCATATTATACTTCGCAAGCGAAAATCTATTAGATAATATAGTTTGTTTTTGCTTATATTTTCTAGTCCCGCAAATAACTATGTTGTTTCCCTCATGTCAAAGGCCACTGCTACATGAGCACGGAGAGGTTTGCCACATTAGTGAAGTAGCGGGTTATTTGTGGTGCCTGATCAACTAAGCTCTCGCAACGGGCGGACGTTTTCTTCTGTGTGATCTCTAAGTGAGTGACACATCTAACGAGGGTTATATATTTTCTGAAATATTACCAGGGTGAACCTTATACTTGTAAGGAGTCTCAAAGATGTGAACCATAATTAAGAATAAAGTTGCAGATGCTTGGAGTTGTCTTGCAGAGTAAATGCAAAATCCAGTAAAAGAATTAAAGCTTAAATAAACATTGGTGACTTTTCTTGTTATTGTTTCAGTTTGCTTGTATTTCAAATAAAAGTATGATAAACCAAACACGATAGCCGAAACAAGTGCGGCGTCCACTATGCTTGCCTGTACGTAGCAAACTGACGCATTCAAAAGCATGTAAACGCCTTCCAAATGTGAGCCTGCATTTGTATAGTCTTATTAGGAGTTGTGGACGGTGACTGAGGATTTGCAAGCGAGTCAAGACCACCATGACAATCGCTTCCGCTTTTCCGTCTTCGCTTTCTGTATGACAGAGACTTAAAATGGTTAAAGCCAGCCTACATACGCTGTAGGATACTAAAGTACAGATTACATTACGGTGATATTAACTTACTACATAGTACGTTTAAGTTTACGACTTTCTCGCCATTCTCCGTTTGATGGCTTCCGGGGTGTTACTATAAAACGTGATATTGATCATTTGAGCGACGGCTGTATTGAAAGCTGATAAAATAAAAAAAGGACTTGAACCTATACAGCTGAACATAGGCCTCTCCCAAGTGTCAACACGTCAAACGGACGCATCCTGTGGATTTCCGCAGCTTTAATCAAGTCATCGGTCCACCTAATGGCAGGTCTTCCAATACTGCGTCTGTCGGTATGCGGTTTATTACGAAGTGATTCTAATCCTCTTACTTATAAACACGTAATAAAGTTAACAGGAACCTAAAAGTAACCAGGAATAACAAAGGAATATCCATACATTTTCATAGGTTTAGACTTGGTACAACTTTATTCTGTGTTTATTTTATTAGTAAGAGGAGACTAGTGTTCTGCGAAAAAAGGTTTTCAACCGCTGTCAACATTTCACTATAAAGATGAAGATAAGTAGGTACGCTACAGTAAATTGAATTTTCAAGAGAAGAGGGTCTGTCTAGAATCAAACCAACAAAGAATGAATTCTGCGAATCGTGACAAAGACATTCAAATGCGCTTTGTAATCATTGTTGGGCGAAAAAATAAATGAACGACTTTATTTCCTAACCGATAAGGAAATAACAATCAAAACTGGGTCACCTCATTGGGAATTTAACAAAAATCTAAAATAATGACGAAATCACAGCCGTTTTTTGGGTTTTTTATTGAAAGAAAATGACATCTTTACTTTTGTGTTATGGAAAGTGGAAATCAAACGAAGATTTACTGAGTCAAGGTGTTATAAGGCTTTATTTACCTAAAAGACGATGCATCAGATAAAGTCTTCGTGTTGAAATAGACGTCGATCTATCGCCTGTTATCTTTTGTTTTCGTAAAAATACAGGATACATTAACACATTTCCTGTCATTACGTAACCCACAACGCGGGACTCGGGCGAGACACAGCCGAACAGACGGAAAGACCTATTAAACAAGATATTTATTTGTTATGTCCATATCACATTTGCGTCACGCGTCTAAAGCTCATTGTCTGTGTGTAAAACTGTGTACTGTGCTTGAGAAGTATTGCAATCCAAATTTTCTTTTTTAACTATACATTGTCACCATTGACAGACTTGTCTACTCACTGGTGAGTACGCCTCCTCACTTGTGCGACGCTTCTCTGGTAGGTGGGTAGGTACCATCGGAATCTACTCGTTTCATCCAGGTCTTATTCAGATCAGCGAAACATTAATTGCATCCTTCATTATAAGAAAATTATAAGTTAAAACATGTCCTGAAGAGTTTCAAACAATATTTTTGTAGAAATACTTTTCTGAAATTCTTCAGATGCTTATTGGTTTTTCCTGTTCCGTATGAAAAGAACATTTGACTTTGCAGTGTAACAACAATATAGTAGTACAAATATTCCACAATAATACAAACCAAATCGTAACATCAAAATCTGTATACATTCTGCCTCGTCATTCAGCCACGCCATGTTTCATCACCATTATCGCTTGGTCTGCGCATGCGATGCCAAATCGCTATCATTCACAATACCATGTGTTCCTCAATGCTCACCGCTCATCGGCCTGTCCAGCATCAGCAATATTTTGATACTAAACAATACAGATGCGAGATCAAAGCGTAGGAAATACAGAATCAATTTAAACGCGTTTACAATAGATGTCTTGGGAAGGCTAGATTTGCTCACAATAAAACAAACTCGTAAATTAAATATAAACAATGGCCGGTGAGATTTGCTGAAAATAAAATAAAGTTTGTTGATCCCTTAACATTGGATTTTTCTTAGAATTACAAAATGCATGAAAATATTTTCACTTCGAATTATTAGAACACGTCCAAAGAAAAGTTAGTTGTCTTTTTAACCGACTTCCCAAAAAGAAGAAGGTTCTCAATTTCTTGTTTGATTTTTTTTATTTTGTTTGGGCATAACACTAAAAAGAGTAAAATAAACTACTTTTTAACAGAAGTCGGTTTTTTTTTGTTAAAAGGTTTTTTTTACCTATGTAATCAGTGTAATAATTTCTAATTTCTTTAATTATAATTAAGTAAATAAAATTAAAAATAAAAACAATAATAAAAAAATAAACGCAGTTTCAAAAAAAAAACAATCAAATCGTTTAGAAAACCATAATCCACCAACATTTTTCTCGTACATTTTTATGCGCACAAATGAGTTGCGCGTGTGCATATATTGCGGCTGTTTGCGCAGCTGGGCGGCCAATAAACGTGATTTGTGCGCAAATTCGCTTTCACTATCAATCTGATTTAAGATCTATAGTTCTGCGTCCGTGGGTAGGCTGGAATGTTTTGTTTCATAATTATTTAAACATAGAATGTGGGAAACTGCCGATTTGCGTAAACTTGTAGTATACAAACGTACGTTTAGTGCTCGTAAAACCGGAAAACACACCTCCTGACATTCAAGAAACAGAACAAATTTAAAAAATAAAACACACCGTTCTCCAAAAGGGTTATTTTTATCCCAAGCGGAGTACATGTCCCTCAAAAAGCACATGATCCGGGCTTCATCCGACTCCAGACACCTCTTTGTACGGTTCCTTTCGTTTTGTTGTTCTTTTGTTTCGGCCTTTGTGGCCATGTTATGCTCGCTGCATGTTGTTATGTTGATTGTTGAATCTCTGTGGACTGGGTGTTGGTTTGTAAAGAGTAGATTACTTTTTTGGAAGCTATTTTTGTAGATTATAAATAGCTTTGAAAACCAAACATAGAACTAGGCATCAAACTAAGTGTAAGCTTAACTACGTATGTTTTCTTCATTTCTTAGGTATCAGACATAGAGCGGTCACGCGGTCAAGCGTTCAAGAGGTCAGTTTTGCGTTGAACGTGCAGATACTCACGAACCTCGCTGTTGGACGGTCTACGCGGTACCACTATTGTCACCATGTTTTTTGAAGATAGTTCTTCATCGTAAGACGAATGATTGATTTGTGTTCATTATCAGCATCGAGACGAAAAAGGAATACTGGGTGCCCCCAGTAAATAAGGACTGAGAACAAGATGGAAAATTTCATAGACTTTTTAGGGTTCCATAGCCAACAAGGAACCCTTATGGTTTCGCCATGTCCGTCTGTCCGTCCATCCGTCCGTCCGTCCGCAGCAATACTGACCTCTTGAACGCTTGACCACATGACCGCTTTCTGTCTGGTAGAAACATTATTAAAGCTTCGCTTATTCTAGTAACAGCCTAATTCTGCAATTTCTCCTGCTGAGAAAAGTTTGACGATATGGTTGACGCAGTGGCTGAGCGATTAGCTGCTGCACTAAGTCTCGCGGGTTCGATTCGCGCGAAGAGCAAATATTTGTATAGATGGTCCAGGTATGGCTTCGAGTATGTGAGTTTAAATGTCTATCAATACACCCACGTTACTAGAGTAATTCCTAGTGTGGGAAACGTTTACAAAAAAAAATATCTGCAATTTCTGCTACTGAGCAAATAGAGCGAATTAAAAATGTGGATGTTTGAACTTGTCAATCAAAATCAAGCACTTGTTTGTTTTGTTTAGTCTATCTCAAGAAGTTAAAAATAACACCTTAAAATTATATTTTAAACATGCTGATAATATCACCAAAATAGATAATCAAAATCGTGCTTGGAATACCAAACAGATTTTATGATTACGCTTTCAATAAGATTTTGTCATTCTTCAGCGTACTGAATGAATTCGATTAACTTTTTCTTGAATCCGCGGGGATGAAATATTAAATTTTTGGTCGAGTGTGGCTTCTCTGTTATTGGTAAGAAGACTTCAGATACTCCTTCAGGGATTGTTCTAATGTTCCAAGCTATTAAGCATACTCGTAGCATTACTAAGCAATATGGGCGCCATTCTGTAGTGCATTTATTTACTGAGTTTTTCTAAATATTTATACTACCTTTTCTAGTGGATATAACACAAAGATAGAGTTGTTTTCTGTTTTAATTCAGCTTAATTTCACAGCTTTTGTTTTAAATGCCACGATCTTAAACCGTATGAAATTGGTTTGGTTTGTTAAAGGCACTACAAATGTTCTTGTTCTTGTAATGTAATGTTTGTTTGTCGTTTTGTGGAAATTAAATACTTTTCTTATTTCTTTCTTTCTTTTTTTCTTTCCATCTATACAAATAAATAAAATTGGAGTGTCTGTTTTTAATATTGAAATAATAGTTTTTTACTACTACATGTATATGAATATATATACGGTACATACACCAAAATATTTTTTTTTAGAATTTTTGTCTGTCTGTCTGTCTGTTTCTAATCTCTGAAATGGCTGGACCGATTTTGACGGGACTTTTATTGGCAGGTAGCTGATGTACCTAATAAGGAGTAACTTAGGCTACGTTTATTTTAGTAAAATTCATTTATTTTAGAAATTTCTTAGGCGGAACGAAGTTCGCCGGGTCAGCTAGTCCAACATAACAAACATCTAATATTAGACGAAATGTTTCCAAACATTGAGTCTCCTCACACGATTCGACAGACGTTCATGCAAATACTACACCCACAACTACAATACATACTTAGGAAAATCTGTATGATTATTGTCCACTAGTACCAAAATAAAAGTTCATTATTTTAATTTAGCTTCTGCCAGCGGATTCGCCCGTGTTTTAACCACCTCAAGGCAAATACTACCGGGATACCATACCAATTCATGTCATACATACTAGGTATGTACATGTCCTATGGACGTAGGTCATAATCTAGGACATGGTTTAGGTACCCATGCGGCCTAGTTTCTTACAAATCCGTTCAGCCGTTAAGACGTGAAAAGGTTACCACTACAGAATAAGAGTTAGTTTCGAATAAGTACTAATTAACACGTTTTTTATTAACCACTACATAAACTACACTCGTAAAAATCGTCATGAAATTATATCACCTCAATCAAACTATATGAACAACTTCTATGATCTTATTAGTCCACGGCCAACGCATCAAAACGAGTATAAAAATGATCGTTTTCTGATACAAATGTTTACGAGACAGTCAGATACAAGGTGGGCGTTAGTGACCCTTTGGGCAACAATGGTAGACCCCGCGGTTTGGCCTCTTCAAACGGACAACTTCTACCTGGGACAATTTAACGACTTGACAAAGTTACAAGAACTTAAAGTGATTTGCAATGGCTTGTTATTTCTGATAATTATGTCAATTATGATTTGCCAAAAATACTATTGACAAAAATACTAAACATGTAATATCTATGTTAAAACTAAAATAAAACCAAATCTATATAAATGAGGAAATAATTTGAAGATTTTGGTCAGAATATTTTGCAAGGAGGTCAAATATTTTGTGTGTACGCTAAATCTACACTATCATTGAGTGCTATAGATATTTGCATTATTCATCGCATAAATAATGGTCTGCTTACTTTATCGCCCGCCATGGGTTTGCCTCAATACATCACGCACGTCGCTCGCAAACCACGGGGACAGTTCAATCTGAGAACCACGCCCATACATTGAGTTATAGGCACTTAAATTTTAGAAGCCCATATCTCATAGTATCCTTTTACGAAAGATCATAGTGCCCCATGGGTGCTGTGAATAGCTAAGGACTATTGAGGGACATATTTTAAGTAAATCTTAAGTTTTATTTTTATTATTTATATATTTGAGTCCTATCCCACTTATGTGAGCGATGATATGGTCAACGGTGAGGCATGCTTGCCTCTAGGCCTATATATATAGGTTACCTCTAGGTAACCTAAAAATTTTCACTACACAACAGACTTCGGCAGGAACTTCCACTACTTATCTGTACGCACAATGAAAGTATTCCCAAAACGTTTAGTGGGTGTGAGTGGGATGTCCATCATTTACTGACGGCTCATTGCCGTGCGACTTTTTAATTGATTGTTTGTCGAGATAAACCAGAAAACGATTTTCGGAAATAGATAATATAGTTACGAATGTCCACTATCGGTACTCTAGAGAAATCCCATTGTTCCAAGAAAAAAATAAATTGTCTGTGTTTATGTTGTGATTGCAGTTTTCCATGCTGGCACGTGCACACGTAAAACCTAGTAAATATATTATTATCTCTATATATTAGTACATCTAAATAAGCTATCTATTGAGCCAAAGGCCACATGCTGGCACAGAAATAATTCAGGCGAAATAATAAGTTAATTTAAATACGAATACGAAATAAAAACTTATATATTTTTAAACTTTGCACCTTTTAAAACCATTTATTTTGATACCCCATAAGATGGGCCTGCAAGAAAAATAATTGGGCCCCCACAATATGGCTCCCAAATTCGCCATTTTTCTGGCGAAATGATTGACTTAAGAATCATCAAAATCAGCCAACGCGTTTGGTCACTAGAACGCCACATAAGAACAAACATACATACATAGACTGATAAACACATTACCCTTCTTTACGTCGCGCAGTCGGGTAAAAATAGAAAGCTAGATTTAAAAGAACAAAAAAAACACTGCATGCAATAAACTGACAACCGATAGAAAACCAGATATAAAAAAGAATAAAAAACGTACAATAACTGGCAGCTTACGTCGTATTTACTTTTGGAACCAATTTGAGAACCTTATGATACACCCATCATAAGGTTTCATAACTTCAAGAAAAGTCGAAAATAAAATGACAGATTTCGAGAAACTGAATGCGAATATCTTGAGTAGATATCTAGGTAAGATGTTTCGTCTAAACTGCGTACGTGATAAGTAGAGTCTCCCGGGACTTTCCATATCTCATTCCACCCTCGTTATCCCAAAAAAGTAAGAATATTAGGTTACTAACTACGAATTGTTCGACCTTTTCACGAGGCTCAACTTATAAGTAGATTTTCTTGACCTATTAGGAATATGAAACTGTTGATCATCATGATACAGTCTACGTTATTTTGTACGCCTATATTACGAATAGTTTTGACTAGAATCTATTTTAGAATTATCTAGTCACTAGATAATTCTAAACCAATGCCTAATTAAAAGCAAAGCATGAAATTTAAACTCTCGTCTCAGTACCCACTAAGAGCTGCAAAGCCAACAGGGTATTAATTTTAATGTTACCATGTTAGTGAAAACGGGTATATGGACCCGTGGTTATCTTAATACAGAAGACCATTTTACAGATCGAAATCCTTTTCTCATAATGAAAAATATCTAATTAACATTTTATTTCTCAGATACTTTTTCAAATAAAGTTCTGTAGTCAGAACTTTACCTACTAATCAATCCTTTTATAGCTTCCAATGTGACTTCAAGACATACATATTAAAGTAAAAAAGTGGCATAGTTAGGTAACTACCAGTTCTGAAATAGAATTGTGAACAATACCATTACCATCTCGTTCCCGTGCACAAACACAAGTAGTAAATAGTCCTACGAGGCAGACGTTGTTTTCTTTTCAATTATAGAACGAAATGAAAACTCTTTTGAAACTGACAGCCGTCTAGGCTTATGTCATCTTGAATTTATACAATAAATCCACGTGAAAAGACTCGTTTTTAGGGTTCAATATCCGTAGTCAACAAGGAACCCGGTTTGCGTGAAATTAAGCTTAAAATTGCTATTGTTTGTTAGAGTCAAGTTTTTCCCCCCTCCCTGCCAGATTTTGTATACGCTGTATATGTAAGTCCTAAGTCAAACAATAAGATTAAGTTGCAAAGTTTTGAAATTACTTGAAAGCGTTTTAATTGATAGATTCAACGTGAGTATATATTTAAATTACCAAAACCCAGGAGGCTCTCAACCAACGCAGGTTAATGTTCACCAGCTCTGAGGTATTATCATTAATATCCGAGTAACTTAATTGGCCATAAACGTCTTACGGATGATGCATGCCGCCATTATCATCCACTGTTAATAGCTGTGACGTCACTACCAGGTGAATAGTGCACCATCGTAGGTTTGGATGACAGCTTGACAGGACTAATGAGTGGTGATCTTCTTTTGTTGCAAAATTATGTCCGCAGAAAAAGGTCCACTTAGATACGAGTTGGTAGGACTCAGGTCTTTTATATTTTTAACGCATTACCATTTGTATTGTCTCACAAGTATCTTATAATTAACCCTTTAAGATTAATAATTTACAAGATGCACTTGCGCAAAGTGTATGCTTTTAGGCCTGGTAATGCGTTATGTTTTATTTTTATTTTTTATTTAAGATGGATTTGCTTTTAACTCTAGTCTAGGTCAGAGGTGACAGAGACAAAGTCGACGATGGAGTAAGCTTAACCAGAAGAAGCCTACTCACTCTAATTTTGAAGAGATTCGGATTGAATGCGTTCAGAAACACAGACGCAGGCAGTGAGTTCCACTCTTTTGCTGTGCGCATTATGAAGGTTGTTTGGAAGCGCTTGATGCAAATTGGTGGAATGGCAACGAGGTGAGGATGGTAACTTGCAGTGCCTCTAGATGTCCGTAAATTACAGAATGTTAATAACAGATGGCCATTTTCTTTAAGATTTTTTTTTTTATTGGCAATCATCTAATAACTTCTCCCGCTCTGGGTGAAGCGGGATGGCGTGTCACACTTTTACTGACTAAAACCCACCCGTATTCCTTCAGTTGCTTGTGCCAAGGCCGCGGAAACTAACTTTCAAATTTATCCGCGACCCAGGCAAGTATCGGCCCTAGCGGGCCCGTCACTTTTGCTGACATTTCTTTGAGGTGCGCATGACGCGCCGTAAACTCGGGCCTGGTCCATATCGAAAGGCGAGCTACCCATTACTTGTCGTCCGCAAGCCCGCGCCTACGGTGGCCGGGAATCGGTTTGAAAATCCCGACGCCCGGGGCGTCTCCTGCGGTGGTTAGGGTTGTGAGGACGTCTCCTTTGCGTCTCCCACACGCGTTCCGCCTCCTCCTTTGCGAGCATTACTGCTTCGCAGAAGGAGGATACAGCTTCACATGTCCTCTCGCTTCGTACCATGGCCTGGACCCGGGCCGGACGGGAGAGTTCGCTACCGCCGATCGCCACCACGAGGACACGGCGGTGCTCCGCCCAAGCGGAGCAGACCTCCACCGTATGCTCCACCGTATCCTCCGGGCGGTCCACACAATGATTTCACCCGGGCGTTTCCTCCCGCCTTTACCTGAACAGGAATCTCCCGAAACAGCCGTGTCCGATGAAGAAATGCGTCAGGCGGCAGGTGAGGACGCCGTGACGCCTCTAACGCCACTCCTCAAAAGGGGCCTTACTGCCGCAATTGTGGCATGCCCAGCGCTGGGTTGCGATAGTCGCCCTCACCATGTCGCCATGAGATCCTGCCGGAGCTCTGTCCGCCGAGCCGCGATTTGTCGCGGCAACGTAGCTTCGCCCCGGTCATTTTACTTTAAGCTAACAATGTTATAGCCGAGGATCTGCTCTAGCCTCATCCTTTGACAAACATAATCGCCTGGGTTGCCTGGAAGAAATCGCAGAACGCGATAAGGCCGTCTTTTGTATGTTTGTTTTTATTTTAAGGTTTCCGTATGTATTATTGTTTTTATTTTGGTGTACAATAAACTATATATAAATAAATAAATAGAAATAAATAAATCGCCGAGCCGCCATCATGGAATTAGATGATCAGCTATTCACCAAAAGGTACGTACAAAATTCGTTTCGCATTGCATGTAAGACAAAGCAGTGCTATCGATTCAAATCAGAACTGAAAAGTACATTAGTTTAATGAAAAGCTGACGAACACAAATGGAAATATCAATAGTGGGTATGGGACGTGCTGTTTTGTTTTTAAAAACATAGTACAGTACGACACAACTTAGATGTAACATAGGAAAAATTCGTAAAACCGGCCTAGATCGAGTATGACTCGCGCACAGAGGGTTAAATAGGTAGGACCAAAATAAATAGGTGAAATTGCTCTACCGAAGGGACAAAATTAACTTTGCTGTTCGAAACGGTTGCCCGCATACATCAATCTACAAAATGATCAGTTTCTCAAGTACATTTCATAAGTTGGTTGACTGTTACTCGTAAACTTATTATAAAGCATACTTATTTTGATAGTTTTCCTTTTAATTTCGTTTTATATACAACAGCCGTGATTTGTTTCCAACAACCAGAAACAATTATTTAACTGGCAGGGGTGGGACACTTGACTCTAACAAAAATTTGCCTTTTAAAGCTTAATTTTACGCAAACGGATCCCTGAATCGAAAAATGGTTCTCACAGACCCGTAATATTTTTGAATGGCCTATATAACGAGGTATCGTGGTGGTATGTTTTTTTTTCATCCATCCCATGGTATGGTACCCTACGAGAAAAAAAAAACCCACTTTACGTGTAGTACAGGAGGTACAATAAAAATGTTTCTTTCATGTTTTTATTTTACCACTTTTTCGGGGTGATTAATATGAATATCCATGCCAAATATAGCTTTCTAGTACTAAGAGTCTCTGAGGTAAGCTGCGGATGGACGGACAGACGGACAGACAGACGGACATGGCGAAACTCTAAGGGTTCCTTGTTGACTACGGAACCTTAAAAACGATCACATCCGAACTGATAACAGTTGGTAACTTTGTAATTGGTAGCATTCACAACGTTGTCTGAGGCGGGAATATATACTGCTAATAACGTGATAGCGATCGATTTCTATTGGTTTTGTAAATCAAAAGTGATCGGTTTTACGAATTTTGTCGATGCTGCATAATGATAACTTGTGTGGTAGATACTGTATGTAGGTTTAAAGTTAAAAAGGGTAAATGCACTGTTTTTTTATATGTTTATAAGAAGTTTTGTAATTTAGGTTAGTACCTAATAGATAAGTATCTAACTTGATTGTGGAGATCAGCGCCAGTCGCTGCACGTATAGTATTGGTATTCAGCTGCATCCGAGTAGACTGCCAGGCGATCCCGATATAATTGATATGAAAATCTTAAAATTTTGACTCACTTTCTATGCTAATACTATTTTGTTGTTATGTATTTATTCTATTTAATTATTTTTTAAGTATGTTCCGTTTCCGTCAGTGTGTCTACTGTCCGTGGCATCAACAGTGGGCCTTATCAGAATACCGCTGCACATGCTGAGATAAGAGCCTTTTTAGTCTCGCACGAGTTTTTTTTATTTATCATTGTTTATTTTTTTTTATTTTGCTTATCTCTCGTGTCTCCTGTGCGGACACAAATGAATATTTTTTCTTTCATTCTTTCTTTCTATGAGGAGTATACTGACCTATAAATTGGTAATTTCTTTGGAATCATCACGTAGAAATCTGTAACAAAAGAAACACTCACATAAGTTTTTAGTAAAAAAGAATCTTCAATCGTCGCAGAAACAATGTACATATTAATAGGTACTATTTATGCTTATTTTTCGCTTCAAATGTAAAAAAAGATAACTGTAACACAATAATATTTTCAATCTTAATAAAGAATTATCTAAGAAAAATATTTTCTTTCTTAGAACAGCAGGGGTACCTGTTTCGAATAAAAAGTGCGCTATTGTTGAACATCGACTGACTCGATTTATTTAGGACACTGATTCTGCAGCCGCGCCGCGTACCCGTGACTGATTTATTTTACACTTCAAAACACTTTATTTTCGTTCAACAATATTATGTTAAGTTAGATATTGTGGCTGAAGAAAAACCAGAAATTTCTTATCATTTTAAATTTTTCATTTTAAGGCAAGCTTTGGAGGTAGCTTTACCACGAAAACTTTACACAAAGAATACATTTTTTAATAATGAAGACTGTACTTTTGGAGTAAGTTATTTATAGGGATTTTATGTATTAACATGACAATACATTAGGACTTATTCGGATAGTGGAAAAAAAATAGTCCACGTCATCATATTCCTTTTCCAACCTTTATCCTAATTAAGTAATACTAGTGGCACTAGTAAGGCCAAAACATATTTTATCATATTCGCGAACCTCTTGCCATAGCATGTTATCCAAAACTTTATTAATACATGCATTGTATATGTCTTATTTGGTCTTTTCCTAATTTTATAGCGTATACTCATAACATTTCTTTTTACCCGACTGCCGAAGGAGGTTTATGTCAAATGTGTTTATCAGTCTATGTATGTATGTATGTTTGTTCGTATGTGGCGTTCTAGAGACCAAACGCGTTGGCCGATTTTAATGATTTAACCTTGCGACTATCACTGGCTACATTCAAATTGGAAAATAGAAACAATGGTTTTGGACGCCATATTGTGGGGTCCCAAATTTTTTCTTCCAAACCCTTCATGTTTCCTTACCCCTCTATCAAAATAAAGGGTTTTAAGTGTGATTTCAAAAATACATAACAATTATATGTTTAATTGTACCTACTCCAAAAAAAAAAATTACTAAAAAGTTACAAATACAAATGTTAATCCAAAAAATCGAAAAATCCGACTTCTTAACAGCAAACTAAAAACTCGTATGATACATATTCGCGAGCTTGCTGACCAAAACCAGATGTATGCTCTGATTGCACAGCATGATTATCTTCTTGTTTACGACATTTTAGTTCGCTTCTTAAGCAGTCGGTTTATTTGATTATTATTTTTTTCATTTTTGTAACGCCGCATTTATTGGTCATAGCACGACGACATCATCTGCTACAATATAATATAATATATACAACAGCATTTTTTAAATCTGAACCGCGTCTGTTGCAGTAATTCCCATGTTGAGGTCAGAGGGCGCCCCCGTGCACGCGCGCCATGAATAAATTATTCAAATTCACACCGCGGTCATTATGCTTGTTCTCTCTCTTACTCTGCGCCCGGAATATAAAACAAGCCAGAAGGCTAGACGCGATTATTGTTTCATCCCGAGCACAGTGCCCAACAGTTTCCAATAAAGGAAAATCCCGCCTGACAATCTACCCACCTAATATGACAAGCTCGGCAGAATTTCAGCATTATCGGAAAAAAATTGCCCGTCTGACACACGCAGAAATTAATATTAAATTGACCTTGCTGTTTCAGCTAATCGTCACCCTAATATCAATCAACGTTATTTAAGATTAGAGTTTAGCTAATTCCGCAGTCATATTTTATTTGAAAACCTTACAGCTAATTACAAGGATGCTAATTTGCTATAATAAAATAAAGGCCGATTAAGTTCCACTTACAGCTATTTAACCGGCATGTCATAGAACCAAAAATTCGAAAACATGTGACATCCACCAACCCGCAACGGGCCTGCGTGGTGGATTACGGCCCATTCCCTCTCGCAGAGAGGAGGCTTTTATCCCAGCAGTGGGGACCTTAAAACGATGATGATGACTTACAGCTATGCGCCTCCTAGCTCTCTGATTTGTTGTTTACTCTGTTGTAACGCGGCAAATCGCGGGCAATTGTATTTACTTTACATTCCTGCAGTGTAGAGGAAGAGGATCACAGAAAAGATTAATTATGGTCCACTTTTTGTGAGATCATGGTGTAGATCTTTTTTAAGATAAATCGTTTTGAAATGGGGTTATGGTTTAAGGGGTCACAGGCTACTTTACGAATTGAGGCAACGGAATACAACGCCAAAACCACACTAGATTCAATATAAATATTACTTGTTTGTTGATGCTTCGTAATTAGGAACAAATAGCTTGTTAGGAGAGCTCGCCAGTTCTCCTGTGGTTTCAACATTTTTATGTTCATTAAAACCCATTCAGAAAATTATCACAAATGAAATATTTACCACTTGCAACCACTCGGGGATGAGCGGTCACACTTTTAACTTATTGATTCAGCTTCATTCATTATCTATCTATTATGCAAACACTGAAATTGACTTCATAAAACTAAGATACCTAATAAAGTTCAAAGAACATATACTATTACAGGATAGAATGTAATAAATTCGAAGGAAACGCGTGAATGTTGGTATTGATAAAATTATCATGAATGGATGAAATAAGTGCTTTATATTGGTAATCAAAGAGTCCTTTGATATTATAAGCTAGCCTGCGCAAGCGGCTTCACGCGCGAACCAAACCAACCAACACCAGAATAAACAGAATCCTCTGTCTGAATTCAGATCATGGTCTACCCGAGTAACAGGTTTTATCTATATCCGTACAGCTGGCAGAGTTACTTTCGCTTTTATAATGTTATTGTATTGCATTGGATGGCTTTCTCGAAAATTAAAGAGATGCACAACGCTGAGAGAAATGTTATGAATGGGTTCAGGTTTTGGCCCAGAAGTGGCACAAGCTAATAAAAAAAGTCTTGTAAGTATAAGTACCCACTTCAGAATATGGACCTACCAATTACCGGTACGATTCGATTTACTGAATCAGGATCACATTTTGTTCTCATTAGGAAACTGGAGTCGAGTTAAGTAGGTGCTTCCAAAGCAAGTCAGTCGCGCTATTATCCTTGCTGACTGGCTACTTTTTTACCACAACCTAAACCAGTTTTTCTCGAATAGTTTTTACTGTACTGAAGGAAAGAAGTAGATAGAAAAAGCCTGATCAATATACCTGTTTATTCTCTTATAATTAGATGTCTCCAATCGAATGATTAATAATCTACATTGAAGCTATGGGTTAGGATGTGGGTGTGTGTGCCATTAGTCACATTACTGGGCACCTATCAATAAGAGTCCATCAGTCTCTATTGGAATAAGGGATCCCAATTTATGAGACCATGTCCGGACCGTGAAAGGTCAGAACTTGGACCACCAAATATTATTAAATAACTTGCCTACCTATTCAAATTGAATAATATTTTTTGAAAATCAAGTTCCGTTCGAGATTAACAGACCCCACCTAGATGACATTCTTCGCATTAACTACCCCCGCGTGATCCTTACTATAAAAAACTGGCTCAAGACCGCAGGCATAATTTCTCTCATCAATATTTATGAATACCTGTTTTTGTTTTATATAGTCAACTTATCTTACATTATTCAAAATAAATAAAACAAGTGGTTAGTAGTTACTTAATTACGATTTTTTTTGGACCTCGATAAAAAACGCAACTCTATCCGGAGGACCCCATTTGAAATTATTTGCCGACCTCTGATTTACAGGATCGCAACAAGTCTTTTTTATCCATATCGTCTCTTCTAGTCGTCATTGCAGTCTTCAACCCCTTACTGGGCACATCAACTATTCAACTTTCACACGGTCCATTCATCGTTTCATTTCTATCAATAAGTATTCTCTCTTCAAATCAGCTGATTCACTTAACACAACTAAACATTTAACCCTATAATTAGCAGGCTCTCCCAGCTCATTTAGCGATAAGCATCGTCACGGCCATCCATCACGTCACCACTCTCCCTGCAGGTGACGTGGCGGCAAGGGCGTGAGGTTAAAGACCGCGAAAATAAACACCTTGTTTAGAATGCAAATTGATTTTGTTGAAATTCTATAGCTATTTTAACAACTGAGGCTCTCGTCAAGTAACATTTTGTCAACGAAAAGCGAAGCCTTAGCGATTGGTTCATCATCATCATCAGCCCTTTTAATGTTCCCACTGCTGGGACAAAGGCCTCCTCTCTGTGAGATCACGATTGGATAAATGACAAAAAATTGTGGGATTGCTAACTATATTATTTTATGCCAAGCGCTATTGAAATGCAAGTCTCAGTTTTCGTCTTATACTAAGTAGGTACCTACCATATTTCATGTAAAAAATCAGGGTAAAATAAGACTAAGTAAGCCTGATGTCATCTTAGGTAATACTTGCAACTGTACTAGAACTCAGGCCGGACTAAAACGCTTTCCAGAACTTAGCACACCATTCCAATTCCAGCGGCCATCTAACTAGCATGAGGATAGTTCGAGACCTAATGACATTCAGCTCCTAATTGCGAAACGGATTGGCTTTCTATCGCACCACCTCGATTAGATCGCAACCTGCTACAAGCTACCTACGTACAGTCAACGACCCCACAACTTAGCCAGTTCAGACTGCGCCTTTATCGCTCCCAGCATAATCCATCTTTCACTATCGCGAACGATCCTTCCTAAATCCACGCTTTGAATACATCCACCACAAAGGATATTAAAATGTAATTTTTAGACTATTAAGTTCAATTTACAATGTCAAATGTGTTCGCTGAAAAATTGCAGTTTCATTTGTAATGGACTTTAGTGAATCGAGTTAAGTTTCAATTTCCCGCGGTGAGTGAAAAGTGTAAGTTTCAATAAGTAGACAAATGCAGGGTTTGCAATAAGAACATTGCCAGCAGTTGTCTCGTTTGGCAAGACTTATTGAAACACAAGATTTTTCAGGATTCTCAGTGAAAAAAGTTTAACGTTTTTATGTTTTATGTGCTAAAGTCTGGAGGAAAGTGAATTATTTTTATTTGAGTTTGTAGACGACAGTTTTTTGCTTGGAGTTTGTTGGAACTTTTGACGGTATCTATCAGATTGTTCATATTAATAATACAGATTAGATTCATTCATTCGAGGAATAGGTAGTGCGAGACGATCTCGGTACATTACCGTAATGCGATAATAAATAACGTTCCATCAATATGATTTTCTTATGCTCGGTATTGTTAGATAAACAGTGTTTTATATTAACGAGTTAGCTCCGGTATTCATCCCGTACCTCGTAGCTACACGCTCCATTATCTCCGAATATAAAAGCTGCTATAAACCATCGCTATTTCTTTCTATCGTAATACAATACCTAGTAGATAATTGTATACTTAGTACATTTACTAACAGTCATTTGAAATCTCGATAGATAAAGTTTGGAAAATTCTAGATTGCTGATGCTAATTTTGGTTCTTATTTACGAGGTCGATACCTAAATGATTTTTAATTAAAAGTCAGTATACACATATGATGCAGGAGTCGATGGATGCTGACCGAACCGTACTACTATTATGAAAGCCTAAGTTTGTGAGGATGGTTGAATGTTCATGATTAGCTTTGAAAAATATTCGAGATAATTAGCGAGCATGGTTGTTTAATCAACTTTAAATTGCCATATATCCTAAACTGTTATTTAAAATGAAAAATGATCAATGGAACCTAAGATGATTTTTAAATACCTATTCAATGATACTCCACTTGACATAGTTCGTCGATTTATTTCCATTTAAGCAATATGATTGATGTCTGGTTGTCGCTATGGTAAATTTTGATGACTGTTATGTCACCAAATGACACACGCAAGGTTAAGACAAAACGATTGACGTACGAATCATAGAAATCGGCCTAAGCGTTTGATCTGGTTTGATCTCTAGAACGCCTTATAGGAGCATACATACAAATATACTTATACTGAAACACATTAAGTAACCAATTCAATATATTCAGTTACAATTCACATTGCGTTTCGAATATGATCCAGCATGAAACATTAAAACGCGCCGCAGTCGGATAGCAAGAAAATTTTAAAAATGTATAAAACCCCGCCACATTACATTACTGTTTACTTGATAGGGGTAAGATAAAAGTCCAAGCGACAGTAGTACACTGACTCTTAAGACACAGGGTATCCTAGTTTAGGAGGCAGGGTTTCATACATTAGTACGCCTTTCATAAATTGTGTAACACGAGCTAGATAATAAGCAAAAAATATAAGGCATCTGTTCAATAAAGATAAAGATGTTTACTTCGTGCTACGTAATTTATCTAATACACGCTTCGATTGACAATCTATTGAACACATAATCATGACACGATATCTTGATTGATGAGAACACCCAGATTCAAAAAGTAAAACGCCCATAACTTGAGAACGGCTGAAACTATTTTCATCAAACATAGCTAAGAATACTCTCGATAAAGTCAACTTTGAAACAAAAAAAAAACTAAATCAAAATGGGTTCATCCATTTAGGAGCTATGATGACACCGACAGACACACAAATACACATATACACAAGTATACAAGTTAAACTTATAACACCCCTCTTTTTCCGTCGGGAATTAAAAAAATTCTCGTGGCTAAATCTTAACAGCCATATGGGTTGATATTCGAGGTTAAACAAAGCTTACCGAGGTCGATCCGTGGATGTTTGGCCATTTATTTACATACCGTGCTTTGGCAAACATGATAAAAGCACTCGTAAACCTCATATTTGGCATCAACATTTTTAAATTCCTTAAAATAAAGCCAATACAGATTCGTATCTTTGTCGAAAATAGGATCAAAATATGGCACAAGCTTTGACTGATGTCCTATAAAGGCACTCGACCCAATTCTACGTCACCGTTTTCTCATAAAATGTCTATGAAGCCTCCGTGTCAATATAGAGAGAGTTTTGAGAACGGGTACATAACCATATCAAAAAAGTAAGCAATACAAAAATTTCCCTTTTAGGTAATTCGCGTGGGTGCGTGATCTCTCATCCGCATTTAAAATCAAAAAGCCAAAATTCGCACAGCAACATTATTCAAATTCTTTTTATGGAAAATGCTCCGCTATTTTTTTTGGCAACCGTTCGGGGATCGCCGGCGATCTTCGGCAATCTCCGGCGATCCCTATGTCGCATGCACATATTTTATTCAGCGCCATGCATGTACAATTTGTAGGGAGTATGCGGCCATGTATGACGTCACACGTCCAATGTGAACGGTTGCAGAACGTAATTTGAGGAATTTCATGCTTCGTCTCTCGAAAATTGGACCAAAATAGAGATATTTGAGAGCGTTGCTCGACGAGATTTTGCATTTACGTTGGGATGGAAACTAGTATCATAATATATGTATAAATTCTACAGAATTTGAATAATCTGCACAATTGCAAAGCAAAGTTTTGAAGGAATAACATAAACACATAATTTTTAATTTACGTAAGACAATTCACTCACAGTATCAGGCTGCGCAACTAGGTGCCACAGCCACTACATCCGGATAGATGCGCGAACGTCACCAAGCGTCGAAATGACGCGGACGGCTCAAGATGTTATTTGCTTCAGTTCGAAAATAAAATAAGGCGTATTTTACATCTGTGAAGTTTGCCAATGTTTATTACAATACATTCTAAACGCATTCAGTTTAATTTATTTAAAACTAGCTAGATTTAATAAACTAATTTCATTGGAAGGTTTATATTCGACCCGTTAAAAGTTGAAACACTACGGCCATGGGGTCCGAGTGCTCTCTTATTATTTCAAGACTTCGCCAAGTCCTATTTCTCGGAGAATAAGTAAGTGTTACCCTTTAAAGTGGCAACGATATCAGACTATTGGGCACTCTTGTCATTAACAGATAAGCGGATGAATGCTTGCAGCCCTATGAGCAATTACTCCCTTTTCCTTTTTTGCTTGTACATAATTATATGAATTACCTATTAAGTAATATATCTTATTATAAATAAATTAAAACTTGGGTGTATTAAAACTTAAATATTAATTCTAAACCTGGAAGAAGTTGACACAGAAGCGTCGGGATCGTAACAAGAGCAGACATGCCTACGCCCGGCAGCGGACAAAGTCAGAGTGTGGAAGACGATGATGATGACTCTTCGATGATGCTTGTCTTACGAAGTTAAAGTTAGATTTATATAAAACTAACTTGATTTATGACCCAACAATACACGATGCATCGTACGTAAAGACTATTCAACACCGTCCGTCGACCATCAGAGTAGCAGAGTGGGGAGCAGTTCCGTCGTGTTCACGTCACGTAGTCGTACGTGTGACGCGTCAAGGATACAGCGTGAACATTACAGTTTAACATGTCAAGAACTTTGCTATTTACTTTACCTTGCACTATACATTGCTATATGTCCTGCGTATTTGACAAGCTGATCTTAGCATCATACTGCGTCTTTGACAAGCTAATGTCATTGGTAGAAAACTTGTCAAATGACGGTATTTGTGTCTACTGATACGTTGTCAATATGTAATTTTAGTAACTGCTAACTCTAACATCATGCGACATTATTTACATCCTGTTTTAAAATCTATTTCTGTTGAGATAAGTTAGCACTCATGTGCGAACTTATATTTTTTAATTACGTCAGATTAATGTTTCTCTGTGACAAAGTGTACAGACATATATAAGTTTACCATAATTATTCAAAAGATAAGTAAAATACATACAATAACATCTAATAACTTCATATTAACGTAAAATCAGAACTTTTCAAACAACTAAAATGACCAAGGGTCAATTGGCCCAGCCTACTCCCATTTATCAGGACCAATTTTTAGCCTAGGATCGTTCTAAAACGACCCTAACGAGAAAAATATTGGCAACCAACAAAATGTCACTTAAACACGTTTTCTCGTACAAAACAAAGCTGTGTAGGTCACGATCAGATCTCATTTATTATTGTAATCTTGTAGTGCACAATCTAAATCTCATTGAGTACGGTGAGATTAAAACCAACAGCGGTGCCCTTATTAACATAAACCGTTTATGATAGAAAAAACGAGGCTATGATAACAAGGAGAAGAGATCAAAATACATTTTTGGTAACGAGAATGTCCCAGACCCTGGAGACAATTGGTTTTATAAAACAAATACGTATGTATACGTCTCCGCAAGCACGCAATTAGTGGATGCTCTTTAAAGTTTTCGTTAAAATAGGATTAGGTGGGTGATGACAGCCGCATGTAGATACAATGACCGCTTTTTTCAAACTCAAAATCATTTATTTCAATTAAACCAATTAAAAGGTACTTTTTAATTGTCAAGCAAACGATGAATCTAGTTGCACATTCGCAAGTATCAGTGGATCTTTATGGTGAAGATGCAAGTCTAAGCATTGAGTCCCTGAAGTTGGAAGCCGCCGTTGACCGGATTAACCCAGAAAGTGGAGGCACGATGTCATCGACGCTTTTCTGGAAGTACTTGAGGGAAGCCTTTGCCCAGGAGTGGGATGAGAACTTTTAGTAACAAATTCTAGATCGTCGTACAATATTGTTATAGTTGATAGCTCCGAGTAGTAATTTCAACGCGGGATGCGTTCAAAAAATGTCAACCTGATCAATTCAATCGATTTCTTGTTTTCCCTCGCAGTAGGAAGCAAAGCACTCAATCACTCTTGGAAAAATCCCTCGAATTTATGAATACTCGATGTGTCTGAGAGGACGAGGACCCAATACTTCCGAATATGGAAAACAAGCGTAAAATATAGATCATCTACGTCTCTTTGATATCGATAAACAGAGGCTGGGGGGGAAGAGTAGGGGGAAGTCGACAAACGTTTTTCGATTATGTCTGGAGATGTTTATTCAGTATATCCTTATTCTTTCAAATATTTAGCAAACACACAGCGTATGCTTGGAGTTTGCGTGAATAGAACAAACATTTTCATACGTAAAAACCAGTCGATTGTTCACTCAAATTCTTCTAAGAAATAAAAGAGTTTATTTGCGCTAAACATAACGAAATACTGAAAAAACTAAAAACTTAAATAATCAATCTACCGAGCCTTTTCACAACTATGTTTGGGATCGGCTTCCAGTCTAACTGGATCCATCTGAGTACCAGTACCTTACATGCAGCGACTGCCACTCTGACTTCCAGAACCCAATAACTGGGTAACACGGTACTACTTAGAAAAACTTCAATACAAATAAGGAAAATACAATCTCGAATTGTCCTAACAAAATGTGTAGAAACATTTATTCAGCCAGTGCTCTCTGCACTACGTTCTGCACATAAATCATGCTGTCAAATTAAGATATTTTTCTTATATTTTCAAGAACTGAAAAAGGAAGAAATGTCACAGAATATGATTTCGAGGGCCGGTTTGAAATACGAAGTCGCTACCTATTAACTCCTAAATAAATTCGGGCGGTTGTCATACAAATGTGTAAATACTAAAATAAATAAGACGCAGAAAGTTGAAGGTCAACGGGAAATACCTTCTGATGTTATACAGTGAAATCGTCTCTTTGATACTTTTTCAAAACCACTGTAGTTTACCCTTTTAACAAGCAAAATATCAAAACTAAAAAAACCCCGACACATTCGAACACGTCATTATGACACGATATCTTGCGAAAACACTCCGATTCAAACAGTAAAACGCCCATAACTTATGAACGGCTGAATCGGTTTTATTCAAACATAGCTAAGAATACTCTCGACAAAATCACCTTTCAAACAAAAAAAGGAACTAAATCAAAATCGGTTCATCCATTTAGGAGCTTTGTTGCCACACACATACACACAGATACACAGCAACACACGTCAAACTTATAACACCCCTCTTTTTCGGTAGGGGGTTAAAAAAGGACCAAAGTGACGACTGAAAATAAGCTATAATAATTTGTTATTTTTTTAAATAAATAAAATGTTTATTATAATTACAAATACTGTAAAGACGCTTTGTGTGATTGTAAATAATATTAAATTCTAAATATCTCTATTTTTGCTATATATTTTAATAATATTCTTTATTTAATTCTTATTTTTTTATATCTATTGATTTTAATTGAGTGGTGAAAGTAATATGAAAGCCTAAGATAAGCCGAAGCAAAAAAGGTTCTATAGATAATGCAATGTATAATTCAACGAAATCAAAATTAGCGTAAAGTGGCCTTCGTTTTCGTTTTTGATCACAGCGATGTTGGTAATCGACTGGTATGATTTTCACAACTCGACAAGAATTTTCCCTTACCAGAAATTGCAAAATCTGGTAAAGTGACCCCAAAAACACAAACAAACAAATACCTAAACCATTCATCCTGTCACTCAGAATTATCTGAGATGATCGAGATACAGCAGCACAAAGCAGGAATATATTAGTGTATTGTGTCCATTGTGACGGATATAAGTGGTGTCGTAGATGTTGGCGCGCCACGCTGGGCCATTGTCGGGGCGACGCCGCGGTATATAACTAGTAGGTAGTGGAAAGGAATGTTGCGTTAAATGGAGTATTTGTGTCAAATTATGGTTAAGCAAGGTTTTCAATAAGTTAAACAGATCCCCTGTTTTATTAAATAGGAATACGTTTATAAGCTAATCGTCTATTTACTATCATTTGTTTAGCTCTGCTTTGTTTTTCAATGAGTCTTTCTTCGTGAGGACGTGAGGACGTGGCCACCTCTGGTGTCAGTTAATTAACCTTTAGGGATCCCAAACACTTGGATATTTCTGACTTACATTAACTATATAGGTCCAATTTACTCACAATGTTTTCTTCACTGTTGGCTGTTATGTCCAAGATAGGCTTAGAAAGTACATATGAATTTGAAAAAGTCACATTGGTTCTTGCTCGGATCTTAACCCACTACCTCAAACGCGAGAGGCGAGGTCTTAGCCACTGGGCCACCACGACAATTTAATTATATTTAGTGAATTTACTTCATTAGAAACTTTTCAGAGGGTAAAAGTACTCATGAATCACTGGAATCAAATCTGAAATATGATAAAATAAAAGCTATTCAGTACCTAAGAGTTCGCGTAACTCGCGAACAACGTAGGAAATAGGTGACTTTATTTTATCAAAGTTTACCATGTTCTTGAGTGTTTTCTACGGACCAAAGATTGCCTTGAATGCACAAAAAGACACATGTAAAATCTGCTTAATATTTGCAACGCAACTACGGTCACTATTGTGCACTAGTTTAAGCTAACCACTTCTCTGTGCAATTTCAAACACAAAAGCGAAATGGTGGGAACACTGGGCACCTAATTATCCGGTGCGGAAAATTGTCGCCCGGGCGACCAAACCGATATTTTGTGGTTAGTCTATTTGATGGCTGATAATGGCCCACTGTGGTCGTAATAGTGCACTAATTTGCCAATCTAGGGCAGTCAAAAGGCACAGTAGGTGAATTATGTATTTAAATGGTACTAAATTTTCATGTCAAATTATAAGTAAAAAAACCGCCAAAGTTAACAGCGTTTAAGTATTTATTATTTTAGTTTTTATTTTATTTACTTAGCAATTCCCCGAAGCGAGTATGAGGCTTTTTTTTGCTGTTTAGAGGTTTTTGTGTCGGGAGTTTTAAAATTATTATTTAGTGCGTTTTAAACTACATTTTATATGCCTGGTAGTAGACATACTTCGATCGACAAATGCAATTTATCAAAACACTTAATTATGGCACAATATCTTGCAAAACAACGCCGATTCAAAGAGTAAACTGCGCATTACTTTTGAACGGCTATGATTTTTTTAACTAATGTATCAAAGTCGGTTTATCCGTTTAGGAGTTATGATGCTACAACCAGACGCACAGATACTCAGGTACACACGTCAAAATTTTTACAGCCCTGTTTTTAAAACTAGATCAATTTTTTATATAATTTTCTTTCAATGTTATCATTAATCACTACAAAACCTATCACAAAGGACGGGTTTTTTTTTCTTAGAACTAAAACATTTTTTTTTAGCACAGTTTTTCATGAATGCGCTGTTTTTATTTTTTATTTAGATATTAATTAACCACAGAGGTTGATTGTCTCCCATTAAGTTTAATGTAAAAAAATACCGGCCAAGTGCGAGTCAGACTCGCGCACCGAGGGTTCCGTACAAACTTCAGCTTAAAGGTATTATAGACCTGAGTATTTGATATGAATTTCAATTGAATACCTCTACGCGTTCATGAGGAAAGGGTAAGTAAGTTTAAAATTATTAAAAATATTTTTATCATATGATGTATGTAAAAATTTACGGTTTTCGCAATTATTCCTTTAACTGTGCTATAAGACGTTGCTTCGTACCAAATTTCAAGATTCTGAGTTCACGGGAAGTACCCTATAGGTTTTGATTGCCTTGCGAGTGTCGAAAATTTGCGGCAATTTGCGGCATAAACGGCTGTATCTTTTGATTGCGTAGGCTAAGAAGTTTGATTTTTTCACAGCATTAAGAGACAGTAGACTTGAGTATTTGGTATAAATTTTAGCTTGATACCGCCACGCGTTCCTGAGAAAAGGGTCTTGTCAGACATACAGACGGACGGACGGACGGACAACAAAGTGATCCTATAAGGGTTCCGTTTTTGTTCCGAGTTCCGAGGTACGGAACCCTAAAAAACAAATACCGCGCATTTTGTACCATTGTACAACTTTGATAGGTACTTCATATCTATCAAGGAAAGTAAAAAAAAATGAAAAAGACAGCGAAATTGATATGAATTCAACTCCAGAAAGCATAAAAACAGCTGCAAATGAAGTTGTTAGTAACCTTTTGCCGCAAAAGTCGCGGGATAACTTTTTTTGTATTAACTTGAGTTTTTGTTTTGATTAGGTATATTTTATCACGGTAGGTAGATTGGTAGTTGAAAGAAAAGTAGATTACGCACCTCGCTAAAGTGAGTAATTAATGCACTCGTGTTTATTCACTTTACGCTCGATGCAACAATTACTATTGTTTTACTTAATAATAAATAAATTATTATGTCCTTTATTAAACTTATTTCTTATTTAATACATTTTTAAATATTTTTATAAAAGATACAAAAACAAAAAAAAAACATTTAAAAATATAAAAAATAGAAGCCCTCCGGTATCGGGAACAGGGTCCAAGCTACCGGTGGTCAGGGCTCCAGAGAGAGGAACCTCCTAACAATACGAGCCGTGTCCAGCAGTACTGCTTTCTGGATCAGGCCCTTGACCCAGCCGCCTAACGAGAGCCTCCTAAGGTGTTGGTCGAGGCTCGTAGCTATTAAACCATTGGCCGAAACGACAATCGGTACAATAATTGCTGTGTCCACATCCCACATGTCGACAACCTCGCGAGCCAAGTCAAGATACTTGATTTGCTTGTCTTTCTCGGCTTTCACGAGGTTCCCGTCATGCGGGACGGTAATGTCAACAATCATTGCACGCCTCTCGATTCGGTCCACCACCACAATATCAGGCTTATTGGCTACAATAGTCCTGTCTGTGATGATGGACCGATCCCAGTACAATGTGATATTGCCATTTTCGAGAACTGGGTCGGGCACATACCTGTAGTACGGTACCTCCGATGCCACGAGAGTGTATTTCAGAGCAAGTTGCTGGTGGATAATCCTGGCTACAAGGTTGTGCCTATGCAAGTACTCTTCGTTAGCTAGACGAGAACAACCAGAGATAATGTGGCGGATCGATTCACCCGGGCGGTGACATGCCCGACAGATGTCAACCGTGCCATCCTTCACAATAAATCTCCGGTAGTTATTCGTCATGATAACTTCGTCCATAATTGCACAGGTAAAACCTTCGGTCTCCCCAAAGAGGTCACCGAAACGCAGCCAGGCTACGGACGCTGACTGATCTACATCGGACCCATGTAGGGCCCGGAAAAAGCGTCCGTGAAGCTCCTTACTCTGCCATACCTCCCTGCGGTCGTTAGTGTTAAGCACTACAGGCTTGCGCCAGTTCTCATTCGCCAAGGAGAGCGGGGTGAGTCCCTTGTCCACTGCTACTACATCTCGATGCATACCCACGTCGGCGTGTAGAAAATATTCTCTGAGATTGCATATCTCGCGGTTGTGGAGGTTTTTGGCATTTAAAAAGCCTCGGCCTCCACACTTCCGCGGGATATACAATCTCATGACCGACGATCGTGGGTGATGCATTCGATATGCAGTCAGCAATGTACGGACCCGCCTATCCAGGGCGTCAAGTTCCGTTTGAGTCCATTTGAGTATGCCGAAAGAGTACATCAATACCGGCATGACCCAACCGTTGAAGGCACGCACCTTGTTTCCGCCCGAAAGAAGGCTATTTAATACCTTCTTCAAGCGGCCAAAGAAGCGTTCCCTCAGCGATTGCTTCATGTCAGTAGTGCTGATACCTAACGCTTCCGACATACCCAAATACTTATAGGTTTCGTTTGGAGAGAGGGATCTCAGGTTTATTGAATCCGCGAGTTGAATACCCACGGATTCCATAATCTCCCCTCGCTTTACATGCATGACCGCACATTTGTCCACACCAAACTCCATCCTGATGGCGCTACTAGAAGTTTCAGTTACCTTCAGT
This sequence comes from Orthosia gracilis, assembly GCA_947562075.1. Classification (NCBI taxonomy): domain Eukaryota; kingdom Metazoa; phylum Arthropoda; class Insecta; order Lepidoptera; family Noctuidae; genus Orthosia; species Orthosia gracilis. Next base: position 747,750 of record OX387274.1, on the reverse strand, counting down.
AGCTCCATAAGCTGAAGATTGCTGGGGGCAAAGAGCTTCAGGTCATCCATGTAAAGGAGGTGAGATATAACCTGACCACCCCTCCTCAACCGATAGCCTAGCCCTGAATTCTCCAGCATCATGCTTAGAGGATTCAAGGCTAGGCAAAACCAAAATATTATTATTATTACTTAGCAATAGTATCAGGTGTCTATTTTATAATTTCCATTGTAGGTATCTACACTGACACGTCTACTGCAAAATCAGAAAAGTAAAGTTACCTCGTGCCGCAGAATCTACAACTATAGGTTTCTTCTAGGTAAGTGTGCTGCATCGCGAGCAAGCGCGAGCTTATTAATAATAAAAAAAACTATCTAGCACGAAAATAAGAACCAACAACAAATTCTTTGCACCATAAATGTTACCAAATCTCATAATACATAAGTGGCCAAATATTATTATTAATCTTGCCCTGGATAGTTCAACTCATTCGTGACCGTTTTCACAAAAGATCCTCCTCATATCTCAGGTGATATGTGTTGTCTGCAAATATTTCGCTACAAATTAGGATAAATATCGTGTATTGTGTAGCTTGTGGTGGACTAAGGAGCCATTAATTTCTGTCTAGCGGCTAGACGGTGGCTAGGTCTACCTGGCTAGACTGGACGAATGCTACCTAAATAGTAAGCGTCTTGAGGGCCAAGCCTATTACACTAGGCCTGGCTCTCGGGACGCTTTTGTACTTAAAGTTTCTACGAACAAATAGAAATAAGGTGATTAGAAAGGGACTTGAGAACTTCTCAGCTGTTTAATTAGGTTGAAAGACTCATTCTAAGAGGTATTTGACAAACTAATTTTATAAAGAATCTGTTTTTTTTTGTAATAGACAGAGGTAGTCTCTTGAAGTTCAACCGAAATATTCTTTAAACACCACGCCATGTAAATAAGGTGGAGTGAGCTTGATGTTAACTGCAATCCATCCTGATTGGATGAATTGACAGCTCACTACATCTTCAGTTCTGCTAAGCTTTCACGGTGAGTTTATTTTTGGAATAGCACTCTCGATCGGTTACAAAAATTCAATACATTTCAATTTTTTTGGCGTTCCTGCGGGCAAAAACTACGGGAGCAAAATCACAGGCAAAAACTATTATCAGTTAAACAAAACTTTGTGTACCTTAATAAGTGTAACTAGTTATATACATTACTAGCTTCTGCCAGCGGCTTCGCCCGCGTTAATGTCATTATATTATCATATCGCCCTTCGCACCGCTCCCCCGCTTTACTCGCCGCGCGTATTTATGTCGCTCGAGCTCCATTCAAGACAATCTTATCGTGATAACTTTTAAACTATGCGTTCAAATTACTTATTGTAAAAGACAAAATTTATCTACATTAAATATTTAAAGCGACATATGTGTCGATTTTGATAAAAGTTTGATAAATGTTTTAAAATGTGCATTGTAAAAAAGTATCCAATTTAATTGTATTTAAAGTTCACTATTTTGGTCATATGTTGTCGAGGACTTTTATTTAGAACTATTTAAGACAAACAATCCTACGGTACATTATATCGGTGTATCTCCAACGGTTTAGGCAGCGCACGCGGAGATAGCTCTCTGAGGGCAGAATTTTTGCCGACTTACTAGATATTTATCGTTACATTATGACCAAATTACAAAAAAATCATTATAAATTGTAGCCTATGTGTTATTCTGATGTATTACCTATATAACTGTAAAGTTTATCCAAATCCATTCAGTAGTTGTTGCGTGAAAGAGTAACAAACATACATCCATCCTCACAAACTTTCGCATTTATAATATTAGTAGGATTTAGTGCAAAAGGAAAAGCCCTGAGTGCAGAATGGTCAGCATACATTAGTATCTCTTAGCATCCACAATCTGGAGACTAAGTCTCTCTGGACTACGAATTATCTGAAGTAAGAACTGGGAGCTTTTAGCGTCATTATGTTTAGTAAGCTACTTAACTTAACCTCCTTTAACCTAGCGGCTCCTATTATTATAAATGTTAGACCTTTTGCTCCCGTAAGTCGTAAGATATATCCTCCGTTACCTTGCTCGGGGTTCACATTAGGGGGCCGAACAAATAAGAGCCCCTAAGACCGGCCATGATTGAGGTCCGGACATCCAGGGGCAGTCGACACAAAGGAGACGGATTTAGGGACGCACGGAAATATTATCATGACGTTATGATTGTATGATTCCGTTTTGTGTGGATGATATCATGTAATAGGTGGTGCTATTAGGTAATGAGATAGAAAAGGTTTGCGTAAAATCGCGATGGGGGCTTGGAAATATTAATAAAACTGTTATAAAAGCTTACGGTAGATTTAAATACATAAATAGCTTGAACACATTCTAGCCATTCGTCGAAAGAGCATGAAAACTTTAAGGTAGATATCTAAAGTATAACGTAAAGAGCAACACATATTGCATCTCAATAAAACTTCAACGGTTGAAATGTATTCGCTTTTCAAATACTTTATCGCCCTCACTCCGCCAATAAGTCACAGCTTGTACAATCTTCTTCGACCGGCAAAATTTATGGAGTGCACTGCACACCGCACATCGCACACCGCATCACTGGTACATATGGCAACACTGACACGTCTGGCAACAGAGGCAACATCGTGCCGCATCGGACGCGCGTCGCTTGCGATAAATATTTCAATTTCCATGTGGTTGCAGGGCTGCACCGCAAATATCCTGGCTTCAACCCGCAAATATCGTCACCCAACCCGCAAATGTTCGGACTGACCCACAAATCTCTCGCACCGGGCGCATCGCGCGGCCGCTGCAATGAATTGCTGATACGAAAGCATTCATTTTATATGTATTGCCAATGAATTTGATATGTGATTGGAGTACCCGGAACTACGTTTTTAATGGCAGCGAAGCGGAGTTATAGTGAACTCGGGGCGGTATGAAAAAATAAACATAACACAAAATGATGCAAAGAGCGAGACTGAACAACTGGTGGATCGAAATTGGATTGACGCTTGTATTCGCTGAAGGATTAGACAGATATGTGACCAAGTAAGTACACCCACATTTTACCAATAATTATGTTTTAGTCACATAGGGAGCGAAAAAATTGCCATCAAAAGCACAAATAAGGACTCCGGATTGCAACTCAGAAATTCCAGGTGGAAAAACCAAATAAGTTTGCCCGACCCAGGAACCGAATCCAGGCCCCCCTTTTTCGACGACTAAATCAACGAGGCAGGTTGCACTGAGAACTTTAAAAAGAAAACATGATTCTTTTGCATTATTTCAGCTAGTATTTTCCAAGTAACTCACAATTTAGGTACGAGATGAAACAAGAGGTAATATGAAAAACTCAAGTAACTCCCGATATATTAGGTCCTTACCTATGAAATTGGCGTTTTGTCGTACTGGCCACTTTGATCTCAAACATCTCCTCTTTGATTTGGAATTCCAATTTTAAATTTATAAATCTATTTACTCATGCTTTTGTGTTTGGAAAACCGTAATTCATTTTTTTTGGTTAATTCTTTGCGCCAGTCAGTTTACAAATTGGAAAACTTGAAATATCGCGTTATTTACGAGTACGAGTTCCATCGTGGCACCAGTGCTGCAGAAACGGCTAGAAGGATTAATGATGTGTATGGCGACGGTGTCGCATTTGGTTCTAACGTTTTCGTTCTGGAAATTTCGACCTGCAGAACAAGCCCCGTGGACGGCTGGAGACCAAAGTTGATAACAAAGAATTGAAGGCTATTGTGGAAGCGGCTCCATCGAAAACCACGGCCGAGTTAGCTGCAGCCTGCGTGTAAGTGATAAAACTGTTTTAATCCCGTTGAAGCAAATTGGGAAAGTCAAAAAGCTTGAAAGGTGGGTACATCATGAATTGAGTGCAGCAAACCGATAAACGCGCGTCGACTGCTGCGTTACATTACTCAACCGGCACAATAATGAAGGGATTTTAAATCGAATCATTACCTGTGATGAAAAGTGGATCCTGTACAATAATCGGCAAACGCTCATCGCAATGGCTGAACCCTGGCGAACCAGCCAATTCCTGTCCCAAGCGAAAATTTACTCAAAAAAAATTACTTGTGAGCGTTTGGTGGACTAGTGCCGGTGTCGTTCACAACAGCTTTCTTAAATCTTGCCAGACGATTTCGGCGGATGTCTATTGTCAGCAACTACAAACCATGATGGAAAAGCTAGCTGCTAAACAGCCGTGGCTGGTCAATCGCTCTAGGCCATTGCTGCTTCAGGACAACGCTAGACCACACACTGCACAACAGACAGCTACCAAATAAGAGGAACTTCAATTGGAATGTCTAAGAATCCACTTTACTCCCCGGACCTTGCTCCAACAGATTACCATTTTTTTCGAAATTTCAAGGAAAAAAAATCAACTCCGATGGGACAGTCCAAAGCGCCTTCAAAGATTTTATTGAGTCCCGTCCGCCAATTTCATATGTAATGACCTAATATTTTCGATCTAACTATGGCACTTTATAAGATACGTGCCAGCAATTGAATTCAATGATTCAATTGCTTAGAAGAAGAGCGTCATAATCTCTAAGTAGATAATTAAATTCACTAAGCACCATTCTGAAAGTAATGCATAACGTTAAAATGTATTTAATTCTACATTTAGTATATATATTCATGTTTTTGGCCATATTATAACTAAGTAGCTGCCTGTTGCTGCTGCTGTGTCATTTTTTGGGGCAACTCAACAGAAAAAGACACGGTATTCAAGGCTCAAAAGAGATGCGTTCGTTCTATATTTAAAATTAAAACTACTGATAGTTGCGTGCCTTACTTTAAAAAATATAAAATTCTTACTTTGCCTTGTCTGTACATTTTAGAGGTAGCTGTATTTGTCAAAACAAATCCACACCGATTTAAACGACTAGATGAAGTTGTTCCACGTAACAGGCGAGACAACAGTACGATATGCTCTCATACTGCGAGAACATCACTCATGCGCAAAAGTGTTTTCTGTATGGCTCCTATGATATTTAATAAACTGCCAAATCAGCTACTGCTGCAAAAGTTGGAGAGAACTGCCCTTGTCGCGTTTTAGAAACAGCTTTTTTTTGTGAATAAAGCGTATTATAATGTTTTAGATTTTTTGAACGAAAAGGACTTTTCTATTCCGACTTCTATTAAATATAGTTAAAAATAACGATTTAATAATGTGTTTCTTATTTTTTCTTAATGATATTATTTGACTGCAATCAATCAATCTGCCTAGCCTTTTCCCAACTATATTGGGGTCGGCTTTCAGTCTTACCGGATTCAGCTGAGCACTAGAATTCACTGACTGCATGATAAAGAATATATACTGGACATAATATAATTTAGTGAGGACTGTTATATCTTGACATTTGTTTCTTATGTAAATTCAAAATGATTATATTGTTATATCTACAAAATTTGTACGCCACTATTGGCAAAATATGGACGCTCACAATATATTGTTAATACCTTGCATGTCTGATTCGACAGTTCATGTATACGCATATTTGACAAATAAATTATCTTTCTTTCTTTCTGTTTTGCGGTACACTAAGATAATAATGACTATATACTTAAAAAAAAAATCAAACCGATTTCCTAAACAAAATAATACAAAGCGAAATATAACTTTCGATCGAAGTCTTTGGTACCTATTGTTTTCCGTTTTTCGACACCGACTTGGGACAAAAATTTTTTTCGCTTTGTAGTGTTTTGTTTTAGAAGTCAGTTTGATTTTTATGTTCAAAAGTTTTTTATTTATCTTTTTAGTCTATATATCTATTTTAAGTATCTTTTTAGTTTTGGTAGGTACCTCCAAATACCATAAAAATCATTTATAGCCAAAATAAATCTCGTGACGATTTTAATAAGCCCAAACACGACTAGGATCCATTGTTTTATTTAGGAGTTTCAGTGCCTACCTTCCGGCTATTAGTATTTGCTTCATCATAGTCGGTTAGTTATTCGATATATCTTATACCCGTGACATACTTAGCATTAAGGAGTTCCAGTGGCCATTTATGGTCTTCTTCATCAGTTCCATTTCACCAATTCTTTGTGTAAATGATTTCATTGTTGATAATAATACCAAAATCGCTATATGTTTGCCTATAACATTAAGGGTAATAAGGGTTATTAAGGGTATAATTTAGGGGTTAAAGTATGAAATTGCCGATTTGTACTGAAAAGTTGCAATTCGTTTTTTTTTTTTAATTTAACATATTTATTTAATCAAAATAATTACCATTATTATCTATACATTGCTGCCATCTAATAGGAAGGTCAGTTTTGCCTTTGCGATAGAACTCTGGTGATCTAGATTCGACAAACTGTTTGAAAGCATTTTGGAGAAGAAAACGAAAATTCCAAATCACAAAAAAGGTTAGTCCGTTGGAGCAAGGTCTGGCGAATACGGAGGGTGACGAATGGTTTCTAATTGCAGTTCCTGTAGAGTTAAAACGGTTTCTCGTGCTGTATGAGGTCTCGCGTTATCGTGAAGCAATAATGGTGAAGATCGATTCATGAGTCGGGGCTGTTTCACTGCTGGTTTTACTATCATTGTTCGGAGTTCGGCACAGTAGACATCTGCCGTTATTGCTTGACCAGAACGGAGAAAGCTATAGTGAATAACACCATGCTCAGACCTAGTGGTGTGTTTTTTGGTAACTGTTTAGTAACAGTTACCATTACCTTATTATTGGTAAGCTTTGCTTTAGGATACTGTTGTGGCGTTTGACCTGGTGTCAGCCATTGCATTTTTCGCTTACGGTTATCGTAAAGAATCCATTTTTCATCACATGTCACAATTCGATCCAATATTCCTTCATTTCTGTATCGATTCAACAAGGCAACACACGTTTCTTTCTGCCGATCAGTCAAATTATGAGGCAACCATTTTCATATCATTTTTTATTTTATTTATTTGGCGCAAATGAGTCAATATTGTTGGTAAGGTTACGTTAAACCATGCCGCTAATTCCTGAGTAGTTTGTCTCGGATCGGCTTTCACCATCTCCTTCGATTCATTGTTATTCACCTGTGTAGGCGGTCTTCCACGTGGTTCGTTCTTCAGATCAATGTTTCCATCACGAAAGTGTTTAAACCAAAATCGCACGGTGCGTTCATTAGCAGCCCCTCTCCAAACGCAACATTGATATTGCGAACTGTTTCTGCCGCGTAAGTTCCGCATCAGAACTCGTATTCAAAAATCATTCGAATTTTCGAAGTATCCATCTTTCTTGTCTAACCTGAATTAAGAAAACAAATGAAAGTCGATAATCAAATGTTGCATAATTATTTTTTAAAAGTGGTGTCATAGGTACCATGTGAAAAAAGTTTCACTCAAAAATATAATAACGGAAATTTCATACTCTTCAATCCCGTATTATTTGAGGAGAGTCCTCGATTTCTCTGGGATGCCATCGTCAAACCTGGTTGCCTTATCATGGTAATACTCTTGGGATATCTCATTTTCAACAAAAAAATAATCATCAAAATCGGTTGATAAACGAAGAAGCTATCCGGGAACTCACATACAAACAAATATATATATGGTCGAATTGAGAAACCTTCTCCTTTTTTAAGTCGGTTAAAAATGGAACCATCTTATTTTATTCGCGTCAACCCTCGGGTAAATATTTTTCATTCGAAGACTTTTCTTGATGAAAAGTTTAAGACGCGATCAAACAACAAATGTTACATGCATAACTTCAGTCATGATGACATCACTTTATATTGTGAGTGATTGCGCCGGTTTAAACACAACGCAGATACACGAGAGGCTGGTTTCGATAGACAGGAAGATGATAAGCGATTGGATAAAAATGGTCGATGACTCGCCTACAATAGGGTTTAGGGAAAGCACAAATACCTGGGTTAATTCGGACGACCGAGAGTAAACCGCTGTCGACGATTTGATGTGAAGAAAAGAGGTTCTTGGCGAGTTCACTGTCTTCGCGAGCTCATTCGACTCGAGCTCGGCTCGTGTGCTGCACTTTCGGCTGGTCTCCGCGACGGTTGACCTAGCAGCAGCAACGAAGCAAGAAGGGTTCTTGCCGACGGAGGGGAAAAGAGGGTAGAATTCGAAACCAGCCTAATATCTCGCGGTTTCCTCGTACCCGCATGCACGTTACAAAAACAATCGAGACGGTGGAGGCGCAAGCAGTGAGAATCGAGATAAATGGCTTGCGAGCGTGGCGCACGCCATTTATCTCGATTGTCCACTATTGAACATAATGAACAGATATAGTGGACTATTTTAAGCTGATGATGGTGCATTACCTATTCATTCAGACAGTCACACTTTACAATGAAGTTGTGACAAGCGTATGACCTCATCATAACTCGCTTAATTTATAGTTTTACTAATTCATAACCTCCTCCTTTTTGAAGTCCGTTAAAAACCCACCAAGAACTCTAAAACGCTATATAAACAAAAATGTCTATCCGTTTGCTCTTGCATGATAGCGCATCAATTTATCGCGCGACAGAGTAGAGCGCGTTGACGCGCACACTCGCGAGCGCTCGCCCCTATTAGCAGCTTCGCAGCGTCCTATTACCGGACAAAGGCGCGACTGATTTGCGCGGTAATTACACCGCTGGATATTGTGTCGCGCCCTGTTTTGTGCTTCTGAGAATCAGCTTTATAATGTTATTACGCTGTCAGGTGTGAGTCAGGCTTTAGGGATGTTTAAGCTATGTTTACGTAAGTAGGTTGATTATGATTTTGAATTGTATAATTTTTATATTGTTTGTCATCATAATTTGATTAGGTTGTCTTTAAAATACGCAAATTTAAAACATCAAAAAATATAGGACAAATAAAAGTCATAGAAAATATAAAAGCAATATACATATATAAAAGCCATAGTCCTGTGAACATAGACCTATATGAGTCGGTGACAGCTGACGACCTGTCAATTGACAATACAACTGCATCGTTCGTCTAGGGCACGCAATAAAATGTCTCTTAGACACAAAAATATCGTCTACGTTACTTTATATTTTGACCTATCTATTAATGAAATTGTAGAGCTAATAGTTTCCAAAGTTAACTTCATCTTCAAATGCACATAATAGCATTACACACTTCATACATTTCATATTTAACGCCTATAAGAATAGTATTTTGTATTTTAACATCATTATAGATATCGTTTGCAATATACCTGGCTAGTAATAAAAGAGAGTTGGTTACGAGGTGCATAAACATTGTAATGAAGTTTCGCACAGAACAAAATTTTCGCTTTGACCGGTATACATTGCTGCTTATATGCGGCCTGGTGTTAATGCACTCACCATCGAGTGGCAGCGGCGGCAAACTAATGAACATTATCGTCAGTGCCGGCAAATTGCTTTAATAATACAGGTCAGGTCGGACGTGACGGCTAATTAGCGGCAGTTTGTCCGGCTTTATGATGCATAGAGAACGGACATACGGTCTTGGTAAACTGCCAACTGTATATTCCTATTGGCTGGACGACGGCAGTTCCCAATGGCCGGTATTTGGCAGCGGTTTTTATAGCGGTAAACGATACAGCTGGTAGATTGTATGCGTTTGTAAAAATGTGAATGCGGACATCGTGTTTGGTTTAGTTTTCCTAACGGGATTTGGAAATGGAAAAGTCGAAAAAGAAACGCTGAAACGTTAACCGCCACAACCACAGTGGACTATAAAAGTTAATTGCCAGTTAACTTTTAGTAGTAGGTATTTGAATTATCCAGTACCTGCTTCATTTACCTCTCAGGTGTCCCTAGATAGGTTAAGGTTTCGAACATTTTATTCTAGTCTTCTGTGAGTGAGACAGTAATGTTTTAGTTTGCAAGCAGTAATTAAGTAGCAAATAGAATTAGCTGGGAGTACGTTGCTTTTAGTTTGTACGTCTCCGAGATAATATTTGCGAGCACTCTGTTTGTTTGTATTTGTTAACTAATTATCCATAATAATATTATACTGGTGCCAAAATGTGTCAACATAACAGACAGTGGAGTCTTTTTGTGTACTTACTAATAACAGCATACCTTTATTAATGGACACTCAGTCTGCCTTATAAAGAGTTTATGGAAATATCTTCTACATTTCAATACATACGTAGGTATGCGTTATCTCTGCCCTCACTAGGTACTACAGAGCAGTGAAGTTATTTATAATCAAGCGTTTATAAACTCATTTTCTTCAAATCAAATCTTGGGTTAATTAGACTCTTTTGCCTCAATATTTTACAAGTAAATCAATTTAAATACATAATTACACTAAATAAATAACAAAACTTTTTATTATCAAACAACTCGAAAGCATATAAAATGCAAAGCAAATAAATTGTAATCCAATTTCATGAGGAATAAAAAGAGGCCATCTATCTATGAGATTATTAACACACAAATGTTGAACTAACACAATCTCGCTAGGTGACGAGAATCATGCTGCGCCCAGTCCGTTCCATCATCGGACTACAAGACGTACGGCGATGCGCCATCGGTACATGGTGGATATTCCACTCATACGCACTTAACTTTTTGGGAATACTTTCATTGAGCATACGGCTAAGGAGTGGAATTCCTGTGTTTCCTGAAAGCTCTATAACCTGGGAGTATTTTAGTCAAGAGTGAATAGGTTACTACTGGACCAGCGTCGACCACATCATCATTTATCATCAGGTGAGATAGTGATCAAACGCGAGCCCATCATTAATCACAGCACTGGTGCGACGATACATCACTAGTGTGACCGAGTACATGAGGCACATCACTAGTTCTGTTTAAACTCATTATAAACTATAAATTGGGTGGCGAGTGGCCGGTGGCGTCGAGCGGTGATCGATGGCGGCCGCCGCTCACACCGCAGCGAGCACTCGTAAATATTTAACGCTTTACGTTATTTCTCGCACCTCGTATATTATACAACGTTTACATTATTATTTATTAGATTTGCTCGCAGTTGGCGGGCTTCGGGCGTCGGGCGTCAGCCGAGATTCGTCAGTTGATAGATTGGATTTTTAGCTGCGTATCTGTTTTCGTTTCGCTCTGTTATGTTTGTGTAGGTGGTCGGATTCAAGCTTATCATCACTCGCTAATAAATAAATTGGTATTACAGCTATTTGCTTTGTGTAGATTACCTTTAATAAAACGCTATGTTATAAACAAATTATGTATTCTTCCCTCAAAACGTTGGGCCTATTTAAAGCAGCATTTTACGTGTATTCAATCAACATGGACAGTGTCCATCGGTCTCCATTGGACACGCGTTGGTGTGACTGAAACTAGCTCAATAATGTTAAACACGGCACATACAATCAGCAGAACATAGTGGACGAGGCAATTATTGATCACCACGCACAGTTCGCACAATCGTGCTACCTGAGTAACGACATGGTTTGTACACGTATCTATTATAATTAGGTTTAGTTTCCATAAACAACGTGGTCTGCATTCAAATTAGGTAAACATTTTAATAATACCAGAGGTCCAGAGGTTCTAGACAAGAGCGACATTCTATCGCGATATTGATTGGCAAAATGTCAAAAAAGAATGATCAATCCCTTACATTTTAACTTTTCGACAATCGCCTTCTTTGATAGAATGGCACGTTGTCTAGCTGCACTATTTTCCATGTTCAGTGTTTTTTTTTATGTAATTTGGATCGTTAGAACTTATATATGTACTGATTGCCGCACAATAGGTAATTGAAGTATTATGTATCTGTGTTTGGCCATAAAGGTGCGAGACCACCGCGACACCGAGACATGTGACGCACACAAACTCTCTTTTATGTTAGTCGTTAAGATCAGTTATACTGTTCAAAATGATTATTCCGCATTGCAATGAAAAGCAAATTTATCAAATTACCATTGGAGGAAGAAGATAAGACGACGATATGATATCATATTATTTTTATTATAAAAATAAACAAAGATTGGCTGCAAACGAATTAGAGACAACTAAAGGCCAAAATACTGCTTTCAATACCTATTGAAGTTAATCAAAAAATGATTATTTAATCGTTATATGACCAAATGTTCGGGCATTACGAGCGCCTCGCGCGTCTCGGTCGCGCGGTGAACTCGCACCTTAAAACTGTATTTTTCTTAGTGGTCTTCACCGTGTATTGTTAAGAGTGTAACTTCTGTTCCACGCCTGTTTGTGTTCTCGTTGTGCGATCTATGCCTGGTTGTGAGTTCTGTTGTTGTAAATCGTTAATTAGCTAAGTGTGTTGACTGGCCGCAGATGATCCGGCTGGTGGGTCTACCACAGATCATGTTTGTACAGATATAGGTGTATGTAGACATGAGATGGTCAAGAGCGAGCCAAAAAAATAATAGTAACTCTTTCAAATCCCTGGGGCATTACATGTTGCTTAACAAAACGTAAGTACCGATCGAAAAACTTTACTTTCCTTAAGTGTTACTAAAGTGTTAAATTCTTTCATATTTTGTATGTTAATACTCGTAACTTGTCAGTTCCAAAATTATTTCTCGATTTTTTTTTATTTAAAAAGAAACTTGTTTAAGTAGGCACTTGTCAACAATCACGTAATTTCTGGTCAAATCTGCTCTGAGATTAAAGTAAACACTGACAACTGCTTATCTCCCTCAGGCGTCACGCTGTGGGCGTAGCGTGGGTGTTTGTACCACAGTACCATGTTACAGGGCTGGAGGCCTACCTACCCTAGATAGGCCTCCAGCTCTGTTCATCCCCAGAACATAACACTGCGTGGGATGAACGGATAGACGCCCCCGCAAATTCAGAAATAATAGAAATTTTAATAAAATAATCGTAATTTCAGAAGCCTACAGTTCTGTATACCTCTCAAATCAGAAAGTACGTGGGCGGCACGAATATATCCGCCTACACGCAATTTTGGCTTTGAAACAAGTCATTTTGATAATAACACGTACTTTCCTAAAACAACTAGAAGAAAAATATTTGCAACACCCACGCTTGACGAATCGACACGAGCCATATTCTTAAAGTAGTAAGGACTTATTTAAAAAGTCACCAAAATAAGATAAAAATACTTGACCCACATACATTTATGAATAGCAAATTCATGAAATTACGTCAAACAATAATAAAAACAATTTATTAAATCAATATAATATAAGAAACAAATAAAAGTCCACGATTCTATTCAATGTCATCGCCTGAAAACCAGAAAACTGAAACAATCAATTTGATATCAAACCACCCAATTCATAAAATTTTCCTTGAAATGTTCAAGTTATCTCAAGTAAGTACTTCTCCACTCCAGTACTCCTCAAACACGGTAATATCAGCTGATCTGACATTCTAATGTCATGTAAAACGATTCTGTTCAGCGCGCGACAGCCGATGAATTCCAATTCAATGACACGTGAGATAACTGACGTTTTAAATATCCGAGTTGCCTCTATAATATACGAGTATGTAAATGGTGAAATGGCACATGATTGAAATAAACTGTTAAAAATTATCTGCACTCAGTTTTAAAGAAAATTTTGTTAGTAATGGCCACACAGATAGGTACAGGTACAGATGAGGCAGGTACAAAATAAGGCTTTGTCTAGGAATTTGCAAGTATATTAGAATACGCAGGTGGCGTTCTGTAGTTTCTATATACCCCACGGAAAATGAGCGTGAGTATCTTCCGCCGCCGCCGGGCGGCGTCTCCACTCGTATCTGCCGTGTATGTCGCCTTTCATTCATCCTACCAATATAAACAAACCATCTACGCGTGGTCTTTTAATCTTTTAAACTGAGTGCAGATAATTTTTGTCATTACATCTTTTAAACTACAGCAAAGCCTGATTGCATAATTCCTCAATCTGTCATTCAAAATTACACCACATACGTCACAGGGATCGGATTTGAAAATTAAAGCTTACAGATAAATCCAACAAAATTGCTTTGCAAGGCCCAGTAATTTTATCCACCCAGGCACCGTCATACTGGTGCTCAAAACAACAAACTTCTAACAAGCAATTATATTTTTTCACTTTCATAAGCTTTGAAATATGAAAGTGTTTTCAGCTGGAGTTTGTTTCCGTCAGATACTTATTTCAGTTTATAAACATAGTTTCACTTTTAAAAGAGGGTTAAAGGTCGGGGTTGTGTTCTATGCAGAGTACAAACACCTAGTTTAGTTAGGCTGGTGTAAAGTGATTACCCAGGGGATATTTATACCATAGACTCATCCGCATGTAATTTTAACAACCTATTAATTTTCTAACTACTAAGACATAGGCATCCTCTCTATGAGAGATAGAATAAATAGGCTTTAATCCACCACGTGGACCCAGTGCGGGTTGGTAAGTGTTGGCGAGTTGAGTTATCAAGTAATTTTGTAATGACTGTGTTTCTCTATATTAGCGTAAAACAACAATACCGTAGAACAAACCGTAGGGTTTGATAAGTTATTTGCTCCAAATTTAAATTCGGAAACCGAAAATTAAATTTTATCGTGACACCACGAAAGTAACGCTCACGGTAAAAGATTCACAAAGTTCTACAGCTTTTTAAAATTATTTTTACTCTTTTACATAGCACAATTATGTATTACAAGTATGTATAGTATAATTATCTTGTATATCTTGTATATAGCTAAATTATGCATTTTATCTATGTAAAATTATCTTATAAATAGCAATACTTTTTTGTAAATCTTAACTTTCAACTTTTACAGTCACAATTCCTTTTAATCTAAAAAAAACTGGTAAAGTTTTAACGTCCACCGAAAGTATTAAGCAGGTCCGTCTACCGCCAAGTTTCTGTCTACAAAATCAATAGGAAAGTAACTAAGCGTTTACAAAACGTTTCAATATGAAGAAAACCTAACAATAGAGATAAGTCGCAACCATTTCTTGTACCACTCATAAGTTGAGAAGTGCCTAACTTGAGGAAAGTTTGCGCAAAGTCTGGAAAAACATAGCGTAGCCGTGTGGATGAAAGGAAAACAATGGAGACTGTCTCCAACCCGAGGAGTCGAGGGCAATAGTTTGGAGAAGAGCTTACGAAACTAGTTGGATAAGTGCTAATAGGTACTTTGTGTAGAATAGGTTTGCAAATAGCCCAATGGTCTGGGTAATGGATCGTAGTTATCGCGGCACCATTCATTGACACCTGTGACGATACTAATGGGCTTTCGAGTGTGCCTGTTCTTACCCATGACTATAAACCAGAACACACCGGTACATTATTCTTTCCCACTTGAAAAACTTGATCTATACATCTTCTAAATATTTGCGTCGTTTTATTTGGATACCGATTATAGATACATATAACATACGTATATACTAAACGGGCAAAGTGGTCATCATTTACTTTTATTTAACTGTTGGAACAACAGAAACACCGAAATTGACCATAAACTATGCTAGTTATCGCCAGTTACAGATTTAACAACGAAACTTTGACAATACACGTTATGGGCGACCCATAACAAGCTCGTGCAATATGAGAGATCAATCCGGTTAATGCGATGGTTAATGTAATGTATTTGACAATTTGATTTGATTGGCTATTAAACTACAGGATATGACAGTGTGATCCCAGCACTTGCTTGTATTGTGGTGACAGTTAATTTCACTGCGTGAAATTGTGTAAATGATAATATTTGATACATATCCTGGTAATATTATAAACTGAAAGTTTGTGAGCATGAACGGAGGGAGGTTTTTACTCTTTTACGCCCAAATTATTGAACGGATTTGAAAAAAAATCGGCACAGATAGTTTATAACCTGGATTATAACATACATTTATTCAAGTAGTAAGTTCCTACGAGGTAATGTCGACGGTCACGCGGCCGAAGTCACGGATAGCAGCAATAGTGATTGATATTTGTACATTTTTAGGATGACAGACACGTGAGTGACAGCAATAGGGTGACCTATTGCTGTCACTCACGTGTCTGTCAGTCGCCTGTCACAATATTTTTTCCGAAGAATTTTTTAACTTCCCATTGACCTATAAACTTGAAATTTGGTGATAATGTTAATTATTATTTATATTTTAATAAAAAATACCAACATATTGAAAAATCTGATTATTCATTGGTATACCTACCCTAAATGTGCGAAGTCTGGCACGCACTTGGCCGGTTTTTATAAGATACAAGGGGTGGATTCAAATCTCTTTCAGCTCAGATCAGTTTCTCAATTATGAGTTCCTGGATTGGCACCAGATCCTCCGCCTTCAAGTACTCCTCCGGGGACTTTCTTGTGACGACGGCGAGTTTCGAAGCTGCCACTGAGACAGACAGATCCGGTCGAGGACGATTGACCTTGGGTCTTCATCCTCTTGGCCACTATGTCCTCCTTGGCCCTTGATGGTCCTCCCGTAGGAGTCTTTTCTAGAGCCACCTGCTGTCTCAGCCTTTGGCGCTATTTTCTTTGCGCCCCAGAACGTCCAACCGGGTGCCCGCCTGATTTTTGCCGGCCGCCGGGAGATGAAGAGGTGCTGCCTTTGCCAGTCACGTCCGGAGTGAGCAAAGGCCAAGGTCGTTTGACCTCTAACGCAAGGTTCCCGTGTCGCGCCAGCTTTGGCAGTACCCTTATGCGCGGTGGGCTTGGTTGCAGTTCCGCCCAACGGTGGTCCTGCAGCCGTGCCAACCTTCGACAGTGCCGCAGCAGTACAGTCTTTTGACGGTCCTACCTTGAGACAATCCCACACACACACAGTGCGACAATTTTAAAGAATTAATTATTCTATCTGTAGAGCATTTTCGAGTTGTATCATATCTAGTCGTACCTGTCTACGGAAGCCTCTGATATTTTTTTCCGGTTTTTATTTTGTCAGGTTTTCTTCAAAGAATTTCCGCAAGAAAATCTTTTTGATCATCGAGCTTTTGGTACCTCTCGTTTTATAAAAGATTGCCATTTGCAGAGCGCCTGGCAAAGGGACGGGTATTGGCAATTTACGAAAGGTAGCTTTAATCTTACCGACACCTTTAGTGCCTTTAAGACTGTACTACTCGTAGAAGATAGCTTTTAAATACTGATAACTCTGATACTGCTGCTGCTGTAATACGTATCCGCGAGCTGGCTGGCCAAAACCAGATGTATCCTTCGATTGCACAGCATGATTTTCTTCTTATTTACGTCTTTTTAGTTCGCTTTACAATCATTCGGGTTATTTGATTCGGGAACTTGTTTTATTTATAATTTTTGAGTTAGCATTTTTTTTCGAATTAAGTATTAGGTGTTTTACATCGTTGCACACGATGGGTTTGGCAGAAAAAAAAACCAAAAGCCGTCATTTTTCTATATTCCAATTTTAATGTAACCAGTGACACTCGCAAGGATACGACGAATCGATTTACGAAGAATCACCAAAATAGGTCAACGCGTTTGGTCTAAACATACATACATAGACTGATAAACACACTACCCTCCTTCGGTAGTCGAGTAAAAAGGCACTAAGTGATGACCCGCGATCGTTATTTCTTTTATATCGCTCCTAATCTCGGCAAACCAAAACCTTTTGGCACAATATCCGTGGTTTATGGAACTGACAGTGACGTCTGGCTGCACATCTGCTACAGGGGGATCTGTCCATCAACACAAGATGATACCGTGATGGACCGTGGATCAATCTGGCAACTCGACAAAAATGTAAAAGTAACAGTGCGATGTTTAGACACCATCATAATATTAAGCTTGCGGACAGATGGTTCGTGCATTTGATCTGAACCGTATTAGGTACAAAAAGTTAAGTAAAAAGGTTCTTTATTAATTTTCGTTTGAGCTGAGTTACGAGTTGCTAAAACAAGATAAACCTACAAATAATACAGAGACCTTATGGTTTGAATTTGAAGTTGAGTTTTTCGGTTAAGTAACTAGTAGATATAAATAAAATTATTCGTTCAAAAATATTTTTTTAATACAAGCTTTTTTCGTATTCTACTAAACAAAGCATTTCATTTGAGCCCATATCGTGGCAGTACACAAAAAATAATTAGTCCGCCATCTTGGGTCATCCGTCATATTGGATTTAGAATGACGTCACTTAGCTAACCATGCATTGTCATCCAAACTAAACGTGCATGCAAAATTGCATCTTAATCGGTGGAGGATAACTGCTTTAAAATTCAGTTGCAAGATTTGACCCGAACACACTTACATACATACATACATACATTACAAGGTAAATAAAAGCTTGTAATAATAAGTTCAAAACGTACGTGTTTAGTTTTAATTAAATTTAAAAATAATAGTGTATATGTATTTGTGTTATATATTTATATATATATATATATATATTGAGGACACGGTTGGCTTAGTGGTTGAGCGATCGGCTGCTGTGCTGCGTGTCGTGGGTTCGATTCTCGCACGGAACCTTTGTTTGCCCTACAGATATAGTTATTCCGGTCTGCTTGTTTGTGTATGTGAGTTCATAAGTTTGTACAAAAGAAATCCTAATGTGGGGCGACGTCTGCTAAACTAATATTGCCATACTAGATGTCAGATAATTATGTAAATATTTTTGTGAAGTGAATGAATAAATAATTAATTACGCATATAAAAGTGGATAGAGAAGTACTCGTAGCATAATAATGTTGCCATCATTATAAAGCTACTTCACATTTCCACTTCACGGAGCTGGAGTGCGGGACAAGGGGATGAAAAAGAGAACATGCAGGTATGTGAATGTTCTTGTTGATTATGTTATGACTTGTGATCGTTGAGTAACTTGGTTTATTAATTTTGTTTCCGAATATGTTCGTATTGTGACTGTTATGTATTATTGGTTTTGCGTCCATATCAAACACCGACATTTCCTATACGAACATTTTCTTAAATATTGAATAATATGATCATTAATATTCATCGTACGTGATACGAGCACGAGTGCGCCCGGTGGAAATCATTGTATAGCTGATTTGCTCTCGGCAGATGCTAATATCAGACGATGTATATTGAGAAGAAACGCAAGAAGCGGTACTTTAGCTGGTACATTAGTCCATACATCTGCACTAGAGCTAGGGCAGCTTAAGGCCAAAGCTTTAACAATGACGCGTGGCCTGCTATATCTGCAATAAGTGTTGCTCCTCCGTGTTGACAGAACAAGGATACAAAGAAAATCATAATATAAGTAACATAAATTATTAGGTTAAGTGACGACAAAGATTAAAAATAAACTCGTTGATCCTTCTTCTAGCTAACTGGAATACTTGCAAAATGAAAGATGAAAGCAATTTTCTTACATGTACATATCTTTTGCCAACTCATGGCACCTTTTCAAACCACCTTTTCATTCACAAAGTAGGCTGCACTAACGAAATAAAAACATTCATGCACTCAGTATAATTTAAAACACTGTTATATATTTATGTACTAAAAAATGTTAAGGTATTTACTCGCACGGTAAGTTTTTTAAGTTGGACAAAGGTGTAAAGGTGAAGAGGTTCTGGCTAAACTACACATAATAGATCAAATGCGATGCCTCGACCCTGAGTGAAAGCGAGAGCTGCTCTTTTTGAATTTTTCGGTAAAATCTTTGAATGGCAATGGCTTGGATTTTTTTTATTTAAAGCTCTTTTTATGGAATTGATAGCTTCACATTCATTTACAAAGATTTTTATGAATTGCACGTTTCTAAATTGAGTATTTGGATTTAAAAACGTATCAAACTAGTTGAACGCCACATTTT
Organism: Orthosia gracilis; assembly: GCA_947562075.1. Lineage (NCBI taxonomy): Eukaryota > Metazoa > Arthropoda > Insecta > Lepidoptera > Noctuidae > Orthosia > Orthosia gracilis. The sequence continues at coordinate 728,126 of OX387274.1, read as the reverse complement.
GACAGGTTTTCAAGCTAGAGTTGACAAGTACTCAACTTGGAATTCTTGATCCAGAAGCGCGGATAAGACTGTTTATGTGTTACTTTCATCTAACAACAAGTATTTCAATAGGATACCTAATTTGTATCTACAGATAATGTTATTTAGAAATACACGGTAACTTCTTAAGTATGCTATAATAACTGAAGTACCTTCCTACATCTAAATAGAATATTAACTAATAAAAAACAAATAGATGAAGAGTCTCCCCAACAAAATAAAACGATCATTGATAAAAATAATTCCAATTGATATAATTTATGCCGTATATCAATCACTTCCTTATTAAGAGAACTCCTCGCCTGCTTCCAACGGGCACCAACAAACCCTGATTGTTTAATATACAATATAAATGTTATGTTCTATTATTACTGTTTTGATTTATATTACAATCATGTTATTCTTAATTTTTCATAATACTTATTTGAGAACTCATTGAGAAGTTATTGGGCCGACAGAATAGAACCCGCAAAATTATTTATTTATTTCAGTAATACTGCATACTGGCGACTTCATAGTCATTTGGTATGTATAACTACAAACTTAGAACTGCTTTCAAAATACAGAATTTGGATTCAAGAACGTTTCGAACCCTACTTTATGTCAAAGTTTTACAAAGTTTTCAGGTTAAAGTAGATTAATTACATTTATACAAATCCTCAACGTCAAATTTAGAAATCGAAAGGTTAGTGCACTAGGTTATGGCCACTTGTGCGTCCCTGGGTTATCTTATTAACAGCTAGCTCTGGGTAAATCAGGTAAATCATCTTGCGCCACCAAAAGTTAGAGCGAAATCTAGAGTTAACTTATAACTTTAGTTAAATATTTAATCCTCCGGTATGGGAGAGTTAAGTCACAGAATTGACAAAATAAATTACGCAACTTGAAAACATATTTTTTTTGTTTATGGTGATATTTTAATGTTTTTATGATTTTTCTATCAAATGAAAGGTATAGACGTAGAAACGTTTTATTCTGATGATGACGAAGAAAATTTTCTAGGATATGTCTATATCTTGTGACCATATTACATAGAAGTAAAATATCACCAGTTGTGAAATGAAGGGCATGAAAATGCGATTTGTTTCCAATTGTGAACAAAAAAACATAAATTTACCGCAAAATGAAAATTGAATCGTGGTGGTTAAAGTTGGCACGCACTGCAGCTTTTATATGCAATTTTTTTCGCATATTCTGTTACATACGGTATTGTATGAAGGTGCACGCACTTGCGGTAAGAAAACCGCGCGGAAAAATATCGCAATGCAGCCGCCTAATGGCGGCGGTGAACGATTGATGCAAAGATCGATTAAAATGAACTGTCATGTTAAAAACTCAAAGACAAGAAAGTATTACGTATCGTAATGCAGATAACAGGGACACGAGTACAAGTTCCGTTCATCGTACTTTCATATATTTTTGGTCGGATTACATTTAAGGGCATAGACATTGACAAATGTCAGGTTAAATACTATTAATATAATAGTAAACCCGGAATTACGTTTTAATGATCCAACGCGTATCATGAGTTAAAATGTTTACGACTTAACTTAGAGTTTACAAACTCTACATTTAGTTATTTAACTCGACTAAACGTGCAAGTGGGCCTTAATCTGCCGCGTGAATAACAAAACAATATTACAAAAGGTATAGGTTCTCTTTGGGTTTGACTTTATTTACAGTCAGCTTGTGTTAAATTATCATTGGGTTGTGCCCAATGTTCTATCAAGTACAACTTTTGTAATATTAAGCAGTTATGTCATTCGTGCATTATTCATACCCTTTTTACATTATTTTATTTACGCTGTGTTCGCATTGCTTCCATATGAGTTGCGGCATTCCAGCATTCTTTGCGCATACCCCACTGGGGGATACCTGTTCACATTATATTTAGATCAACCCTTTTAAATGCATGAACCTGACATTCTTTTTGCTGAATATGCGTCGTGCGTGGCTGTGACCTTCAGTAGTAATTTACATACATACTAAATGTTTGGGTTGGTACTTGGGGACCATGTTTAGTGCCTGCAGCTATTTTCTTCGCCAAAATTTAAAGTTCTTAAGTGCCTTTCTGAAGACACTAGGAATTTGCCTGACTGTGGGAGTACCGGTCAAACAAAAAAAGGCTAATCCGACATATTTGTAATCTCTGCGGAGGTCAAAATTAAACTTTGAACATGATTGTTTGATTTCTATAGAAAATAAAAAAATATAAAAGGGCTTATGTGCTCTTTCTATTTAGATGTTTCGTGTCGGACTGCTGCGAGGTGACACAGTCCGACACGAGACGTCTACATTGAAAGAGCCCTTACCCTTTGTCTAACAGCGAGGCATATGACTATAGGTACTAAAGAAAAGCCGAAGAAAAGATGGATGGATTGTGTTAAGGATGATAATTATGTCCAGAAAGCAGATGACTACTGAGGTGACGACAATTTTATTATATAGAGAAGAACGGAAGAAGACCATGGTACTGCGACCCCAAATAATGAGGGGTAACGTTTTTGTGCTCACCAGTTGGCGCAACAGGCGAGTGAGGTCCTTAAATATAGCTGTTAAACGTTATTAAATACGCGCACGGAAGCAAAGTTTGAATTAAAAAATCGACCAAGTGCGAGTCGGACACGCGCACGAAGGATTCCGTACCATTATGGCAAAAACGGCAAAAAAACACGTTTGCTGTATGGGAGCCCCACTCAAATATTTATTGTAATCTGTTTTTTGTATTTTTTGCTATAGCGGCGACATAAATACATCATCTGTGAAAATTTCAAATGTCTCGCTATCATGGTTCATGAGACTGGTGACAGACGGATCGACAGACAGACAGATGGACCGCGAAGTCTTAGTAATAGGATCCCGTTTTTACCCTTTGGGTACGAAACCCTAAAAATCGCTTATAATACCGTAGAAGTGCGATCAAATATAAAATCTAGTAGGCTACAGATTCGCGCGCAAAACCTTTTTGTAAAAAAAAGGAGGACAACATTTTCCGAAACATAAAACTCTATTAAAACATTGATTGGTACCCCTCTTAATCTGCCATATTTGAAAAATATTCACAACAATAACAAAGTAGTAAATAGACGCGCACTAAAAACCAAAATCTTTGAAATTTGCCTTGTTTAAGACCTCACTTTACACCAGCGTCCCCTAGTGGTAAATTTAAACGCAGTAGCCCTCATTGGGAAAGAAGCAAGATAATAATAAACTCCAGGTACTATAATACCAAATGCATAAAAAATGGCAAATCAACAATAACCCCTCATAATTACTCAAATTATAACAAAATGTGACGACATTTTATTTAATTCATAAACAATAGGTTTCCGACACACTCGTGTCAAGGTGGCTACTGTTGGCGAATGATAAATGTTTCAACTTCACTCCGGTGTGACGACAAACAAACAACTTGTGAAGAGTTATCTCTGTAGTTGTTTAGGGTGGATGTAATTAATTCTGATTTATTAAAGCCTTGGCAGATATTCATATTAAACTATCGGCATTCTGAATTAATATTGGGCCATGGTCGTAACGGTCGTAAATAACAATATTAAATCACGCCTGTGTTCTCGGAAGGATTCGTTAGAGGTGTACCTATAATATCCAGAAAAATCACATTCCTTCAGTTATGTTTAAGACTCATGTAATAAGAGCCACAGTCTACATCTCACAAATCCAGATTCCAGGCTCTGTCTGAAAAATTCCAGATGGATAAATCCGATAACACTGACCGACCCGGGTCGAACCCGTGACCCACAGAGCAATGAATTGGCAAACACCAGCGTGCGCCGACCCGCCAAGCAAAAATCAAAGTTTAAATAGTTTGTGCTGCGACCTAGTGTTCAGGAGTGGCACCTACGACCACTAGATGATTAGATCAACGAGGCAGTCAATCAATAACAAATGATGAAAATCTACACCTTTATCACTTCAATGGGTTTATTTTTTATTTAACGATAGGCTCGCGTTTGACCACTTTCTCGCCTGATGGTAAACGTTGATGTGGTCGACGGTACGGTGAACGCCACGCTACGCTACGGAAAACTATTCCAACCGTGCTACGAACTACTACGACAAAAGCTACGAAGTGCTACGCTGGCATGTCGCGTAGCATAAGTCTAAACTATTTAATTTCGTTATGAAAATGACGCCTGTAACTGTATATAACCTATCTCCCTTTGTTCAAATTGGCATCTGTGAATAATCACTAGTCCGTGTTACCAAGACAAACAGACAGTTAATCGAACCGACCTTTATACAACTTTGATAGTTCATGCAACTTTGTATGTAATATGTATGAACCCTGGGGATCGGTGTAAGATTTATGTCGGGTCGTATGACAATGTCACCACATTCATGGTTTGATGTTCACTTGAATAGCTTTAATTGTGTTGTAATTTGAGTAGACATATTACATCTTTATTGATGATCGGGGAACAGTATTTATTCTGTCTTTATAAATTTTAGTCTCATGTGACTCATGCAACTTTTAATGTTAATAAGTGTTTAATCTTTTCATTCAAATTTAAAAAAATAGGTAATTTCCATCTTGTTTCAGTACCTACACACAAAATTACAGAAATGGAAAAGAATGTTCTTATAATCTGTGCCAAGTTATCTGGTGTGAACTTATCCGAAGGTGTTGGAACAGGCCCCTAAAGTAACGTACCTATTTATAAAGTAAACACTTCCAAGCTCTCAGGTTGATCCTTAAGAAAAACTGTAACAGTTCGTGCCAACACAAGCAAGGCCTTGTTAATAATGTTTATTAAATATCAAACAAGGGAAACTGGTCAAACTATAGTACGAGTAACACTTATAACCTAGTCAGTTTAGTATCATAGGCACGTTTAATAGTCGTAAAGGCATCATAGAAATATCTTTTTTTTTTTTTTTTGGTTCTAGGCTCGCGCTTGACCACTATCACACCTGATGGTAAGCGATGATGTGGTCGACGTTGGAGCACGCTTGCCTAGAAATAACCTATTCACTCTTGACTTAAAGACCCTTAGGTTGAAGCTTCATAAATGGATCTGAAAAACAGATAAATGTCCTCTGCTGGACATAGGCCTTCTCCAAATGTCGCCACATCGACCGGTCCTGCGCTTTTTGCACCCAGCGGCCTTAACAGATCGTCGGTTCACCTAGAGCAGGGATGGCGAACCTACGGCACGAGTGTTAGAGGTGGCACACGACAAAATTTTCGGGCACGCCGATAAAAGGTTATTTAGCATCTAGATAATTTGAAACAGCAGGCATGACATGAACTTCTACTTTTATATCGACAAAACATAAATCTGTAAAAAATATTATTGCTGTACGAATTACGGGTTGCAAATAAAGAGTAGCATTGTTTTTTATTAAGTCACAAATTCAAGATTCTTTGGCTGCACGGCATTTTCACATTTATAAAAATATATAATTTGATGGCACGTTTTCTAATAAAGGTTCGCCATCCCTGACCTAGAAGGACACTTTCAAACGCTTCTTCTTCCGGTAAGCGGTCGCCACTACTGAACTTTTTCCCCATCGACTATCCGGGCGAGCTGCGAGCTGTTTGCTCGGCCATAGCCAAATTAGGTATAATTCCTCCTTCAGTTCAGGATTTGACTTCGCCGCCTTCTTGTTCAGTGGTAGCTAGTACACGTAACAGGGAGGGCCGACCGTCTATATTCACTTGACATTTACGAACGGTAAGATTTACTGTATAAGTACCGGGAGCAAGTACTCATTACACGTGGAACGACTGACTGAACGCGAGTAAAATGAGAAATATAGCGTAATATAAGTAAACGCTTCGAAGATTGGATGAAAACATAACATTGGTTTAGAATAATAATTGTAAATTTACACTGCTGACCCGCGTTTGTGGTACTATCTACAAAGCCTAAATTGGTCGCCATTTTCGACCCTACACATAAGTGAAACGACTTCTTCTATTACCTAACAAACAGTTATCATCAGTGTCTACAACTAAATGACCTCCAAAACAAAACAACCGTAATACCAACCTACCGAGCCCGAAACACTGAAGCCGCAGGAATTGGCTCCGCACAGCTCATCTAATTGACAATAGGTCGTGCCAACCTCTCCTTATTGTTATTTCCCTAGTTTCGTGAATTTGTTACAACTTTTCTAATTTCCAACGTTTTAAATAAATGCCTAAGATCTCACTGCTAAAATCATCAGGTAATTTTGTTGTTGAAAAATCTTAATTTTCATCAATGATACTTGATAGAAGAATAGATTGAAGGGTTGCCTGAAAATAGTTTGACGCAATAATCTTAATTAAATAAATTGTTAATTTTGTTTGACAGTTACCCCAGATATATAAGTTTTTCAAGTCAATCCAACGCCAATTGAAAGAAAGTGTTGTAGAAAATAGGAATGAATCTATTCTTCGATCAAGTATTTTTTATAAAAATTAGGTTTAAACAAATATTTAATATTTGTTTAAACCTAATTTTTATAAAAAAAGAGACTACAGATTGTAGCATCTTAGGCTATCGGTGTATTCGCTAATGATCGAGTCTACTTCAGTACATGATAAAGTCAAACCGAATGAAATATTTAATGTTGCTTGGAATTAAAGAATATATTGCTACCCAAACTTTGGGTACACAAAAATTTGTTTTGTGTCATGAAATCTATCTAAATTTCGAAATTTTATGCTAGAAACTTTTTGTTGCTCATAATAATCGTATATCTTTTAGAAGATGGCGAACTTTATGTTGGTAGATTAAACGGCAGATTAGTCAGACTTTATAATGATTTAGTACTTAGCCAATTGGTGTCAGTAAGTATATTTAGCTACTTCAAAATCCCTTAGGCCCACTTGCGCCAAAGACTTAACTCAGAGCTAGTTGCTGATATGTCATAAATTATTGGCCGAGTTAGCTACTAACTCGGCATCAGAAAGATAGCACAGGGTGGTGCAAGCAGACTTTATAAAATTAACAAAACAGTTTAAATCTGCTTCGGTGTCGAATAAAATCAATCTATTAATGATTTTTTATAGAATCTACACCATTTTCTTTGTTTGCGCATCAGATATTAATTATATTGCCAATGATTTATGTAGCCCCGGGCGAGATTCATTAAGTCTCTGAACTATAAGCACACAGTGTTGCCATGTGATTGTTATTTGTGCGCGCTACATCAAAGGACTCAGTGTTGCTAGACATAACGGGAAATAATAAAGAACTGAAATGAGCACAAAAAAGAGCATAAAAATATAAGCATTTTCTAAATAGTCTTATTGCACTTCAGTGTGAAAATCAGCTCATAAATCTTGCAGTTATTTGTTTTATGCAGCTGCTCTTTGAAGATACGAATGCTAAGAATTAAAAGGAATAGACATATTTACAGAATAAAGAAGCGATTTCCTTTCAAGTATCTTTTGAAATTGTTCAAAATGCCAGATGACAGACTTTATTGCAAACTTTCTATAAACACTTTTAATATGATACACTAGTAATTTATTTCTGCTATAAAATTCAATCGACGCAATAGCTGCAATATCTAATGATGATGATGATGCAACACAATTATGAAGCTCTCTAAACCTTCAAGGATAAGGATTTATTTGTCTTCTTATTCGCTATCTTCATTACTGAAGCTCGTGGCCGTCTTGGAAAGTTTTGACAGTGTCATTGATGACCTGCTTCCAAGTCAATCTGTCCTCGGCTCTATTCGTACTCGTACTCGTACTCCCGAGATGGACCTATGTCTTTCTCCAAATCCAATTATTCGCATATCAAAATTAATCAAAATTTGTTTATCGGTCTAGACGTGAAAATGTAACTAACAAACAGAAGGGGATACCTCGCATTTATAATATTATTTTGAATAGTATGGATTGTCTTTCTTTTTGCTATAAATCTGCTTTGACATCTTCAGGTCATCGGTTCCATCTTCCTAAAATGTTCCTAGCAAATAAAAAACAATTTCGCAAATGGGATACCAATACCATCAAATGGCCTGTAAGTGCGAAAGTACTTAGAATATGGGCACATAATCCTGAGATTATCGCACGATAAGCAAGAACTTACATCCTAAGTTATCAGTTAACTTGAGGAAACTTGTCACTTAATGGGGCACTAATCTGTATTGGATGGTAATCTCTCTCATTCCTAAGTTTCACGAAAGTATTTAAGCGCTCTTTCTTGTTCTTAGTAGGAAATGATTGTATATGGCGCCGTATGTTTTAATCATTTTAATGATAGAAACTGTTTATGAGGTTTCAAAACATGCACCTACTCTCATAACATGAAAACCTCTGAAAACTTGTGAAAGCATAATAAGTCTTAAAAAGTTCCCACTGCTGGGATACAAGCCTCGTCTCTATGAGAGAGAGAATGGGCTTAATCCAGCACGCGGGCCCAGTGCGGTTTGGTGGAAAATTTGTGAAAATGAGCCCGAATGTCAATATTCTGGTGTTTAACGTAGGGTGTACGTTGTTACGTGTAAAATATTTAGTCCGATTTGAGAAATGCCCACCTATTTGCAGAATATCAATCAAGTTCCTTTAATAACAAACAATTATTTTCTTTTGTTTTCGTAGATCTGTGACGTAAGCATTATCTGATTGACGTCACCAACTCAATCATATTTGTGTGCGAACTAAAATAGATTTGTTTGTATTACCGCGGGTTGCGAAATATGCGTACAAGTTGCAAATGTTATTGTAATATGATAGATGATTGACTCGGTTTGCGTTTGCCTTTAAACCACGTTAGTATAGTAACTTTTTGTGAATAATTCAACTAGTTCTATTTAATTTTGTTGGTAGGCAATTCTATACTGTATGAGGAAAGGAACAAAAGCTCGCGAAATATTTTCTTAAAAACAGAAGATGCATTTTAAGGAAAACATGCCGCAAACTTTTGGACCTTCCTATGTATGTTAAGAAAAGGTTCAATATTTCAGTATATTAAACCTGTAAACTTCACCGTGTGACTTTTCGAGACAGGGTTGATTGTAACAAATTGACAAACATAACTGCGACAAAAGATTTTGCTAGACGATTCGAAAAAAAAAACATGTAAATGTATTATTGTATAGCAGCTGTCCACGCGGACGCATCGCTCACTCAAGTAGGAGCGAGACAGATGTCGAACGCTGCCGAACGCGGAGGCCGATTGTGCCTCTTTGTCGCTCGTTCCGCGCTCTCGCTTGCACTTCAAGCCTTAAATGGAACGCCTCAGAGAGCGATGTAACGCCGCATGAGTCATGTTTTTTCGTGCGTGCAGCCGGCTCCATCGAATTATAAGACGTTGTCACGTCAAAAATATGATAAACTCACGACGTGCTGCATATTACTGCCGTAACTTTAACGTGGTATTACTATCCATACTCTGTGTCGCAAATCCTAGCATAAAACGCTATTATATTGTTATTTATGAGGACTGAAAATAAACAAAAAATACAGCAACTCAATCAGGAGTTACCATACCACAAAGCTGTATCAACGCTTGCTGCAGGTGTTTCGGATTGTGAAACGCCAGCGTATTGCGGATATTTCAGCTATCTGAACAATTACATATTGGTTAGGGCTGCTGCTATAAACAAACAAACTGCGAATATACATACACACATCTTCTAGCCTATTCTATCAGCGGATATAAAAAATAAACAAATCAAATTATAAACACATAGGCAGTATATTCTTGGATACGCGTTATGGCTTTTTCTTCAGTTGTCCAGATTGAGAGATCCAGTTAATGAGTTCTAACTTTCTTTGTTTAGGTTTCACAAATTTTATACCTTACCATGAATTTTTCACAATTATTTCCTAAATGCTCTTATAATTTGGTTGGGATTGGAAGAGTTTTTGGAAAAGATCTCTCAATCCACACGCACATGCTTACAAGACGTACGGCAATGCATCATCGGTACATGAAGGACATCCCACCACGCACTAAACTTTTTGGGCATACCTACTTAGTTGTGCGTACAGCTAAGGAGTGCAATTCTCTGCCGGAGTCTGTGTTGCCTGATAGCTACAACCTGGGAGTGTTTAAGTCAAGAGTGAATAGGTTACTTGACTCTTGCACTAGTACAAGCGTGCTTCACCGTGCACTTCGTAATCGCTTACCATCGCAAAATCAAGCTCGAGCTCATCAAAAATAATGAACCCTTTGTTTTTTTATAAAAGGATTCTGTAACTATTTCGGTGTACAATAAAATATATTCTAGTCTATCATAGTAGACAAGGCCATTACTTAACTCATTCCTTTTCATTAAAATTAAACTCAAGATTAAGGTATCAATTTGATGTAAAGTGAAAAACGGTGCTATTTATAAAGCTACAACAAAACTTAGGTAAATATAACAAATAGGCTTCAACGTTGAGAGATGGCCGGGATTTGTAGTGAAAAACTGCGGGAGGTTATATCTCTGAGCGCGTGAGTGATGCGGGACAGCCTTGGGACGCGACCATTGCGAATAACGACCGGCCAATGCGAATATTGGCTGGCCAATGTTTTCATTGGCCACGGTGCGAATAAAAACGGCCGCCGCACACAATACGAGATACCGTTGTTTATGGGTCGTTCGCGGCTTTGCGTAATTGACTTGATTCGTGCGGTTTTTCAACTTATACGACGAAAAATAAATAATTACCACTTACTTTGGGTTTGGTCGACCTATATATCGAATTATCGACGCCATATCATTTTTCTCGGAAAGATTAATAAACTTTCAATAAAGGGCTAATTGGTATTGACTGTGTCGATATTAATTAACCTTATTTTTGTAGACAATGTTTTAGTGATAATAAAAACAAGTGAAACGAGTTTTATTTTCAGTCAACTCTGTTGATATTCCAGCCTTAACAGTGTCTTATTTGAGTCGTGTCTTCGTAATGACACAAATAATTATGTTTTCTTACTCTGAAGAAACAAATATAAAAATGTCTCACATAAAATAAATACCTAAACTGAAATTTACGAGTAATATCCAGCTCTCGACAAACGGTCCAGTTAGGTAGGACCAACTTCTTTTTTCGAGGTCAACCGTCGAATCCGACTCGGCTGGGCAGCGTTCGGGAAGTTGCGCGATATCTTCTCGTCCAAAATACCACAGTGTCTCAAGACGAAAGTCTATGACCAGCGTGTGTTGCCAGTGATAACTTACGGGACAGAGACGTGATCGCTCACAATGGGCCTCATCAGAAGGCTTAAAGTCACCCAAAGGGCAAAGATCACGTAAGGAAAGAAAGCTATGCTCGGAGTTTCCTTGCGTGATCGAATCAGAAATGAAGACATCCGCAAGAGAACCAAGGTTACCGACATAGCCCGAAGAATTGCCAAACTTAAGTGGCAGTGGGAAGGGCACATTGCTCGCAGAACGGATGGCCTTTGGGGCCGAATAGTTCTGGAGTGGCGCGTACCGGAAGACGCAGCGTTGGAAGGCCTCCCTCTAGGTGGAGCGATGACCTGGTCAAGGCTGAAGGCGTCCGGTGGATGCGAAACGCACAGGACCGATCAGTGTGGCGACGCTTGAGGAGGCCTATGTCCAGCAGTGGACGTCTTTCGGCTGAAATGATGATCCAGCTCTTTTACTTACGGGGAGCGTGAAGTTCTTGACGTGAGGTCTGGACTTTAATTTAGAAACTATTCAAACATTTAATTCTACTGCCGCATATGTTCGTACTGATATACTTCATGGTATTCCCTACGTGTCATATGGGTCGGCAATGGGATTATGTCAGGATATAGACTATTGTACACCGCAGCGTCTACCTCTGCTTCGGTGATATCGGCTTAACTGCGTGGGTGCTAACCGTTTATATTCAGCTCAGTAGCGTAGAATTTCGAGTCACTTCAAATTCACCCATGTACATATTTGTAATAATTAATTTATGACTGAAAAACACCTGACTCTATGCCGTATATCAGGGGTCACTAAATGGCAGCCCGCATGCCGGATCCAGACCGCCGACCTATTTTGTGCAATATAATTTACTTGATTGAGAATGTCGTCGAAATCCTCAGCAACTTTAACTCTCTGTAACCTGATGCTCTATTCAGAGCAATGAAGCTGCAAACGCCGATTACGGACCACAACGGCCATATTCTTTATCAGAAATGGATCCCAAAAGAAAGTAAATGGTGACCTACACGAGTCAATCTGCCTGCCTTTTACCAACTATATCGCGGTCGGCTTCCAGTCTATCTGCAGCTGAGTAACCAATATTTTACGTGGTGCAAGATGCCTATCTGGACTCCACAACACAACCCTGTAACTGGATAACACGATACTCCTTGACAAAACTGGTGTCAGATTTCTTAGCTTCTGACTATACGCAGGCATCTCGCTATGTAAAGATGGTCACCCATCCACAGACCAACTTTGGCAAGCGTTGCTTAAGCTTAAAGATCACCGCTGCGGCTGTTATTGATCGAGTGAGCGCAAATCGCGAGTGAAGCGCCTTCATTTCAGCTTGGGTTGCAAATGCTTTCGTCCCGGTGTCCGGCTAATGTCCAGCTGTTCACCTCTACAAGTCGCATTTCTTAACCGATTCTCGTGAAATTTAGTGAGTAGGTTCGATTTTTATATATAATGTTTACATGGAAAAATTCAAAAAGACAGACTCCCGAGGTCTGCAGCTCATCAGTTATTTAGCCACGAGCTCTTTAGATACTAAAACAAAAAATAATATTATTTTACGCTCCTTGATATTTACAAATAAGCTACTTATATAACAATAAATTATCCTGTCGTACCACAGATCACTGAACGCCATTTGATTGAGTAGGTATGTACCTACCTGCCTATAGACTACGGGTTGTAGGCACGTGTCGGGATTTAATTACATTAGGTCTATTGAGCTATTTGCGGCGCAATATCATTTATTGCTTGATTGGAACGTGAATATCGAGTGTCGACCTATAACAAGAACATGATTTGCTTGCAAAGATAAACAAGATTTAAAACTTTCCTAAAATATATAGTTAATAGGTATACGTAGATATTTATTTGAAAGTATTTATGCCGCAGTTTCACTTCCGCTTCTCCCTTAGGATTCTGTAGGTATTATTCTGGGATACAAAGTAGCCTGTCATAGGCTAGTTAGTTAGCGATAGTACAGCTGTTAATCACTGAAACTTTAGTATAAGCGCTAAACGCACTGTAGCGTACTAAATGCACGGTAGCAAACTAAACGCACCATAAAGCACTAAACGCACTGTAAGGCACTAAACGCACTGAAAGGCACTAAACGCACTGTAACGCACTGTAAGGCACTGTAGGCACACAAATGATTAAAAAAGCCCAAAAAGCCCTTTTGGACGTTTTGCGTACAGCTAAGGCGTGGAACTCCCTACCGGAGTCTGTGTTGCCCGATACCTACAACCTAGTGGCCTAAAGCCTAAAGTGAATAGGTTCCGTCTAGAAAAGCGTGCTTCACCGTCAACCACATCGTCGTTTACCATCAGGCGAGATTGGTGTCAACCGCAAGCTTATCAACTAGAAACAATAAAAAAAAAAAAATAAACAAACAAGGTTATTTCTATTAAATATATAAGTCTTCTTTATAGTTTTCACTGAATTCTTTAGGTTAAAATTCAATACAAATTGTTTAGAAAAAGGTAGAATTAGCTAAAATAGTACAGCAAAAGTTTGTTAATCGTTATAACAAAACGAGGAGGTGAATAAATTTTAGTCCAAAGACAGATTATCATGAGAAACATGCATTAACTGTAACAGAGTTTAAAGACCACTGCTGTTTTATTGTTTGTGAAGGTTTCAAACATGAAGGGAAGGGTTTGAAAGTAACACCACTCCGTTTTAAGTGGTTGACACAGTTCTTTAGAATGTTCTATCGACACGCTAAGATTTAGTTTTAATATTTATGTGTTTTCTTTGTATCTTAGTTTAGTACCGTTTTCATTAAATTGTTTCAGTTGTGTATTTATTTTTCTGTAGTAAGTGTCGTAGTGACCCAATGGCTCGCCTTTCGTGCTTGAGGTCGTGGGCTCAGATCAGGGCAAGCACTAATGGGACGAGGAGGAAAACATAGTGAGGAAACCTAGACATATAGTCATTAGAATTTTGAAATCACCAAACCATCTTTTTTTTTGTTTCATCTTGAACAAGCGTGGTGCGCAAAGGCACGGGCAGAGAACATTTATACCCAAGAGCCTTTCCTGTATCAGAATAGGCCTTTGCCCTGCAATGGGGCAGTAAATACTGGTATTATTACAAGTATAAACAGTATTATTACAATTATTAACAGTATTATTACAAGTATAAACAGTATGAAATATTCAGAAAAAGTTTACAGGAATTGTACCCGAGTGAGTTGGTACATAAATGAGATTTATCTTCATAATAACGCAAGAAGTAATTTGTTCTTCGCGATGTTTCGATTGTCATTTAAAACGACTCTCGGAAAAGTGGTTTCTTACTTTACGCAAAAACATTTACTTTCCTACAATTAAGTTTGCTCCTTACAAATCCGTACAAAGTTGTTTTGAAATAAATACGTTCGCGACAGTGAAGTGCACTTTAAGTTTGTGAATAGAAAGGCGTCAGGTGATGCACCCAGTTTTGAAGTTTTCGTAAATTGAGAAACTAAGTTGAAGTACCGCATTGTTATGAGATTTCATTGAAATGTAGCTGGCCTGAATTAGTTAGTTTCAGTTTGTTTTAATTAAATGGGATAACTTCATTAAATTCAAAATAATCATCATAATTCCCCAACTTCCTACGTCGAAGTCGGTTTCCAGTCGAACAGAATACAACTGAACACTAGTATTAGAAATTAGTCAGAATAGCATGCAAATACATACCTAAACCTCTGGTCTTTACCTGTACCTTCATTCTTAAAACCAACACTACTTTAACGCCGAGAAATCAAGCACCCACGTCATCCTGGAATACACAACAGTGAGGTCGCTCCACGAAGCCTGTGAATCTCCCAGATTATTTTTGCGCTTTAGGGTGCAGCTAGTCTGGCTATGGTAGCCAGAACCCCCCGCACACAGACTGAATGCGAGTCTAAGTGCGGCAAAGAGTCCCATTACTATACTATACCAACACTCCAAAAATGTTTGAAGACATCCATTAAGACCTCTCAGTAGATGATAAAACCTGTTCAAAGGCTATGATACTCTGAGCTGGTGGCACCGCGGCAACTGGCACCTTATTGAGTTACGTAACAATTCGATCGCTTACCGTTACCGCCCCGAGTCGCCCGGCTAGGGTTGGCCAAACTATCTTGTACCAAACAATTACCTACTTCCTTTTCTAGCTTAGTTATTTATGTCCACAAAATCTACCTTTTACGTATTCAGTACCTCCTTTTATTGTATACTTCAATCAATTTGCCTATCCTTTTCCCAACAGAACTTGGGGTTGGTATTTAACATAGATCGACTGTCTACGTACCTCCTTAACAAAGTAACTGTGTAACACGGTTCTCCTTGTCAAGACCAGTGTCAGATTTTCTGGCCTCTGACTATCTGTAACGACTGTCGAAGATCTTCAGACCGACAGACAATTTCATACATAAACGCAAATTTAAAACGAATCAAGTTTGTTCTTTATCTCCTGTCAAACATGTGAGTTATTGTGATTGGTTGACTAAAGTGAGAATAATCGTAAGTTGGAATGAGATTTTTCAACCAATCAATTTTGTTCTAAGTGATTTGTCACAAGGTTTGTGACAGTCGTTTACGATTTCTTTAAAGTGAGCAAATTAATCTTAAAGGATTGTCTATTTGTTACAAGCTCAATCAATTATTGTTAGAGAAGAGATTCTGAAATTAAATAAGGCATACAAAATTCAATTTCAGCCATACCTCGAAAACCATATTGAACAAAGCTGATTGATTATCCCTCACTTTTCAACATAAATTGTCCATGACAGAAACACCCCTGTGAACACCCAATCAGTGAACAGGTTTTAACCTAATGGAATAATTAACTAACACAGAAGTACAGATTTGCGCCGTCCGCCCGCCGTCCCTAGCTGAAGGTATCGAATTATCTGCGAACCCGAAACCCTCCGGTGTCTCCACTTTAATTAAATAATTCATTAAGGTATTCGTGTTCCCGATTTCCTGATCAATTGACGACGATGGATTTGAGGTGAAGGACGTTTATCTTTTGAAAGATTTTGAGGTGGGAGTAATTTTTTGGAAGCTTAATCAAAATTCAATAAACGACATCTTTTACTTTATGATTTCTTTCTTTCATTTTTATCTGTTTGAAAACGGACGTCTTTCTTCACCATTTTATGGATTTTCTTCCAAAAATCTGCCTCGTATTTTATGTTGGGATCGGCATCCAGTTTAACTAAACGGGTTTTGATGCAGCTAAGTACCAGTACTTAACATGGAGGGACTACCTATATGGCTGCCAGAACCCAGTAACTGGGTAACACGATACACCTTGCACATACTGGTGTCAGATTTCCTGGCTTCTGACTACACGTAACGACTGTCAAAGATCAACAAATCAAATCTCAAATCAAAACAAATCTCGGCAAGCGTTGCTTAAACTTGAAGAGCCCGACCCCACCTGAGCAGCTGTTATTATAAAACCACGAGTTCTACAGTTTGATTTTTCAAAAGACCCTTTCTTTCCAACAGTGCTGATCGTTTAGCCTCAAAGTAAACACACATCAATAAACCAGACTGACCTCCCCGCGACCCCCATCCATCACGACAGCTGCACTGAGGGCCTCGGCAGCGTCGTAAACGTCGCGCGATGTTTATATCGCGATAAACAGACGGCGTATGCAAATTGCACTTACGAAAATACGATGTTGTGGGTAAGGGGACATGGGAAGTTAATAGCCATGTGTGGGTTTATTTATTAAATACTTGCTTTTATCCGCGCCTTCGCTCAACAGTCCTAACCTACAGGAAACGTGTATTTTTCATGGGCAAATAAAATTAATTTTATCAATTAATTGGCCCTCACTTACTTTACTTTGTGTAAATTATTTCATCACCACTGCTCTTAAAACGGTGAAGGAAAACATTGTGAGGAAACCGGAATGTCCTAGAACCAGAAATTCGAAGACATGTGGCATCCACCAACCCGCACTGGGCCCGCGTGTTGGATTAAGGCCCATTACCTCTCTCACAGCGAGGATGCCTGTGTCCCAGCATATATTGGTAAACATTTTCTTAACTTACATTTGATCACAATGTTAAGGTCTCCCACACTGCTGACAAATGTTTACATGTTAGGTAATGTTAGTAAACATTGTGTAATGTAATAATATAATGTAATTATATTATATAGTAAGCAACAGTGTAGAAGCACGCAAAACATTTAACAATTCCTAACATTTGTTAGTAAATGTATTGTTGTTACAAAATGTTTGCAAACATTTTGAACAGCGTACAAATCCTTAGAGACACCACAGAATATTTCTTATAAAGTTCTTTAAACACAATGAACTTGGGACTTGCTAAACGCCAGAGACATCCCTATTAAGTCAAGACAAAGCTCTCTTTAAAAATCTTATAAAACAGACAATTTGTTTCTCAAACTGCTTTATGAAAGGCGTTAAGAACGGGGAGAATTGCATAATGTATTCGTCCAAATGAGACTTAGCCTCCGACCACAGTGAGGAGATCGCGCGGGTGCTTTGTCAGGCGCGGATTATCAAACATATGAAACTGCTATGGTGGGCGCCTAGCGCGAGTTGAACGAGCGTCTTAGCAAGCGTGTGATAGTCTATTGTTTTACTCTGAGGAAACACGTACATATTAGAATTCTAGATAATTTTCAGGCTTTGGAACAATCAACTCTATGTCAATTACGGCAAAGTTCAAATTCTAATGCAACTCAAGGTGGAAACATACTACCAAAACGCGACGCCACGCGATGCCATCCGACGCATTGCTGTACTTATCAATCCCATATATCTAATATGGTCAGAAACACGCAGACAAAGCCATGTGATCACACGCATCCCTACGTGATAACATCCAGTCGCTCTTGATCAGCCTGTTGCCGGGAGAGCTTCACACGCAGTGTGTTTCTAGTTAACACCCGACGCGTCAGTCAGTCGAGAACATTCCTGGTGTAAAGATATTTTTTGTTAGTTTTTGTATAAAATGTAAATAGAATTAGTGAAACAGCACTCAGTATTATACGATATGAGTTCAGGCCAATACTATGATCATAGTATTAGAAATAATATCAGAAACGGAGCTATGATACTAGCGAAGCTTGTTGTAGCATCACGTGGCGTGTTGTATATGTGTATGATTCGCATCGGGTGTAGACACGTCACGTCACGTCGCGTTTTAGTAATATATTTCTACCTTCATACTTTAGGGCTTTTTAATGAAAAATGGTCACTATACACACTGAAATTTAATTGTCACTTAAAAATCAACTTAAAATACACAACGCTTAAATCGTATTACAAATTCATGCCTGCTACAACAACTCGCGATGCACTGTCAACACGTAATCGTGCCCGCCACCGCTACAGCTTCCGCCCTAGTGTCCGCACATTTACTTTGGAGAAGACCTAGTACTTCGGCCTTAGTCCGGCCATTAGGCTCGTACTGGCGGGTTGGTGAGCTGGCGGGTCGCCCAGTGGCCAGCGTTGAGCGCGCCACAACCATGACATTACCATTTAATGTGCACTTTTCTCACAAATTTACAGTGCACTTGAGGGAGCTTGACTCGGTGAACAAAGGTGAGAAACAGAAATACAACTTGACATCTAGAAAACTAAATGTAAAGCCGAGTTTTAAACATTGTGCAGAAAAAATTACAAAGTGATAAGTACAAATATTTTTCCAGGCCATTTAACCGATCCTAAACCACTAGATAAACGTCAAAATTTGAATATTTTATGATCGCGCTATGTTGTAGAGTAGTAGTAGTAGTAGTCCTTCTGCATTTCTCGGTCATTTGGCAACATGACTCGGCAAACATGGAATGGACAACATTTCATGTAAATGATTGGATATAAGCAAACAAACAAAATAATTAATTGTGTTAGTTAATTGCGGAAGAAAAAAAATATTATTTGTGATCTTTTAAGAATTTTATACTAGGTTAGGTATCAAATGGAACCTGGAAAATATGGTTTTTAATTCTGCATTCTACTCATTCAGACCATTTATATTTGGAACTAGCTGCTGCCCGCGACTTCGTTCACGTAGACTTTAGTTTATAAACACCGTCTTCAAATTCTTAGGGATAATTGACTCACTTAATATCCTAATTATGCCCCCTAGATGGGGCAGAAGGCGTCCACAGATGTCTTCCGTTGCGATTGGTCTTTAGCTTTACCCTCCACGTCATCTCGTTGCTCGTCGCTTCTGCCAACACGGTGCGACGCCAGGTTTGACGGGGACCTGTCTGGGTCGCGGATAAATTTGAAAGAGAGTTACCGCGGCCCTGGCACAAGCAACTGAAGGAACACGGGTGGTTTTTAGTCAGTAAAAGTCTGACACGCCCTCCCGCTTCACCCAGAGCGGGAGAAGTCACGGATCGTGGTGAAATGGTGACATTTAATCTGCTGCGTTAAATAGTTTTGGTGTGCTTAGATTTTTATAGAGCATTGTAGGCACGCCGACTTTTTAATTTATCTTATGAGCTGGCAGTCCAGGAGCACTGAGGCCATCTAAATATTCTACTCGATAGGTGGTAGATTATTTTTCTTGCAAAATGTAATTAAGAAATACTCCACATTATAATCCATAACAAATTATACACTTAAACCTTCCTCTTGCATCACTATGTATATTAGTGAATACCGAATGAAAAGCCGTTCAGTAGTTTTTGAGTTTATAGCGTACAGACGCGGCGGTGGGGAACTTTATTTTATAATATGTAGTGATGTAGCGATAGTAAATAAATATTCACCTTATATTTATTTTTCAATCTCAGATTGCTGTATGTATGTTTTAAAGGGGACAAATGGGCCAAAGAACTGATAGTAAGCAGATTTACTCAAGATGCGTTGAAAAAACACAGACTGTTGCTAGATTATTATTTATAAACATAATTTATAACAACAAAACACTGTGTTGGCTCGATCAACATTCCTTAAGCGCGTAATTTAAATTTTATTTGCAAATCAACACGGAAAAATACAAGTGAAATAAATGCAGCAAAGTTATTTAAAGAAAACATTAAAGTTTATAGCCCCTTGAAGACCTTCTTCCTTATGCCCATAAACGTGTACCTATTCATGAAAAACAATTTGACATCTCCGAAATAACCCCATAAAGGTTAGAGCACACATTCTATGTTAATATCTTTTCCGATAATAGGAGAACATTCGGATACTTTTTGCGGCCGTCAGTGCGTTGGCGGCTTTATCCGTCATATCTTTTACGAGATAACATGACAAAGGAGAGGCCGTCCGTGTCCTAGATATAATATTTAGAATCTGTTTACGTGATGCTAATATCGGACAGCGCTTTATATCGGCTTTATGGCCGGAGATACGAGTGGTCGTATCGTACGGTTGTTAATAAAAAGAGGACGTTTTATTTAAGCTTTATTAGATATATACTAGCGGATAGCGATCACATATTTGGTTGTTATTTATGTAGTATTTATTTTAAGGAAAAATAATAGGTAATTGCCTAATAGAAAATGTCTATAATTTGCCAACTAAATCATGTTTTTGCAATTTCGGCAGCAAGTTTAGTGTCACTCAAATAATAATTAGCATCATAGCTATAACATAACTTACAATACCCCCTATCATCGACCCCCTTCATAAAGACGCTGCCCATCTTCATAACACTATCCCATAACCCTTCCTAAACCATAGCTAACGACAGTTTAGTGCTAACCGGAGCTTAAGCCGTGTACATACGTTAGCTAAACTGCCGCCTAACGAGGGGCACGGCCGGCCGGGGGCCCTCGGCGTATCGCGCCAGATCTTACTCGTGGCCGCAAGTAATTAAAACAGAGAGTGGATTAGCATTCATTAACTGACGGTAACAGGTAGGGTCGTGCGGCAAGGAAGTGCAGAAGATCAGCTGCTAATACTGGATCAGGAACATAAAACGTAATGTAAGATCTACAGGTTATTTGGAACGATCTTCGCAAGGTGGTTGGACATAACCGCAAATAAGAGGGTGGAACGATTGAGCTCATTTGCGATGACACTCTAGCAGCCTAGTGGTACTTAGAATAGTGCGCCTTTCTAGTATGTTACGTAATTAATGTACAGAACTACATTACCTTCGATCTTGGACCAGTGTCGCGAAATAATTTTGCTTGGATTTATAATGATTCATCAGATTTTATAAAACTATCACTTATTGTGTCAAGTGGTTCTTCTGTATTTATTCTCTTGGGAGCCAGATAAGTGTAGTAATCTCAACTCCTCTCCGCTCATCTCAGCCCGCTCGTCTCGCTCGGAGCAGCGACAGCGGTGTGCACTCAGCGCTATTAGTGCACTCTAGTAGAACAACGCGTCGCTAATGTGAGACACCCTTTACATCGGTGCTAAGTTGTTGAACGGAGTTAAGAGGTCTCACGTCGCCTTCGTGGTTTTACGGAAGTATCTCTTTCGTTTTGATAATTATTTTAAAGTTGTTTTTACTTTTTAATGTGAGGAAATATAGCCAGGGATAGTGCAAATCCGCAGATATGCCATAGGCGTACCCTAACGCACCCTACACCTATATCCGACGTAACTTTCTCATCTAAAAGGCTACTGGGCTTATTTTTACACAGAGTTTAATTCACAAAACGCTCACCCGTTTATTATACTAGTAGACGGGTGGGCAAATTTTGAATTTCATTCAAAAAGCGCTGATTCTCAGCCTTTTGATATCAATTTTATCCCTAAGTTGGCCTACATTTAAAATTATAGGTAAGAATTAAGTAAGAAAAAAGAACGGATTCAGTTGATCAGAATTTATCATCAGTTGGGTTCAATTCCAATTTTATTCCTAAAAATGTTTCTCATCAAAATTGATACCTACTATGCCGTTTTATACTCCAAATATTCTCACAAGCCAGTGACCCGAGTAACCCACATTCCGCATTCCTTATCCTCCCGAACGTGGCTTCAAGTTAAATCTGCCGAATATATTTCTCAACAACTTTATCCATTGACAATAAAACATCGACAACAAATATTTTTTACTCCCTGGCTCGGGAAAACTCGGAAGAACTCGGAACTGGACAAAAAGCCTCCTTGGGGAAGTTCCGGCTTTTAAACGCACCTCCACAAAGTAGTTGTGAAGCCCAAGCCGCACCTGAGGCTTCTTGATAGGAAGCATTTCTCATATTTTGTCTCATGAAATAATTATATACTTTTACGTAAATGAGAGTTGTTTACATTTTTAAATAAGTTGAAATTGTGTTAAAATCATAAGGCCCATTTTAAACATACTACAGTTAAGTCTAGTCAGTATTTTTTTTTTCTATTTCACTTTTACAAAAGGCATGAATACCGTGACGTCCTGAAAGTTTACTTCATTTCACCGTGAAACGTAAACGTTCGTAGTTCAATACATTAAAAATATCAAAGCAATAAAGACGTGAAGAAGTCGTAACATTTTATGGCGATACATGCGAATATTTTCTCTTGATTGCGTCACGGCTACAAGCTCACTTTCCACCCGAGTACGAGTGTGTATGTAAATCATGTAGCTAGGTAATTAATTAACATTCAACTATAAATCTTGCGCTTTACGACTCAAAATCACTGGAGTAATTAGGACATCGCTCTTCGTAATAGGTTTTGCGTGAAGTAGGAGATTGTTTTGCGTTGTATCGTGTACATTACGGGGTATGTATGTAGTAATCCATGTTTAATTTTGTAATGCAGACAAACATGTTAGATTTGGGAGAAGCCTTTGCCCAGTAGTGGGACAATGAAGGCTAATTAAATTAAAAAGTGTTTAAAATTTAAATGCCTTGAAATTTTACCAACTATATCTTTTCGTGAGTCTTAAGTACCTAGCTGTCTCGTATGAAAGTATTATCCAGAATAATAACTGATTTCAGTTTGAAAGCGATTTAAATGTCAATCGTCGATACTTGACATTTCAAATAGGTACCAATTTCTTTTTCTTTGATATTTCTTAGTAAGTACAGGTAAAGCCGTTTATCGTAAAGCCGTTTATCGCATCAATATTCAATTTTAGGGCTCAGATAGAGTGTTTTCGTTTGATTTGAACGAGAATATGAGAACATATAATTTGGATTGTATTTAAAGAAAGGAATGGTAGGTAAATGCTATAAGTATCTATATAAATTATACGTAGGTATTGTACTCACAAATAATCAGGACGCAAATAACATGAAACTATACAGAATCGTCACAAAAGCATATAATATTCGTAATCCAGCATTGTGTAAGTTCTCGACCCTCTTACACAAACGAGAAGGGTTCATGAATGGTTGGTAACGAAACCGAATCATTTGCTAAACTGGGTCACATAGGAACCGCGACCGGTGATGACGTTGGAAGATCTGACCGACGTCAAACATGTATATTTCCGCACTTAAATATGGGGTTTGTGTTTTGAAAAATGTTTGTAACTATACAGGCTGTAATGGAAACTTGTGGAAATATAATTAAAAATTTCTTCTGCAACATGTAGACAAACAAAATCTTTCTCTAACATAAGATAATACCATATATTCATTTGCTCTAAGGAAGATATAGCCACCTTTCAAAAAAAAATTGTATCTCCCATACAAATTTTAGTCCGCTGAACTGAACACAACACACACAACTATAAGGAACATCCAAATTGTTTTTTAGGAATTGACTATGCCTTCCATTGAGAAATTTATTCATTCTTCTATTCTTGTTTTAGGATGTGTCCACCTCTGGCGTCAGAGTTAATTAAGACGCCTTTGGGTACCCCAAAGGTCTCTGACTTGGCTATTTCAGACTAACATTAACTATTTAAGTCCAGGTTGTGGTGTTTGCTGTGCAGACCCACGTCTTTAGTCTATTTACATTATAATAAATACTATACAATCTCACCTTCATATCTTCTGATATTTTATCGACTCATGTCTCATTTTTATATATTCTTTGTTACTGTTAGCACCTGAAAAGCATATTTTTAGTTATCTCTGATTGTTTTAATTATTCCATAACTTATTTATTTCGCTTATTTGTAAAATCTAAGAATATTTTATACTCTGACATTTTCATGTGATCTGACGTCTGTCTGTCTATTTTATTTTCTTAAGCCATAGACATAACGTACCATGGACTAGACCTTCCTTAAGCTAGTTGTACATTATAGTAAGGGCAGCGGTAGACTGCCGGCTCTGTAAACCGTTTTTTATTTGTTCTGGTCATATAATTGGGAATTTGAATTTAAAATTTAGAAGATATGACAGAACGAGGAAAAAAACGGGCGTCAGCTTTTTTAGAGTGAGATTCGGGCAAGGTACGCCGAAAGTCGGTTGACCTCTGATGAATATAATACCAATTGTATCTTTTATTCTGAAAAACTCCTTAAACTGTATCTTCTGCCTACTAATGTTACTGTGTGTGCATTAAATATTATTTACTGTGTGTTTGTGAACTTTAAACACTCGTGTATCATTTTGTCCGACGCCTTGCCTATCCTGCAGGGGGGTTCGCTGTTTGGCGTATAACGCCACCAGCCAGTTCCTTGATACTCCTTGTTGCTTGCCTACAACCTACCTACCGGACGTGGTGACGCTCTTCCAGCCGCCCCATCGCTCTGTATCACGCCGCCCTGGTTTGCGGTTGCCCCTTCGCCGAAAAAAAGAGGACGCGGGCGGCACGTCGTGTGAAGCCGGCCCTTATTCTAACCTTTTCTTGTTTTTATCTTTTATTTTTAATAACGTGACTTACGTTAAGCTCGTCGGAGCTTAACGTAACGTTACAAGGTTTCCTCACGATGTTTTCCTTCACCGTTGTCTGTGATGTCCAAGATAAACTTAGAAAGAACATATGAATTTGAAAAAGACACATTGGTACTTGCCCGGATTTGATCCCACGACATCATGCAAGAGAGGTGAGAGGCCACGACACTTTCTTCTATTCATTTACATGGACAGAAGCAGTTTTTAAAATATGACCTTTAGATCGTCGTCTCTTTCTAAAGCTCGAATGTGTCATTATCCTGGTATTGTATATTTTTCAAACAGGCGAAGTCTAAGCGATTGCAAACCGACGCGGAAGTTTAGCGATAAAAAAGTTGGTGTGAGATCGCCTCTTAAAAGTTAGATAAAGCGTGTTTCGGTTGAAGTTCGTAGATTTGACGTAATACGGGGCTGAAGCTTCCAAGTCTTCTTGTACTCGTAAGTCGGATTAAACGCCTTTAATGAACTCCTCTAATTAGAAGCACACGGAGTTTGAGATTGAATTAAAAGTTTGAGCATCAAGTTTAAGATGATCGATACTCTTCAACCGATAAGGATTGGAGCATATATCGCGTTGCCTTCTCATATTAATGGTTAAGTTACTCCTAGTAACTGATTAAATGATTCTTAATTTAAATGCTCTGTAGATTTGAATTAAACATCTGTCAATCAGTTTCTAAACAGCTCAGAGACTTTTATGAATTAGGGTGCTTATGTTTCACAAGCTATAGATTTAGGTATCACATCCTTTCAAACCCACGACGAAATAAGTGTATCAAAACCGGTCCACATATACCCAAGAAAAGAGAAACTATCATCTGAGTCATACATAACTAAATGTATCTTAATGTAGAACTTACATCACATTCGCAGCTCGGTTCAACAAGTAGAGAAAAGATTCCTATTCACTTGTTCACGAGTTAATCTGAAACAAAACAAATGGCATACATCAATATTGTGAGAACGTTACGTTCGTTCATGGTTCTTTCACATTATTAAAAATTGGATTCAAGAATTTGAAGACACAATGCCTGTAATGTAACATGTAAGTTTGTAACAAGCGATGTTGTTGTTGAAACATGTTCAATTAACTGGTTTATGGCTTATTTTTCAGAAACACAATAGCAATATACAGGTAAGTAGCTACATAAACACATATCGTTTCTAAAAGTATAGTTATTCTTATGTATTATGTATATCAATTAAAATATATTCTTTAGTTAAATAACTTAGACATTTTATTTTTTATTGCCGCTACACCATCATCTTTCTGTCCTTATCCCATGTAACTTGGGGTCATGTGCCATCCTGTCTCCCGCCACGTTATCATTGCCTCCCTTTGCTTTTATATCACTCCTCATACAGTCCATCCATCTTTTCTTTGATCGTCCCCTCCCTCTCCATCCATCATGTTATTTATATCAGTCAGTCAAAAAACAGTTTCCTTTCAAATGTTCAGTCACTGGCGCCACTTTCAATCTTTCTCTAATTGTTCATTTCTCACTTTGTCCACTCTCGTCACTGCGCACATCTATCTCAACATTCTCATCTCTGCTAAATGCGATCTCTTTTTAAATTTACCACCACTTGAATTTCCCAGACTTCCTTTGTTTTAAATTGGGTCCAATTATCGATTCCAATACATTGTTTAGTTTAGTTCGTCCATATTGGGCCAAACTCCTCAACTCCGTGGCCCTGGCCGGCTGCCAGGCCCTATTGCCGGCTTCGGCATAGATTCCCCACTTTACTCTGACTTACGCAATACACTTGAGACTTAACAATGTTATCGAGTTCCGATAGCAATACTTGTGGATGATCGTGCGCCAAATTATTTCTTGTAACTTTTTTTTCATATCTCATCTCGAAAAGTTTTGTAATTTTCTAATTCCTGGGCATTAAAGCAGTGTTATAGCTTACTTAACAAATTATTTTCTAAGGAGGCGTTAACAAAAGACCATTAATTTCGCGAGAGAAATTAGATGAATCGACATGATTTTGAAATTACAAAGGCTTTCATCTGTCTTATAAATCTATAATTGGCGCGCTGTCTAAGAAAATGTATTTACAATACCATGTATCTATAATATAGACTAATAAATAACCATAAAAAAAAAACATAAATATAAAATACATGTATACCTATAAAAAAAATAGAAAGTTATCACAAAAACATTACCAGCTGCAACATTTTAAGCTAAATCTTACAAATTAAAAACAAAATATCTTATCCGTGGCAGTGGTAAGGAAAACTCGGCTTCGTTGAAGATCCAGAGGTAACACTACACTGAAGGTGGGAAGTGATTAATGTAATTATTATCCGACAAACCAGGGCTAAGATAAACAGACTTCGCTTTCAGCAGTCCGTCTCGAGGAGGCTTTCAAACTAATGAAGCATCCGTCTGAGCCGATCGGTTTATCTACCTTATTGTCATCAATTTAGTTTTGCTAAGTGGTTACTCTAATGTTGTACTCAATCAGTAGATTTTATTAACCTAGCCAGAATGGTTAAATATCGCCTTTTATTGACATACTTCAAAAAAGAAGGCGGTTCTTAAGTCATCTGAATGTTTTTTTTAACGTCAAATCAGCGTTATCTTCATCAATCGTGAACCGATTTTGATGATTATTTTTTGTTTAGGAGAATATTGTGCAAATTTGGTCCATTTAGAACACAACAAAGTGCAAAATAATTTAAATTTTGGAAGTCGGTGTCACAAAACGAAGAAACAAAACAAGAAACTGAACTTCTGAACATTTTGAATTTTTCTTCCGAGAATTTTCCACTTTCTTAATGCTTTATTTTACACCAAAAACAAAATTAAATACAGTGTGAACATAAAAAAATGTACAACTTAATTTTACTCAACTTAAACAGAGACAGATGACAATGATGAAAGAGTGATGAGAGTGACAGAGAAACATGTCATGAACATAGAGGGCACGAACCGGTGTACAATTTTAAATAACAATGAGATTTTTTTTTGTTTTTATTTGGAACTCGGTTGTAATGTAAAACTCGATTGACATTGTAAAACAGTTTTTTTTATCATAAACTGATCATCAATACGCAAGTAGAGCCTATAGACATAGTCAAACGCTGTGTGACAGTCCTTGCTTGTTTCCCCCAAACAAGCAAGGAAACAATCCGACAGCCGATACTTTGACTATCGCAACAATAGCCAAACAGATCGCAACTATAGGCAAACAGATCAACTTTTAATGATCTAACCCGATTCACTGGCAGCTAACAAAGTGGTTGTAATTAATTCCACTATATTTGGAAGAGGGAGGTGAAGTTTTTGGCCAATGCGAGCTTGTTTAGCAAAACTACAGTTAATCATCGATCGTCTTTCGTTCGGGTTATGTTCGTAATTGGAATTAGGTCGAACAACTGCTTGACCGATAGCTGGAGCTTGTTTTGACCATTAATAACTGTTAGCTACAAAATTGTTAGACAGTAAGTTGTCTATCAAGTTATAAGAACGAATAGAGCAACATATATTATACCGTCGTAGCAAATCACGAGGGCGCGTTTCTGACTTGTAAGTCACTGACACAAGGGTTTCGTGTGTGAGCAGTGTTAGCCCAGTAGTTACGTGGGTTCGAACCTTGGCCGGCCTATCTCTCTGTAATTTATTTCATCCCACTACTCTCAAAATGGCGAAGATATACATCCTAAGGAAACCGGCATGGCCTAGGACCAACAATTCGGAGATATTTGTGATATCCACTAACACCCACTGAGTCCCCGTGGTACGTTATAGGCTGGTTAAGTATCATAAGTTACACAACTTTAGAAAATGTCCCAGCAAAGACATACAAAAGAACCTACTGTGCAGCATTGTAATGTTACAGTTTGAAGGGTGTCAGTGACAGCGATATTACAGGCACATGTCACTTGTTAGCCCGAGCTTGTGACGCGCGTCTCAATGACACGTAGGACTCGTCTTATTGTAGACGTGACACAAGACGTATTGCAGGTTTAGTAGGTACAGGTGACACATGAGATACATAACAAAGTAAATAGCTTTGAATGAGAATGATTACTTTCAGCAGAACAATATGAATGACTGCCTACTTGGTCAAGTGGTTGCGAGCGTTACTGTTGATTATGAAGTCCTGGGTGCAATACCCGGATAAGGTATTGAGATTTTCCATCATGAATTTCTCAGTAGTAGTCCATAGTCTGGATTTGTGCCCGGTTGGTGGCAATTACATGGGACTTAAACATAGTTGGAGAAATGTGCTCTCAACAAAAGAACAACTCTTCCCAACCCTTTGAGAAATACTGCAGCCGTGATGTTATGTTAAGTTATTATGAATGAGAATAGACGTCGTAAAGTTTTATATTCGTAAAAGTAATCATAGGCAGTGTTTTAGTACCAAAATGATACCTAATAGCTTTGCCTGTCTACACACACGTATTGTAAGTACACTTCGCCTAGCCGAGTTATTACTCGCATTTGGAATATGTAGCAAAAAGTCTCATAAAAAGTACATCAACTAGGTACTGTCTGGTGTATGTAGATACTCGTATATACGTAATCCTGTATATATGTGTGATGTTCGTAAAATAAATGTTTTATGTAAGTAGCGATATGTCTACTCAATGGATGCTCGCGTGCTGTCATGAAACATGGAACTATTTCTCGGAAATATCTTATTCGTACATCGATCCCTAGGCTTACTTCATAAACGGAGAATCAGATAAATAGGTGATCTTGTACCTAAGCTACTTTTACAGATGACGGCAGGTAAATAAGAGGGGGAAATAACCGGTTTAACGGGAAAATATTATAACCATCTAGTTACAAAACTATCCAATAACTATTTAGCAGAATTGATTCTAGGAATCGGCTTCGCAGCCAAAGTAGCGAAAAATAGAGACCAGACCAATTGGGGCGATTAATAGGTCGTAATTTTTTTATAAATGAAATGAAATTTATTGGTGAATCGTGGAGATAGAGAAGCTACCATATAGCTCTTATGTATTGCTAAGACATAAACGTGTGTTATATATTATATGAACACTGAATAGATCGTAAATAGTAACAGCTTGCAGAACACTCCGCTAACAATAGAGTATTGACCTATTTCACATAACGACCGTCTAACCTTTCCTGAAGCGGCTGAACAAATGTGATGGCTCAATGCTGAACTCCATTCAGCTCAGTACTTAAATAAGAAATTATGAGTAATTTATGGATAAGGAAACTTCAAATATTTCTTGCAGACCAAAACAGGAGCTCACCAAATTTTAACTGGTTGGGTTCATCTTATAAAGTGGTTCTCGACGCTTGACAGTTTTGGTTAAACCAATGCTGTCGCAAAGTTTGGCCCAGACGATTCTTTAAAGCTCACAAAACTTTAACGAATTCGTAGAAAGCCCAAAGGTTGACATCACTATAGCTTAACCATTATACGTTTGTAAGTGATATGTAACTTCCGAGTATACTTTATATTCTTTATTGTACACCACAAAAACATATGTACAGAACTCATATTTCTTATGAAAATAACAATATGCTTATATTACTCCTATACTCCATTTGCGATATCATTAGACGTTTAAATTAGCCCATTTTACAGCCCGTTCAACCGAATTTGACTTCTATTGCGTTAGTGATACGACAAATGGTAGCTGTAAATAGTTGGTTTTGGTAACAGGTTTATGCTTTTTATGTCATCCTTATGTTAACGGGATAGAACTTAAAAATTGGTTGAACGGACTGTAAAAAGATTTGGAAACATGTCTAATGTTATTTCAAATGGAGTTTAACTATTTATACTTAACCTAACTATTACTGACTGACGTGGCTATCAGTACAGTGATCACTAATCCACATCCCACACATCGTCAAAATCGCGAGCCACGTCAGGATACTTTCTTGATTTGGGAAACATATGTCATGTGGGAAACATATGTCAACAATGGAATAATTGAATGAAATCGATTTCCGAAAATAGGTAATTTTATTTATATAATAAACCTAAATTATTAAAATCGTGTCGTGCAATAAAATGTTCTAATTTAATACAAAACGTAATTTAAATTCACAACAATAAAGTAGCAATTTGCAGAACCCCTCTGTCGTATCTACGACATAAACGTGCTGTCGTATTGAATACGACATAAAGGCTCCGTATCACTTTCATATTTATTCGCGAGGCTGTAAAAGCGAAATTAACATTTTTACGTTGTTTTGGCTCGCCGTCACCTTGTGCGTTTATAACTCAATTAAAGGTGTATTCACACTAGACGTATTTGATCCAGAGTATTTCATATAATCTACATAAGTGCACCATAAAGTGTAGTGTTTTAGCAATCATCAGAATTCGCCGCCGCAGTATAAAGTTAAGTGGAGCTTCTAAATAATTGAAACGTAAAAGTTACGGAGGGCTGTATAAAGAACTTGAGCTGGAGGATCTGAGGCTATATAAGAGGACTATCAGAGTTAGACTTTATGCATATTTCAAGTGCAAAAATCTTCACGTGGTATATTTTTTACCGACTTCAAAAAAAGGAGGTAATCAATTCGACTCGTATGTGTGTAATATTGTTGCAATTGCACAATATTCAATTAATGTTACTTTGTATGGGCTTCTAAACACGAGTGCCATTTCATAAGAGTATGTATGTTTGTTTGTGTGTTTGTATATTTGATTATATGTATGTATGTTTGTCTACGCATTTCTTAGAAACTGCTTATAGGATCGTGTTTATTCCTTTTTTTTTTTGATTAAATTTTTCTCAACCTAGGGAACAGTGCCAGTGTCTTCAAAATCGATTCCGCTGTTTTCAAGCTTTCCGCTCCTTATCGACAATAAGCACGAATGTGTACATTAATTTAGTATGGGTATTTTGTCAATCTTTTAGGTACCTTTGCTCACTTTTTGGTGATAGGGTATTAAAACTAAAACAAGAGAAATAAAAACTTGGAAGTCGGTGTATTTGGTACTTACCTCTTATTTTGATCGTTTTTCAAAACCGACTACCGAAACGAAAGTTATTTTTACACTTTTTAGTATTTAGCTTTAGAAGTCGGTTTATTTTTGTGAATTTAAAGCGTTTTTAAGGTTAAAATAAATTATTCTGCCATCACTGTTGTCCTGATTTAAGAGGTCGTCACAGATGTGAGTGCCGTCAATCACGCTATTTGTGCAATTTGCCTCAGTATACTCACGTCACCCCGCCGCGTTTGAGGTTCTTCTAAAAGGACAGGTGATGCTGCCTTGACTTTACTATATTTGTATCCACAAGGACGGCTTTCTTTGCGATATATTCCGTTATTGATTTAAGTTATGAATAAATACGGACCAATTTTCTTCTCAATTATGTAAGTGAAATAGGTGTCCAAAAAAAGGTACACATTTTATAAAAAAATACAGTAGAGTTCCCTTTAATGTTATCCAAAACCTTGTTTGTTCAATATATATTATTATTATAAAGGTTTTCTGTAAGAGATTGCCCTGTGCGATAAAACCACCCATTGTACACTTTGTTTTTGAAAATATTTGTTCTGTATGTTTTTAAATGGTGTATAATAGAGAATATAATAAATAAACTAATATCTATAGTTCAATTTCTTTACGGTAAAGTAAAATAAAGCGCTTTGCAGACCTGCCACAAGCTCGCCCGTTTCGCACAGATGGTTGTTGTCGACTGCGCAAACAGGTTCGACACCGACCAGTGTTGCCAATTACCACTATTCGGAGGTGTTAGCCAACTAACTTTGTAGCGTGCAACACTGTTTATCTTCAAAACTTTGGTACATCGTGCCATTTTCAAAATTAAATTACACTCGTAAAATTCTCGGAATTTGTGCACATTTTACACGAGTCAGCTGTAATCGAAATTCAAAGAATCATTAAAAATAACTGTTTTAATTACTTAGCTCTCTTAAAGAAACCGATTAAGGCATGTTTAACAATGAACACATAACTTTTTTACTTTCATTTAATTGATTTTGTGCTAGAAGTCTATAAATAGCTATAAACACGTACTGTGACTCTGCCTATATTAAACATCATTTGACACATGATCACGTTTACGTGCCTACTCAAACGTAAGTCAGGATTCGCGAACACGACAGTCACGCAATTAGATCAGCCACGCAATCACAATGCTAACAGATGGCGCTACTAGTGCGACTCAAAGCACATAACTCGATTAGCTCGAAGGAGCCGATTCCGGCCGGAATAATGCGAACACCCGAAATTAACGATGATTTACGTGTGAACGGGACTTTGATGTCGAGACAATAGGCTTCTGAACCCTCTGTACGCATAGACCATTAATTTAACTGTAATAATTGAACATAAATCCTAACTAAATAATGCTGGTTTAGTATTTCTGTGGCAGCGAGCCAATAATAGCTAGTGCGGGGAAATGACTTTAGATCACACTAGTATTGCCGCGCGTGTGTCGCCCGCCTTCGCTGCCTAACAACCGACCAACTTCGACCATTTCCTATGGGATTTTTTATGCTTCCCATTCATGGGCGATCGTTTATGGTTACCGTCTGTCGTTTAATCGTGCGACTTGCCTACAATGTGGGTAGTTTGAAACTATACGCGGATAAACTGCGATGGAACGCTGCTTTTGTGCGAGGAAAATTCTAAAGTGTCATTTAGTTTAATCTCAATTCACATTTACTGGAACATTAGCATGTGAAATAACACATTTTGTTTTTAAGTTGTATTCGTGACAACCGCTTCCCAAACTTTTGTAAAGTTCAACATGGTTTCGTGCTATTTGCACATAATCCGTAAACACACCGAAAATGTCACAAATTAAACGGCTGCCTATCCAACCGGAAAAGCTGCATTCTATCACATTTTACGAATATCTTCAAACAAAACGAGCGTGTTATAAAGTATAAAACATCTAATTGCCTACTGTACTTTACTTTATGATTCACTTACTCAGCTGTATTGCGTGTAATGAAACGTTGATGTGCACATGCACGAGTTTATTGGGCTCGCATTGTTTCGTCTTCGTGACGTAAAACAGACGCACTCCGTAAGCACTCGTCGGCATTCAAATGGTTGCCTTGCAAGATCGGCTGGAGGCTGCGGTTTCAAAATTAATCTTAAGCGCTTGTGTTTTGTTTTGAATTCAAATTGCATTCTGAATCATGCACGTGCTTTCAGCTGGATTGAACTCCTCCTTAGCTGCTGTATCTTTTGGGCGAAAACACACATGCCTAGTAGCTTGCATGCCACTGTGCTATAATAATTCCGTTCGGGTTCGATTCAAATAGGTAGTGTGGCCTACAGATAGTTGTGCCGGATCTGGGTGTCTTACATCTGTGAGTTTAAATGTTTGTAAACGCACCCACGATACGGGAGAAATTCCTAGTGTCGAGGAAACTGTTTAAAAAAAATACTGTTTAGTGAATATTACAATGGCATGTTACATATTTTTAAAGACATACTTTCATCGACATGGATTACTTTTAACGACTTTTTTCCAAACATCAAATCAGGTTCGAAATCTAAAATCTTGCTGCTTTCAAAAACTTGAACTATTTCGTATCACCACAATACATTGTTGAAGCAAAAGTTGATGTATCATAAAATTTTGCTAAGTACGTCGAATAAAGTTTTTATATGTTAGATATTATTTTTAAACGATCTTCTGTAATGATCGCACAGCTTAAAACTTTAGTTTGAGTAATATTTATTTGGTTTTAAGTACATTCCAGGAGATTGAATGGAAACTTGTTTTAAAAATATTAACTTTATGTCTGCTGTTATGAATGAAATATTGCGATTGGTTTATCTTCTCCGCCCACACTCCAAAACACAGATATTTGCTAAAAGTTTGTTGTTAATTGTTTTAGATACTAAGCAATAATCTAAGTTTGAAACTCAAAGAAAAACAGTCTTGCAGTGATCGCGCTTCAAACATTATATATAGGCAGGTAGATATGTAAACAAAAAATATGTTTGGTAAATGCCTGAACAACTCAAGGATTTACAAAAAAAATCTGATTGCTTCAGGAGCGAACTAAAAAGACGTAAACAAGAAGATAATCATGCTTTCCAGTCGGTGGATACGAGAACATAATGGTTTTGGACAGTCAGCTCGCGATTATGCTGGTTTTTTGATATTTTCCATTTACTTTTTAATTTATAACTTTTCGTTTATATTTTTTTTTAATTACTTTTATACATATAAGCATTTTATATTTTTGTAATCACCTCTAAAAATCCTTCAATTTGATACCCCACAGGACGGCTTTGGGAAAAAAAACATGGGACCCCACAATATGGCGCCCAAAAATCGCCATTTTTTTCCATTTTTTCTCATGTTCATAAGGTGCGGCCTTCCTCAGCTAAGTCCAAACACCCTGTGATCTACAAAACAGAAATACATCCTTAGGTACTTGTCCCACCGCCGACGCGAGTAGCGAGTAAAGCTAGAAAATAACAACGAGTTTGCGAGCAGCGAGTGTAGTCCCAATAGTTTTGTCGCCTATTAGCGAGTGTTATTGTGCGACGGGCGCACTCGCACCACTCGGTCTGAGCGGCCGACCTGTAGGTAGAAATAACCGCTGGTTAGTCTCTCGGCGTGAGTTCTGACGGTCAAGCGAGCTAGCGAGCATCTCTTGTTGCTGCGACAAACTAGTGGTGAGAGAGTTCTCGCCGGCAGTGTGAACAGACAGCGATCAACTATTACTATATGTGTGTCTTTTATCGACACGGAATCTTATATCTTTTGTACATTTCTTCAGCCAGAAAATAGTTGACAGCTAATCGCTTACTCGTCGGCGGTGGGAAAAGTATCCCAGCCTTCCAAACCTATGTGATTACTTTAGCGTTTTGCCCTATAAGACGTGTTCGTTAATGAAGGGTCACGGGACACTGACATTTAAATCTGCCTTAGTTACGTCAAAACCCCTATTTTTTCTGAAAAGTTTACTCAAAATTCTGGAGCGTAGGTACATGAGTCTGAAATGTCAGGGGAGGAGGGTGAACTTGACCTGAATGTTTCGAGGTTTATTATTTCAAATAACGTACAGGATGTTTCATAAAATAGTTAAAAGTTAAAGTCAGAGTATAACTAACTAAGTATGCAGTTTCACGGCTCTCTAACTCTCGTGGCATTTTTTTTATTTTAATTGTCAGTAAATTATGAGTTGTGAATAGCTGTCGGCACGTAACTTGGCAAGAGGCGTTAGATGCGCACAAGTCGTTTTTAGATGTCTTTGGTTAACAAGCGGGACGCGCGCAACATTTAGCACCATTCCGAGCGCGTGATGGTCAGTTGACACAATGAT
The DNA here is from genome assembly GCA_947562075.1 of Orthosia gracilis. Lineage (NCBI taxonomy): Eukaryota > Metazoa > Arthropoda > Insecta > Lepidoptera > Noctuidae > Orthosia > Orthosia gracilis. Next base: position 691,983 of record OX387274.1, on the reverse strand, counting down.
CGACTGATCAATCACGTCGCGTCCACGTTTCGTTCGCTCTATATGGTAATTGGTCAGTTTACGTACTATGTGCGAACTTACCCCCACTACGCTAAAACCTTGCCAAGCTACGTGCCGGGGACTATACGGTTTCAAACTGAGTATACTATAACTAATTACTAAATATTGTGACTTCCTTGAAATATTTATTGCTTAATATTGGTGTACGTAGTTTTCACCAGTTAGGAGTTGTTGGTCTTTCTATACATTCCTATTGCGTGTAGTTTCCTCTCGCAGTGCGTAGATGCACTGATACGCGTGATCTTAGAGGGGCATTCTGGCGTAATATTTGCGGCACGTTCGCCCCGTTCTCACGCACATCCCCCGGAGCCTTTCATTCTGCTCTGGTCCCCCGGGGTCCTAACATGCATGTTCATTCATAATTACACGTAATGTCATGTCGGGAGTACTAGCCCTTTTGCCCGCGACATACGACTCCATGAGTCAAAGTAGCTTTTAATCAAAAATATATATTTTCGTCACATTAGGTAGCAGTTATTTTCGTCCCACTTTTTTTTATAATTTATCAAAAGCAGACATGTTTTTCATTTCATATGTAGGTACTTTTTAAGTTTACTAATCATCATCATCACGATTTCAGCCGTAAGACGTCCACTATTGGACATGGGCCTCTCCCAAGTGTCACCACCACAACATTGGTGGTTCCGTGCGGCTTGCATCCAGCGGATTCCGCAACCTTCACCGGGTCAGTATATCCATCTTGAGCAAGCGTGGTGATCAATGCTCGTGCCTTCTCTAGAGGAGAAGAGATCTTTGCCCTGCAGTGGGACTGTTACAGCCTCGTATTATATGAGGCAAGAATTGTAATTTATTTCAGTGACTACAAAAGTATGTTCGCCAATATTCCCTTTACCAAAAAAAGTATCTACAAAAATATTGGATCAAATAGTCAGCATTCATTGAGATAATCGTAGGAAACAATTTTACGGTTGTGTTCTTACAAGAAATGAATTTCAGCTTGGGGAGTAGGCCAGCTTTCATAAAATAAATTAGATATAACCGACAGACGGTATCACATAAATAAATAAATACAGAAATGGAACATAATAAATACTATTATTTATATTATACCGGACTAGTAGATACAGCCCATCTAGATCCAGATTTGTGGATTGTACTTAGAAGTACTCACTGAAATTGGCTAAGTTAGTTAGTTAATAAGTTTATATTGATCAGTTCAAACGAATTCTCTAGTCAATATCTCTTGCTAATACTTGAGATACCGATGGTAATACAAATACAATAAACGATCTTGAAATCTTTATGGCAAAGTGTTCTATGTAGAACAATTTGAACTCTGAAAAATGGCCGTCGCATTGTTTTTGCGGGAGCCTTAAACTCTTTTGTCATTAGTGACCGAACTAAATGAGACGCTAAAGCATTTGAAAACGTCAATACACCTAATCCTTTGGAAACAGTCAGTCCATTAGTCTTCCACAAGCCGGTTGACATCTGCACATCACTTCTCTGTATTGTTTTCACATCGCAATGACCGGCGAAAAATATATTACATACAATTTTGGAAAAGGTTTGTAAAGCGTCAACTCGTGTCACGCTCACCACAAGGCCCATTCTGATACTTAAACAATTTTAAATTCAAGTCGCAGTATCATCTCAATAACAATCAATATCCATAACTTGACAATGTAGGGCAACGAGAGATGTTTTTGACAGATTGCGACTGAGATGCTGTAGTCCTTGAAAGTCTCAGCAGAAGTGCACCAATAGTACATTTCATCAGTTATGTTTAAATCCCATGGTAGACTAGCTTACCATGGTAGACTAGCTTACCATGGGATTTAAACATAACTGGTGAAATGTTGTAAGCGGGCCTATTGCCTTCAACCAGCCTCAATGGCTCCGGGCTGCTAATGAGAATTTCGAGACGGTAAAGTTCAATAACATGCATCATGACAAAAAAAGGCGAATGCGAACGTTTCTTAAAAATACGGGCATCGTCCATCAGAATGTGATACAGACCCTTTCCGAAGATCTCATACCCTCGATTACTGAATTAAGCATTTGAAGTTGGGTATTTATATATCACTCAGTCAGTCTGGCAGCAGTGGCCGGCTTACGTGTCGTAGGATCGAGCCCAGGCAGGCGCTTTACTTTGTGTAAATTATTTCATCACCACTGCTCTTAAAAAGGTGAAGAAAACATCGTGAGGAAACCGGCATGTCCTTGAAACATAAGTTCGAAGACATGTAACATCCACCAACCGCACAGGGCCCGCGTGGATTAAGGCCCATTACCCCTCTCACAGAGAGGATGCCAGTATCCCAGCAATGGCAACATTATGAGGCTGGTGATGATGATGATAATTTTTCAAACTCTACTTTAGCCTTAAAACCTGTCAAACTTTAGCATTCTGTGGTCCACATTCGTAACTAAAAATTTTCAATTCAGAAACCCTCCTTTAATCTCTTAGAATCTATCTGAGTGACCCTGCGTTACTGTACCTAGTGACACAGACTCACAGAGAAGTCAAGCGCGACAGAGGCAGTCACTTAAAAGTGTCACGTTTTAGATAACGCCTACACGCGTCGCAAGGACATAAGTACACAGTACACGTGTCACTCAGGTGTTCTCATATTTTATTCCACGGGATGATTGTTGACTGGGAAGTTTTCAAAAGAAAGATCTACCTTTTAAATGTTTTTTGAAATTATTATTCTGATGGATTTGTTTAGGTGTATTTATTTATTGGTTTAGAAGTCGCTGCATGCGTAAGGTGTTATATTACGGACGAAACGGAACGATAACATTTGAAAATATTGTCGCATACAAAATGCCAAGGGACGCCACGTCACCGTAACATGCACTCGTGACGTATGCTCTTTAGTATACATTTTTATCAAACGATATTTTCAAAACTTATCGTCCCGTCCCAGTCCGGATTAAATCACGTTACGTATGCATCGAAATCAAGTATTTTTCGCCAAATACAGAAGCAATCATAAAACTTGCTAACGCATTGCCAACGTAGTTAAATTAAGCAAACTAGGCGAGAGCCTGCTCGGATTGGGGCGTTGTGCTTGTCTATTCTCATAGAAACGCGCAACGTCCCAATCCAACAACACCAATTCAAAAAATATTTATTTTGTGTTGATTTTTTGCTATTGTTCTGTTATTGTTTTTGCTGTGGTTCACTTAATACATTCACCTGAAAGTTCTTACCTTTTATTGTAAGAATCTTCATCGAAACTTCTTGATGTTCATCGATCCTCGATCATAATTAATTATATAACTTCAGGTATAATAAAGTTTTTCTCAGTAAATAAACTTCCAGTGCGGTTGTTCTCAGAAACGATACCTGTTTTTTTGATACAATTAAACGTCAAACACGCCACCGTTGTAAACCTTTCCGATAAACATTACTAATGAATATATTAAAACACTATAAATAGATGCTCTGAAGAAGAAGTTACCTAACATTGTTCCCGTTCATGACAATGAATGTATGATTCGTGACGTGACGTCATGAAAGGCAGCGATATAAATTAGGACATTGGAGGCTTATCATGTTTGATTTACTTTGAATGAACGAACATATATTGAATGTATTGAGTCTTTGATTTGTCTTCCTAATGTATGATTAAATTCAGGAAGTAAATCAGATTTTGTAGGGATGTGTCAAAATGATAAGGTTGATATTGATGGCTGCCATAGTAACAAATTATTATGAGTAATTTCATGACGAGATGGTTTGGTTGAGTGCCCTCCCGACCTAAATATTTATAATGTAATATTAATATGTCAAGTTTTTCTGCCTACAAAGATACGTTATATCAAATCCAATTTATTTATTCTGTCATTCCAGATGATTTGGCAGCAACATCTCAACATTAGACTCGGTGGCCAATCTCCAGTTTATTAAAATGGAACCAATGAGATTAAAGCGTCCGCGGGTAAAGAGGCTTATTCATGTTTAATTAAAAATTCTTTGGCTCCCCCGCTCCCTGTCCCCCTTTCCGTTGGCAGGCTCGCGGGGTATCGAGATAACTCACTGTTTGTTTGGGTAACAAGATATCGTAGAGTTAATAGATTTATCTGAGCTGTAAATAAGTCTTAGCTGTTACTAAGTCTTAGTTCCGGATAATCGTGTTTGTGTCAAGGCGTAAAGGCGGCAATATTATTATTCTAACAAGTTACAACAATGAGTGATATTGACAATTTCACAGCCATTGCCTCTGAAGACACTGTAGATACAATCTCACGCAGATTTTCTTTATCTCAAGAGCAGACTGGATTAGAACTATAATACAACAAATGGATATCGCCGGAATAACGTGAGGCAGAAATCTAGTTTGTAGACAGCTTTTCGTTATGTCGCCACATTGATCTTTGTTATGGTCTTCATTGCTAAGACGACTAAATTTTTGATCGTAAATGATCTGTGATGTATCTAAGGAAAGGAAAAAGAGGAAGTGTGAGTGTACCCCACGTCCCACTTCCAGCCGCTATGATGGCTCCTTCTCTGTTACTGCAGTGCGTCTCTGGAACTCTCTATATATATATATATATGTCGGGTTTAGTCAATAGTACGGACGTCAAAACAAATCACGAGCACGCCACATGTCGGCAAATCAAGAACAACTACGCTGTGGCGCGCCTCCTCTAACGACCTGTGTGGTGGGCACACAGAATATAAGAGTTGAGTACTGACCGCCCTAGAGCTAAGACGTTGTAGAATCGGTATCGATCAGTAATATTATTGAGCAAGATTGTAACTGTGAACTATTTAAATAAACCCAGTGTATCGAATAATTTATGTTATTTCATTTGCACGACTGTACCCACCGACCTGCCCATACACGATGTCTTAACCTAAGGGAATACATCCTGACTTCCCGATGGTTTGCATCTATCGGCCAGCCATGATGCGACATCAGAAGTGGGATTCGGTCGTGCTAATGAGATCACACGTAAAAACAATGCTAGTGAAAATGGCGGTTACATTCTTGCAAAAAAATGCGGTGTCAGTTGAGAAAAAAAAAACAGTAGTGGTTCGTTTCTGCGACTACCCTCAGCCTTGAATAAAAAAAAAAAAAACCAGTCTAGAGCGGAGCAGCAAGAAAGCTAGCAACAACCAAGGAGCTGGACAGGTCAAGGAGGAACGTGTGGAAAGATCCATACACATGGATCTTAAGCCAATCTGGTGAGTCGTTTTCATTTTGTTATTGACTATGGCCAAGAGTGTTCATTATTCAAAATTCTGGTTTTGTGGCGGTCAATGGATCGTCGGGGTGGCCCGTGCTAGGTTATAATTTCTTGTTAGTTATCGATGGTCAAGTTGGGTGTTGTTGAAGGATTATATTTATTTATTTATTTATTTATATACACTTTATTGTACACCATAATATACAAGAAAGAAAGAAACTTAATACTAAAACATACAATGGGCGGCCTTATCGCATTCCGCGATCTCTTCCAGGCAACCTGGAATGGACAGAGATTACCTGGACATGACATGGGGTTGTCAGTGGTCCGACAATTCTAACAATGAACACAATATAGAATAATACTAACAATACTATATACAATAATACTAACTAGAAACGCAAATACATATATATGCTAAATAATAGATACATAAATATATACATAATTAATATATAAGCAATGAAAATAAATGATGTACGACATTCATAGCACATTATGTCAAAAAACCAAGAGCACATCACAGCGATAAATAATGTTCTTTGATGAGTTTTTTAAATACAGGCAACGACTGAGCACGTTTTATTGGGTCAGGCAATGCATTCCATAGACGAGCAGCCTGGACAGTAAAAGATTTATCCATGAAAGTTGTGGAATGCATTGGCATTTTAAGTCGCAAGTTATCTGATGACCTTAGAGATTTCGTGTGGGAATCGCAGATAAACTGAAAACGATCCTTGAGGTAAAGAGGAGTGGAAGGAGTAAAAAGCACATTAAACAAAAGAGAAAGAATATGAGCATTCCGGCGAAGGCGAATTGACAACCACTTGAGCTTTACGCGAAATTCGGCAACATGGTCATATTTGCGTAAACCAAATATGAACCTTATACAAAAATTTTGAAGCCGCTCAAGTTTATCGAGTTGTTCTTGAGATATTCTACTATCACTGGCGGTAGCCCTTGACTGGCCTTGGCTGACTATCATTGTTTAGAAGTTAGAATACCTACCTGGGCACTTGGGACATTGTAATGTGTGATTCATGTTTTGGACAGGGTCTCTGCATTCACATTCAGTGTTCATTATAACCCATTTTGCCGTGCCGGTTTAGGTTACTACACCGGTTAATTTCCATCAAAGCTGTGTATGGTTAAGATAACCGTGTAAACAAGTACTCTCGTAGTGTTTTTCATGTTTCAGATACCATATTGTGTCGCAGTGGAGCCTCTGCTGCTGCTAGCAGTTCAGATGCTGTATGCGAAGGCTGACCTGTCAACATCTGAGAGGTTAGGAGGAACGGCAGACTAGCAGTTTGAGGTTGGGAGCGCGCAAGTTTGAAATGGAATACTCGGTGAGTCGCTTCCATGTTATTTCGATAGTGAGGTGGAAGGTTCTCTACTGAAGAGATGCTATTTTGAGTTTTAAGTGTTCATGTTTGATCACTGAATTGGTAGTGGTTATATCTAGCACTATCACTAGGTAATTAAGACACACTTGTTAAAAGCAAGTAGTTAGGTAGTGAGTTTCCTATTGGCAGTATAGTTTCAAGATTTGGTTCAATACGAACTTTAGGATGAGATATCCCATAAGAAGGAGATTTTCAGTAACAAAGCCAGTTAGTAATGACGTAGGGCCATCGCAATTGTATCGAGTTAGTAACGGTACTGGTCATTTACGTGTATTCAGAACAAACCTTATGTTGCGTCACGATTTACGACCACCGTATTCAGATCTGAATTCACTTGCTTACTTTCAAAGTAACATTAGGATAGCAGTAGATCTCGCGATCGTTTTCCTTACATAAAAACTGAGGTAGTGAGCGATAGTAAATGGTTACTGATGATATTTAATTTTAAAGATTTTGATCCGAATTAATTCGTGAAGCTCCTTAATATTATCAGGGTTAGTTGTTTCCTTTTTGTTAGCAGTCGGTATGTAAATCTTTGAGTAAAAAGTGCGAATCTTTTGGGAAGGATCCTCGATCACCAAGTTCCTTGAGAATTAGACATCATAGTTGATGACAGTGGTAGTGAAACCAAATCTGATTAACATGTCTACTCATGCGACAAATTCTGGACCGCCCCTCATGAGTAACATGTGGCGATGGGTCTACGAAGAGGTGTCGTTGAGTATGCATTGCCTTTGAATTATGGTAAAGATTAACGGAAATGTTACAATTACTTTATTTAGTTGTTGATCGTCGGATCTTTTTCTAATCAATAGTGTTGTGTGGGAAACTCTAGTGTGAAAACTAATTGGGACCTTTATTAAGTCCGCGATAGGTTATTATGACAGGACAGTGATAGTTATACAATGAAAGCTTTAAATAGGAACGCTTAGGACCTACAAGTATGCACGCGGTAGGTTAGGGAAGATGCCAACGGGTCATGTACCAGTCGATGTTGATGTTAAAGGAATTTTGATGATGATGAGCAAGCTTAAAGTGTCTAGTAGTTCAGTCTATCGAATGTATTATGATTGACCGTACCAGTGGATTCCGGTGGAGGTCGGGGTCTAGAGACCGTTGTGAGAGCAATACAATTGCTGGTCGGCTAGAGGGCCGTGGCGTTGAAGATTTTACTCGAGGGTTTCTTTAAGCTTGACAGTTTTTGCAGCAGCAGAATTTTTAAAGTTGGTTTGGATCGATTTGTGGTACATGGCCCAAGGTGATGATTGAATGATGAATGATTCAGTTAAAGAGTAGAGTTCTAAAATTTCCCTATTTTCACGAACCCAATGATCTATTTTGGTCAGGAGTAGCCGAGCGTTGTGTGGCAGCTGTTGACCTGTGTGGCAACTGTGAGCCTGTGTGTCAACTGAAGGCTTGTATGGCACCTGTAAGTCTGTGTGACACTATGTCTGGTGTGAATGTTCATGTTTATGTTAGAGACCTTGCAGAAGGTTCATTTTGAGTTATGACGTTGAAAGAAGGTAAACTCACATAGTCACGCCAGAGGTGAGGTCACCATGTTAATGTTGATGACGTTCGAATCGTCAAGCCCTCATTACGAAAATTTAAATAATTTTGGTATTCTAATTTTCATCACTCCTGCTGTTGTGGGTGTTGATCTGTGATGCGCTGTAGGAGTCTCACTTGCTTTAGTGGGTGACGATTCAGACCAGCTTGATTGTAACTGCGCTGTAGGAGTCTCAGCTGCTTTAGTGGGTGACGATTCAGACCAGCTTGACTGTAACTGCGCTGTAGGAGTCTCACCTGCTTTAGTGGGTGACGATTCTGACCAGCTTGACTGTAACTGCGCTGTAGGAGTCTCACCTGCTTTAGTGGGTGACGATTCAGACCAGCTTGACTGTAACTGCGCTGTAGGAGTCTCACCTGCTTTAGTGGGTGACGATTCAGACCAGCTTGACTGTAACTGTGCTGTAGGAGTCTCACCTGCTTTAGTGGGTGACGATTCAGACCAGCTTGACTGTAACTGCGCTGTAGGAGTCTCACCTGCTTTAGTGGGTGACGATTCAGACCAGCTTGACTGTAACTGCGCTGTAGGAGTCTCACCTGCTTTAGTGGGTGACGATTCAGACCAGCTTGACTGTAACTGCGCTGTAGGAGTCTCACCTGCTTTAGTGGGTGACGATTCAGACCAGCTTGACTGTAACTGCGCTGTAGGAGTCTCACCTGCTTTAGTGGGTGACGATTCAGACCAGCTTGACTGTAACTGCTCTGTAGGAGTCTCACCTGCTTTAGTGGGTGACGATTCAGACCAGCTTGATTGTAACTGTAGGGGTTTTCTGTTGTAAAGAAATACCTAGACCAGTGATCCTTTCGAGGTGCTGCAGGAATCTCACCTGCATTGGTGGGTGACGATTTAGACCAGCTTGATTGTAACTGTAGGGGTTTTCTGTTGTAAAGAAATACCTAGACCAGTGATCCTTTCGATATGTAACTATGCAAAATGTTTCCTCACTCACCTAGAGTATGAGTCAGGATTGGACGAGCGAATACTGTGTGGAGATTTTGTGTGTTTCAGAAAACTTCCCTTGTATGATGGGAGACTGGTAGAACGGAGTGGACTAAGAACGCGTAGCGCAACACGACATGAGATGGCATGGAGCAAGGACAAGAAGATAATGCCTGTGGGTGATAGATTTGGGGAGTCTGTCACCTGAGAGAGGCCCGAGAAGGCGACGTGCTGTGTTCCACGCTCGCCTCTCAATAGGAATTACGGCCTAGAGAACACCATGTGGTTTTAGTCAGTAAGAGTCTGACAAACCCCTCAGCTTTCCCCAAGGGCTGAGGACATCCATTGAGGATTTCCACATGATTCGATACACTGTTAAAACCTGACAATGAGGAACAGACGAGGACGCCTGTATCGCAGGATGGCCGTGTCGGGTTTAGTCAATAGTACGGACGTCAAAACAAATCACGAGCACGCCACATGTCGGCAAATCAAGAACAACTACGCTGTGGCGCGCCTCCTCTAACGACCTGTGTGGTGGGCACACAGAATATAAGAGTTGAGTACTGACCGCCCTAGAGCTAAGACGTTGTAGAATCGGTATCGATCAGTAATATTATTGAGCAAGATTGTAACTGTGAACTATTTAAATAAACCCAGTGTATCGAATAATTTATGTTATTTCATTTGCACGACTGTACCCACCGACCTGCCCATACACGATGTCTTAACCTAAGGGAATACATCCTGACTTCCCGATGGTTTGCATCTATCGGCCAGCCATGATGCGACATATTGTGCTTATTTATGTATAATTGATATTAATATATTTATGATTTATTTTATATTATTCTAAAATTGTACACTGGACTACTTCTCTTCTTCCTTTTGTAAACTCTCTCTATCACTCTAAGGTTTGCTGGTAGAAAACTCTTCTTAGAGTTAAGTTCGCCTTTGTACATCAACTTTATAATCAATCAAGTTGTTTGTGTACAAAAAAAAATATGAGTTTATGTATGTATGAAAAGATGACTTCTATTTAAAAATGTAACTAAGCATTCTATATAAATACCAGTGGTGTTAGAAAACCACACAAATGGAATCGTGTTGTATGTGGTATGAGCCTGGTAACGTGTATATCGTGTGTAGAATTAAACCAATTAAAAGCACGGCGGTGGTGACGCACGGCGACCAACCGTGCGTCACCATTTCTCGCGGTTCACTGCTCCTGAATGGTTGCCATGACGACGGCAAATGAGGTAGGATATGGTGGATCTCGTTATTTTACGAATCATCATTTCAGCAGAATGATGTCCACTGCTGAACATAGACTTCCCCTCCCCAAATTTCCCCCTGGTCATCGGTCCACCTAGAGAGACCTAGTGGGTAGGGTTACTAATATTCCGTTTTTTTTTTCAATTATTTAGTGTTATTTGTTAAATTAATAAAGACAAGATCAAGAGAATGATGCTGGTTGCAAACATACTCATTGGGGCGAAGATTTTTAAAACTACAAAAATCTAAGACTAAATTATGCTTGGTTGAAAACACTTGATTGGTTAATTATTATACTCATTCAAGTTTCTATTTAACTGTGTAGCTTCATAAAGTATTTATAATTCTATTTTAAATGGAACTAAACAATTAAAACATAAGCTCCAAATCTTTTGTGCAGATCTAATTATTCCAATTCTATTCGTAATCTAACTTTGAGAAACTTTGCTTAGTGAATCATTCGCTCGATTTGATTCAATAATCCTCAATAGGACTCTGAATGTAGTTAGGTTAAGTCAACACAATATTTTATTAAAGCAATTGACTAACTTCAAAATAGAAATCGGTAATATATTACTCGTACATAACAACGATAAGAGCAGTGGCGGCCCAGGTGCTCACGGCCCTCTACTTACGTGTCGCGAGCTGGAACCCAGACAGGCGGTTGACATCGTGTAAATTATTTCATCAACACTGTTCATAAAACGGTGAAGGAAAACTTCGTGAGGAAACCAGCATGCATCAAAAATTCGAAGAAATGTGACATCTACCAACCCGCACTTGGTTCGCGTGGTGGATTGAGGCCCATTACCTCTCTCACAGAGAGGATGCCCGTGTCCTAGCAGGAAACAATATAAGGCTGATCCTGATTATGAGGATACATAACAACGGCAAAACAATTCTTACAATCCGCCTGCCTTTTCCCAAGTATATTGGGGTTGGCTTCCCGCCTAACCAGATGCAGCTAAGTATGAGTAGGTACTCCCACTCGGAGTGATCACGTGCTACCGTGCACAGCGAGGTTTAGGGGAGGCGCTTTTTTATTCTCTCCAGGGATGTACCCTAACAGGCGTTGCACAGAGGGGGTTGCGGGGTGGTCTTTAGAGAGATCACGGGGTCAGTGTAGTAGTGAGGTAAAAATCCCAAACTCCCTTGTCTTTGCTCCAAAATTACAGGCGCCTTTTGAAGGTTTCCCCGCCGTAAACAAAAAAAAAACGATACCAGTATTAAACATGGAGCGACTGCCTATCTGAACTCCACAACCCAATAACTGGATAACTCGACGGGTATCCCCCTTGGCAAGACTGGTTTTAGATTTCTTGGCTTTTAACAATCCGTAACGTCTGTCAAAGGTATACAAATGACAGTCGGAGTAACAGCTTAACTTTTCGAGGCACGGAGAAATCTCACTATGTAAGATGGTCACCCATCCGCGAACCAACCTCGGCAAGCGTTCCTGAACCTTGATTTAATAATAATAATATCCGCATCCCAGGTCTGATTGACCTGGGATGCGGATATTATTATTAAATCACGAGCTTCTCTCCGTAAAACCATTGAATTAATTTTTTTAGGAAAATGTTACTTATTTTGAATTAAAACGGAAATAATATGAATTCTTAACTTTAATCAAGAACTGCTTGAAATAATTAAATTATATTCGTTAGAAATACCAGCAAATTTAAGAGAAGCCTTGTTGAAAATATTTTGCGAACGTTTTGCTTATAATAATAGATTCGTTGAGACTTCGGAGCGAACTTCAAAGACATCTGTTCTACAACCCTTCAGCTTCACGCCGGGTATTGTCGTCTCAAACGATTAATTAATCATTAAAATCGCGTGCAAAAGTGGAACTTTTCATTAAAAACTTCAGATTAATTACCTGTTATTTAAACTTCACTAACCTACCTATAAACCATTTTTTATTGTTTCAACTGGAGCCAAGCGTCCGCCTCATCCTATTCCCATTTTCTGAGACAGTGGTAAAACGCGAGCCATAAAATAACTAAAATCTTGTACCTTTGGCAGAATATTTATTTTTCTTTGCTTAGACTAAACCTGTTACCCTTCAGAAGCGTTTATGCCTTCAGGATATTTTCAAAGGACCAAAATCACTTTATCAGAAATTACAAAAGGTTTGGCTTGATAAAAGCTAGTACAAAAGTCCATAACGTAGTTTATTTTTAGTATCAAACGCCTTCTGTGTTAAATGTCTCAAAAACAATGTTCTACTTTTCAGGGCTAGACTAAACAGTTGTAGAAACAGACGCAACATCTCACATGTCTGCTTTTGTAGTACGTTTACGCATTACAGGTGAAGCAAACACATTAGGTACCTATACATACATCATACGCACGTACGTCGCACGTCAGATGAAGCGAGTTGGCACTGATGGTGTCTCGCATGACATGTTGAGGTTTGAAGCGATGAAGGGAACCATGGCAATTAATTTAACTTTGGTTTGACCACTAGACATGTAGCTTGACGTTTGCTGTCATCAACATAAGTTAATGCAGAGTTTGTATGTTGAAGTACATGTCAACTAAGTTGTGTAAGAAATTTAATAAGCACCTTAGGGTAGTAGTTATTGTACTTAAGTAAGCCTATTCTGTAAACATCTCAGCGTTCAAACTACTCTCTGCTGCCTGTCATTTTACATTTGACAGCTCATAAACTAATCTTTTAGTGATGAACTGAAATGTTTCGACTTTATCAATGAAGATAACACATTGTTGTTTTATTTTTGCTTTACATCCATAATGCACATACAGGTGGTAAATATTCATAACAGTAACAATGAATTCATTAATTTCTAACATTAATCAGGCAGGTGATAGACAACATCTAAGTAAATTCGATTTAGGTGTAAATATCATCAATCCAGACGGTTTCTACGCATTAATACGTAAAATAACAGCGTCGCTACTGAAGAGAGTGAGGGACAGTCAAAACGTCATCTTGAAAACTGTAGCTGAGAGCTTCGGCTCTCCGATTATGCAGCAGTTTGTGCGGAGGTTGATTGTTACTAACACTAGGTAATAAGTTTGTGCTATGCTACTAACATTAGGTAATAAGTTTTTATATGTAACTAACACCCTATGGATATTTGCGTCCGAAATAAAGATATTCTATTCTATTCTATTCTAATATTAATTTATCGGAATAATAAGCACGTCGCTTCATACTGTAAGCGTCCATGAAGTACTGCATTTTATTGTCTATGGTTGCTTGTTAATAATTATGTAACTTCATAAGCGTGCATCTGCCAAATGTAAAGTAACAGGCTGGACGGAGAGTAGGTTGAAGTGAGTTTGAAGTGACCTGACAAGGATCGTCACCCTTTAGGTTGGGGATTGACACCATATTTCTCCTAATTTTTCAAGTGAGTTTACTTATTTGAAAACGGTAAGATACGTGATTATTGCGACATCTCTTCGCTGTAACTACGTCCCGAGTACGAAATTGCTAACCCAACCGTTACCAATATCTTACAATCCACAATACATCAGTTTGAACACGTGTAACTGAAGCTCGCAACAACCACTGCAACGTGTAACGTATTAGTTTAATAAGGCTACACTTTCATGGACTTTTCGAAGGAATCTTACGTATTTCAGGATAAAAAGTTGCCTACGAATATTGTATCGTTGAGTGCCGTAGGCAATTTTTGGGAGAAAGAATTTTCGTAATCGGCTTTAAACCTTCAGAAAATATCTTTCTTAAACAAAAACATCAACATTATATTAAATAAAATCGACAAAATAATAATACTTATCATGTTGCAATAACATTGTGTTGCGCGCATACGCGGGCGATTTATAGCCCATATAAAATGTTTTAAGGATATAAAGTGGATCGCGGGCGCACTGCTCAGGTTACTTTTATCGTTAAATTAAAGTGCAAGGTTCGGTAGTGAAAGTTCTTATGTTTATTGTTTATGCAAGTCATGAATAATACGGTAATTAATGTGCATTTTTTATGACTTGAAAGTATCAAATGTTTTAAAATAAATTAATAATTGAGCCAAAAATACAAGTAATTGAAACCTTGATTGGGATCTTGTCTCTTTCAGTCCAAAGGACACAGCAAAAGGAGTTCACTTCATCACGAATTATAACAAAAACAAAAGCTTTTTGAAAGTTACACAGAGAGTTACTTGATACCCTATCAGCTAATTTAAAAGGAAAATATTAAACGAAAAGTCTACAGAAATCAGCCAAAGTGCCAGAAGAACAAATGGAAAGTGTCACTTTAGCGGACAAGTGTCAAACCGCGTTTACATTAACGGAGTTTTTACTGGAGCCACTCCAGTTCGCGACTGTACTTCTCCGTCTGCGCAAACACTTCTGTCGGCGAGTGTCCCTCATTGTCAGCTAATGTTTTCGAATGGCGTTAAGGGTGCTTCAAACAGAGATGTTCTATCAAGCTGCGGTGTGCGAGGAAAAGACCCACCAACAGTATCTATTCATTTTCCAATCCTGGCTTAGAGCAGACCTGGTGCCAAAAGGCTAGCAAAGCTAGGTATGTACAAAAAAGTGGGAGATGACTGCGAGGAATGTGTGAGCGGGACGCAACGAGAACTGAGATCCGAGCTGTGTGCACGCACAGCTGAAAAGAGTCCGCCAAACATCCTCGGGTCACTCACACGGCACACCTTTTGCAAAACTCCTCGCACCGTGCAAGCTCGTCGCTCAGCTTTGGTGGAATCAATCACACATTTTCACAACGCCGCTACAGATCCTCACACTGCCTAGCAACCGTGCACATGGAACTTTACTTTTCAAATCTTGGGCGGCTTGTTTTTGCTAAGATTTTCAATACATTTACAATAATCCCCCTGGGACGTGATGTGGAGACAAGCTTGCAATGTCACGCTTTGCAGGGACGAAAGGTCCTACAAAAACACAACTTTGTCAAAAATTTTAAATCTTGATACAAAATAGGTACCTAAGTTTTTTCGTGACATCTTTTTGTTCTTGTACTACATTTTTTTCTACCTAAGTGTTTTAATTATTACACAACATGGTCGCAAGCCCTAGGTAGTAGGTTCTGTTGGAAATAAAGGTCTTTGCCCTGTGGTGGTACATAGATATTGTAAGTCTTATTTTATCATTTATTCATTATAATTTTTATTTTCTCTCAATAACTAATTAAAATCTAGCCGCTCTGGGCTAACGCCGGTTTTTTAGTTAATAATTTTACAAGAAAACTAATTAATTTTTTCCGCTCCATCAAAGATCTTTACATCCAAAGCCGTGTTCTTTATAATTTTCTAAAAATGTTCAGCTGCAAAATATGATGATCAAACGTTTTAATAAAATCTCTTAAGAATTAGTAATTCAATAGATCGCCTACGGCCTTAAGTAAAAGCAGTCCAAGTAAGGCTGGTATTTTCTTGTTTTTCATTAAGACCAGTGAGTGCTGAGCTTTCGATCACACACAAACGAAATATTTCTGGCATGATTGATTGAGTGGAGCAGCTGGCAGGAGATAATTAATCAAATAAACAAAAAACTCGCGCGTAACTGTATTAATACGGCGCTGAAAGTGTTTGCAATTAATGGAGTGTTCATTTTTACAAAAGACTATTTGTGAAAAATAAAGCAGTTAATCTATATACCTAGAATTTTACGTGAGGTTATAGGTTGTATGATTAATCTAGTATTTATCAACATATTTTAATCACTTCGAAATGATTCGTAGGCTGCGTAGCACACGCCTACGAATATTCGTAGAGGCACACATGCGTAGCAACGTAGCGCTACGCGGGCGCTACGACTGTCACCTACCCTACAAATACAATACCACTTAGGACGGCTTTCATTTGTCATCGCGATACCGTTGGATATCACAATTAAATTAAATTATAATTATCCCACATTTCGTTAATGGCGGCATCCCTAAACATAACATTATCATTAGAGTAATCTGGCGCTATATAATTACAGGAATAGGCTATTTTGTTGATGAAAGTAAGTCTGAATAGCGTTACATTAGTAGCCGCTAATGTGTGGGATGTTCGAACACGTCCATTATTCCGATTGAGGATTGATGTGACTGAGTGGGGGAGAGGGGGCGGTAGGACAATGTGTAAGCGTAAATTATAAGGCACTGTGAAAGATTTAACTTTCTGCTTTAACTTTCTTATCTTATAAGGTTTTTTTATGTTTGACATTATGGGGTTTCATAGACTCGTCAGATATCCAATTTGACTGAGGTCCCTCTGTGTAATCAATCAATCAATCAATCAAAATAGTTTATTTCAAATAAACCTTAAAGGTACTTTTGAATTGTCAAACAAAAAAAAATATGACTCTAGTTGCAAATTCGCAAACGTCAGTAGATCTCAATGGAGAAGAATTTGCGGACACTCTTTTCCATCAGTTTCAATTACAAGTTTTTGGTTACATCATTCTTGTTAAAAAATAAATACATATATGTGAGAACGATGCAAAAAGACGTGTACGTAAAAGCGTCTAGAGTAACAAACAATTTCAACATAAAAATGCAATAACAGGCCGAGGCAGCTAAGTTATGACCAATCCCAACTGATGGCGCCCGTTCACGAACATGACGCATGGATCGGCACCACTCAGCTCAACCATTATGGAGGGAACCGAATGATCCAACACATGTGCCACCATCAGAGAGAAATTAGAGAGAGCATGACACACTCAAATGCCAGGGCACACAGAAGTCAACCAACGACACATAGGTAGATTTACAGTCGGAACATAGTACTCACACATATGCTGTGCAGTTATATAATACTAAAAGAAATTGAGTTTATACAACACAAATATATTATACAGTCTTCAGCAGCTCCAACAATACTTCAAAACTTTTCTGCCCATCACTAATTGTTCTTGCGCCCTAATGGCTGCGGAGCGGGACCAGCATTTAGCCAAGCATTTTTATCAGCGATGTAATCCCCCAACTTATATTATGCTTGCCTGCATAGTGTGCGTTTTATACAAGTTTTAAATTTCGTCTCATTCAGTTCTAGAATGTGGGGAGGTATTTTATTGTAACATTTTATACAGTACCCCATAAAAGATGATGCTACTTTAGCCAGCCTGAAACCTGGTTGAATTAATTGGTCCCTATTTCTAGTAACATAATTATGTCTGTCGCCGTTTTTACTGAAAAGTTGTAAATTTTTTCTAACGTACATGATGTTTTCATAAATATATTGACAAGGTACCGTCATGATGTTAATGTCCTTAAACAGTTCCCTTAGAGAATCGCGCCGGCGAAGATTGTATATCGCTCTGATGGCTCGTTTTTGCAGAATAATATATGTCACACATGCTGGAGTGCCCCAAATCATACCCCAGCACTTTAGAGGATCTAATGAACGCCACAACGCTTAAAGAGTTTTCCATCGACTCGAAAAGAAGAAGTTTTAAATTCCATACCTATAACTTACATTATGTTGGCTATGCTTCAATCGGTGCTCTACTAGCAACGAGAAATTCATAAATTGTGTAGAACGATCGGTAATGGTCGGACATATTTTGTTTCATGGATCGAGTTCTTGATTCAGATGAAATTAATTAAATCCAAGCCAGTTCGATTTGATCCACAGTACTTATATATTTCGATTTCTCGTCACTTGGTTTATTGAATATATCGCAATCTCAACCGTTTCTCGCGAGGAGACGCGAGGCGTCACATATCGTTTTATGTCAAATCAATAGGAAGCCTCACGAGGGCGGGATCGTCCTATATCCGAATGTATCCGAAACACACTGACTGATCAGCTATCATAAAATGACATCTTTACGGGTCACAGAGATTGGCTTTTATGTTGTTTGTTTTCATCAATCCTAAAAGCCATTATTATTATTATTATTTATTAGTTTATCCTCGCACTGGAACGTCTTGCAGCATTAAAGTATAAGAAGGATTTCTTGTATCTATTAACTAATCTACACGGATACTGGTACTTTTTTATCATGATATATAGACCTAGTTCTAAACTAAAAATCACTTGAACTTAATTCGTTCAACTAAGGTATTTATTTACTCATTCACAAACACCGGTTTAATAAGTTCACTGTCCAATTAGAAAAACAATAGTTAAAACAATACAACAGACCATATGTGGCTCATGAGACTGTGAACCTGTTAAAGATCGAGAGAAGAAAAAGTCTCAACAATACTTCTTTGCAAGTAATTACACAGCAAAGATCAATTTTTTGTCATAATTTATACAACACTTATCAAGCGATATACAAAAACGTCAACTTCACCTTCTGCAATCTGTCTGTACCAACGACACAAAATAACGCAACACATTAAGGTTTCCTCCTCCCACCGTGTCGTTACTTCCGTATCCACGCCAATCTCATCAGCGGGCAGGCAGAGCCACAGCCTTATGTCTATTATTATTAATTGATGTATCAGTGTAGCATGATGACTGTTCTTATGGAGAACAAAGAAGATAATGTACTTCGCTGATGAGATAATGTGGCTAAATGTATTTGTGGAGCCGAGTGTGACCCGCTCCAGATTGTTTAAACAGTAATACGCGAAAATATGCGCTGTGTTAGATGTTCTCGAATACAATATTAATGTTAGTGTCCATCAAAATCTCTTTCGCGAATTTTGAGAGAGCGAATTTATGATGCAAAATACGTGGAATCACTTGGATTAGATGATGCGTATGCGTATAGTAGGTAAGGCCTACAATTCTGTATTGCTAAACTGCCTCTCATTTGATAGAGCTTATTACATTTTTCGTAAGATACCTTTCATATTTCGCGCTTGAAATAACGTGGGTTATGAAGACGGGTTGTCGAGATCAGATTAGGAGTCACTCTATAAAAGATACCGATATTCATCTGAATCCGATTACACTGGACCTAATTGGAAAAAAGACTAAGGAGATAATGATAGTAAAGAATAATAACTCTGTAGGTATAAAGTTAAACTGTTCACTATTTAGCTACTTGATACTAATGGTATCTATGTAAACAGAGCGCTCGGTGTAGTCTCAGTAACAAGGTGCTATTAGCCACTGATAACGGTTGATAACACGCGCTATGCCACCTTCCTGTTAAACTAATACGTTCAGAAACTAGTAGTAATTAATGAAGCCAGCGTTTGCACATGTTTACTCGGAATGACTCCGTATCAAAAGGTCTTATTCGCAAAACGTTATATGAGCAGGTCGTCCTATTCTCAAAACGATTTATTAGAATGACCTACTGTCAAAGTTTAGTCGTGCTGGTCGCAAAGGAGGCGGCAGAAAGGGAACAAGTACATACAATCGCCCACCCTATTGGTAGCAATAGCACCGGGCTCCGAAAATGGCGACGCGATGGCCGTCTGCCACAAGGTGCGACCTGCGGGTGACAAACTTGAGGCGCTTTGCGACACAACTGGCCGCGCCTTGTTCTGCGCTTACCTTCCGAGAGAAACCTTGACCGTTTACGGCCCTGGATGGCAGGATCTGTATCAGGTTATACGGATTAATACCGGGCCGGGCAAGTGTGATGAATTGGGCAAGCACTCCAAAGCTTTGGTTAAAGGTATGAGTCTGATAGACCCCTCTGCTCGCTCCAGTGCGGAGAACATCCACAAGAATTTCTACACTTGGACTGATTTATAGCTTAAACTGGAAAAGGTAATTTTGAGAATAGGACAATTTGCTCATAATAATTATGTCGTTTTGGAAATAGAGCATTTTATTTACGGAGTCCTACGTAAATATCACCGAAAGGGAAAAGAAATAGGTGCCGAAATTGATGAACAAAAACATCATCGTCATTATTGGCCGAGCCTTTTTCCAACAATAATAAAGTCCGCTTCTAATCCAATCTATTCTACTATTGAGTTTTTATGGGGTGACCGCCAGTCTGACGTGCACAACCCATACTGGGTCTCACGATATCCCTTGGTAAGACTGACTGTCAGACTGTTTTGCAAGTTGTACAAGTTATCGTCATGATCGGATGGATCCACAAAGTTCAAATGCGTGATATTTATTCTCCCTACTTATCAGTGCGGGTAGCGATCGGGAAACGATTGTCTCTGCAGACAACATATCATCTGCCTGCCCTTATCCCATGTTAGGCGTAAAATGTATTCTTCTTCCATACCGTCCTTTTCTTCTTCAGTCAAACGGTTGACTCTGCACGCATAAACACATCTAACGTAGTGTTTATTGAACACCTACTTATTATGCCTTCCAGGAAAAGAACAGGTTAGGAATAGACTAGACGTAGTCAATCTGCGTAACCATTCCAACTACGGTGGGGCCGAACAATCTAACCGAATTCAGCCGAGTACCAGTATTCCACATGAAGTGACTGCCTATCTGGTACAAAAAGGCTGAACTTAGATTAGTAGAAAATAAACTTGATCTAAAGTTTGGCATAGATTTCCAAACCTGAATCACGATTCCGGTGAAAATGCACGCAAACGGGTTCCAAACAGCCTCGATGCGTAT
Organism: Orthosia gracilis; assembly: GCA_947562075.1. Taxonomy (NCBI): domain Eukaryota; kingdom Metazoa; phylum Arthropoda; class Insecta; order Lepidoptera; family Noctuidae; genus Orthosia; species Orthosia gracilis. The sequence continues at coordinate 671,113 of OX387274.1, read as the reverse complement.
AGCCCGGAGCTTGCAGCTCAAGCTCAGCTCAGCTTTATGTAATTAATTCGATTTACGGGTCGCAGTATCCCACCAGACGAAATTTATTTGACAGTCTCCCTCCAGCTAACATACTTAATTGCCGGCTTTAGTACAAAATAATTTATTTTAAAGCATAGTTAAGTCTACGTAATGGATGCTCCAATTTAGAAAGACAAACAGTCAGAAAAAAAAGTTACTTAAAGCTCATAATTAATTGTAGGTATTGTGTCTCAAAAGTAGTGTGGCACAATGGACGTCAAACCTAATATTTCGCTCGTCTTTGCCTCCCGCTGAAATCCTACAGTCTACATATCAGAGCACAGAATAGAATCCAAATTTTCCGACATTGTACGTGCTAAGTGAACCGCGGAATGAACGGCAGAAGTTCAACTTTATGCAACGCAAAATCAACGAGAATAAATAAATTGCTAGAAAGTGTTGAGAGTGGGAAGATTTAGAGCAAGTTGTTACAATAGTTTAAAATCACTTTACTTTGAATACATCTGTAATTAGGTACTCCTCAAAGTTTTATATCATAACATTCGAATGTCATGGCTCTAACTTGCAGTTTGGCTTACTCAACTTCTTCTGCTTTGTCTTTCTGTCAAACTAAAAACATAATGTCTGCATAGTAGTATATCTAAATCATGGTAATAAAAGTGGAACTTCTGCTGATTTATCAATTCCGTCTCCTGCGGTCACGAAGCGCCGGCGCGGCAAACAGTACATCGCCGCATACACCCTCCCCCGTGCCTTACTTCCTCCCCTCTCCCTCGTAACACGCCCGCCATTGTTTCGCTTGTAATTAAAAAGTTCGGAAGCAAGTTCACGCCTCTCAAGAACAAGGAAATGAAAACATAAAAAATGATTTTGTAAAGTTTAGTCGCCGACGCGACGGAATGTTAAACAGAGTCGCGGCATCTAAGCTGTATTGTCATTCAAATCATTTGTTATAACAATATTACAGATTTATGCTAATTAAAGCTATTATCGTGTTTTCAGTATTAAAGTTTTTATTGTGATTATAATAACAAAATAACAGTGATGTGATTTGAATGGCGAATGTCCAAAATTTAGGATGAATACCAACTTTTGTTTCATTTGTTAGTAAAATATAAACTGCGAAACAGTTACTTATACAATAAATTTACAGTTGTTGCGAAATAAATCCCATTTATTATTTTTATTCGTTTAAGTCAAAGATAAAATAAATGCCTTTATAAAATTGAAACAAAGAAATCAACGTATTATGTTACGAATATAAAAGACAATACAGTCTTCATCAGTCGTGATACCTAATTCGTACTGTAGATTTAATTAATATGTCCCATGTTATCAACGAATATTCATTGATATTTGTCATTCATGATCATTTTTATCCTTATTTAATATTATAAATGCGAATGTGAGTTTGTTTGTTACGCTTTTACGTCCTAAGGCTTAACGGATCTGAATGGAACATAATCTGGATTATAAAATACAATACTTATCATCCCCGTATCATGCTCCATCGGGACAATTTTGCGGCGGGCAAAGACCCTGGTAAAAACCAGTGTAAGGAATATAATATTGAGATTTTTTGTATTTGAGGAATTGAGTACTCATTTTTAGTGTTACAACTGAGCATCACCTAAAAGAATCCTTAGTTTTACTCCCGGTTCCTTCCGATAAGACAGTGAATAAAACGGATCTAATAACGATCACCGTAGACCGCACTCTTCATAAACCTTAGGGTCGTCAATCACTGATACAGTTCGCAGCCACTGGTTCTAGACCTCTATTTCTTACGCAGAGTTAGTTCGTGATAACTGTCTCGTATATCAGTTTCAAATAAATGGGTGTATTCTATCAAGACGTTGACTTAAAACAATCGCATTTGTTCTATTTTATCCGACTATAAAAAAGGGTAACACACGATGAATATTTCAAGCTTTGATTTATAAAACCTAGTGTTAGAATCTGAATACTGTGATAGTGATAAAACTATCTACGCAGCCTCTTTATTAGCAGCTGCATTCCAGTATCTTTTATGGAGCAACTGACTATCTGACATCCGGGACCCAGGGGGGTGACCATAAGCTCGTAGAGTATGGTTATTTTGAGTGTGTGTAAGGGACAGGTTTATATGATTGGTATACATCTGTCACTTAAGCGATATCAAAATAACCGTACTCTAAGAGCTTATAGTCACCCCCCAGTTAGTTAACACGAAACGCCTTACTAAGGCCACGGTGTCCAAGCGCTAAGAAAATCTGGTTCAATTAAATCTCACTAGATGGCGCGTCATGCACTGTGTTGTTATTGAATTGTGTGTAAAATTAATATTTTCTGGTATTGAACATAAACTTTGTATATTCTTATTTAATCAACTCTCATTAGGAGAGTTGCTTCACAGAATTATGGAATATTGAGGTCTTATTCACATTTCACAGATTATTTGAACGAATCATTTAAATTACGGATTATTTAAATGTCTGAGGCATTCCACTCGATTTTATTTGTACTGTAACACATTTTGATGCAATGAAACTGGAAAAACGTGCAAAAATTCTGTAAAACAAATTTTCACTGAATTTATAGAAAAAAAAATATTTATGCACCGAGTAAACATTTTACATTAACGATCTGCCGAAAACCTTTGGGTATGCAGACGACAGCACTGTTGCTGAGAGATACTTGTCCAACGCACGGGCTAGCGGGCCGCAGATCCGGTCTCTCCGTGAGGCCATGTTGGAGCGTTTGAAGCTGTCTTTGCAGGCAGTCTCCGAATGGGGCGATGCCAATCTAGTCAAGTTTAATGCTACTAAAATCCAGGCGTGTCTTTTTGCCGCGTAAAAAGAGCCAATTTCACCCGGCTCCAACTTTCCGAGATGTAACCGTGCCAATACGGACCATCTTGAGCTTCTTGGCGTTGCGTTGACATCTTCTCTCAATTTTGGCCCATACATTGAGGCAAAGGTTCAGCTGGCTGCTAAAAAATTGGGGATCCTTGCAAAGGTGAGAAAGTACTTCACGCCGAAACAGCTGCTCAACTTGTATCAAGCGCAAGTTTGAGCATGCATGGAGTATTGTTCGCATCTCTGGGACGGATCTGCCAAATACCAGCTTGATGCACTAGAGTCGATCGAAAAGCGGGCCAAAAGACTCATCGGCGATGAAGCACTGGACAAGACAAAGCTCCAGAGTCTTGAACATCGTCGCCGAGTTGACAGCTTGTCGGTTTTTTATCGGTTACATTTCGGCGAGTGTGCGATGGAATTGCATGATCTAATTCCGCCCAGACCGTTTCATCATCAGACTACCAGATGTACGGCGATGCGCCATCGGTACATGGTGGTCATCCTACCCATACACACAAAACGTTTTGGGAACACTTTTATTGTGCGTACAGCTGAGTGGAATTCCCTGCCGGCGTCTGTATTTCCCGACAGCTACAATCTAGGGGTCTTTAAGTTAAGAGTGAATAGGTTTTTTCTAGGCAAACGTGGTTCCCGTCGACCACATCATCGCTTACCTTCAGGTGAGATAGTGGTCTAGAGCGAGCCTAAAGAATATAAAAAAAAACCGGCCAAGTGCGAGTCGGACTCGCGCACCGAGGGTTCCGTACAAACCTCAGCTTAAAGGTATTATTTGATATGAATTTCAATTTAATACCTCGAAGCATTCATGAGGAAAGGGGTAGTACGTTTAAAATTATTAAAAATATTATTATTATATGATGTAATAAAAAAATTACGGCTTTCACAATTATTCCTTTATCTGTGCTATAAGACGTTGCTTCGTACCAAATTTCAAGATTCTGAGTTCACGGGAAGTACCCTGTAGGTTTTGATTCCCTTGCGAGTGTTGAAAATTTTCGGAAATTTGTGGAATAAACGGCTATATATTTTAATTGCGTTGGCTTAGAAGTTTGATTTTTTCACAGCTTCAAGGGACAGTAGACCTGAGTAATTGATATAAATTTCAGCTTCATACCTCCACGCGTTCCTGAGAAAAAGGGTCTTGACAGACGGACGGACGGACAGACGGACAACAAAGTGATCCTATAAGGGTTCCGTTTTTTCCTTTTGAGGTACGGAACCCTAAAAAGAAAAACGCTAGTTACGTCGGCACAGTTTCTTTGTATGGGATGAGGCATCTGTATGCTAGTATTATATTATTTGTGCTAAGACACAATTTTCGATCCATAGATCAACCATAGACCAATGATTTCAAATTTCGGTAAAGCACTATTTTTATTCAGTTTTTGCCTCAAAATAGTCAAATAAGTTGAAGAGTTAATTATTTGACCATTTATTAGGCTAACAATTGTTGAATAAACCCGTTTTACTGATATTTTTACCATTGGTTAGCATATTCTTTTATTACCTGTAAGCTTTCCATGAGATTATATAGAGTTCTTACAACACTGTACAACACCCTATGGTTTCAGAGCCTTTTATAGAAGATTCATATCATGGGTGTAGATAAAGTTTTGTATGCAACTGTACATAATTAGGTATTAAAACACTCATGTGATACTATTATCATTCGTGTTTTAATACTCCTTGTTACTCGTTGAGGTAACTACGGATCAAAAACCGACTGGTTGTTGGGATTCTACAATGAGAAATAGCAATCAAAGAAAAATGAATGACAGCCGGGAGCAGCGCGCAGCGGCCATTATTATCAAACGTTCATACCCCAAAGATCTGTTTACGTTCCAACACTCAACAAGATTGCTAAACCACAGTTCAAGGAACAGTGAATGGTAAAATCCTTTGAGACAGTTACTGCGGTTCGTAATCATTTGCAATACTCACGACGCCCACGAAGCACTCTTCTAGTAAATTGCGAGTTTTGAGTGGTTGCTTGCAAATAATACGCACGCCCCTCTGAGAGAGACGCTGTCATAGAGTGGAGGAACGAAGCGGATAGAGGGACTCGGGGCTAAAGGTGCCTGAGTTTGTATCAGTATGGCTTGTAGTCTAAAATTGCTATCTTCATCGTCCGCAGCCCGACTTCGCGCATCAATTTTATGTGCCACGTTACTGCTACCAGTGTAATCGGAAACAACTCAAAGTATGACAAAGGGATGGTCATGACTTGGAACTTATGGTGCTATTGGCTGGTTTCATTTCTGGCTCGCTACTATGTAGCTCCGTTAAAGGGGTTTACAGGAATACTAGACATATGAAAACTACATACATTTCGAATATCTACGGTAGGATAGTCAAATACTCGATATCTTTACAATTCCCTGGAAAAATCTTACAGCTTGTTTAAATGTTAAGCCGTCGATTTGCCAGCGCGATCTTAAGCTATCGATATTCTTAAGTGACCGGGTTGCTGGGTTGCTAAGGTCAGCCGCTGCGGCTGCGGTCCAGTGTAAACACTGATATTAATTTAGACCGACTGGAAGCTGCACTCAGCGTAATTGCTGAACGCTAACATGATTATACAGCTGAACGGATATTATAGTAAGATGGTGAGATTGGAAACTTGAGATTAATTGAAGTTCCGACACAAGAAGCTTTTCAAATTAGGTGTACCGAAGTATTTTTTTTCCGCTAAAAAGAGCCAATTTCACCCGGCTCCAACTTTCCGAGATGTAACCGTGCCAATAAGGGACCATCTTGAGCTTCTTGGCGTTGCGATGACATCTACTCTCAATTTTGGCCTATACATAGAGGCAAAGGGTCAAAAAGAAAGAAGCTTTTCAAATTAGGTGTACCGAAGTATTTATCACGTCATTATTAAATAGTTTAAAATTTTGAGGAATTTTGAGTCTGACTTGGTCTGTTTGACCGCAACGCAGTCTTAATTCTGCTAAAGCACGCAATGGATTCGAATCATTTAAAGAATTTATTTCGAAAGGTTTATGACCAGCAAGTTAAACATTGTCATCTTAAGTGTAATGAAGAGAAGACGATGTTTTGTCAAATCGTTTCAACCGAGCAAAGCAGTATAAATTCGCATTAAAATAATGTAATAATATCTAGTCTACTGGTCTGAGCCAGTTTCTTGAGAATATCGGTCCAATCAGTTCCAATAACCCATTTTCATTCACTATTTGGACCAAATATCAGACAGACAATACCCGTATCTATTTCTAAGGAAGTTCGTATTTGCATAACAGTCGATATCTGTCAAAAAAATCGAATTTCCCTATAATTTTGACAAGGTATGGCCTTTGATTGTCGCAGAGATTGCGACTTGAATTTAAAGAACGAGAAGTGTCCTTCAGATTCCCTAACACGCTCCACGTGTCACGTGCCACATGAGCGCATCGCCTCGCACTACACTCGCACATCACACTTCCACTGCGATGCCAGTAACACAAACACGCGACTAAAAGCAGCGCATCGCTCAACACAACACTAATATTTACAATCGAACACTAATGTGCTTTTTATTCCAACACTATAAGTGTTACTAGGTCGCGAACCACCTAGCAAGCTGGGTATGTAGGAGTGATGCGAAAAGTATGGTTGTTACTGATTTAAGTGTTGATGTCACTTTAAATCGCGATGATTAATGCAATAGATGATTCATATGTATTTTCTAAGTTTATCTTGGACATCGCCGACAACGGTGAAGGAAAACATCGTGAGGAAACCTGGACTTATAGAAAGTATTTGTAAAATTTTGCTCCATTGGTGTAATATTGAAAGAACAAGAAAGAAAGAAAAAGTATTTAATTGTCACAAAACGAAATACAGTACAAATATATGCTTATGCTAAACCCTTAACAGTAGTATTAGTAGTACTTAAAGTAAGTTAGTACCGAGAAATAAATAAAATAATAATACCATTTACTACCTACATTTTGAATAAAACAGAAAAGAAATAGGGTGAAAAAGATGCCAGGCAGATGTATGTCATGATTGTGGCAAAAAGGCTTCCACTCAGCATAATGCTGTGCCGTGGGGGATCCACAGCACGACGCTGATTTTCAGTGGTCGCCTAGGACGTGACGTACGGAATCCAAATTTGTTGTGTATGTAAAAATAGATACAAAGAACATAAAATAAATACAGTAAGATATAAATACAGTATGATAAAAATAAACCATCCAAAATTATGATTTGACCAAAACTCAAAGCGGGAGTATCTTAAATTCTTATCAAAAACATAAAACTAATACCCGCAAAACACAGGCACACTCCATGTTTTGTCTCGCTTCCACACCGCACTCGCGTGGCGCTGTTTATTGTATAGCCTTATTTTGAGAGCCTTCGTGACGTCGTGCACGAAACACACGAATGAATTGCTGCAAGGCGTTCCAGTGCGAGGGTAGACAAATAAATAGAAAATATGTTTATTGATAATCCATTGACAAGTCTAATTTTGATAAAAGGTATGTATCACCATTGTACATGAAGTTTAAATAAATAAATAAATAAAAATAAAAGTGTTTCTTAAAAGATTATTCGTTGGAGGTAGTATCTGATGTCTAGAAGTAGGTGCTGATCCAATTAAGACCTTACATTTGGAATCGGAGCAGTTCTCAAAGGGAGACAAGCCGCAGGAAAAGATAGTAGGTAAATAGTGAATTTAATAAACAATTCGAGTAACTATGTAGTACGACTAATTTAATAATTACACTTTTGCGCCACAATTTATATCGAAGGAAAAAACTCGACGCTAACCTAAAATATATTTCCTAGAATGACAAGCCTGTCTTTTGTTACCGTCCTACCCCAAAGATTATACAATATCCAACAAAACTCCCGGCCGGAAAAATATACCAAACTTACTTTGTTTAACTTAAAAAGAATTCCTTCCATAGAGCCACTATAGAACGGTTTCCTTCCGTTCCTAAATTAGCAGTGGAATTACAAACAAAACAAGAGAAACTAAGTTTGTCTCGTAATTTAATGCCATCACTTTGTAACTTGTAGACGATTTAATATGACGTCTTGTAAAGTTTCATTCATAATTCAAAATGTTTCGGAAGCTTGACCACGTTTCCTAAAGTTTTAAGTCTGATAGAATTGAGAAATACGTGAGGTTATTTATAGCAAGTCTTGTGGCCATCATTCGATAGACAACACACTTCAATCCGTTGGAACGACGATGGGTATTAACACACTAGTTGGTAGTTGGTACTGTGCTACCTGCATACCAGTCGGTTTCAGTCCGTGGTGGGTAGTCAAAACAAGCCAAAATCCATTTGCTAACACCGAAGAAATACACTGTTCAAGAGGATAACATGACGGTTTCACTATTCCATACGAGCTAAATAACATCTGTTACACCGTCACATAACTTACTCCTTTTTTTAGGGTTCCGTACCTCAAAAGGAAAAAACGGAACCCTTATAGGATCACTTTGTTGTCCGTCTGTCCGTCCGTCCGTCTGTCAAGACCCTTTTTCTCAGGAACGCGTGGAGGTATGAAGCTGAAATTTATATCAATTACTCAAGTCTACTGTCCCTTGAAGCTGTGAAAAATAAAACTTCTAAGCCAACGCAATCAAAAGATACAGCCGTTTATGCCGCAAATTTTCGACACTTGCAAGGGAATCAAAACCTACAGGGTGCTTCCCGTGAACTCAGAATCTTGAAATTTGGTACGAAGCAACGTCTTATAGCATAGATAAAGGAAAAATTACGAAAACCATAAATTTTTAGTTACATCACATAATATATTTTTTTTTAATAATTTTAACCTTACTACCCATTTCCTCATAAACGCGTAGAGGTATTAAATTGAAATTCATACCAAATACTCAGGTCTATAATACCTTTAAGCTGTAACAAAATCAAACTTCTATGTCAACGCAATCAAAAGAAACAGCAATTTAAGCTGCATATTTTGAAACTCGCAAGTACTCGCAAGGGAATCAAAACCTAAAGGGTACTTCCAGTCGACCTAGAATCTTGAAATTTGGCATGAAGCAACGTTTTATAGCACACATAAAGGAAAAATTCCGAAAACCTTAAATTGTAATGTTATGAATTTCATTTTGCAATAAGATTACCATAGTTATGACTCGATTGTCGTAATGAACGAACTTTGTAAACCTTGCAGGTTTGTACGGAACCCTCGGTGCGCGAGTCCGACTCGCACTTGGCCGGTTTTTTCATATCTCTTCTCACATAGTTTCTTCAAAATACGGTTTTTTGTACCTATTTTAAAGTCTAAATTTTTAAAGCCTCTGAAGCCGTACATGTTAGCTAACCATGTTTGTATTTTTTCTATTATGTTTAACACCTTTTATACCATGTTTTATGTAATTAAATGACTTAAATTTTAACAGTCCATCCATTTTTATTTGGCTTTCCCCTCCCTCTCCTTCAGTATATTATGAGATATAACTGCAGAACCAAAGCATAAATAAAACCAGGGCCGTACACAAACATATCGTGTTTTATGACGTCATAAGTTATGAGTTGTAACGCGTCGCAACTGTAGAGGAGGTCGTGTGTGCAGGGGGTGTGATTACATGCGATGCGCGGGCGCTCGGCATCGTGTGTGACGCCATGATGACTGGGTTGAATGTCCACTGGCGTCCAGATAATGAGCCACGAGGAAGTAGGAGCCAGAAGGACCACTGAAAGCTTACAATAGTCATACCTACAAGTATACAAAATATATGGTGCTGGCTGACTAAATAATGTATGTATAAAACAATTTAGCTAACAACTTAAGGGATAAGTGTTATAAAATTTAGTTGCAAGATTTGACTCACACATACTAACCAACTTACTATATGCAAATTAAATAAAAGCTTGTAAAAGTCAGCTACCAAAGTATTTATTCATAGAAGATACTTTTGTCTCTTGAAATAAAGAGAAGACCATTGACCAATAAATTTAAAATTCAAATTGGCGTGATTCTAAACCTTCTGCGGCGATTCAGTTTGCAATGAAACCCGGGGAGCGTGTTAAAAAAGAAAGGGCTTCCTTTTTGATTTATGCAGAAAAATATGCTAAAATGTTTTCATTAACCAGCCAGTTGCTAGACTCAAAGAAAAGTGCTTGTTAGCGGTATTTATGTTTTTCAGAGCTTAAGTTGACATTTTATGCCTAATTTGGAATAAGCAGTCTTTGAACCACGTTTGTGTCACGGATACTCGAATAAAGATAAATTATATTATATTCCATTCTAAAACACATCCCTAGAACTTGGATAAATAAAGTATCGTGAAAATGATACTTGACGACTGTAATCACCCAATTAGATTACAGAACGACTCTTGATCAATACAAAATTGCGCAATTACTCATTTCGAAGCGTACTCATATGATTTTTCCTATTTACCTACAATTTTCATGTAACATACGGCAAATTATTTCCCTAAGCCATAAATATCTTCATCTCCGAAGTAATAATTTATTACATCACGATTATTGTCAAAGGCACTGGGTACTGAGTACCCATTTCAGTGACAAACGAGTGAAGGATCAAGTAAGGCGGTGTCTTCACGAGCGGATAGTAAACAAAGCGGCGCCATTAGCGACGTTTAACTCGACGAAGCTCGACACGCTCGTAATGGAAGAGTTAATTTATTCGAACAAGCAGTAGTTTGTAACTCAGCCGGAATTTAATTCGGTCGCGACGACCGAGCGATTTCCATGACGACGCCTACCAAAACCGGTGTGCACGAGGGTTAAGCGAACAGCGAGTCTGGTTCAAGAAGATATTGTCATGGTTATGATTTTGGAATAGTTATTCCTGGTTGAGAGACACACAGCACTGCGAAGTGTGGCAGAAGCAAGGGGAAGCAAATACCCAGCAGTGGGTGTACCCGGGCTGAAATGATGATAACTCCAAAATATACAAAGATTTTCGCCTGAAAATTAAAATAATTTACCGTAACGAAAATTAAAATTATAAAGTTACTTTTGCGTTAAAAACATAAATTATAATAATCATAAATTAACATAAGTGTTGTCAAGTACCTTAGAAAGGCATCATCATTATTTATCACACCTATCTCTCCGCTTCCCGTTAATACGTTCTACCAAACGTCCCTAAATTACAAGCAGTGGGTATAATTTGCCCGCTCCGCCGACGACAGCCGAAGAGCCGACGACGCGCGACGAAGCGTCGGCGGCGAGGCGCTGAGGCGTTCGGTAACGCGTCGACTTTGTAAAGAGTTACTGGCCGAATGACGACTAAGCACCTATATGGGTCTGTTCAGTCAGAGAACTTTCGAGTCAATCTCATGTGACTGATTGAGTAATTTGTTTGTTCCTAATTAGTAAAGGCATTTGGTGATCAAAAAGGCATTACCTGAGGCCTAGACAAAGTCTCATGACATTCTATCAGCGGTGGCCGGAATAAATAAGGAAGATGATCAAATGCCAAAATGTAAGGAGTTGGTCCCGTGAAATTTAGATATCTTTGCCATTTTTCCAATCAATATTGCTACGATTTCGGTGATAGAATCTTACTTGCCTAGAGTCTCTGAAAATTTTATCGGGAGCTTAGGATGCCATTTATGACAATAAACCCTTCCTGATTTTTTTATGATGACAATTATTGTTACTTTTATTTAATTAAACTTGCAATAATTCCTATAGCAATAGGTAACTTTCCTATAGCTGCCGCCGACACATGCTTCACGATGACAGATTTTGCTCCAAATTTGACATTTTTTTTGTTTGACAATCTGCTTGAGTAGAGTAGCCAACCATAAATATTTTGTTGAATTATTTCATAGAGAATAACTCTATGAAACTATTATCATAGACAAAACGCGTTAGTTGGTTATAGAGGGCATTTTTTAGAACTGAGTTGTGCGCGGCCCCATTTTTTAACCGACTTACTAAAAAGGAAGTTTTATGTTCGAATACATTTTTTTTTGGTTATTTTCACCGATATCTGCGTCAATTGTGGACCGATTTCGAAAATTCTTTTTTCGTTTGAAAAAGTAAGTTTCGAGATTTTTTTCATTTTAATTTGGTGAAGGTCTTCAATAAATAACGGCAAATCTCTCGGGATTACTGAAATCGCATGTCTGTTTATTTTTTATACCATTTCATAACATAACATCACGCCAGCACGCTCTAAAGGGGTACACAGATGTGTACATTTCACCTTGGTACACTCTCATTTCACCGGTTATGTTCAATTTCATGATATTCGGGTAATCAATTCGGGCATTATAGATACCTTACTAAACTACTTACCTATTAAGTAGGAACAACTAAAAAAATATTAACGACTTCCAAACAAACTACAAAGTGAAGAATAACTTTATTTTTAGAAGTCCGTGTCCATAACGCAAAAAATTGGTACCTACCAAAGACACCGTCTTCCAAAAACAAAGTTATTTTTCACTTTGTAGTTTTCTTATTTGGAATTCGGTAGAATTTTACAGTATTTTTTTTTTCGTGTACCATTTCACCTAGCGGCGCTTGAGCGGAAATTTGAATCTTGAATATTATTGTTTCGGGTACCCAGCAGCGCTTCAGTGGAATGGTAATTCTGAAAGAACATGTCGAAATTTATACCTAGTACTATAGTATAGTTTAAGTAAATTCACAGCTATTTAAATGCATGCTGCAAACTTGTAAGGAAAAAACCTGATGTGTATTTATTTTACCTTTTCACTTTCCATGCACCTTTTTTTATTCAGATTTCTTCGCAATATAAACCTGAGTTTAACTTGGGCCACAAAAATATATCTACTTTGCAAAAAGTTTTTAACTGACTCTTTACTTCAGTACCTTCAGCCAGGCTCGACTGTGCTCGTAACAACACAATCTCTTCAGCAATACTCACTGTCTCAGCAAATGAGCCTACGAGTACGTTCTTACCTTTTGAATCCTTATTCTTCGTCAAGCGCTCAGCTCTCAGGCTCTCACAGCAAATGGGATCATTTGGGTGTATCTGCGACTTCGGCCTATCTGCGTAATGCCGCGAGACAATGATATTCTTTCATTTTATTGCCCACTGTTCTGTGCTTAGAGAATGATAGCACGCGAGCTTGATTAACAAACTTGTGTTTTACAAACTGACTTTGACCGACTTTTTAGAGTAATAATCTAGTGCTTTTGCTTTAGAAGTTTTATAAAAAACGCTTTAATTCAGAGACCACTTAAGGATCATTAAAGTGCAGTGCAGTGCAAAAGTAGGTAGATACTGAGTGCGAAAATAAAAGGTACCTAAATAAGGGAACCCCAAATTAAGATTAAATAGCAAAAGAGAGTAGTTTTATAAGAAGACACGTGTTACGTGTAACAGTAACAGTAGAAGATTGGACGATACAAACAAGCACCCATCTTTACGAGAAAAATATAATTAATTAGTCATCGCATTTGTACAAAACAAGGGAACCCCAAATTTAGATTAAATAAGAAAAAAAAACATTCATAAACATTGTTCTTCCGCAAAAGAGAGTAGTTTTATAAGAAGACACGTGTTACGTGTAACAGTAACAGTAGAACATTGAGACGTAACAAACAAGTACCCACCTTTACGAGAAAAATATAATTAATTACTTATCCCATTTGTTCGTCGTATATAGAAAAATAAACAAAAGATGTTCGAAATGACCTTACATAATGTTTTCTGTTGGTTCGTTTTCCTGCTGGATAATGAGGAAACATCATATTCCATACAAAATAGCCATTACTTCTTTTTCAAGACGGGAATTAGTAGCAGGAAAGTCCGATTGTGATATTAAATTGGATTGTAATTAAATAATAATGAGATTAAGAGAAAATAATTATGCAAAATCCTCCTTCCAGCTAATACTCATTATTTGATTTTTCAATTCCTGTTTGTTATCTTAGTAATAATATAAATAGTACCAAATAGAGGCCTTACACAAGTGACATTCTATCATCGAAGGCGTCGCGATAGCGATGCTCAAAAAGGCAAAATTATATAGAATTGACAAGCGAAATAAAAAAATCACGAGGTCAATCCAAAAAGTTTTGGGAATGGATGATTTCTTTATGGATCCAAATTATTATTTTTTTGTTATTCGATTGTCACAACTGTTTTCCACTTAGGCGCGGAGTTTGAGTTACATCTGTTATTTAGATTAAATACATTGCTGTTTTTAGTTATATCACATCTAGTGCGTATTGCGAATTTCATAATGGACAAATACATGGAACAAAGAGTTTGTCTTAAATTTTGCACACCAATGGAATTTCGTGTTCGGAATCACTTAAAACGTTACAGAAGGTTTACGGTGAATCGACTTTATCAAAAAAACGTGCTTATGAGTGATACAAAGCATTCAAAAGCGATCGATATGGTGATGGAAGATTTGCTTGGCTCTGGTAGGCCATCAATGTCTGCTACTGAAGTTAACATCGCAAAAGTGAAGGCAATAGTGACTGAAAATCCTCATTCATGTTTGAGAGAGATAGCCGCTAAACTTTCTGTGTCTCACGAGTCGCTCCGTACCATTTTAAATAATCATTTGGGTATGAAACATGTTGCCGCTCGGCTAGTCCCAAAAGACCTGATTTTTTTTTCCAAAAACTTTATCGCATAAGAGTCGCTGAGGAAATGCTAGAACGAGTCAATTCCGACCCAACATTCATGAAACGCTTTGTTGCTAGTAATGAGACGTGGGCTACGAGTTTGACTTGCAAACTAGTCAACAAGCTTCGGAGTGGTGCCTTCCAATCGAACCGATAGCAAAAAAAACCATGAACCAACCAACGCTAAAGTCGATCAAAAGTCAAAGTCATGTTGACTGTTTTCTTTGACTATTGTGGTGTTGTGCACTCGGAATTCTTGCCGAAAGGTCAAACGGTAAACAAAGAATTTTATTTGAACGTTATGCGGCATAATTATACGAAAAAGGCCAGATTTGTGGAAAGAAAATTCTTGGATTTTGCACTGCGATAATGCGGCTTCCCATAAGGCCATCATTGTGAACGAATTTTTGACCAAAACTAAACGAATACAATCGAACAATAACCTTATTCACCAGATATGGCTCCAGCCGACTTCTTTCTTTTTCCTACACTCAAATTACCACTTCGTGGCTCCCGTTTTCATTCGGTAGGAGACATAAAGGAAAAATCGCGGTGAGAACTGAACTCGGTTCCGGAAAAGCGTTTAAAAAATCGGTTGTCTGTAAAGTCGGTTCACTGACGATAGTTGAACGTGACAACGTCATAAGAAAATACTGATGGAATCGTTGCATTTTTTAAAAGAAAATTTTAATTTTATTTGTTTGATAGATATTTTATATGGATATAGAGAAGGAGGTAAATGGAAATCACAATTGAATTGATCAAGTTACATTTATTTGTACGCATAAATACAATTATGTCATTTTTTTTTACAATGTACATAGTTTTTACAAGTATCACTGAACAATATATCACTGAACATATATTTAATATCGAAAGAATCATTACCTTTATCGCCGCAATTATCGTTGCTATAAACAATTGACACCACATTCACTTTTCACTGCACTTCATACTTGACGAAAACATGTAAATGTTTTATTGTATTGCAGCTGTCCACGCGGACGCATCGCTCACTCAAGTAGGAGAGAGACAGATGTCGAACGCTGCCGAACGCGGAGGCCGATTGTGCCTCTTTGTCGCTCGTTCCGCGCTCTCGCTTGCACTTCAAGCCTTAAATGGAACGCCTCAGAGCGAGGTAACGCCGCATGAGTCATGTTTTTTCGTGCGTGCAGCCGGCTCCATCGAATTATAAGACGTTGTCACGTCAAAATGTTTTGATGATTGGATTATTCGTTGGCGTAAGGGTATCGCTTCTGAAGGAGCAAATTTCGAAGGTGATAAAATAAATTTAGATGAATAACTAACATTTTGTGTATTACTGATCTTTTCCCGTTACTTTCTTGACAGAGTAGTATTTTGACATTTCGACTATCGCCTTCACTTGCCTAAGCCTCTGGGCAACCAATCTCTGCTAGCATGAAAATAGAGAAAACATTTTATATAAGAGAATACGACTTTTCCTAGATGTGAGACCTAGCTAGATAAATTTTTCGCTTCCGGAACCACTATATAGCAAATTTTATTAGAATCATTAGAGCCGTTTTTGAGAACGTGATTATATATTATTCTCGCCACTTATGCGTGAATTTGCTAATTCATTATCCTAATTAATCATTTTAATTGTCAATTAACACAAACTCGTTAATCCTGTCATCTCTGAGATACTGCTAGAACTATTATAATGTCTATTTAAGTTGGTTTTTGGGTTCAGCGCCATCTATTGCCTTATTGTGGTATCAGTTATTGATTTGTTTGAATGAAGATTTTAAATCGAATCATTACCTATGATGAAAAGTGGATGCTGTACTATAATCGGAAACGCTCATCGCAATGGCTGAACCCTGGCGAACCAGCCAAATCCTGCCCCAAGAAAAATTGGCTCAAAAAAATTACTTGTGAGCGTTTTCTGGTCTAGGGCCGGTGTCGTTCACTACAGCTTTCTTAAATCTGGCCAGACGATTACGGCGGATGTCTATTGTCAGTTACTGCAAACCATGATGGAAAAGCTAGCTGCTAAACAGCCGAGGCTGGTCAATCGTTCTAGGCCACTGCTGCTTCAGGACAACGTTAGACCACACACTGCACAACAGACGGCTACCAAATTAGAGGAGCTTCAATTGGAATGTCTAAGACATCCACCGTACTCCCCGGACCTTGCTCCAACAGATTACCATATTTTTCGAAATTTGGATAACTTCCTGCAAGGGAAAAAATTCAACTCCGATGGGCAGTCCAAACCGCCTTCAACGATGTTATTGATTCCCGTCCGAATGGGTTTTTTAGTAAAGGGATCAATGAACTACCTATGAGATGGCAAAAGTGCAAAAATACTTCGACGTGACAAACACAAAAATTGCTCGTTTAATAGTATATATAGGATAATGAGAGTTTGTGACGATGTATGTTACTCTTTCACGCAAAAACCACTAAACGGATTTTGATGAAACTTCATAGAAATATAGCTTATGAATCAGAATTATCTATCTTATCGTAAATTCATACACCTAATTTCATCTAAAATATACCTTTACCTTGTATATCCCGAACTCCGCAGCCATGCGTCACGTATCATGTATGCTTAGTTTATCGAGTCGCAATCATCATCACACACTACACACTACTTTTGGAAAAGATTTAGAAAGCTTTTCTGAGGTATCTGTATAGGCGTTTAAATGGATATTATACATTCTAACATATAATTCTCTCGAGGATAGAAGAAAAATGACGAAATCATAAATATGTGCAAAATCTTTCACGGGAAAACTGATACTACTGAACTACACGACGAACTATCCCATCTTTTTGCCCCTGTCTATTATACACGTAGTAGGAGGCACAGACTGTTAGCCGTACCGGGGAGTCGAACTCGCTCGAGCGCAGTCTCCCATCCCTCGAACACTCTCCGCGCTCAACGCTCTCTTGGATGCTAAGCCCGATTGTGATGTGTTCGCGGACGAATGGAAAAGATCTTGTCTGTATGTCTGGAATATTGTGAGATGAGTGTATGACTGCCGTGTAGTTATAGATATTATCATTGTTTGTTTTGGTTTTTATTATTTTTAATGATTTTTTTAAAACATTTCTTTAACTAATGGCCAAAGGCCAATCCTTTGGCCGTGTTATGTAAAAGTAAATAAATAAATAAATCAATCATCCAAACATGGCACAAATGACAATTTTCGCTTCGATCAATGTATATAGTATTGTTAGGTTACCAAAATGATAACTAGTGATGAGTGTGGACTGTACGAATGTGTGAAAATATAGTCCACGCTCATGACTAGTTATCATTTTGGTCCTTCGAGTCGGATGACAGTGAAGTGACTATTTCCAGGTACTATTCAGCAGTGCACGGTTATGCGCTGAAATAGGCTAACTGATGCAACAAACTCACAACACAACATCACGCCTGTGTTGCCGAATGGTTAGGCAGATGTGCACTTCTCGAAAATATTGATGCCTAATGGTTTTTGGGCGGTATTGCTATGGTGTAAAGATTTTAATTACTAGCTTATCTAGCGGCTTTGCCCGCGTAAGTCCTAAATTATCCCAAAGGAACCTGCTACCCTAATAAAGAGGTTGTGTTAATCCATATTATAAACTATCTTTTTGCCAAATGTCAGCCAAATCCGTTCTTTATTTTTTCCGTGAAAGAGTGACAAACATCGGTCCATCGTCGTCAAAGTTTTGTCGTTATAACAGTTAAGTAGAATTGTTTCTCATAAACCAAAGCATACGAGTAATCAAGTCGTTTTAATCCCAGGAACTGTTCTAAATGTTCGCGATAAACGTTATTATCTTACCGCCTTCTCGTACGACTAACAAGTCCTCATCAAACCTTATTAAACCGAGCAATCCGAAGACTGTGTCTCCACGGTTCAAGAGCTGTTCAATAGTAATTAATGCGAACAGTGGCCACTCCAATCAGATCCGAGCCGAGGATCCACGAAGTCTAACACACTACCAACTAATTCTATTTGCAGCCATTGTCTGACTTGGAGAGCGAGGAACAAGCTTGTTCCCCTCTTTCATCCAGGACGTAGTTCCTCTAACAATTATCTGAGATAGCTTTACATTCGATGTTAACATAAAGGTTCTCAGATCCGATTATCATTCGGCAAGCTACGAGTATTAGTAGCACAGTGATATAATTCAAAGTGAAGTTTAAAGCACCTAGGTATACGTATGTATGTAGGTGCTGTGGTCTCCTGAATATTCCGTAAGCTAGAAGAAAGCTTCGTTTATATTAAAGTGCTGCGAGTACCGAAAAATCTCTTTGCCTTTGCCTATAGCGAAGGCATGGGGTCTCATTTCAAACAAATTATGATTAGTCTTAAAAAAAGATCATAGATGGCAGCATAGGTAACAACTGTGAAAGTAACAATCACTTAAAAATGTTAAACAGCAGATTTAGGCTAAAATAAGTTTAGTAAAAAAACAACACTTCTTTCTTTAATGTTAATTTATCCGTGTACACTCACTAATCAGGTTTTTAACAAAAAGGATAAGTGAAGACTTTGTTTGTTAAAATAGTTAAAACTAGCTATCGACTTTTTGTTTTGTTTTGAGCTTTTTGCAATAGATGGCGCTTTTCCCAATTTGTCCTAAACTATATATCCATCGTAAGAACCATTTTGTAGGACAATTATTATTTATTATAGGCGTAATTTAAAAGATATTATTTATTATAGGCGTAATTTAAAATATATTATTTATTATAGGCATAATTTAAAAGATAGTTTTTATTATAGGCGTCATTTAAAAGATATTATTTACTATCGGCGTAATTTTAAATATATATTTACTTTTTAGTATAATACATAAAATCACTTTTTTATGAAGCTTGTTTACAATCAACTCGAGGTCACACGGGACCCGAACGAATTAACTAGATACCGATCTCCGGTCCGGCCAGAATTTGGTCGTTTGGATAGAGTTTAAACTCTGCGCACTTACGCAATACGGCTGCAGGACTCGTATCGCGCTAGGGCCTACTCAGCGACTACACAGTCGGCCTATTCAACGCGCAAGGATTATAAAATAAGAGATAACGCGACGCGTGTGCCGCTTGCCGTCCGAGTTTACGCGACGCATAGTAGGTACAGTTTGATTCAAACTTAATGGCGGATCGGAACACTCCGCGAGTCACTGCGCAGTTGTACAGAAGCAATTTCAGTGACAGCGGGGATTAATAGTGAGGCCAAACTTCTTGGCCACCCTGAAGTTGGCTACAATGGCTGCGCAGTAGAAAATCTTATACAAAAACAGCACCGTTTCGTGTTTCGCGCATGCGGAAAGCCAACTTCAGGGCGGCCCAGAAATTTGGCGAGAGCTATACTGCCCAGAGAGAAACGAATTTTACAGCCGCTAATAAGTTTGAATCGACGTCCCGTGAGTTAATAGGAATCGTGCATCATAAATAAATTTTTGTCCTTATGCTTACACGGTTCCACTACTCGTACAGTCTGATTCAAACTTAATGGCGGCTTGGAACATTCGACTCAAACCGCCAATGGCACAATTTTTTTTTTAATATGGAGTCTTTGTTGCGAGTCGCCATTAAGTTTGATTCTAAACTACTTACATCAAATTTGTTCAAGTTGCCCATGCTACGTATCAAACTAAAGTATTAAAAGTAAACATTTTTGTAATAAAAACATCTTGTTCTTTATTTATCTAATAAACCTAAAACAAAAAATATATAACGCTTATAATGAATAATAAAATGATATGAAATAGTTTCATGTCATTCCGCTGCCGCGGAAGCAAGCTATCTATCTACATTTAATTCTACACAAAAATCTATAGTTTTGATTGATTTGGAATATTCGTAAATATCGTGAAATTCGCTACACAATGCGACAACTTAGATTTAAAAAGTTACCACGGTCTGAGCGGAGTCTGTTCCGATCATACCTGTTGTTATTACTACGAATACGAAGAAAGCGTTCAAGGACAACTGGCAAATAACGTCCCTGAGTACCTACATGATGCGATTCCTCGCTGGATCAAATTGCCATATTTATCGATGTCATTTAGTATCTAGGTAAACTACTAGATGGCGTTAGAAAACTACAGTCTCGGGCTATTAATGAGTCACTGGTGCTGCCGCCCCTGTTAAAAATATGGAGAAAGAAAAAATAGCCCGACCAATAGCCAGACTTAAGTAGGTGACATTTCTTTGTATGGGATTGGGTATCTGTACTGTAGTATTATATTATCTGTGGCGAAGGTTACTTGAGGCCCCAGACACGTGACATTCTATCATCGAAAGCGTGGCGATAGCAATTTTCAAAATGGCAAAATAGTATGTGATTGACAAGCGATATCGAATAATCACGGGAATAATCTATCTCTTACATTTTGACATTTCCACTTTCGCCTTTACTAACATCCATACCTACTCATAAACTTTTACATAATATTATCAGCACAATAATAAAGAGAGCGAAGCAAAATATGAATCGAGTAATCAAAACCGACTTGAAAGAATATCACTGATATGTTTATTAATTTTATTGCTACATAATGATCCCGCAGGCCTAAATATTTGAATCTTAATTCCACAGTTTCCAAGAAGAAAGCGTCCCCAGTTCGTCCTAAAGCCTTGTTTATCATTAAACAATAGGTTCGAGTACACCGCGACCTTGAGACATTCCGAAAAAATCTGTTCTATTTGTTCAAAATTCTAATTGTTTGTTCAATTCCAAATCACTGAGATTTCAACAAATCATTAATTTCACTAGACTTAAATCAAGGGTTCCATTGAGCCTTTAAACACTCAATTGATTACTTTAATTAATGTTATTTAGCATGTAAAGTCAAGATAAGAAGCTTGGTTGCTGCAGAAAGTTGCGTCACTAATTTAATTAAATAATTGTTTTCAATGTAATTTATTTGGATCCAATTAAGATCGTTATCAAGTTGGAGGCGTACAACAGTTACTGTACCTTGTTAAGAGTTCAAGCTAAAGTCACAGTTCATAAGTACACGCTCCTAATGGTAGCGGACGCGGTTTATGAGCGAGCGAGATTTGTACAAATACGAAAATGTCCTTGACTTTTAAAAAGGTCAATAAACTACGATTATCTAATCTGCTTCAAGCCTTTTACAGATTTCATGAGCTGGCACTAAGCTGTAAAGAGTTATCTTGCGTCTGAGAGACGTAAAACAATAAAACGGCTGTGAGATGAGCGCCAAATAGCCCATCATGTTACTTCCAGTTCAGTACACACGGTTATCACAACCGTTCCGAATTGAATGAACTTAAGTCAAAAACAGTGGAAGTTTATGCGAGAACCCTGAACAAATAGTATGGAAATCTTCAAGTTTGGACTCGATACTCCATCACGCCTCAACGGAGCCATGTATCATTATGTTTTCAAATCGTAACTTTAGTTTCTTCATCCAATCTGAGTGCTTGAAGCTAGTAAATAACTGTCTAATCACTCTTCTAGCGAAGCTAAGAACTCACAAAACAATTTAGATAATTGAAACCGAATCGTGTTGTCATTTTGTAGATTAGTTTTGAAGTGTACTTACCTCTCTCCTACTGTACAGAAGTGATCGCTTTCATCTCATTCGTTAAGTACCGGGTGCATCTGCGAAGGCTTGCGTCTGTTGTCCAAGCTATCATTGAAACGGATGGCTTGAGTGTTATTGCTTTAGACGTGAAGTTTAAAGCAATTGGTCCATTTGGACCCAGAAAGTGGACGATGCAGGAACAGGTGCAGTATGAACGTTAACTCTCTTGTATCACAAGCATCATTACAAAACCTATCTCATCAGCATCTGTTCTGACTTTTTGTAGAAGTTTATAATTGGAATTATTGGACTGCCATATGAGTTATCCTGTAGATCGGAGGCTAATTGGAAGTTGCAAAACCTCACTCGGTTCACTGCTTACGGAGTTTATTCCAGATTCCCAATTGCCTTAAGTAAGAGGAATGCTTTTTATTCATAGCCCAGTTATTCCTAATAACAGGGATCTGTTGCAAATATTTCCTTTGTACTATTTCGTAGTCATATTTTTGCAGTTATTACTTTATCCTCAGTTGAATGGAAACACAAAGCAATTGCAAATTAATTCACTATTATCATTATATAATCATGCATTTAATAAAAGTATTCTTTATACTTTTATTAAAAAATAATTTGTTCAACAAACAGATATAAGAATTTTTAATTACTGTTTGGATTCTCAACGTTTATCTTTTTTAAATTAACTTACTGTTTGATAATCAAATGCAATAAAGAAAATTCGTAGTATTCGTGTCTACTGAGTTTAGAAGAAATGTAATTAAATTTAATGTGCTATTTAGTATGAATTTTCTTGCAGATAATTCTTTAGAATTTGTGTGTGAATATAATGGTGAATATATTTATAGTAGGTATACAAAATATTCCTTTATTCTACACAAAAATACCGCAAACCGGAAATCGTAAGGTGTGACGCACTCAGGCTAGGTGGAGCGACGATCTTCGCAGCCATGGCTGGTAGAAGCTGGATGAGAGTTGCCGAAAATCGAAACAAATGGCGTGAAATTGGAGATCATGATGATCATGTAAAAATATACATATTCTATCTATACAACTACTAAATGTAGGTATGTAAAAAAATCATGGGACATTTCGTAGTTTGTAATCAATCTGATTCAGAAAACAGTAGGGAAGGTGTTAGACGAATCTCTGCCATAAATACAAGGAGTTCAACTGAGGAGCCATTACAGAATCAGTGAGCAATCCGTAATCATAAATCGAACATCCGGAGCGCCAGCATTTGTTTCAATTACTTGCCACAATACAACACTGACGCGCAGAAGTACTGCCGGCGGCGGTCAGGGTCATTCACTGCCATCGTCAAAAACTATAAAAAAAAATAAAGATAAACGTAAAATTTTGTTTTTGTATACTAGCATTTTCTTGAGAATTTCTCATAGGAACCGTATATTCCTCCTAGATTTTTGTTATTATTATTTTCGATTGACTTCGTTTAACCATCTCACCTAATGGTAAATGCTGATGTGATCGACGATGGAGCACACTTGCCTAGATGTAACCTTCTTGGTTTAAATACCCTCAGGTTGTAGCTTTAAGGAACGCAGACTCTGGCATGGAATGCCAGTCCCTAGTGTACGCACAATGGAAATCCCTAAATGTTTTGGTCATACAGGTGCGATGTCCAATTCCTAGTGAAAGAATTCTTCTTGAGATAAAAATGCTGCAGTTAGTTTGATAATCTATTCTAGTTACTTTTACTATGCCAGTATTCCAGTTCAAAAGAGCATGCCATTGCATAACAATACACTACAAACTCAAATTTACTGACGCGTAAGAAGCCGTTGAGTTCAAGACGGTTTCGTTACGCGAACATTGACGCCTGATAGATATGATAGTAATTGTGCCGAGTTGACCTTCTGTGCTATAGTTAGGGTTGACCCCGTCTCCCCCCTCCGCATCCCCTCCCTCCCGCCGTCGCGTCGCCTGCGCCGCGAGATACACGAGACATTGAGATTCATACCCTAAATACTGCTTTATTTATGTCCGCCATAATTTATGGGACTTTCCAATCGTCTAGCACTATCTGAGTAGGGACTTTTTTATGCCTAAATACTGGAAACGATGGAATAAAACATAGGAGCGGCTGGTTACAGTTTTTGGAAAACTAGACTAAAGCTATTGGTACAGACCGCCTCGTTAATTTAACTGAATGGACACTGCATTATGCTAGCCACTCGTAACCTGATATTATACGAGTCTCCGAAGTCTTTCTAAATTAAAGATTAGGGGACCTTCTTATATCGAGACGCTTTTTAAATAGCGTCGAAGGGCGATTCTAACTGTGGGCAAATCGTACGAATTGCATCACATTGCGTGCATTGTTATGTCGTGGTGTCCCAGTGGCTAAGACCTCGCCTCTCGTGCTCGAGGTCGTAGGTTCGAATCCGGGCAAGTGCCAATGTGACTTTTTCAATTCTAAGTTTATCTTGGACATCGCTGACAACGGTGAAGGAAAACATCGTGAGGAAACCTGGACTTACAGTGAGTTTATTATAAGATTGTGCTCCATTGGTGTAATTGCTGCAAGGCGTTCTAGAGCGGTGACAAACTAATAAATAAATGTGTACGTACGCGCAATCTCGTGTCATTTCTTTAGTTATATGTGTCGTTAGAATCAAAAATTATTCAATTAGTAGTAAGAACATTTCTGAAAGATCTTCTTAACAGAGCTACTATTAGCATTAAAATATCTCACTAGAAATAAACTCACACAAAACAAGATCATTTGTTTAAGAGAAGGCGTTATCTTCGTAATCAACTTTTGACAAGAGATTTGACTTACCTATTTTCCGTTTCTTACTTATTCACGTCTAAAATATTGTAATAAACATGTTATATTATTCGGTATCACATTATTTATTCAGTCGGCTTACAATCAACTTCGTACTGGAGTGAAGACTGACGCTTTCTTAGCTAACTTGTTACAAAGAGTTAGAAGCAACTCGTTATATTTGTGAATAATGTTAGTAATTATTTTAAAGTACAAGCAGAGATATAAGACAAGGGTTTTCAGCATTTAGAACTTTTCTCAGTGCATTAGTTATTCTTAAGCACGGTTGTTAATTTTCTTATTTACCTCTTTTTAGCTAGTTAATCTTCGTATTTACATTTTTAACAATCGTACTTCAAAGCGTCTGCTTGTTTTAAAGTTAACACATTTGCTGCCCACTGTAATATAACAATTTGATAGTCTAATTAAATATACGATTCAATCCATAGGGATTTGGAAGAAGACAATATAGTGTAATCTTTTTCAACCAGACCAATCTGCCCAGCCTCTTCCGTCCGGTCCAGTCGGCTTCCAATCTCGCGGAATTCAACTGAGTACCAGTGTTTTACATGGATCGACTTCCAACCAGAACAAAATCAGTATTTAATAATGTTATGCATTCCTTTTACAACCAAATTGCGACTTCCTTACGTACCCGAGCATTTTTTCAAATTAGCCTACACTGTCTCTTCCTCAGTCACCTCGAACCAGCCCTTGCGCAATGGAAATACATTAGGAAATTCCTAACGAGCTATCGCAAACAATTATACAATAAACAATACAAACTAACTAAACAAACATTAATATAAACAAAGCCATTGCAGAGTTTACAACATCAACTACTTGACACTCATTATCTCTGCATATTTCTATCACTGTCACCGCTAATGCGACCATTGAGTAAACTATCAGACAGACACAGTACAATAATTACTCCACTTAGCTGTCTGTTTGTGTGTTAGTCATCAATCACTTCAATATAACGGGAAAAAGTGCATGTACATGCGTCGAGCGGATTTATTATGATTTAGTGCAGATAAAAAATTGCTGGCAAGTCGGTGAGATCACGTGCCCAAGTTCTCACAGATTTAAGAAACCTAAATATACTCTTCAAATGATGAAAACGTTCGTATTATTTTGTCTGATTTTCTTTATAATTATCTCGGCAGTTGAGATCAGAAGCATCGCATAAATTTAATTTGAAATCAAAGAGTAATTACAGTTCATCAGTGCGAAAAATAAATCGGTAACAGTCAACTGAACTTAAATACTGCTTGGAATTTTACTGATTCACAAACAAGTATTTAACATCAGTTAGATCTTGTTCTGTTGGTACCAAATCACATTATTATTTTATTTGCCCCGTAGCTAGTCGCTCGTCTACGATCCCACTTTGGCCCAGTTTTTTTAGCAGTAGTTAACTGAACCAATGGTTAAATATGCTAACTAGTGATTTAAAAATTCGATGAAACGCGTTTATTCGTCAATTGTTAGTCTAACAAACTGTCAAATAATTAACTCTTCAACTTATTTGACCACTAGCTAATACCAGTAGCTTTGCCCGCGTGGAAAGTGTTTTCTTATCCAAAGGGAAAATCATACCGGGATGAAAAGTCGCCTATGTGTTATTCCAGACTAATTACTATTATATTCTATATCTATATCTGTGTCAAATTTCCTTCAGATCCATTCAGCCGTTCTGGCGTGAATAAGTAACAAAAATTCATTCACACATCCACACACATCTATCCATCTTTCACATTTATAATATTTGTTAGAAGTAAGATTTGTGAGTCTAACGACTGAAAAAGTGGTGTTTTACCGAAATTTGCTGGCCCGTAGAAGTAATTATATCATGAACGATTTAACTTGCGAATTTGTAAGCGAGAATAATCGCCTCCTTGCTGTAACTGTTTCACAACTAGTCGCTAATCGGTTGTCAATCGATTGTTACTGGGAATGTCGAAACTTAGTGCGGTTTATCTTAAGATTGTGCTATTGTCGTGTCTTACGATGACAGGATGTACATTAAAAAATATTATTTTAACCCGGGAATAAAAGTGTGTGTAGTGAATAAAACAATGCATCTCAAATGGAACCTAGGAAAATTGTCGGATTAGAGTAATGCAGTAGGTTCTTTTCCGGCTCTTCTTATAATTTGGTATCTAATGATTTAATGTAACATTTGGCCATTCATAGTTATTTTTATTGCACATTTGCTAATGATATTTGTACGATTTACGGCAAAACAAAGAGAATCTACGTAATATTGTAACATCTTACACACCGTGTACCATCTATGTTTACTAATAAAGATTCTGATTCTGATACTGATTCAACCTGTTATTAGCTATATCGATGTATATGAATAAGCTGTTGTTACGATACCTCACAGAAATAAATCAAAAGTATCATGTTCTCTGACCAAAATCTATCTAATTAAACCTACTCGGCCTATATTTTCCCACAGCAGGACAAAAGACTTTCTTACTTTCCTTTTCTACAAAATTCTGTTTTATCTTTACCCAAAATATTCAAGCTAATAAAAATAAAAAACTAAAACATACAGAAACTATTCTCGTCTATTTTTGAACGAAAGCATACCATTATCCCCTTCATTAGCGTCCATTCTCGGCAGAAGGCAGCCCCTGATTGAGCCTTCTCTTGCAACCGCAGCCGCCCGATGTCACGGCGGCCATTTAAATAATAACAAGTGTTGCCAATCTAATTTATCTGCGCTTAACCCATAGTCACGTTATACTCTACACTGTAGATGTGATCAGAAGTCTAGGATTTTTATAATGCGTTACTTTTGTTTTCTGAATTTTTTGTATAAACATCACGCCTACATTTTCCAAAGAGGTGAACTCGTAGTTCACTAGTTTATAGTTTTGATTCCCAACTTATAAAGGGCGAACCTATTGCTATTAATCGTGCAAAAATCCAGGCATCGAGCTTTTGCTGATAAATTCCAGCTGGAAAAACCCAATTACACCCTGCCTAGCAGTACCAACGAGGCAGTCATTGTTCCCTGAAACTAAACCGATAAAGGAACTTTAACAGCCTACCTATACATGGGGCCCCTTACTACAACTACAAAATTGCACTATTGTATCCTCCTCATCAGCATGGACCCCTTTTCCGTAAATCTCTCGGAATCAGAGCTGACACAACTGAAATTACAGTGCCTATTTTCTTATTACAAATACTTTCATGATTAGCCATCAAAACACGTCCTGGACTAAAGTTGTTTTATCGAGTAGAGCAACTGATTTCGTGACTTTATATAACGTATCTCCAATATTCTTGTTCATATAACGCGGGGCGGCTGATAAGTTAGCCTTTTTGTTTTTCGCCTGGTGAAATGCTCCTGCATACTGCGCTACCGCGGTGAGATAGCACAGTTATGTGGGACTCCAATCCACTAAAATTTCTTTCGGTGTCCTCCTTTGGCGCTGATGACAGGAACACGGGGACGCGTTAGCACTCACCGCGACATTCCGACACCAGACCCTCCTCTAGGGTGTAATCCCCATCACCGGCGCACTAGAAAACATTGCACGCCGTGACCACTCCAGGGATCAAACCAGCACATGGGCACCAGATGACTCCGTATATGGCACCCTTGGTCCCCCTGTGATGAGTCAGGTCAGTGGCCCCGCAACCTTCCACTTTTCCACTTTTCGGCCGCAGGGGATTGATACGTCCCCTGCGGCCCACCGCATCAGCCTTCAGATTGTGGCGCGGCGGGAGTGGAGTGCCGTAATTGCGGTGGGCCAATTATATATTATTTACAATAAAACAAAAAAAAAAAAAAGTGTCGGTATAGTGTTGGCCGCTATACCTATCCCCTGCGCCCGAAAAATGATAGATGACGGGGCCATTGAGTGGTCGTCTGGTGTCCATGTGCTGGTGTTCTGGTGCGCCGGTGATGGGTGTTCTCCCCCGAAAAGGGTCCGGGGACGGACAGCCGCGGCGGGTTCGCGCCGTTTGCTAACGCGTGGCCATATTCCCGCCATAAGCGGCACAGGAGGACACCGTGGAGTTTTAGTGGGTTGGAGTCCCACATAACTGTACTACCTCCCGTGGTAGTGCAGTATGCACTACCATGTGTGTCTGGTATTTCTGCACGCAAAAAAAAGGTAACAAAAGCAAATAAAACTATACAAAAATGTATACTTCTGTGTAGCCTAACTCTACTTCAATACATTTCTTACAGCAGCCATAAAGTGCTTTTAACCCAGTAAAAGAGTACTTCCTATCTTGTAGTAGAACAGAATGATCCTTCTGTTCCTTCATCTATAGCAACATTTCACCACCGCCGGGGGGTCAAGCAAGGCGTTAGGGAGGGAGGTAGTTCCCTCCGACGATAAATCCAAGCAAGGCGATGTCCCCACTGGCCGTGAAAAACGCAGCGTAATTAGTTTGTGTTAAAATAACGGGCCTTGTGAAGCTACATACCCCCACGGTGATATATTATGAACCTTACCCTTGAGTGGGGCGAAAATAGGTAGCTAGGTATATTATGGCCTAAGTCGGGGGTCACCAAATGCCGGACCGCGGTCCGGATATGGATTACCGACCTATTTTGTGGGGACGTGCCGGGCGAGCACGGCCATCTGTGACAGGCTTGAGTCACACATTTTTTTCATAGTTTGGGCGCAAAATCCGTGATAAAATGCGTGACTCAAGCCTATCACAGAGGCCGTGCTCGCCCGGCTGCAGTATACAGTACAATTAAATTCACATGAGTGAAGTGTTCAGTGTTTGATGTCACGCTTTGTGTTTACTGCCGTCGATTCGACAACAAACGAATCATCTCATGAATATCTTCATTGATATTGTACCTATTTACATAAAACATATTTAAGTTTATTATTTCAATTTTAACAAAGTTAATACAAGTGACGATGTTCAGGCCGGGGGAGGGGGGAATGGGCATTGGTGCCTTTAAACCTTACGGACCGCAACAGTCATATTATTTTTAAAATGTACCCCAAATGAAAGTAATTATGTACCATGTCATTGGGTAATTGGTGACCCCTGTCCTAAGTGTTTGAACGTCAGTGGTTTAGGTCAAGCGCTTATTCCGAGCACTTGACTTTAGTTCTATTTTTAGGAAAATATAAAGCAAGTCGGTACTTGCTTTAAGATAAGATAAGATAAGATATTTTTATTTTGGACAGGATGTTAAAAAAAATAGGTCCTAGTATTTAAGATTGCGCAAAAAAATTAACAGATGTACAAAAAATGTTCTTAAATTATTTTCAATTCTCACGCAGTGAATCTGTGAATACTTGGTGCAAGAACATACCTAGTCACTAATAGTTATCATTTCCATATCTCGTTAGATAACAATTACGCGCATACCTACAGCAGAGTGCAGCTTCCTGTTTACACAAAAACAGTTTGCCCCGCATTGTTTTACCTTATTTGTACAACATCGCAAATATTGCTCTACACTGAACTAATTTACCAACACTAGCAGGTACTTACAACAGCTGTGTGCTGTGTGTCCACAGATAACGCACACATGCATGCGTGCAAGCGCATAATGCTCCGGATCAAGTGGGATCGCGGTTAATGTGCACATCTGATAGCGCAAATATTTAGATATTTTAATAATTTGCAAACGTTGTCTGATTGTACATAGGCAGCCTGTATTATTTTTATTATTTTACTAGCTGCTACTCGCGGCTCCGAGTTGAATAAGTACTTAACATCCTTATAACAGCTGGAGGCTCTTTAGAAAAAGATCGCCAGTTATATACTAACGATCATGAAATTTAACGTTGGGATTAATGTATCACTATCCAAAGAGAGAACTTCGAACGGGATTAATTAAACGGCGGCGTAGGCACACACACGGCAGGAATTATTACTTTGGTCGTTACCAAATTATTCACCGTATTTTTTTCACAGAAGTGTTCTTTATTACTGCAAAGTTTCAAAAAAATCTATTCAGTAGTTTTTGCATCAAAGATTTAAAAAAAATATTAATCTTCACAAACTATCGCGTTGTATTATAGTAGCAGGAAATAGGATTTGGAACTCATACTAAAACCATATGTGGGCGTCCAATTAAAAAGGTTCCAGTAGTGGGATATTGAGTTAAGACTAGATTCGGTAGGTATCTAGAATAGTCAAATGATAATAATTATTAAAAAAATATTCGAAAACTGGCCCATTTTTAACCGACTTCCCAAAAAGGAGGAGGTTCTCAATTCAGATGCTTTTATTTGTTTTTTTTTTATATATGTTCGAGCATAACTTCGTCATATAAACGGATTTGAAAAATTCTTTTTGTTAGAAAGAAGTTTATTCCGAAATGGTCCCATTTAAATTTGGTAAAGATCTGATGAAGAACTTCGGAGAAATACAACAGAACTCTTCAATAAATAATGGCAAATCTCTCGGGATTGCTACAATCGCATGTTTGTTTATTGTTTACACCATTTCATAACATACTATCACGCCAGTATGCTCTAAACGGGTACGCAGATGTGTACAGTTCACCCTGGTACACTCTCATTCCACTGGTTATATATAACTTGTCCATTATGCACCACTAAAAAGTGAAGAAGAAAAACTTTTTACAAAGAAATACAACTGACTTCCAAAAAAAAATCCTACAAAGTGAATAATAATTTCAATTTCGGAAGGCGGTGTCAAAAAACAAGAAAACGAAAACAGAAACACCGATTTCTGAAATTGAAGTTAAATTTCACTTCGTAGTGTTTTTTTTGGAAGTCGGCTGCATTTTTTTGTAAAAACGTTTTTTTTTAAATCAGCCTTGTGTTTGTATGAATGCAACTTTACAAAACTGCGTATATCTCGGAAACTAAATGCCGAGAACTGCAGCCTTAATCAATAATCAATAAAAAATCGACCAATCACATGCGAGATGAAAGACGCAATGTGGCTTTCCGTCTATGTGGATTTTTCATACTCTTTTCCCTTTGCTCTTTCCGAATTCATTACGCAATAAGGCTGCTGGACCCATTTAGCTTGGACGCCCACATAATGATCAAAATACTTGACCGATATCTGAAAGTACTAGTATTACTAAAAGGCCTCGTAGAGAGCTTTCTAAACTAGATCAATGCTGAACAAACAGCACAACAGCAGCTCTAGTGGGCGTCAATCACATACCGGAGCGTACTTTATATGTATATGCCTTATTCTCTTGAACCAATGCTAAACCGACCTCCAACCGATGTCATACACGTGCAGAATATGTTAACACTTGCTAAATTTATACAACAATTTTCTCCTAAATTACGAGTACTTTGGGCGAATTTAGCAAAACGTTTAAATACTGCAAACCGTTTGAACTGCATACGTGCAGATCGGGAAATAATGAGGTTTGGTGCATACTTATAGCATCTTCCAACAAATATGTTAAGCATATCAAAGTACAACAAATAAACCCTGTCCTCGACGAACTCGCTTCTGTTTAAATTTCGCCATCTGTATCAATATTTCTGCCCTTGAGTGGACGTACTGCAAGCTGATGGACGGGAGCCCTCAGCAGCGAGTGCAAACAGCGATATCTATGTAATAGATATCTATGTATATAATAGAACAGATTAGCTGTAACGCATTAGTGCGTGAATCTGATTGCGGGTAACATACAAAATACACAGATATTAATGAATAACGTACATTGTCATTGTCTAGTTTTGGTTTTGCTATTATCGGCCCATTGCTTCTGTATAAGTTTATTTTTACCTTATGGTACAGAAAGTCATCATGTATCGTGAATGCGTTTACAGATAAACGCTAAATAACATATTAAAACAAGTTCCGGACTCTTCTAAACTCTTCTACTCACTTCAAAAATATTTACTGAAGCATACCCATCAGCTCACGACATGCAAAAACGGCGCATTTTTTTATTCAAAGATTGTTTGTTAAGGGGAGATACATAATATTAAAGGATCATCAAGATAACAAGTAAAAATTTCCTAAAACCCCGACAATTTTAATTTTATTTCATAATTTTTAAAGTACATAATTTATCTAGAAGTAGACACGCTTCGATCAAAAATCTATCGAACACGAAATTATGACACGGTATCTTGTAAAAATACCCCGATTCAATTATTAAAACGCCCATAACTTATACGGCTGAACCGATTTTCATCAAACATAGCTAAAAACACGCCCGACAATATCACCTTTCAAACAAAAAAACTAAATAAAAGGTTCATCCGTTTAGGAGCTATGATGCCACAGACAGATACACAAACACATAGATACACACGTCAAACTTATAACACCCTCTCTTTTTCCGTCGGGGATTAAAAAGAAGCTGACCTTGACACGCTTGTTGATAAAGGGTTCGTTAATAAAACAAGAAAATTAATGAGCGCGTGTTAATGTCAGTATTTAATGAATCAGGGACTCTGATAACACTTATTTATCTTTTAATTACTCGCACAAAAACATGAATGACGCATATCGCACTCTTTTGTTAATTGTTTTACAGTGAACACCGTAAAAAAGTGTTTTCGAGCTAAGAAACCGGCGCGGCGTGGGTACACACACTCAAACTAATAAGACACTATTAACTGTCGGAACTGCTTAAGCAATACGTGGGTACATCGTATTAATAGTTTGTAGCTTAAAAATAATATCTTAAGACCAAGAAAAAAAAAACAACACCGGACATTCACTATTACTGGAGTAAATGGAGCAATAATTTTATTTTCGCAGAAAGGCGTCTTTCTTTATGAAGGCATAAAGTAAAATATAAACTTTTTCATTTGCTTCCTCATGGCATGAAACATTTATTATACGATTCATTAATATAAGAATAGCAGGTCCGCTGTTATGGCGAAATTTGCAAGAATACGCCATTACAGACACGCACATCCGTAAAACTGCGGACAACGCTGCGTGGCATTGCATGTCACATACCTTACTGAGCCGGAACGCAACGAGACGGCTTTCCGCAAGTGTGTACGTAGCTTTATACTAAGTCAGAGATGACAGTTTGGATTTTTATGTAAGTATCTATTTACATATGGCAAAGAAACAGGAAAACCTGTATATCATATGTTAGTATGTTTAAAATTAACGAATAACGAATCTGAGTGTAACTTTCGGATCACATAAGCAAAATGATCTTGATTTAAAGTAATAGGTTTGAACAAACGGCACAATTTATCATGTCGTAGTAAATATTGAGCAAAGAATGCGATAAGTTTCACTAAGCAATTCAAATGTCAAATTGAATAAATAATAACGCTCTTTCGAGAACCATCCAAACAAATCAGTTTTCAATAATTTCTCGAGAATTACAGCAATCATCGACTTATTTATCGTCCATTACGAATATTTAGAGAGTATTTCTTGTACTCATCATACGAATAGCTGCAATAATTCACTCACCACTGAACACCTACGAACTGCGGCAAACTGCGTGAGATTGCGCGATACTGCGCGAGATTGCGCGATATTGCGCGTTACTGCGCGATTCTGCGCGATACTGCACGTTAAAGCGCTCACAGCAATCTGGAACAAAACAACGAGATTTGAATCAATTTGAAACTAAAATGAGAGCGAATTGGAGACACTCATATTATTCGAGATGAATATCGTTGAATACGTGGTCTAGGTCTTTATTATTTATGTATGTAGAGATATGAGAAATAGTACAAAAATAGACTTCATGCCTCTTGTTATTGGGTTGTCAGAAGGTCAGGACATACTGGGTTTTGATAGGTATACTTTGTTATATTTATTTGCTTTGTTTTCCGGCTCTGCAATTTATTTATATTAAGAACAGTGATCGTCGCTTTTGGTACGGAATACAGCTAATTCTTTCTATATTCGTACAAAGTCTTCCTTTGTTTGACACTTTCACTGTCTCCCCAATGTTTACGACGACGCCATACCAATATAACAGAAATATTTTCAAAATGCCAGGCGCGTTGACGGCTCATGGAGAAAATTTTGATCACCATGGTACACAAAAGCTACCTCCACGTGTGTCACGTTCCTTGCGATACACTCACTCTATAAAAGCTCTCTAATCTGCGTGCATTCTTGCAATTGTGTTTTGTTGCCTTTTTCATCAACTTTGTGTTGCCGTTTGGACGGTAGCCTTTTCAATCCGCACTAAGTTAGTGAGAGCGGACTCCCTCTATACTCCAAAGGAGTGTCCCCTCTGCAAACAAGTATTGCCAAAGAGGCCTGCTGGACATAGGCCTCTCCAATTGCACGCCATTTGGTTCGATTTTCGGCAACTGTTACCAGCCACCCTGCGAAGATCGTCGCTCCACCTAGCCTGAGTGCGTCCTACCTTACGTTTACCAGTTCCCGGTCTCCACTCAAGAACACGTTTACCACTACGGTCATCGGTTACATTCGGTACGACTTATATGGCCGACCCATTGCCACTTCAGCTTACTTATTCTGTGAGTTATGTCGACAACTTTGGTTTTCTGCCGGATCACCTCGTTTCGGATTCGATCCCTTAGAGAGACTCCGAGCATAGCTCTTTCGATAGCTCACTGAGCAATTTTAAACTGATGAACCAACCGTATTGTGAGTGTCCACGTCTCGGCACCGTAGGTCATAACAGGTAGGATGCACTGGTTGAAGACTTTAGTCTTCAGGATTTGTGGGATACGCGACAAGAGGATTCGACGAAGTTTTCCAAACGCCGCCCAGCCCAGCTGTATTCTTCTGCTAGCCTCCTTCTCAAAGTTGTTCTTACCAAACTGCAGAGTTTGCCCGAGGTAAACGTATTCTCGAACAACTTTGAGAGCACCGCCATTGACCACAATCGATCCCGGACTGACGTGTGAATTGAACATAACCTGGGTTTTATCCAAGTTCATCCGGAGACCGATGCGTGCAGTAGAATCAGCTAGACAATCAAGCATCTGCTGCAAGTCATGCAGCGACTCTGCCATTATGACGATGTCATCCGCAAATCTCAAGTGTGAGATGTACTCGCCGTTTATGTTAATGTTCAGCGTCTATAAAAAGCAACATTGCTCTTTAGCAATGTGAAGTTGCTCAAACAATGGATCATCAACATCGTCATCGTTTCAGCCAAAAGGTGTCCACTACTGTACATAGGCCTCCCCCAACTATCGCAACGTCGACCGGTCGAATACACATCGCAGACGCGAGCGAGACACTTATGATAAAAATAAAAAGAAAATGGACAAAACAAGCATTGAATCAATAAAACATTATCATTTTCTGGAAAAAAACACAAATGGTCGTCGTTTGCATGCCCAACACGTACCCACCCACATGCACTAACGGAGGTACCGTTGTGGACATATTATCCCATTTCAATGTATTCAATACAAATCCGCCAGTAAACAGATCGAGATGTTAATCTAAACCTTGTTTGTGGTACACTGCTCCTCTCGCTCAGCGATACGTATTGTTTTCGCACCGCTCATACAATTTAACAAATTATCGTGAGAAAGGAAATCGCAGAATTGCCAATTTGTTGAGAGTACTTGGGAGCAATGTACGGATGTTTTCAAAATTTGATATTGTACCTACAGTATTGGAGTGCTTTTTTTACTCGATAACACTTCTGCTTTTATTACCTACTCCAGAAAAAATGAATTCGTATTGTACAATTGTGTAAAGGTTTTTAATAAGAACGAGCGTTATATTTCTAACTTTGAACAGTAAACTAGTCTATAAAAACTTCAAGTATGCAGAAAATTGCAAAGTTACGGTTCAGCGACATGCAACCACAGAAATATATAGTTTTTCTGCATTTGTTATTCATGCGCTTATTTTATTTTTCTACGCTTATATATAATTGTCGACATTACCCTCGTTACAAGCCCGAACGGCCCAATGATAATATTTCTGCGCCTCTAAAACTGTTCGCCAGACTCTTAGCTATTATAACGGAAATAACTAAAACTTTCTAGAATAGGAAATAAGTTGGACGTCCGTCCGTCGTTATTCTCCGAATTAATATTCGCCCTTGAACTCGATTTTTTTTGCGAAAGTTTTATACTACAACTCGACGAACTCCTAAAATATACGCCTCAAGAACCGGCCCGAAGGCTGGCAAACTTTCAAGCAGCACACAGGCTTTATGGCTCAGAGAGTTTGATTACACCAGAGTACGCCCGAGTTCAACAAAGTATTTGGCTTGAAAAGTGTGTGTACCTAGTATATAGTATTCTAGAGTCGCCAAGAGTCGCAGTGTGTATCGAATAGGTCCAATTTGGCGATGACGCCGGCCGGCGAGCGTTGTCGGCTCTCCTCACAAGTATTTGGCAGGGATTGTGGTAACTTGATACAGCCACACAAAAGACTCCTAAGACAACACAAAATGTCGCTAACTAACCTTGGAAGACCTCTCACAATCGTCCCACCGGAGACGATTGTGAGGAAAATCTATACTATAACCAATTAAAATTGAATCATTTCAACAAAATTCGGTAGCCTTCCGACAGAAAGTAGGATAAAATCGTGTAAAGTGTTGGAAATAAGTTTGATGCCTTGAGTCATTTTGAGCAAAAACATGAAGCAAATTATTTCCTATTCCGTTCACGGAAATATTTTGCATTTACCTTACGTAGCGCTACTCTTTGTAAATAAATTAAGTAATTACGCTATTGTCTTAGCTTCAAACGATGGCTTTAAGGAAATAATCATTTATCTCCGCCTCACTTTCCTTGATACCATCGGAGTATTAATTTAGGCATGAAATAAACGTAGTCGACCAATAACAGCCAGTGTACTCGGTTATATTGCCTCCGACAGACGATTGATTCCCAAATTAAAAGAGCCCTCGTTTCTCGAACGCTCGACGACTGAACGATATCTTTATATTTTCTTTCCCCGAACATTCGTCGCAAAAACACGTTAATTCTGTCAACCGAGTCGCGTTGTTTAGAGATTAATTTACGTTCATCGTCACACCTTCGACTTCAACCTTAACTTTTTGTTGTTGTTAAGTTATGTTTTGTGCAACTGACACCGTCTAGACACTAATGACGAGAGTTCCCAACTTTTCTTTTCGCGGTTTTATGTTCTTCGAGTTTTTAATTAACTAATTGGCTTAATTTAGATCTGACGAAATTACTGGTTCGTAAAAAAATCCATTCGCTAGCGCTTAAAAATACAAAGGAATTTATTCCGCAAAAAATATGTTTTGTAGCAGAACTCGAATTTTAAAATATAATACATTTTCGGCTGTCCTGGCGCGAGGCATGTTTAAAACTGTGCACTTTTATGGATATAACATAAGCCTGGCGGCAGTATATCCTCTCAGGGGACGTTGTCCCGCTGTGTTTGTAGTTCATACGTTTAGCGGCGTGTTCCGGTTGGCACTCGGCCAGCAGTGACAACACACTAACTACCTACTGAACTGTGCACATCGCGCAATGGTTCCTGCAATGTCTTTACTTATGAGACAACAAATAATCGAGAATCATCTGTAAATAATAGATGAAAATAAGACCAATTTTTTTTTTGAGTTCCTGCTTCAGTTTCCAGTAGCTTATTGCTTTAAAATATTCTATATTCGTAGAGATGGCAAACGGAAATAGCCGAACACTCAAACATTCTGAGAATCTCACACAAACACAGGTGGTTTGCTTCTCATAAATGTCTCTTAGCGTCCACTGAGAAGAGTAATGTGTGATGTACGTCTGCGGCTAATGTATCATTGTTATGAATGTATCGTTCATTTCGTTGCTGTGTCTTCAATTGGCGATCAGAATTTCAGTCATATTTCAATGTTTGTATTCTTTATTTTATGTCTTTATTTTTATTTTTATAAATACAAATTGCAGTACATGCAACAGTTTTACAAAGAAAGTAGTTTTAAATCTCTGACAATAAAGTGGGTGACGTGATATCCTCCTTGCTAAAGTTGTCAAAAAATGAAAGGCCCGTTTTGACAACTATAAAAACTTAATAATAATTAAACTTGATGCTTGCGAATGATACTCGTTGTAAAAGTGTATGGGTAACATTGTAATTAATTAGGATAATGAATTTGATTTTTCAATTTCTTACGTCGAAGGTTATCGCGGCATGTAAAATGAGAAACGTCAACGGACTTTTTAGATTTTGACGACTTTAGGCTATGAAATAGCCTGTATTAAGGAGTAGCAGTTCCGATACCCTCCAATTGTATCATTACAATTTAATTTTTACAAGTTATTTTTTTTTTAATTCTTAAAATCTATAGATATTAGAGCGCGAGCGCATTTGTATGTGTCTGTGTGTGTGTGTGTATGTGAATGTGTTTGTGCGTGTATGGGTCTGTGAATGTATGTATATGCGAGAGCGGCTGTGTAAGTCAGTGTAAGCGTGCTTATGTAAGGGGTTTGGATTTGTGTGGGTCTATGTTTTGTTTTGGGTGAGTGGTACAATATACAAACATAATCATAATTTAATTTAATTTAATGTTATTCTGTTTCGTCGTAGATTTTATTTTGAAGGAATGTGCAGACGGTCTTTTATATGATTATTTTATGATAAGACTATTTATATATTGGACAATTTATGTTTATTTTATTATGACCTAAATAATAGAAGAATCTCCTAGTAAACGACAAGCGGGTTTTTGGAGAAGTACATATTTTATCTTTTCGGCGTTTGGTAATTTGAATTTAGGGGGTTATGCGGTGTTGTGACAGAATTAATTGTAAAATAAAATGTTGCCGCAAGTTGAGAACGTTGAAATTGGTTTTAGAGGTATTAAGTGTAAGCATATGGAAATAAAGCCAGTTTAGCGCTACACTAAAGCCATGCTGTGCCTTGTCTTCAAGTTCAGACCATGTGTTAGCGACGAAAGTGATAGCAGTGTCTCTGCAAAAGATGTTATCTTGGCATTTGGGATACCTACCCTACCTACCCTACCTACCCTACCTACCCTACCAACCCTACCAACCCTACCTACCCTACCTACCTATACTACCTTTAGATTTTTTAAAGAAGAACAATTCCATAATAGATGATATTTGCGTAACTTAAACCGTGTACGCAGCGCACGCAACGGAAACTCTCAAAAAGGATTTTTTTCCCTTTTTTGTATAATTTTTAATGTATGCTCCACTCCTTTTGGACGTAGCGTAATGTTAAATAACCTATAACCTTCCTCGATAAATGGGCTATCCAACCCAAAAAGAATTTTTCACCCTTGGGGGTTGAATTTTGAAAAATCCTTCCTTAGTGGATGCCTATGTCATAAGAGAAATATGTGTGCGAAATTTTAAGTTTCTAGCTCTAAGGCCTGTGCGCCTGTGCTGTTGCCTTTTATATTCACAGATAAGTCATTTATAAAAACTAGAAATAAAGTGGGTCCCAATATGCTTCCTTGCTGAACGCCATAGTAGATGGGGAGCTCATTGCTGCTGTGACAATCAATCTTGACAGATAGTCAAGATTGATTGTCACAGCAGCAGGGAGCGTTTTGTGAGGTAGTTTTGAAATAGATCAAGTTGCAATCCCGTGACATGTTTGTATTCGCCTGACACACTTATATGCACAGAACCGAGTCAGTGCATATAAGTGTGTGCATGAGAGTGTATATAGAAGAAAGTCGTAAGTTCGACTATGGCTATGCTATTCTTTAGCTTCGTAAAATTGTGACTGCGGTTCTGATTGTAATGGTACTTAATCTCATCGAAGATCACGTAAGAGTTAGTCACAATCTCGTGGCTCTCGAAAGAGGGCAAGCGGTCGAGTGTCTGTAGATTATTGAGACAGCTTACAAGTGCAATGACTAACATCTTTGTTGCTGGATGCTGGACTGATTTGACTCTTTATGTGGGGTACGACTTATGAGTTTATTTTGGGGAGTTGTTATTCCCGACTCTACACGTTGCTAGGATGTGTTAAAGCACAATGTCTGCTTGTAATAGTCCTATGTTGTCATTTTTCGACAATCACTACAACAAACTGAAGTTAACTGTTTGCTAATAGTACTAACTAG
Source organism: Orthosia gracilis (assembly GCA_947562075.1). Lineage (NCBI taxonomy): Eukaryota > Metazoa > Arthropoda > Insecta > Lepidoptera > Noctuidae > Orthosia > Orthosia gracilis. Next base: position 630,379 of record OX387274.1, on the reverse strand, counting down.
TCTATTCTGGCCCACTTCTGTATAAAGGACTTCTTCCACTCCTTTCAGTTTTGGCCAAATCTTAATAGTTCGTTACGCTTAAACAACATTTTAAGTAAGTGACGAAATTGTGCAAGATGAAGATTGCAGAAAAGGTTAACACAATTATCATAACGACCGTTATTTCTTTAACTAACCGTATAAACTTCCGTGTCCTACTAACTAAAACATTTAAGAGCTCCAACTAAACCTATTAAATAATTTATGCTAACTATCCAAATACCGATTCTTTATGCAAATCGTCGTGCTTTCAACTTAGAGCAGGGAAAGAAAAAGTCGTGGAAGTTGTTCAGGCGCAGAGAAACTGTGGGAGCAAGGCGAAGGTATTAATATTCAAAAGTAAAAATTTTATACGAGCAGCGAGTACAGCAGTAGTTCAGAACGAGCACGGACCGATCCGGAAGTGCGCTCAAATGGATCCGTGACCCGCTGAGGGGTTTTTCTGCGAATCTTTGCGCCGTCTTTTCTTTTTGATCTTCGTTCGATGCTATATGGCAACGTGTCGGTGAGGATTCAGATTTGAATTTCAAAAGTTGAACGATTTGCAGTTTTAGTAAGAAATCAACCACGGCGGTGAATTTTTGATAGTTTGGTACATTAATGTGGTATGAACAAAAAGACACCTAGAAATAAGTTCTGCGAACACTAAAACTTTCCGATCAACATGAAAGAGACCGACTCTGCCTTGCAATTACCACATTCATTGTTCCTGAAATACAGATAACTTAGAAAAAGACTTGTCTGGCTTGAGAATTTTCTGTTCCAATAATAGAAGATAAAGAAAGTTATTATTTAATATAGATCTGTCAGCTGAGGTACACTGGTGGGCGTTCCGTTATCTCTTTATCTGAAGAATTTTGAAGGCGCCGCTGCCGCTGGTGAGACAGACGTCTATCCGATCTGAAATAAGAACAGGCAGCCGTGGAAATTTACTGCTGTTCTAAGCTGAGCGGCATATACAAGTGTCGAGTCAGTGTGTTCAAGTAAATTAATTGATACTGATCAAAGAAAATAATCCCCACCAAATATCTATGCTATGTTAAAGTTATAAACAGGGCGAAAGCCAGAGCTTCTTTCAAAATGAACTTGCCAGTAGCACGCTTATTTATAAAAAAATCTCGATTGTTTAGTACATTCTATATTAACATTTTCAATCATTTGAATTTAGAATCTACAAATAGTTGCTAAACTGCGTCAAGATTTTTATAAATAAGGCCCTTAGAACGTTGTAAACATCAAAAATAAATAACGACCAATCAAAAATAGAGCTATAATAAAGATATCGACATGTAAAACTTCGCGCTCTTGTGAGCTGGCCAAGCTTCCACTACGTTTCCGCACTACCTAAGTGGATGTGGAGCGGCTCCTAAGCGGCGCTCTTCAACACTTGTGCAAGTAACATATCTAAAAAACATGTCTGTCCGTCTGTGTGCGCCTTAATCATGTTGATACGAATACCTATAAAAACAAACACGATGTTTAGCCCGTCGGTTCCACGAATCAGTAACAATGTGAAATATTTTTAATAAATATTTCACGTTGTTGACCGAATATCTCAACGTGAACACGTTCCGCTGAACATAAATAAACAAATTACGCTGCATGACCGCTCTCGATCCATGGCTAAATTAATTAATAGCACTGATTTATAATGAATACACAAGTAATATTCAATGCAACAACTCATATGAAGAATGATTCAAAAGTAAGCTCCATCAACTATGATCTAGCTTCATAAGCTATAAATACCAGGTATCTTTTAACATTATCTAGAAAAATGATTTTAACATTATCTAGAAAAATGATATGGTATCTTTTAACATTATCTAGAAAAATGATTTTATTAATGTAGGAGTTCATCTCTGCAAGCACTGTTCCGAATACGAAAATACTTTCACTATTTTGTAAACCTCGTGAGCAAAGTCGAGGGACAGAGCTAGTATGAGCCGGAACAGATCCGCACATGCTGGTAATCAGCAGCCAGAAAAAGATTTGATTGACGAGGAAAAACGGTGCGAGCATGAAACAATATACTCCTAAAATTAATATTTGTTTCGGGATATTTACGAGTACCATGTATATTTTACGGGTTTAAATCGTCGAGAGCCTGGAATCCAGTGTTTCAACTATGTAAAAGTCGTAAAACTACTGAACATGTGTCAAAATTGGATACAGTGAGCATCGTCTGTCGTGAACAATGTCGAGTAACTAGTGAGACGAGTTCTGGTAGTAGTGGCGTCGTGCACGAATGATAGAATGAGCAAGGGGGTAGACAGATATGTCAGCTCGTAAATAACACCCACCCGCAAAGGCTTTAGTTCTCGTGATCATGGCGCTTGTAATGGTGCCGAAATATCGATCTCTCAACCAAAACCTAAATATGCATGGTAAATATCCTGAAACAAATATTAATTCTAATGATTGTGACCATGTCAGCTTAAAAACTTATAATAAACTCCTAGCTCCGTTTGCCAGAAGCAAACTGTTATTAATTAATACAAATTCATCGGAAACTGTAATATTCAGCGAGGCTTCTTTGTCATAATTCCTGGAGGAACAGGAACATCGTGAAAATGCCTTCAAGGAACTCGTCTACAACCAATAGCTACGACATTTCGGCAATATCAGTTCCAGTGATCAGTTAAGAGAACTGATCACAGGAACTTGGGAACTTGTGAACTTATGTCATTCGTTTAGAGAACTGATCATTGGAACTTCTTCTTCTTCAACATATCGGCAATTCCAAAACAAATATATTTTGACCAAAATTCAGCCACATCGACGTTAGCAATTGTCTTGTAAAGGTATTCCAGGGTGCAGATGTTGTTGCACAGAGAGCACGACAAGAGATGAGGCATTATTTGGGATGTAGCTCCACAATCGCGTGTACCTCCATCTCTCAGTTCTCTATTTATAAACGGGAAATAATTAACCGGGCGAAAAATATACTGAATGGGCGACAATTATACTAAGTAAGCAACTATTTATCCGGTTTGAGGAATACCTTTTAGGAGGTTTTTGTGAGCTGCAGTAATAATATTGTGACATACTATAATTGTATTTGGGGTTCTATTTTTTCTATATTAGCATATTATTCTTCATCGTAAATGAAGGCGACATCGCTGTACAGCGCGGGAATTCGGGTATAATTGTGTTTTCAACGAATTGGTACAAGAGCAAGCGGAGCGAGTTCGGGAGCTTAGGGCACCCCGACACGGACAGGTTAGGTTCGAACGAGATGACGGGAGCTGAAGTGAGCGAGCAAAGCGAGCGAACTCAGCTCCCGTCATCTCGTTCGTGTTAGGTTACTTTAGACCCTGCGGACGGAAATAGGAGCCCCGCGCAGCGGGGCTCCGTCGACTATGTTGCCAAAGTACTAATCAAGTCGCTGTTTTAAACATTTGTATTCGCCCACTGTTTGTCGCCCACTTAGTATTTCAGTAAGCCATATTCAGTATTTTGTACACCTTTAATTTGAATTTATTTTTCGCTCGTTTAAATACTAGCCTTTATAAACGACCCTAAGACAAAGTCCGCAAAAACCAAGCAGATAAAACATTGTATTTTCATCTCAGATTAGGAAGTAAAATACACCCTGGCTATGTCGCCCAAAATTCCGGCTAAATTAATAAGCCTGCTCCACAAAAACGTCGCGAAATGAGATGATGAATAATTTGTAGGAAGGCCAGTTTTTTGTGTTTCTCCGGTAACATTAATTTGTTTGTGACGACGACTAGCGTCTTTGTGTCTGAGGTACCTTGTTGCTTGTAAATAGAATTTAACTTTAGTTTCCTTGAGGACGAAATTTATAGGGCAGTTTGTCAAACTATTGAAGACGGTTAGATTAACGTAGTGGTTAACAAAATACTTCGGTATACCTACTCGTATATACACTCTAATATACTCCATCAATGAGTAACCTATCCCAAAGCCTTTACTGTTCCTTTTAAAAAGCAACGTACCAGCTTACTTTAGCTACATAAAAAAATACAATAAAATTGAGAACCACCTCCTTTTTTGAAGTTGGTTAAAACAGAGCGTTCAAAGTGTGCTTTGCTAGAAGTAAATAGTTTTCAGTAAGTAACGACAATATATTATTATAATTATAATCTAACAGACAAGTACATTTTAAAATGTATTTTGTGTAAGAAAGGTTTTGAATGTGTTGAGCTGGATGTAGTAAAGGAATTCGCTATCGATAAACATTTCGAAATATGTGGTGTTGAAATAAAACAGCTTAAGCTAACTATAATTTGTATATATAGCATACCAAACTCTGACATTAAGATTTTCTTTGATCATTTTACGAAAGTTATAACAAAGCTTCAACACAAAAAATGCAATATAGTAGTCTGTGGCGACTTTAATATAGATTTGCTATTATTTGATAAAACTAGTACTGCATTTAAAGAGTTGATGCTTAATTATGGTCTGGAATATCACATACATGAACTGACTAGGCTTAATAAATGCATAGACAACATTATCAGCAATATTCATAATTTCACTGGTAAGACATACAATCTGTACCTGACTAATCATACACAGCTCAACTAATCAAAATTGAACAGGAAGCTTCAAACAGAGTGGAAGTGGATTACTGTTTTATGACTATAAATGATTTAAATAAAGAGAACGTCGCAAAATTTGTTAATTACATCAGTTGCATCAGTTTTAGTGAAACTATGGCATAATGAGTGATCAAACGAACTTACCTGTAAGTGATGTTCGATCATCATTATATGAAGACTATGTCCTTCGATGATCACTATGTAGTTTCCTCTATTTCCATGGAACTGACGCACGATTATTCAAAGCTTGCCACAGCAAAAATAAATTAATTTGCTGTGAACTGAACGCAACCGGGTGTTAACTTCCGCTTCCGCTGTCATCTGTAACTCATTTTTTGAAAGCCACACATTTCTTACAATTTCTGGGTAGTTCAGAAAGGATACTTTTGAATGGGTTCCGGGTGGGCCCCTGATCATCGAAGGACATAGTCTTCATATAATGATGATCGAACATCACTTACAGGTAAGTTCGTTTGATCACTCATTATACTTCAGACGTCCTTCGATGATCACTATGTAGATGTTTAAAGTTTTTTATCTAAATTGTAACAAATGTGTAAAAAATAAAGAATTTTCACAATCAAATCTATCTCTTTATTTAAAAAAAATAAATAAATGCACTCTTGCTCTTATTTATATCTTGTAATGAACATAGTAATTACACTTAATTATAATATTGTGTAGTATTTTTATACCTACTTTATTTCTATTTAATCAACAACCCTCAGGGGCTAACAATCAAATGTCCTTTACTTCGGACTACTACTAAGTAAATTATTATCTAAGTATAGACGTGTAAATTGTTATTATAACAACGTAATAAAGTAAAAATCTTAGTTGTCTCTATCACTGAGTACTGAATTTGCAAAATTTAGTTGATTCATTATAGGACGATTATAGAATTTTGCAAAGGTATGTGATTGTGGGGTCCATCCTGCAGTTCTCCTTATCTCGTCAACATTGACACCTTTTTTAGCTGCTGCTGAAGTAGACGCGTGTCAAGTACTATATGCACTGAACATGTTTGTATTTATCCCACTGTTTTTAAGAGTGTCCTTAATCCATCTACTAATTGTTGACACTGCAGCCTTTTTGTATGGTTTCTTATAAGTTATAAAAAGGTTTTTAATATTGTTTCTGTGGTCTTTTGTTCTATGTATGTAATCTATAATTGACCTAGCAGGGCAAATCTTAGGTTCATTATGAAAAAATGGAAGAATTAAATTAGGTTGGTACCTGCCTGGAGCAGTAGTTTTGATAAAATCTGGTATTTTAATCTGTAGCTGATTACCATGCTGTACTATATTGTCGACCATTATTAATGAAATAGTTTGAATTCTATGACCAGTAGAGATTGCGATTAATGTTACTGCTTTTTTGGTAACTTCTTCTAGTGTCATAAATTGATTATTAGAATTATTGTCTTTGAAATAATTAAGAACTATAGAAACATCCCAAACATAGTCATATTTAGGTATTGTTGGTCTCAATTTAAATACTCCCTTGAGAAATCTTTTGACCCTATCATCGTTAGACAATCTTGGACCGATAATTAGACTTAGGGCTGATTTATCTGAATTTAGTGTATTGTAGGATGAACCTCCATTAAACTTATCAGTTAAAAAAGAAATTATGTTAGGAATAGAACTATTAAAAAAATCTAAATTATTGATATTACAATACTCACGCCAACCATTAATGGTTGATTGATATTGTTTTAGTGTTGATTCAGTGATAGAGGCTAACATAATCTCGGCAGATGTCGCTGTTATTCCACGCCTCATAAAAGCTTCCCTGACAATACTCCTACAGCAAGTCGCAGGTTCTTTCTGAGAGGGTGTAGGTTGCCTGCATCTGAACATAAAAGGTTATTTTTTGGTTGAATAATCATTGGTTCTGACACTAGCATTGACACAAATAATGGGTACCAAGGTTGAGTAACCCAATGTGGTACTATAACAATACCCTCAGCTTCATCAATCTTAATTTTTCGGAGTGTTTTAAGAATTAAAGAAAATGGTGGGAAGGCATAGAAAAAAAAAAAGGGTGACCAGTCAATTGTGAATGCATCTATTGCATATGCATCTGGGTCCCTATGCCATGCAACATACTTCTTACATTTATAATTTAGCCTTGATGCGAATAAATCAATATTGGGAAACCCAAAACTGTGTGTTATGCTATCATATGTACTTTTCTCTAAACTCCATTCTATTTCTGTTTTATGCTTTCTTGATTCTGAGTCTGCAATGTGGTTATCCTTGGAGCTTATATATGAAGCAAATAACCAGATATTTCTTGTTTCACACCATTTCCATATTTCTTCAGAAATTGTGTGGAGCTGAGGGTACTGAACACCACCCATTCTGTTTATATAACTAATGGCTGTGGTGTTGTCAATTCTTAATAGAATTTCACAGTTATTTAATCTATTTGCAAAAGTTTTCAATCCCAAGAATGTAGCTTTTAGTTCTAACACGTTAATATGCATTTTTTGCTCCTCTAGTGTCCAAAAACCATGCATTCTTTTATTATTACAACTAGCACCCCAACCAGATAAGGATGCATCAGAAAAAAATTCTGTTTTAAATGTATGCTGTTTGAAAGGTGCCACTGCTTTTTGTATGTTTGATTTCCACCATTTTAAATCTTGAATACACCAGGTAGGTGTAGCAATCTTACATTCATAATTGTCATTGTATTTTTGTAAAGATAAATATCTATGTCTTTCTAATTTCTTGGTATATAACCATCCATAAGAAATGGCAGGGCATATAGATGTTAGTGAACCTAAAACTTTAGCCAAGTGTCTGATAGTGTACTGTTTATTTTTAAGTATACTATTGATTAATTCTAAGTTGTGTTTTCTTTTTTGTTCAGGTATTTTAAGTGTCATGTATTTGGAATCAAATATAAACCCTAAAAAGCTACATTCCTTAGTTGGTATAATATTGCTTTTTTCCTTGTTAATTATGAAACCTAGGTTCTGCAATAACTTACATGTTTTTTCTATATTAATCTTACATTGTATATAATCTTTTTCAATACATAAAAAATCATCTAGGTATTGAACCGAGTTTAAGCCCCAGGATCTTAAAGTAAAAACCACTGGTTTTAGAATTTTTGTGAAAACAAAGGGTGCATTACGCCAAATGGTAAAACGTTAAACTGATAGTTTGTTTCTAAATTGAAATCTTAAGTTCTTTCTATCATTTTCTTTAATTGATATCATAAAATAGGCATCCTTAAGATCTAAGTTAGCCATGTAACAGTCTTTAGTTATAATATTTGAAGCTGTTCTATAATCTTCTAATTTAAAATGTTGTGTCATTATAAACTGATTTAATTCCTTCAAGTTTAAGATAAATCTGTATGAACCATTTGGTTTGCTAACAACAAAGATTTTTGAAAGGAACTGATCTTTGATGGGTGCACATTTAGAAATAGCACCTATTTTAAGAAGATTATCTATTTCCTGTATGATGACCATCTCCTCCTTATTTGAGAAAGAGTCATTTGATGGTGGATATAACTGAACGGGTTGTTGAAAGAAGGGAATGTTATACCCTTAACCCAGTTGAGTACTACAGGATCTTTAGTGATTCTCTGCCAGTTATTGTAAAAAAGGTTTAACCTGCCAGTTTGTTTCAGTTCCTGTGATGACGTTGGCTGTTGAAATTGGATCTCCGGTAGCCTCCCCGCGGTACTGCTGCACCTCTCCTTTGATTTGTTTGGCGTGGCCCACTGCTGCGGTTCTTGTTGGCACGAAGCTCCGTGGACAGCTGCTTCTGTGTTGGTTGCCGAGGTGGGCCCCTCCAGTTTAAAGGTTGTGTACCTTTGAATGTGTTCTTAAGAGGTGGTTTGAATTGTAGCCGTATCTCCCGACCTGTCTTCCCGACAGATTTTGCAGTTTTGATTGTTTCAAAGAGGTTATCTCCAAACAGATACTTGTCTGGTTTGGTTTGTAAGAGAGTGTCTCTTACGTCTTTTTCCAGACCTGATATTATAAGATTTCTTCTTATTTTGTTTTCATTTTGGAAAACATCAGCAAGTATCTTTCCAGTATTATTAAGTATCTCCAGTAAGTTTAATTTTAATTGTTTTGGTTGCACCTCTGTGATTACCTTTTCTATTGCACATGCAAGTCCAGCAATAACATGACTTAGCATTTTTTGTCTTGCTTCAATAGTAATATCTCTTTTTTTATTGGCCTCGCTACATGCAGCGAGCGTCTCTGGGTTTAATTTTGGCACAATTAAGTGAGGGCAGTTTGACGGAGGTAGGATATAAGTTTGTTGAAGAATATATTCTTTTTCAGCTCTGTCGAGGCCATTTTGAATTATGTTCTCCCACCTCTCTGCAACCTCGTCATGTATCTTGTGTCCAGTTTCTTGTCGTTTTGGATTATTAGATCCCAGTACTAAAATTACGTCCTCGTCGAGTATGTTTTCCTTATCTGAAAGAAATAATTATTAAGTTACCTTGTGATTTGTATGATGTACACCCCCTCCTTCTTCCTTTCTTCTATTGTTACAATTACCACAGTAATTTATGAGCATTTCGTTATATAGGTACAATTTGCCATTGAGAGGTCCCTCAGTACCAATCCTAGGCAGTACCACACCGCCGTGAATGACCCCACAGTGACAATCCTTGGCGTGTTTATGTCATCGAACAACCCCTCTGTGTTGATCCTAGACATAGTTATGACCATTAAACGACCCCACAGTATCGATCTTAGGTCTAGTTAACGTTCTTGTATGTGAAAAATGGCGACGATGTCGCAAGTACGAAAATGCTACTTAGGCTACCTTGTTGGTCATCCTGGATCTCTTGAACAATCTCATTATGAACGTCTTTCTGAACGTCTTCTTGAACATCTTCTGGTGTAGGTGATCTAATCACATTGACTGTAATAGGTGATTCTTCCGGTGATGGCGATGACGATGGCGATCTTTCTCTGCGCCTTCGTATTTTCTTCTCGAGCTTTTTGATTTTCTTTAAAATGTACTCGTCACTATCACCGTCTTTATTTCGTTTGCGTTTTGGCATGTTTGATTATGTAAATAAAGCAGCTGTAACTTTGATTTAAAAAGATTCTAAGTAGAAGAAAAATTTTAACGTCGCGCGCCGTTACACGAAAAAAAGGAATGAGTTACAGATGACAGCGGAAGCGGAAGTTAACACCCGGTTGCGTTCAGTTCACAGCAAATTAATTTATTTTTGCTGTGGCAAGCTTTGAATAATCGTGCGTCAGTTCCATGGAAATAGAGGAAACTACATAGTGATCATCGAAGGACGTCTGAAGTATAACAGATATTAATTAAGCCTTCGACAAGTTTCATGATTGGTTGATTTTATTTTATAAACTATGCTTCCCTTGTTAAAATGAAACACAATAGTAGTTAACCTAAATGGATAACAAAAGGCATTAAGAAAAGTTGTAATACAAAGCGGTCATTAAGGTACAAGTATTACTTAAATAAAAATAATGACAATAAGAATAAGTATAAGGCATACTCTAAATTATTACGGAAGTGCATGAATAACCTACAGTCCTTGTGTAATGAAAAACACATTACCTCTTCTCGTAATAAAATTAAGGCCACGTGGAATTTTGTGAAGCGTAACTTAGGTAACGAACCGTTTAGGGAATATATCAGTAAAATTATTGATGTTAGTATTACGTTGACATCTGGATCTGACATTGCTAATAAATTTAATAATCACTTTGTTGACATTTCTAATAATAAGGATAATTGTACGTTG